>OX388320.1:20430524-21630524 GCA_947579605.1 Athripsodes cinereus
AAATGGCGCCAGAGAACAATTGTGTTCTCCTATTTACAGCGTTGCTTTGACCAGTGGTTTTAAATGTTAAACGAAGTTTTCGCATTTAGCTGGATTTTCACACCTGCGAGAGTGAAGATATTAAGGAAATTACCCAACAGACACCTCATCCGCATGGTGGGATTGGTGAACGTACCATGGGTAAAGTGCACTTAAACCAGCCTAAGCCGATTCGTAAGCATCGGGACACCTTTCCTGTTTCATACAAAAGGGAGTTTGCACAGTCTGTTGGTTGTGCGGATGAGGTGTCTGTTGGGTAATTTTCTTAATATCTTCACTCTCGCAGGTGTGAAAATCTAGCTATATGCGAATATGCGAAAACTTCGTTTAACATATATATATATATATATATATATATATATATATATATATATATATATGGAAACAGGACATATAAATAGATAATAGAATATAATACATCTATTATGTTAAACAAGAATACTCATATATATATGTAAAAAAATGATATGAATGTAATAAACATGAAAGCCATCTTCTCCGTGCCACCAAAAATATTAAAACGTTAAGGATAGGTCGCAAGGCTCATCGTTGAATTTCAGATATAAAATGTCTCTATTTTTTCAACCACATGTCTTTCTTTACAACTCTCCAGTTAGAAGACTGCATAGAGTGGGTAATGAATATGGTAGTCTGGCTGATATTTTCTCGGTGACCTTTAGTAAGTTTAGGCAATTAGTTTCTGAAAGTTTTAAGCCAAATAGTTTAAATATGTGAAATTGAAGTGTATATCGTCTGTTTGAATTGATTTCTACCATCATGATTTAATTTTATTGTAATTGACATTCCCACAAATTTTATTTAGTATAATTGAGTAATATTTCTAATTTTATTTTTTGTGAATTTAATTGATTTTAGATTTGACATTCCCATAAATTTTATTCATACTTTATTTTAGTGTTATTGAGTAATATTTCAGATTTTATTTTTTAGTTGAAGTTAATTGATTTTACATTTGACATTCCCATAAATTCATTCAGATTTTATTTTGGTGTGATTAATAAATATTTCAAATTTAATTTTTTTAATAATTTAATTGATTTTACATTTGACATTCCCATAAATTTTATTCAGATTTTATTTTAGTGTAATTAAGTAATATTCCAAATTTTATTTTTAATAAATTTATTTGATTTTACATTTGACATTCCCATAAATTTTATTCAGATTTTATTTAAGTGTAATTAGGTAATATTTCGAGTTTTATTTTTTTGTGAAGTTAATTGATTTTACATTTGACATTCCCATAGACTTTATTCAAATTATATTTTAGTGTAATTGAGTAATATTTCAAATTTAATTTTTTATGAATTTAATTGATCTTACATTTGACATTTCCATAAATTTTATTCATACTTTAATTTAGTGTAGTTGGGTAATATTTAAAATTTTATTTTTTGTGAATTTGATTTTATTCAAATTTTATTTTATTGTAATTAAGTAATAGGTATTTCAAATTTTATTTTTTATGAATTTAATTGTTTTTACATTTAACATTCCCATAAATTTTATTCAAATTTTATTTTAGTGTAATTAGGTAATATTTCAAATTTAATTTTTTGTGAATTTAATTGATTTTACATTTGACATTCCCATAAATTTTATTTAATTTTATTTTATTGTAATTAAGTAGATAATATTTCAAGTTTATTTTATTGTGGATTTAATTGATCTTACATTGCTTTAAGTAGTTATATATTCCAAAAATGATTAATTATTATAGATTTCTGTATTATGTCATGCATATTTTATTAGTTGAAGCACATAACACTGCGTTATATTTATTTTGTTTTACTCGGGTGTTGCGGTCAAACCTGGCAACATAATTTTCCGTTTTTATTATTATATTCATGATGAGCTGAAGCGCCCGCCTACATTATGATTGTGACGCCGTCCCTCTCTGTACCCGGTGTCTGTTTATGCGGACGATTGTAAGTGTGAGTGGGATAGCAGCATTGTTACTTTAATGTGGATAGTCTGTAAATGTTATAAAATAAGTTTGTATACTGGCGGGTGCTATAGTTTTATATTGCTGCATTGTATAGTTATGTGTATGTGTGTGTGTGATAAGTAAAAAAAATGTGACTGCGTTTGAAATAATAATTATTGTTGTATTGCATCGAACTAAATATGATTTTTTGTATAAATGTTTAATGGCCTTGTGCCGTATATGTTGTTAAATAAATAAATAAATAAATAAACAGGACACTTGAAAACTTACGAAAAAAGAAGGAGACCAATTATTTACCGGATGCTGCAAGGAACGTTTACATAACATTGTTACATAATTTTGTATACCTACTACAATATGTTTATAATTGCATGCGTTGCGTTATATATAATGATGTTTCTGTGTATTTTTTTTCTATGGTTTCTTTGTATAGTAAGAATATGAATGCATAGATATGTATGTACATTATGTATGTTTACTAGGTAGGCACTCTAGGCACCCACTACTTGCTTGCACATAATTTTTAAATTAGTGTAAATATTTTTATGGCGTTACAAACATTATTCATAATAAATTAGTGGAACATCATCGTGACTAACGGATGATTAAATGAAAATGTTAATATAATTTATATTGATATAAGTATTTGTTGTATTGATGTTTGAAACCTTTTTGTGTATTGGCACCAATAGCTTCATGGACCAGATAGTTTTACAAGGAAGTGGGAAGGATCCCTTGTATCTGAACAACCTGCTTTAGAAACAGGGTTGTCAAAATATATTTTTTATAAGTTTTACAATACTATAATCGTATTGATTATTACCTACTTACGTGGATGTTTTGAAAAAATAGTATATCTTTGAATAAATCGTTTACTATTTAAATGTATTTTATACTGGCAACAAAACTTATTCATTACAATATTGACAATATGTATTTATTATAGACAAAGCATTTTATTTAACAACTTAACGTGAATATTTTAAATTATATAATTTAAATAACAATGACAAGACAAATCAAAAGGACGGTCGTGTTTTGAGTAAGAGAAACCGACATGCGTGCATGAGAAATTGTATGACTGTTGAAGAAGCGAAAGAAGTACGTAAGGACATATCTACTGTATGTGGCGTTCCGTTCACTCTGCCTACCCTACTTGGGATACGGCGTAAGGGAATAGATAGATAGATAGACATAAACAAAATACATAATTATGCATATTTATGAATAAAAATTCATTATTTAGCTTGTAAAAATATCATTGGACATTGATTTATTATCAATCCATCATAATATTAAATAGAGGAAAAAAACACAATGAAAATCTAAAACTCTCATTAGATATCTTGTACCCAGAGATGTGCAAAATACTTTCAAAAAAGTATTTAAATACAAAATACAAATACTTTTGAATTTTTGTATTTCAAATACAAAATACTAAATACTTTTTCAAAATGGTATTTAAATACAAAATACAAAATACGTATTTTCAAAATACTTTTTTAAAATACCTTTTTAAAATACTTTTTACAAATAGTCGAACATGAGTTTTAGGAAGAACTGTCAAAATAGAAAAAAAATAATTAAGTCATGACAAAATGTACGGCTGTTAGAAGAATAAGCCGAAAATTGTCATAAATGGATTGAGTATCATCAAGCAGGTAAGAGAATTCCTGACTTGGGCTGCAAAATAAATCAGAATGGATAATCCAAATCTGAAATCGTATGGACTACTGTAACATCATACATACAGTATACAGGACTGCTCCAGACTCTTCCTTATCGTCTTCAGATGGTTTTTAGTGTTGCCTCTGGATCATTTACAGAGAGAATAAGAGCTGCCACATAACTTCACTACTAAGAAGTCTACACTAACTGAGAGTCCTAGAAATACTGGTGTTTAAACTGTGTCTCACTGTCCACAAGGCAGCACACTACCCACTGAGCTGTTCCGCTGACGAAAATGTGTGGCGAAGGCTGTGCTCAGCTTCTTAAACTCGTTGAACTCAAAAGGGCAAATACCTCTAAATTTGCAGAAAGAAGAAACAAAGTCGCAGCGTCATCTGCCTGGAATAGATTGCCTTCAGACAAAATTGAAAATGCTACCATTCAGGAGAAATCACAGCGCCCTTGAAATGGCCATGGATCATTAAACGGCGTCATGTATAATTTGTTCAATCATCATTATTATGTGTGTATATCTCAAACATGGAGTACTCTAATGGAAACGTTGTATTTGTAATTCAACAAATTGGTAAAAAAAGCTTGCGTACGCGCATATCAATTAATGGCAGAATTTTGTTTCAAACAATAAAAAGGTATTTTGTAAAAGTATTTTGTGTAAAATACAAAATACTCAAAAAAAGTATTTCAAATAAAATACAAAATACTTTTTACAAAAAGGTATTTGAAATACAAAATACAAATACGTATTTTGTATTTTGTATTTGTATTTTAAATACTTTTATTTGAAATACGTCACATCTCTGCTTGTACCAAACATCGGTATCAGTTCTAAAACAATTTGAAAGATGCGAATCTTTCTATAAAATGATTAAATAAAGAGAGAAAGCGATGAGGCTTGCCACCCATCCTGAATGTCTTGATTTTATATTGGCACGAAGAGGACAGTTTGCATGTTTCTTACATGCAGCTGATCTGCTGGCTACCCCACTTGTGGGATATGCCGTGATGGTATAAAAACATATAATTTGTATAACAGATTTATATGGTAAAGTTACATGGGTGTATGAAACAAACGTAATTAGTTTTAACAAAAGCAACATGAACCACGATGGTTCACAATATTGATTATATTTATTTACAGTGTTAACGACGAGCAAGAAACAAGACTAAAATCATTAAAATTATATAGGTATTTAAAAAATGTATTTTGAATGAACAGGTGTGCAATAAACTAAATTGTATGTGTACAACATGTAAAAGCATCTATAAGTATAACTATTTAAGAATGAGATCATACATAATTTTATAGTAACAATTAAATTATTAAAATTGGGCAATTGTGTCACCGTTGATAACCCTGCATCTTATTACAGGTCATCGGTAGGATATCTACCATCTCTGTTTTATCACAGCGGCGGCCCCTTTAAGATAGAGACAGATATAACTAGTACAGGAATGCGTACAAGATTGAGGATATGACCAGACGGTGTATTTAATGTTGCCATGTGGTAAGATGTTTGCTCATATTTCAGATTTTATTCTTATTAAAGTTTTTTTTAGAATGAATATGAAAACGTGGGCAAAATAATCGATATTTTGTTTTATTTTAACACGGGAATCCCTTTTCTAGAATCTTTCAAATAAAAAAATATTTTTATTGTTCTTGCATTTACTTTTATTTAAGAGACGAATCTGGGTTTTCAGATACCTATTCCCAAACATCCTATCACTAAAAAATATGCTTGTATCCTAAAGATGGAGTAGGTAAGTACGAGTTTCGAACACCATCTCTCGATGAATGTCCAAGATATTAGGCTATTGACAATTATATATTCAATGGATATCAAAAAAATATTATTTTATTTACCTATTTTACTATACAAAATTCACAGGAGACAAAGAGTTATAACACAACATGATTGGCCATTGTCATTGTCATAAGTCCACTAGTTTTTCTCTTTTTTTAGAACAAGAGTTTAAATCTCAAGTTTTTTTTAGAGCAAAACACACAATAGCTACGTATTAAAACTCTCAATACTAGTAAGTAAGTAGATACATCATCAGTAGAAGTAGTTGTATTTAAGTTTTGTAAAAAATATTTATATGAAACTTTATTAAATTAAATAAATAAATAAATAAAATAAAATCAGTTTCTATACATTTTTATGCAGTTGGTCATAAATTTAAATCTTATATACCTACAAATATTCTAAATTTATTGGTACCTATTGATTAAAAAAAAAATTATAAAATTGACGAAATGTGTTTTTCATTAGTAGACAACACTGAGAAGCCGGGCGGTGCGCCGGAGTCGATTTTTCATCAGTTTATGAATAGCTGCGCGAGTGTGGGTGTACCGCTCGATTCGTGATTTATTTATTTATATACACTTTGACAGGCGTATATTTTCTGAAATAACACATAATAAAAACAATTACAAGTGTTAAAACAATACTTTTGAATTAAATCAATCATCTAGTGAGTGAAATTGGCAGTGTTCAATACAATTTAACACAATAATTGCGTGTTTTAAAAATTATCAGTCCCGTAATAAGACGAGTTTCTTGAGGAATGCGGCGCTCGGGAGTATGCCATCTTGAAACAAACTTAACATTAAATCCTTCCTTGTGAGTTGTAAACAACAAAATAAGGACATAAAATGACAAGACAAACTAACGAATAATTAATTATAAGATTAACGATCTTTCTATTTTGTTAAAAAAGTTCTATTTTTTAAATTACCGCGTAAAATAGTGTCATATTTCGTGAGTGTGTGCGTGTGGATGTATTGTTTATATTGCTTTATTATTATTAATTATTGTTCTATATAGCCGGCTTTTTTTTATTTATTTGTATACTTTTTTGTTTATTTGACATTTATGACGTATTACTGCTCGCAGAATGATGAATTGGTGAATAATTAAATAAAAATACATATAATTTATTGACTAATTGTTACGACATGGAAATTTTGAAATAAATAATCGAAATTTTAACAATTATGTGATATTTCCATTATAATTTATGTGAGAACGATATTATTTTGTTTTAATATTGTTATTAGTGACCTTTTAAATTGAGTTTATTGACGCGAATGAATTTAATTAGTACACGATTAGTTCTGTGAAATAATTAATTGCAAGAATTTTGGACAGGTATGTTTATTTGATTACCTACTTTTTGCACCTGCTAATTTGTACAAAATAATATTATTTCATGTTTATTGCCTTCAAAAGGAATAAAGTAATATACATTAAATTATGTTTTAATCATAAATATAATAAGTATATCTACACGTGGAAAGAATGAATGAGGACAGAATGACCTAGAAGATATACCTATTTGGCTGAGAGGAATGGTGCTCGGAGGATCAAATGCTAAGATCATAATAAATTATAAACCAAATCCTACAGGACATAAATAGTCGTCAATTTTGAAGGATGAATATTTATTTATATAAATATTGCAGAAATAGAGTTTTTTTTCTAGATGGGTCCAAATGCATCCCTTAAACTAAACAATACTCTTGAGTCGTGTTTTAGATGTATTTGTGTTGATTTGAAACTGAATCAAGTATTTAAAAAAATAAGCTTACAAATTAATGGCAAAAATACCGTAGGCATTACTAACTTGTTTGTCTTTCAACTAACCCATTAGTATGGGCTACGTGTCTCATCGCCGCTTTTATTATTTTAACAAAATTCATATGTCCTTGCGTTAGGGCTATATTTATTTATTTTTTACTGTACATTGAAAAAAAATTGCGGGTACGTACATGGAAAAAAGTGTTAATAACCTCTGATTTGGCCCTTAATCAACCCCACAAATTTTTGGATCAATCAGGTTGGCTGCGAAGTGTACTGCACGAATGGCCATAATACCACTAAGAACAATTATGGAGAGAAATTTCTCTTCCATCAGAGGAGAAATTCTCGGAGAAATTTCTCGTTCTTGAGAAATTTCTTTGGAGAATTTTCTCTTCTTACATCACTAGCTAGGATTAATAATAAACGTTGCATTAAACAACCCGACTAGACCTTTGTTGGGCATTTAATTAAATGCCGGCGTTTAACTGACCGCCTAGCCATTCAGCTAACCGGCTGATTCTTACTATCTAGCGGCGACATAATATTATATATTTTATATTGTACCCGTCCTGTGTTATAAATCGTTGGTCAGGTGTATTTTTAGCCTATGAATAATAATAAAATAATAAATATCCAATTAATAACTTATTCAAAGAAATATATTTTTGTATAATTATTGTGATTAACCTTTCCGATTATTGGAACTCTGGTTACCTGCGAACACTGCCTGACTATTACATATATTATTATTTTTTTAACAAAAAGTCGATAAACAACATGCCCGGCGTTGTTCTGTGTATTACTATTACTTACTTATTACTATACCATCACGGCATATCCCACAAATGGGACAGTGAGTAGTAACTAATTCCAAGTAATAAATAGCAGATAGGTGTGTTATTTTTTTTTATCTAATCTATTGCCAACAGCTGCCTATTTCAATTGTTAGATTCTTATCATGTTAATATTCCTCATTATTAAGTATATATTTGAAGTTATTTTATCCATGTATAGCTTTCTTGAGTCCTAATTTAACACTTAACACTGAATAAAATAGGATGTTGGACTCAACTTGCATTATATTAAATGAGGACAAAATAGAATATTGTACTCAACATGCACTAGATAAAACGTGGATAAAATATGATTTTGGACTTAAATTGCACGGGATAAGACGTGGATATAATAGGATTTTACACTCAATATCCTCTAGATAAGACGTGGGTGGATATAATAGGATTTGGCACTCAATATGCACTTAGTAATGCGTGGATAAAATAGGATATCGGACTCAACTTTCACCAGATAAAACTTGAATAAAATAGGATGTTGAACTCAACTTGTACCTACTACATAAAACTTGAATAAAATAGGATATTGAACTCAACTTGTACTGGATAAAACTTGGATAAAATAGGATTTTGGACTTAACATGCACCCCCTAATCTATTTATCTGTCTGTGCTATCACGGCATATCTAGCTTTGGTTAAGATTGAAGATTTTTGGACTATGAAAGAGATTACGCTCATAGTTGTTCTAACATAATCATGAACTATGAATTTTATATATCTTAGGTTTTGATTCTGTTGACAATGGTCTGATGTTACCCACACCAACCCGTGTTACTACTGCTTAGTCATCCGATATAATGATGATGATGAGGTCCTTAGACCATCACGGCATCTCTCACAAGTGGAGTAGCCAACGAGATAAAAGCATGTACCTAATAATAAAATTTTGGGTTAGTTGGAAGAGATCGCGCCTTTGCGATAAACTCGCCCTCTGTATATTGATTGTATTTAATTTGAATGTATACCTTTTATGTAATTGTTTTTTATCAATGTACAGAAAAGAATGAATAAATAAATAAATAAATAAAAATAATAAATTGCCAATCGTCCTCTTCGTGTCATCATAAGTCGAGACATTCAGGATAGACGATGTTAAATGTCTTAAACGTTATGTTTTACGAATACCTTCCTTTTACAGAACCCTCGAAAAGAGTGAGGATAAGAAATAAAAGAAAATCAGATAAGAGTGAGAAATTTATTCTTTGCCGAGGATTCCACGAAGAATATGACATAAACCAAATAAATTTATTATGTGTTTGTATTTTCATTCACGATTAATTTATTATAACATTTCAATATTAATTCGACAAATTAAGGACAAAGCAGGAAAAATAAACCAGGAGAATCCCAAAAAAATCACGAAAGAAACCTTATCAAAAAGAAACAACAGAATCAAAAGAGAGTCTTTATCCTGGCTATGTTATATGTATACGTAGTGAGTTGGTCTGCAACGAATTTGGATTTTCTTCTTCATTCCTCCCTATTTTCATCTAGTCTCGTTAGTTCTATTTATGTGCCACAGTTCATGTAATTCTTCAGTTGGTCCATATAAGCGTCTCTTGGTCGGCCTCTATCATTTCTGCCTTCGGTCCTACCCTCCGCGATGGTGATAAGCAGTCCTGGGTGCCTGATATTGTGGCCAATCCAGTTAGCTCGTTCTGTTATATATTACATATAATATGCACCATATGAATATTATGTCTTTGCTTGCAGTGTGGCTTATCATTAATTGTCGTTCAACACCTACATACTTACCGTAGTAAATGCCTATTATTGTGTATTTCATTTCACACGAAGCTCTTAGTATGTATGTAATATTATGTATGTCCCCGGTTATCTTATATAAGGTGGCATGTCTATAAAAAAGAACCATTAAAACACACTTGATTTATGGCCCCATATTATATTTTATATCAACACATTCATTAGCTAAATTCACACATTTTCAAATATGGAATGATTTTGTGAAACTATATCGAATATCCAATTCCCTAGGCCAACAACTAGTTTTTTTTTTCATAATCTAGATTTTTGGCTTTTTAGATACATGTAGAAAGTGATTTTCTTTCAATTCCATAAACAAACAAAAACGTAAAATTTGAATAATTTTTATTAGGAGCATATATTTTAATTGAGTTTTCGCTAGACTGAATAAATATTGTGTAGACTAGAAATTCAATGTAAAATTTGGTAATATAACAAATTAAATTTTGCGACTTAACACATTGGTATTGCAAGGCAACGGACATATTTTTTTTCCATTGCAATACTGAAATATAAGTAGAAAAGAGAATATCAGCATCTTAAATTTTATAGAATAAAACAGTACCTATTATAATATTATTAATATTGTTAAATTTGGAACACGTTTTCTGAGGAAATTAGTACTGCGTGACTAGTCTATACCATATCGGTAATGAATGTGTTACCTACCTTAATTTTTCTTTCTCAACATGCGACCGTTCTTTAAAATATCAACCACTCATCACTATTTCCTTATGTCCTGCCTGTGTATTTCTGGTATTTACGACTCATTCTCATAAATAACACGTATTATACAAAAAACATGTATTATTAAAATCTCAAGACTTCATTTAACACCTTCAATTTAACGATGATGTCAATCCTGATGTTTTGGTTCTAAGAAGATTTCCTTTATGTCCACTGACTTCCCCGCTTATGGAAGACATCTTGACAGCATAGATAGATAAATTAAAATATATATTATGTAAGTTTATTGATGCGTATTCTATATTGTCATACAAAGTTTAAATATTTTATGGAGATTACAAAGTGCATATTTATGTTTTAATCCACGCACACATATAATAATAACAATGTAAACAACATTGTTATGATGTTTATTCTATTTTAGTGGAATTCCACACAGTCCCGTTGGAATATATGTACTTAATATTATATATCCATCTATTTATTTATTCGGTAGATTATTATAGAACTTTATCATCTCGTGATCCACTCGTTTTAAATACTGTCAACGAAATGCACTCCGATTTTCCGAACGCATCCATTAGTTCTACAATATTTGTTTATTTTATTCGACTGTGTGGGCTCCGGGACACATTTTCAACTGTATGTTACTAATTAAATATGCATTATTATGATCTCAATGAGAGCTCTCCTTTAATGAGAGCAACTAGCGCAGTGGTCTTACTGCACCTAATAAACTTAAGAAAGTCATGTTATTGTGACTTAATCTCAAAAGAAATCCAAATATGTGACATTCATAATTCTGTTGGTACTTACGATGATCAATTTCAAATATAGTGCAGTGAGGATGTTCTTATTGATCTGAATTTATAGTAAACTTCCTGGAAACCACCATCTGTTTCCTTGTACTATGCCAGAGCTTGTTCAAAAATATAGTAGACAGCAATTCAAAACTAAACATAAAAGTAAATTCCTCTTTTTACGAAATATCATTTTCAATACTTTGAGATAAACTCGATATCCACCAAGAACCGTCGGTCGATAAACTAAACTCCATCGATAGCATAATTTGACACAAATCAGAATTATTTTACTTGAATATTTAAGTCATCGCAGCATAATCCTTAAGTGAGGTATCCAGGAGACCTAGAGCATCTAATAAAGATTTAACTCCATCTGCTAATAAAAAATCAAGACATTCAGGGTGGGTGGCACTCCACAACAATTGAACAACTACACGTAAATATGAACTCGCCCTCTGTATATTGATTGTGTGTGTCATGAATTTATGTGCTTGTAATCAATGTACTTACTTTAATTTATGTACTTTCTTTGGTAGCCTAATATCCCCTTCAAGTAACTAGCGATACTGCATAGAGAAGAAGGCATATTCCCATTTCTTCCCTTCCCTTTTTGCACCAATTTTTTTGGTGTATGTGCTAAGCTCTATCTTGCTAACAAAGCACGCTAAATCTAGAGTGCTCCCTCGGGGCAGCATTTCTCGCTTTAATGCGACAATGCGAAATTGCAGGCGATTCAATCAATTTAAATCTCAGATTTAACCCAATTCCAATTCCAACAACATTAATTCATTCATTTCGCTTCCTACTCATGGGGAAACACTGGATTAACTGTTATGTTGAAATAAATATTAGTATTTACTATGGATCTCGTATGTATAAACCTGGAATAGCAATCATAATACATAATTCACTAGATGAGTCTCATTTTAATCCACAGATTAATACAGTATGTATTATGATATTATTATTAGAATATTAGGTTTAAGTATTGCAGTAAGCTGGCGGCGAATGCATGTTGTTGTACCGAAGAATCTAACCTAGTGTTTTTATTTATTTATATTTTCAAGTATTAATAAGGGACACAAACGCTCATTTATCTACAGCGTTAAAAAAATATTTATATATTTTTTACTAATGCAACAATATTGAACAAACATCATATATAGAGAAATTTCCTCATAGCATAGGAGATCAAGACTGATCTCCTTTGACAAATATATTTCTCTACGCCGTTCTCTTCAATCCTCAGCACTGTGCTCTAAAGACTGAGGGAGTCAGGTTTTGCTTCTTTAGTTTATCCAACTTTTTATCTATACCCTTCACGCCGCATCCCAAGTGGGCTAGACAGAAAGAACAGAACCCCATATTAGTCTATCTTCACATACTTCTTTCAATTCCTCCATTTTCATACAATTCCCCATACACACACGCCGATTTCTCTTACTCATCAAGCGGCCACCCTTGAGAATTGGATCTCCGTAATAAAACCACGTAGTCTGTTGTCTGACAGATTAATACATCCTCTTCGTCATTCATTCGCTTCACATGTTTAAACCATCGCAACTTGATTTATCCACGACACTTCTCTATTTCATTGCAATTTTTTTCCAGGTCTTGACGTGGTCCTTGAAATGGTTGTACATATATATTGAAAAAAAGTGCAATTATATTTTTAACTACAAAACTATTCATTCAAAAAGTTTTGTCATGGTATAGACAAGATATTTGGTATAATCAATATCTATTAATATATGCATGGTCTCATTAGCTTCCATATTTTGGTTGATTTCATGATCTTGTAGCGTTAATTGGAGAGAGATATTATATAGTATGAAATATTTATTTATTTATCCAATACGGTTTATATTTTTCATCAGCCGGCATTTTAGTACGCAACTATGCACCGACTGATGTCGCCAGTGCATAAATAAATATATAGGTATGAAATATAACGGATCTGGTATATTAATAAAAAAATGCTTTTTCAACCAATATCAGTAAATCCCCTTCTTTATATAAACATGATATTTTAAAAAAAAGTTCAATATAAACATTACAAAGCCCTGACTGAAGGAGTTGTTTAGTTCGTGAGAATGTTTCGAATAGACTATTTGTAGTAAAATCATAGTTTTAGTGGACGTTTGAGCGATTCTGCCATATAATTTAAAGCTCTGTAAATGTCAACGTTGGCCGGAGAAATAGTCTGAAATGTGTTACCCGTATTATATTTGAAGTTTAGGGAAGACGAGACTTTTTTATTTGTTTTATTTTTATGGATGTTTACTGTTTAATAATGGATATCTGGTGATCTAGCAGTCAACGAACTCGCTCTGTGTTCCTAATATTATTATGGTTCCAAGAATGTTTCCACTATCCATCTCGTTATACACCCATTCATTTTTTAAGGGTTGTTGTACTGTTTCATGATAGTAAATAAATATAAATAAATGGAATACCTACATTAATTTTTAAGATTTTATTTTTAGTGTCATTATTTTTGTAAGATGAAAAAAAAATATATTCAATATCTACTTAAGTCGGTGTACGAAAACAAAATCAAATATACGTTATGCTATGCCTACGGATTCACAATTCCTTCAAAAGATGAAAGACATATCGATTCAGGTGGACAAAATCCTCAAGGATGGACCTTCTGATTACAATAAATAGGAAGGCATGCATAAGGATCTGCAAAAATATTATAGAAGCAGAAAGCATGTGCACGGATAACAATAAATGCCGCTCGATCCTTTTTGTCTACCCTGTAAGAGATGATGGTGATGATGAAGTTCTGTAACCAAAGGGATTAACAATAATAATTTCTCATACTTTGTAACCAAAAATCACCACATGAACTCGATTTATTGTGTTCTAAAAAAAGTTTCCTAAAATCTATAGTATTTATATGCTTGATAGGATGAATAAAAAAATATATATATTTTACAAATAATTAATAAATAATTAATAATAACAAATAATAATATAACAAAAATATATATATTTTACAAATAATTAATAAATAATTAATAATAACAAATAATAAATAATGGATCACGGACGATATTTTAGAAATGATTGAAAAAAGAAGGAACTTAAAGAACTCTAAAACAGAAGAAGGGAAAAAGGAATATAAAGCCCTTAGAAATAAAATTAACAGAGAATCCAAGCTGAGAAAGGAATGTTATTTGCAAGAAAAATGCAAAAATATTAACAGGAATATAAAACAAAGGAAATTTGAAACCGCATACTCTGAAGTAAAGAATTTCTTCAATGACAAAACACAACCACGATGTGCTATACAAGATAAAAACGGCAAACTGCTGTTTGAGGATGAATTGATCGTAAAAAGATGGAAAGAATACCTAGAACAATTATACAAAGGAAAGAACATAGTCAAGGAAAGCAAAGCACTAGAAGCAGAATATGACGTAGAAAATAATGGAGATGACATCTTAAGAAGTGAATTTGATATTGCATTAGCAAAGTTGAAAGACGGCAAAGCACCAGGTATTGACCTGATTCCATCAGAGCTGCTTAAATGCGCAGGAAAAGGCATGCTTGATACATTGTATAAGCTTGTCTGCAAAATATACAACACAGGAGAGATACCTGAGGACTTTGCCAAATGTCTGATACGAGCGCTTCCTAAGAAAGCAGGCACGACAAAGTGTGAACAACACAGAACCTTAAGCATGATATCACACGCTTCTAAGATACTCACCAACATTATAATGAAAAGGGCGGAAAATAAAATCAACGAAACACTTTCAGAAGATCAATTTGGATTCCGCAAAGAGACAGGCACAAGAGATGCAATCCTGAGTCTCAGACTTACTCTAGAAAAGAGAATAACAATTAATAAAAACACATATATAGCATTCATCGACCTTGAAAAAGCATTCGATAAAGTAGAATGGGAACAACTTTTTAACACCCTCAACCAGATAGGAATGAGTTATAAGGATAGAAGAGCAATCTGGAGCTTATACAAGAACGAAATGGCTGTGATTAAAAGCGGAGAGAGCTGTGCAGAAGCAAGGGTCGAACAAGGCGTAAGACAAGGATGCTCAATGTCGCCAGCTCTCTTTAACTGCTATATACAGCGAGCCATTGATGAACTGAGAGAAGAAATGAAGAACTGGACAGGAGTAAAAATAAATGGGAAAAAGGTCGACATGATAAGATATGCTGACGACATAGCACTGCTCGCAGACTCCGAGATGGAGCTGAACGAAGCTTTAGGAAAATTGGAAAGTATACTGTTGTCAAAGTACAACATGAAAATAAATAAAGAAAAAACAAAATGTATGGTCGTTGGAAGAGAGGAAGCGACTGCGAACATTGCATTAAATGGAGTGAGCATCAAACAAGTAAGTGAATTCGTGTACCTGGGCAGCAGAATAAACCAGGATGGACGCTCCAAAGCAGAAATTGTAAGCAGAATAAACCAGGCAAGGATTGCCTTCAACAAAAAATCGAAGATATTGGAATCCCCAAATATCGACTTAAGCGTAAGGAAGAACCTTACTAAAGCCTTTGTATGGAGCATTCTGCTTTATGGTTGTGAGACATGGACCATCAGCAAGAGTGAAAGCGGACGGTTGGCGGCCTTTGAGATGTGGTGCTACAGACGCATGCTTAAGATCCATTGGTCGGAGCACGTCGAAAACGAAGAAGTCTTAACCAGGGTAGGCGAAAAAAGGCAACTCCTTAAGAGAATCAGCCAACAACGAGCTAACTGGATTGGCCACAACATCAGGCACCCAGGACTACTCATCGCCATCGCGGAGGGTAAGACCGAGGGAACAAATGGCAGAGGCCGACCAAGAGACGCATATATGGACCAACTGAAGAGGGACATGAACTGTGGCTCATACGTAGAGCTTAAAAGACTGGCTGAGAATAGGGAGGAATGGAGAAGAAAAACCAAACTCGTTGCAGACCAATCAAATGGATTGTAACTAAATATATATATATACAAATAATTTGTATTTTGATATAACAAAGAGTACCTTAATAAATCTCGTCAGTCTGCGATTTATTTATTTTTTAGTAAAAAACTAATATTGGTAATAAATATTTGTTTTTTTTATTTTATCAAATCAATATGTTCGCAACGGTCAACAAGTTTTGGCAGTTTTTCTATCAAATTTGTTGAATATTGAATATTTTACCATTTTTGCTAAACGGGGCCCTTAAACGGCATTTAAACATTTTTAAATTGCATTACAAAGAATATTTGATCATATTACATTACAATTATTTGCTAGCAGTCACTTGTATAATTGTAATGTAAAAAAATCACTCATTGTATAAAATAAATGATGATTGTATAATTATTCTTTTCGTAAGAATCCTTGTCTCTTGCACTATTAATCTTAGAACTGTCACATCAGTGTTATGTAGAACTGTGAAACATTCTCATTAGCATCACGTAGAACTCTCGAAGTGTGATGTATGGGGAGCTTAAATTAGTGTTTCTGTAGTAGAAATGTCAAACAATACAAAATACACATAGGTTGAAATTTATTTGCTTATTTTTACATTCTTTTGTGACGAGACCAATAATGTGTCATTTGTTGGAACATTCTATTCGTTTTGTGTTGATAAAATATTTTTATTTATTTATTTATTCCCTGGAATTATAATCTTACACAGTTTTCTGTAAGTTTATGAGGTATTCGTAAAATAATATATAATTTTCAATCCAACAGTGAAGATGTGTACCAGTATACCACAAATGTTTTTTTTTAGTTTCTAATAAAAATAGTAGAAAAAGGTACTTCGAGAAAACACTTTAGTTATTTCAAATTCTATACCATTTCGAAAATTTGGCGACGGGGGGAGGGTAGAAATACAGGGAGTCCACCGCAACCAGCAAATTTTTGAAAGAAGTCTATGAGAAAAAAAAGTTTAGGAACCTCGGGAGTTTGTAAAGAGATTAAAAATAATATTAATCACTCATTGATTGCTAGGCGGTACGAAGTTCGCTGGGCCAGCTAGTTTCTAATAAAAATTCATTGATGATGGGTGTCTTCCCGAAAGGCCTCTGAGTCAAGTATTTTTCATAGTGAAAGTAATACAGTGTTTAATTTTAAATCTATTTTAATTCTATTAAAATGAACTTTCACAAAAAGTATTTTACGATCATTTCCATTTATCATGTGTTGGCCCGAAGAGGGCGACCTTTTTGTTTATTACTTGCAACTAGTCTCCACTTCTAGGAGATGCCGTCTAGTTAGAAAATTATTGATTTTTCCTTTTTCATTCTTTAAAGGGTTTTTCAATCATTTAGTGGTATTCAGTAGCCTAATGGTAGACTCAAGTTCGATCGAGAGACTCCAGGTTCAAATCCTCCTACCGACCCACTCCGTTTAAAGGGTGAAAGATTTGATAAGAATTGTGTCAAGCTAGTTGTATGTATGTGCTTATTGTGTGAATGAAACATCTGTTGAATAAGTTTCAAGAATTTTTACTTTGTTGTCATAAATTTGTCTCGTGATTAGCAATACATAATTATATAGTGACTAGGGTTACGCAATAGACTTACCATGAAACTTGTTTCGCCGACTTGTATCCGATATTGGTCTTAATGTTTTCGTTCACACAACACATACCAGATTTCAAGATCTTCGCTCGTATTGTAAGGAAACACACAAGGCGTTGTATTATACGTTTTTTCATGGTAAAATTATAGTTTGTACATAATCTTGTTCAATTATAAAATGTAGATGTTGTTTCTTTGTCCTATGATTGACGCCATATTGAGATTAAAATCGTTCATAATTATCATATCATTTTTGGAATTCCTTAAACATATAATCTTGTTTTGTTTTATATTTCATACAATTTTCAACGTATTTTAAAATTGTATTCACTCTTCAAAACGCTTTTTTCTTTATTATTTTTTTAAAGATTAATTAATGAAATTAGTGATCTGAAATATGTGACACTGTTAGTTATCAAATATTAATTAATTCTTATATATTTCGAAGTATGTAAGGATAGATCATCATGACTTACGTTCTCTCTGCCTGCTTCACCTGGGGCACGGTGTGAGGGTATATTCTGATAGGGGTAATGAATATAAACCCTGGGGGAGACGAATTCTGTGGGAAGCCAGGACGCGCCAAGGGTTATGGATCTTCTGTTTGTCTTTATTGTATGTGCTGATGGAGATCATAAAAGCATTCATAAAAAAATACCAGCAAGTCTCGAAGAAACATTCGTATCTGACATAAATTTGAACAATGTGAACATTTGTAAAGTATTATGATTATAACGGCAGTTCCTCTATTATGTTATATTCTTCAGCAACTTAAATAAAATTTATTTCATTGTTTTGGCTCTCGTCTCTTGTTTATTTTCATAAATATCGGTAATTTGTACACATTTCTTATTTATTTTACACAATCAGCCGTGTCTAGAAACACTATAACGTAATAAATATAATAACATGTATAAATAAATAAATATAATATAATACTGCTACTACTACTGCAAAACAGACGAATGCTGGAAGGGACAGAAAATATCTGGTGACAGTTTTATATAATTTATTTGACACAAATTTTGATTAATTAGATATTGCGGTTTTGTGAAATAAAATATTTTATATTGAGACCGACGATCTCCCCATCATATCGTAAATTTGTATGTTATACTTATTTTTAGCTTATTTTTCAAAAGTAAAGTAAGTAATAATAATTATGGTAACAGTTTAATACTAGCACTGTGTTGCTGTCTGGGGACAAATATTCAAACTCAACCGTATTGTAGCTGTTTTTTTGTTATGAAATATTTATTTGTTATATTTTATTTTGTATAGATAATAATAAAGTAAGATATATGTATAGATAAAATATATAGATAAAAATAAAGTAAGATAAAAGATAAAATATATAGATAAAAATAAAGTAAGATAAAGAAAAAAAAAATAAAAAAAAAATATATAAATAAAAATATATAAATAAAAATAAAAAAATAAAGATGAATAAATAAGTAAACATCACTTATACATACATACATACCATCACGCCGCTTCCCTCACGGGGTTAGCAGAATGGATCGAGCCATCGAGCGCCACTCCCTTCTATCCTTGCATATTACATCTTTCGCTTCCGTCATACAATTCCTTATGCATGCTCTCCTGTTCAATGTGCTCAACACGTGACCGTCCTGTAGGATTTGATTTAAATGATCTTGCCATCTGATCCTCGGACGTGCACGTCTCCGAGAGCCATTTCTCTCAGCCAAATATATCATCTTGGTCATTCTGTTCTCATTCATCCTTTTCGCGTGCAAAAACCATCGTAACTTATTTACCTTCATAACGCTTTAAATATTGTTTCGATGTTTATCACGGTCTTTCCTAATTTTTTCCAAATACTGAAGTATATTGAAAAAGAAATTAGTCATTTTTATAGTCGTTCAGTTAATATTCTCAATCACACACGCATTACAAGAAGAATTTCAGATCCTACACGCTCTCGTGGACGACGCGATCCAGTGTGTGTGAAATTTAGAGATCAAGTTGTGAGTGACCATATCTTGTCAAGTTGTGATCGACCATTAAAAGATGAATGAATTCAGCCATGATGTCTGAGACCCTTCCTGAATGTCTTGTTTTTTACATCTACTCCGAGAAAATCATTTTTGTGGATTATTTTTTTATTGGAATTTGTATGGTAAAAATGGATTAAAATTAGTTGCTGGCTGGCACTTGTATGTACCTATATTGGATGATTTAATGGAACATCCATCTCAAGGGCCCCGGAAACTATGTTGGAAGGGTGATGTCTTCAACTTGCTCCTGAACGTTGATATTGATTGGTTTTTACGAAGGTCCTCGGAGGGTCAGTTTCAGATTATGGGTCTCCAGCGAAGCCATAAGCCTTATCATTGTGAGATACCTATTTATACTATCACGACATCTTCCAATAAAAACATAACATTATAGATAGGTAGGCAACATCTAATATATAAAATTCTCGTGTCACGGTGTTCGTTATCATACTCCTCCGAAACGGCTGGACTGATTTTGATGAAATTTTGTATGCTTATCGGGTAGGTCTGAGAATCGGCCAACATCTAATTTTCATGCTCCTAAAAGTTAAGGGTGGTCCACCCCGATTTTTTTAATTTTATTTTTGGACATTTTTTTTATGGTGAGGCATTAAAAAATACACACTGCCCTAAATTTTCACACTTCTACCATCAACCCCTATTTTTTAATAGCGATATTAGTAATCTAGAAATAATGTATGTGGCAAAACAACGTTTGCCGGGTCAGCTAATAATATCTAATATTGCTACAAACATACCAATGTTTGTCATGAATGAAAATCATCTTAATGACATGGGAAACACGATTAATTTTATCTTTTTTATTATTATATACTTTGTACACTTATTCCAGTTTTAGTTCTAATTATCCCCGTCTTCAGATGAAAAAAAATATACGGTGGGCGTCCATATTGTGATCACTTAGCGCCGGTTCTGCCATATATCACACTCAATGAAAGATTGTATACCTGATGTTGGTTTTCAAAATCACTGTGATTTTTATTTGTTAAATTTTAGTGAATGATTATTAAAATATTCATCACCAAAATATTATTAAAATATTCATGACATGCGTCGTTTGTAAATAAAATTTAATGTTTAAAATAAAAATACCTGATATTGTATGAATAGTTGCATACGATAAAACAATATAATGGACAGAACATTCGGAAACTTTATCAAAAAAAAGTAAAAATAATGCATCATTAAAAAGCTTTTCAAAAGTATACAAACTTTTTATCTAATGAATAACTTAAAAAAACATAAAGTTGAATTTATCGACCGACGTTTCTAGGTGGAAGTTCATGATACAACTTCACCCCTACACAAAAATTTAACAGTCTAATGCCGGGAAAAAAATCACCTATCCAGATAATAATATACAGGATATCAAAGAATTAGGCTCAGAACGCGGGTTTAAAATACCAGCATTTTGCCTGAAATATCTGTTCAGAAACTTTCATATTACAAGTGTTTATTATAATAGATTTTTGAATTTTTATGTATAAATTAACCGGTAAATATAATTATTGTTTGAATATACTATTTGTATTTTTATTATCATATAATTCTCAATATACTATACGGATGGCCTGTGACTCTAATCTAACATGAAACTAAATTAAAATTTATACAACAGATTTTTAATTTCAATAATGAGCCGATATGTTACTTTTCACAGTAATGTCAAAATGTGCCTGCGACTTATTTCTTCCCGTATATATATATATCATCTGTATCTCACGACAGACCCATATATTATTTTCACGGCATATATAATATAATATTATTATAATATATTATATAAAATGTTGCCCTGTTCTACTACTGAATGAATGAATGAATGTATATTATAGATATGTTTATTTATATATTGCTAATGTAACACGGAAACAATAAATATCTTCTCGGCACAAGTCTCTGACAGGACGCTCTCTTTCCGTAATCACCGACCGTCGACGTCGGCTATTATAATAATTATCCCAAATACTAATAATATTATTCAAAACTCATACATACACTTTATTTATTAATCCCAGCAATAATTTCAAATGCTTATTAATATGTTCGTTAGTTTATATATTATTTATAACCCTATCCTTCTTCTGCTTCCTCGCCCTCGCCTTTATCTCATTTATATATATATATATATATATGGACAATTTGTAAAGCGCCGTTTACTCATAACATGACCTCAAGGGCGCTGTATATCGTATCCATCACCCGAAACTCCCAGCAAAAAGGTGTGTCTTCAGTCCTTTTTTAAATCTCTCTCCATTCACCTCCTCTCGCAGACACAGCGGCAGCTTGTTCCAACATCTGGGACCCGCAACACTAAACGCTCTATCTCCAAAGCCATTTATTTATTTGGGGTCAGCTTTCATAGTCCTCATCTTCCAAGTTCTCCGGTCCATGCGGCCCTGCATCCTTCGAACGCAGCTATACCGTCCCTCAGGACTCAGGACCCTGCCAATTGTTGACATCTAGGTGGTCACTGGCCTGCCTGGTCTTCTGGATCCTATTTTTATCATATTATGTCCGTTTAATCATATTATTTATAACCGGATCCTATGTGCATGTTTTCAAGTAATAAAATCATTTAAGTTCGTTAAATCGATATTTTCCACCGACGGTTATTGATGAAACTTCATGTAAAATTATTATTTTTAATTTTATTCATCAAAATAAGGATACACACAATTGAAACAAAAAATATCACAAGTAGGTATACACAATGAGCTATAAATATCACAAGTAGGTATACACAATGAGCTATAAATAAACCACTGAAGTATCCACCCTTACCCATTAATGAATGAAGCCGTTATAAAAAGGAAATTTTAAAGTACAAAAAGAAGAAAAATCATAATACTGTATACTAATTATGAATGAAACACTTATTAAGTACTTCCACTGTGAATTTACTGATCATGATCCGGCTTTCAAAAGCTTCCACTCTCATCATCAGGCTAGCGTAAAGTGAAGAAATTATATGTTGGTGACAAATATATCTATAAAATTTGTTATTGTTATTTATATATTTAATTAACAATATATCACCAATTAGCTTCAATTAAGTTGCAGCAGCCTCACTAGGTTGCCCTGTATCGAGGCGTGCTGCGTAAAAAATATATAAAAAAACGTACATTCAACAAGGATTAATACATCTTACAAAAAAATAAAAATGTGTAAAAATAATCACATCAGCAAATTAATAAATCGATAACAAATGAATAAATGGATGAATGAATAAAAGAACAAATGTACAAATGAGTAAATGAATAAACGAATAAACGAACAAATGAATAAATGAATAAATGAATAAATGAATAAATGAATAAAAGAATAAATTAATAAATGTATAAATGAATAAATGAATAAATGAATAAATGAATAAATGAATAAATGAATAAATGAATAAATGAATAAATGAATAAATGAATAAATGAATAAATGAATAAATGAATAAATGAATAAATGAATAAATGAATAAATGAATAAATGAATAAATGAATAAATGAATAAATGAATAAATGAATAAATGAATAAATGAATAAATGAAAAATGAATAAATTAATAAATAAAAGGTAAAAATAAATAAATAAACACGAAATATTCTATTTTTCTCAAGGCCATCCACTCGTTTGCGAGTGATTTAGGGTAAACACGAAATAAGCAAACAAAATTATCCTGAGTAAAGCCGGATTCAGAGCTTGTACATATCTAACACAAATGATTAATTTCTTTTTTGATAATTTATTTCTAGCAAATTGCAAATCTAAAGTTAAGGAGTATGTTATTTTTTCTACGTCTTAATTATATGTCTATTTGTCTTATGGTTTATAAAATATGTTAAAAATAATATACTAGTATGTGAACATTATTATTTATTTATTTAATTCTTCACTCTACATTGGGTGCACTATTATAAATCAATATAAAGTATTATAAAATTATCATTTATACAATTCAATGTACAGAGAGCGAGCGTGTCGTCAAAGTATGGCAATGTTTTCCAACTAATTTTTACGTACCAATTATTCAAATCTCATTATTTATCTTAATAATATTATAATATTCATTTACTCATTTACACCATTCCCCACAAATGGGATGGCCAATTAACGAATTGCATAGAAACACAAATGGAAGGATGTATTAATTCAGAAAAAATGCGCAAAATAGTGGAAATTAATACCACAATTCCTTGAATCACAGCGAATTTTTAGAACATGATAAACACAAAAAAAGAAGAGATTGTGCATTTTTGGTCACCATTTTACACCAACACAAATGTAATAATATCTCAAAATACAATCAAATAATATTTAATCTATATCTTAGACAAATTCCTATGCATTAGGTTATTGAAAATATTGTATGTAATATTAAAAATCTTAAGATGTTTTAAATCTGTCCCATTTTTTTTTATTCCTAAAATTTCTTACAATTTTACGCTTCACATGTTTGGTCCTTTGATTTGATTTTTTACTGCGTAAGGATTTAGGATAATCCTTGCATTTATCGCTAATGGGTTGCGAATGGGTTATCAGGTAGAACCTACCGCCATAAGCTACCACAGGTAATGAAATTCTTGTAGTTATTTGATGATAACCCTTTGTGGCTAAACTTGCTACCTTATTTTTAATGGTTTTTTTTTGTATCCACGTATTATATTTTTGTATTTCAAAAGATCTGAATAAGACAACTTTGTGCAAATAGTATTATTTTGTATATGTATCCTTTCCTGTGTAGAACATTAGGAAGCTATTTTGTATTGTTAATCTAGCGCTGTGGAATACTTCTCATGTTTGTGCCGTAGTATTCAGATTTATGTAATATATTAATATATTTCGTAGTGGAATTGCATTATAAATATATATTGTAGTAATATTGGCCTTTCCATTGACGAAAAGGTAATTTTCTACTGGTTTATGTATGTTTATGTAAAAGACTAGTATTTTTTAAACAACACTTTTTTTTTTTAAAAAGATATATCTGGGTTTTGTTATAAACCCAAATACAACCTTATACACCTTTCACAGTAAGCTAAAAGCTTGTGTCGTGAAAGAGGAATTTGCCGGCACCTGGGATCGAACCCCGGACCCCTTGTTCTGAAGGCCGAGACTCTACCCCCAGGCTACCGATGAACTCATAGTTATAAGACATTTGTTCAAAAATTTCTGCCCACTGGTTGACTAAAAGAGAACATTTTGTAATGTCACTAGTTGCTTTGTGTCTAAATAAATTAATTTAAAATCTTCAATTGAATAATATAGGTAGTGTACCATCCATTATGAATAACTCAAGAAGTACACATTGTTGAAAGACTTTTATAGAGTTTAGAGTAGCCAGAGATCCTGGAAGCAGTAGGATAAGCAATGAATAATAAGGATCTCTGAAGGAAGGACCTGAGCGTAAAATGACGTCGAACAAATATAAAGGGAAGAATATGGGATTGGATAGGTATTTAGCACAGAGAGGACATAAGTTTATTTTAATGCAGTTAATCTTGAGTAATACGCTTGTGGGATATGCCATGATAGTATAAATGTATGGATATAATATTTATTTATTAATTCATTCTTTACTGTACATTGATCGCAATACATATAATTATTTTATAGAGAAATGCAGCAATACATCCAGATTTATAAAGCATTCAAATTAAGTACAATCAACATACAGGCGCGATTTCTTCAAGCTTACCCAATATTGACACGTATTTAAAATAACATAAGTTATGTGTTAATATTTATGTCTAGAGAGAACATTTAAGTCTCACGGTTCTAGTGTTAATAATTTATTCAGAACATGCAGAGTTCATTTGTTGAAAATGTTATCTTGTAGTACCTTATTTATAACAACGGGTTACATATTGTATTGAACAAGTTACTTTTGTACATTACTATTTTTACATACTTTTTTGGTCCCGCAAAAAGCTATGATTATTATTTATTCAAACCAAACATACACCAACAGGGACATTGAAGAGAGATCAGCCTCCATCCAGATATCTCAGGAGTTGTCAACTTCTATTTAGATGCGCCCCATTTTTTTTTTTTTTTTACTTTGACTTTTTTTCAGAAAATTTTAACTTTACTTTTTATCTCAAGACTAATGTGACTGAAAGACTGATTTCTAGTATTTTAGGATTTTTTGCTTTTATATTTATGTTTTTGTATTGTTTTAAGTATTGTATTATCGTTGTTTTTAAATTTACTTTGACTTTTTTAGAGAATTTTAACTTTTGCTTTTTTTTTCCTCAAGACTAAGACATTTCTGGTAAGAGTGGAATCTTCGCTGGTCTACATGTTAAATGTATTAATTGTCAACATATTATGTAACGACTGTTTGATTCTAAATATTGTAAAAATAAAATAAAATAAGAAATTAGAGGCGTAATTGGTTAATCTCTGAGTCAGCAAGCAGGTCTAGGCCAACCCAATACCCCAAAGCATCCGGAGAATACCAAAAGAGCACCAAAGTACTCTCAAGAGTCCAACCGAGTTTCATCAAGATATTTACATATACATAAATAAGATGTGATCCACCGATTCAGAATGTCTAAATTTTTATAGGCACAGAAAGAAAGACCTGTGGGTTTATTACGCATAGTTAGTCTTTTGGCTGCCCGCTGTTAACTGCAAGCAATAAACATGCAAGTTATCCTCTCCGTGCCAATAAAGTAAAGACGTTTAATATGTTTGACACACTTCATCGTTAAGTTAAAGATGTTTAGTGTCTAAAAACTTGTAAGGGAAGCTGAACAGATCAAAGACAACATAATAATAATAACAAATAAATAAATAAAGCTTTATTGGCATCAATATATAATGTGTACAAGTTTTTGTTCCAATAAACTACCAAAAGGCGGGCTTATCGCATAATATGCGATTTCTTCCAGCCAACCCGAAAAAATAAAATAATAAATAAATAAAAATAAAACAATAGAAAATACATATAGATAAAAGTATATAAAAACAAGATGCTACAAAAAAATAAAACTACAAATGAAATATATAATAAAGGGTTTTTCAACAAGGACTTTGTTTTTTAAAACAAAATAAAACAAAAAAATTTGATGAAGATGATTAAAATTTTTATTGAATTACAAAGAGAAAAGTTTGGCAATTATGCATGAAAAATGATATCTGACAAATGTCCACCACGAGCACGCTGACAGATGTCGATTCTTTCATCAAAGTTTTTAATCACTTTTTGGCAAAATGGCGGGACTATTTCGCTAATCACATCACGGATTTTGAGTTTTAAGGCTGCAATCGATTCGATTGGCTCCGTATAGACTCTGTCCTTAACATAGCCCCACAAAAAATAATCCAGTGGCGTTAAATCACACGATCTGGCTGGCCACTTAACAGCTGAGTTTCGTGAAATCATGCGATCGGGAAATTTGGTTTGCAATAAATTGATCGTTTCATTGGCTGTGTGACATGTGGCACCGTCCTGTTGAAACCACATGTCAGTGATATCCACGTCATCAATAATAGGCCAAAATTGAGTTGTCAACATCTTGCGATAGCGTGATCCATTGACCGTTACCGCATTTCCAGTCTCGACCGTTACCGCATTTCCAGTCTCATCTTCGAAAAAAACGGCCCAATCACGCCTCCAGACCACATAGCGCACCATACAGTGACACGCTGAGCATGCAACGGCTTCTCAATAATTGCTCTAGGATTTTCAGAAGCCCAAATGCGGCAATTTTGCTTGTTGACGTACCCTGACAAGTGAAAATGGGCTTCGTCTGAAAAAATGATTTTTTCAGAAAAACCAGCGGGTTCCTGAATGAATTGAGCGAATCTACGGCGATTTGAATGGTCGTTCGGCTTCAATTCCTGCACCAGTTGAACCTTGTAAGGCTTCAAAGCCAAATCCTTACGCAAAATTCGCCATGTGGTGGTTTTGGATAGCCCCAATTGTCGAGAACGTCGAGGAATTGACAAATTTGGATCTGCTTCAACACTGTGGCTCACGGCTGCGATGTTTTCAGTTGAACGACACATTTTGTATCGAGCCTGTCGACTCAAATTTAGCGACCAAATTCTTAATAGCGGTCTCAGAAGGACGATTATGTTGTCCGAAAATATCACGAATTTGACGAAATGTCACTTTAGCAGAACCACCATTTTCATAATGGATTTTAATTATTTTAATGCGATTTTCAAGCGAAATTGAATTCATTGCAACAATTGCCAATGCATCCACTACGAATACGTCAAAAAATTAAATGTCAAAACTATCATGTTGCTGGTGTTGCCACAATTAAAAAACAAAGTTCTTGTTGAACAACCCTTTGTAAACAAGATAAAATATAAAAAGCACACATACAACAAGAATAGGAAGGGAATTATTATGACAACATAATTATTATGAATTTGATAGTGCGGTTATTTTATAGTAATTTTACTTTCTGTTGGGTTTTTAAAGCATAATATAAATATACCAAAATTACAAAAATGGCAATTTTTACAATATAAAACATTTCTACTAGTTGAATAATGGTATTGGACGGTTGATATATGTACATATACATGTTTTGTTTGAAGTACATAGTATAATGTGTAGATACATAATATTAATGCTGGCCACAAATCTCTTCATAATTTGATTGCGTGATATTAATTCAATTTTTTAGACAATTCTATACTTAGTCATCATGTTAATAAATGCTAATGTATTGTTATAGCCGAGATGACGTCATGAAATATTTATTTAATACATTAGATCGGACGTCTAGTTCTGTCATTAATGACTATGAATTTACTAAATCCCGAAAATTTAAAAAAAATCACAACGCGCTTAAAATGTACCTACCAACAGCTATTCTGGATTTTTTGATTATTTATAGACATGTAAATAAATAGGTATATGGATACCAATTCACATTCACATTTTTAAATAATCTGTTTTGTACATGAATAGGTGCGCTCCAGGAGTTTGCAAGTTCAATAAGATGTATTAATATCCCAAAAATGTGTTGATTCGGTCTGATTCGTAGATTTTTTTACTATACCCACATAATTTTTATTTTGAGTGATTTTCAACAATTAAACAGAAAAATACATCACATTTTATAGAACTGATTCTGAATATCGTTCGATACGTTCATATTTAATACAAATTTAATAAAAAAGTATTTTATATTTTCGGTCATTGGCCGTTCTAGAACGAATTATTTATAATACATTTTTGTGATTTAATAAAATGCCAACACTTTATGTAGACTTGTACATTCTTAGAATCTTTAAGTTTGTTAATAATGGATGGCTGCAATAAATTAACAGATTGGAGAAACAAGTATTAAAAATCTCGCATTAATTAATGTCTCGGCCATTTTGGCTACATCCATTATTTATTCACATCGAATGTGATATTGTTACAAGTGATAAAACGAATAATAGTTTGACGGAATACCGAATATAATGTACCTATTTTTCGAGATCTTTAACCGAACTCCCGGATATTCGGCCACTCTCACAACTTATTTAGCTTAGCGTAGGTTATCTTGAGTAGCAATAGTTTGGATATACGGAGCGAATGGACGAAGAAAATGTAGGTATATATCTGAAAGAAGGGGGTACAAGAAAACGTCTGTGAACTACTGAGTAAGAAAAATTGACATGTACTTTTAAGAATGAACACATAGAAAGCGAAATAGGTTGCATAATAAATTAAAAATTATTTTTGTAACAGTGGAGTGTTGTAGTGGAGTCTCCAGCAAAAAAGATCTCCCACGTTTTCGAGTGTTCTATTACTAGAGGCAGATATTCGTGAAAAATCACGTATAAATCTTAAATTCAACACTGATGAGGAATGCCACCCATCCTGAATGTCTTAAGTAGCATTCACATTGCTTCACTTTGGATGATCATCCAGAGTGTCAGGGTCAAACCTGTTCATCGAAAGTGAACACGTCTGTTCACATTTGTTCATCCTATGCTTTCACTGCCGTGTCAACACTCACGGTCATGATGTATGTAGTTTGACGTATTTTCGTATAAAAATAATTAAACAAATTCAAAAATTAAAAATAACACATAAATTAAATTAATATAGCTCTCGACTGCATAATAATTTTGTACATGATTCTGACATTCAATACAAATTCATAGAGAATTAAACAAATAAACTTGTTTATGGTCGTTTCAGTGAAAGGACCTTTCATCAAAATTATGACGAGTGGTAATCTCTTTCCTCCGTCATCGCTAGTGATCACTAGCGATGAAACGCCCGTTCACATTTGTTCATCTTGGAGGATCATCCGGAGTGATCACTGAACGTATGTGAACGACCCTTTAGCTTTATTAGTCAGGAAAAGATAAATTGGACGTTTATTACAGTGTTCCGCAGTGTGCCGCGGTACACTGGTGTACCGTGGTCATCAATTTGTGTGCCGCGGAAAAAAGTCAAGGTTTTGTGAAAATAATACACCTAAAAATAGGTAAGAGCTAAGAGCGAGACACTGTGTTATTTTTTTTTTTTTTTTATTTTATTGGCACATCTACAGGTTTTATACAAATATAATATATTACAATATACAAACAAATTAACCCATTTACAGATTGCACATTTGTATTCGAATGTGTTTACATAGCTAAAAGAAAGATAGAGTAATAATAAAAAACCAAATACTAAAATACAAAAGAAGAATAACAAAACGACAACAAGAGAAGTTACTTAAAAAAAAGACATGACACGATTCTCCAGAGCACCATGCAACTGTTAAACGTGTTAAATAAACATTGCTTTTTTCTTTGGTGTACCTCTAAAATTTCTTGATTTGATAGGTGTACCTTGAACACAAAAAGTTTGCGGAACACTGGTTTATTACATAACTATATTGAGAGAGAGAAAGAAATTGAGAACAGTACCCATTTTCATACAAGTTGTGATGTCACATTTTCAATAGGAACGAGAATGTCTTGATTGACATATTCGGATATCGGATAATATCCGTTTCATTTCTACTTATGACATACTGCTGCGGATTGTTTTTATTTTATTTTTGTTTTTTTTTGTCTGTCGCATATTTTAACATCTTATTCGCTATGTGATAGAATAAAATACAAACACGAAACAAACGAAATACGAAACAACAGAATAGAATAAAAAAATAATAACAAAAGATTCTCGTGTCGTGATGTGAATTGTTGTTTTTGTAACAAAACATACTAGCCTTATACCCAGTTTATCTCAGAGAATAAACATCGAACTTAATAAATACTGTCTGGATATCTTAAGCAAATTTTATTCAAAAAGGTTATATCAGTGCTTTTTACTTAAAATATACGCGATTTAATATAAAAATGTAAATAAAACTTAATTCGAATGGCATACAAAATAGTCACTATCTATACCCTCTCGCCGTGTCTCAAGTGGGGTAGGCATAGAGAACGGAATGCCATATAGATCCAAAAGATTCAAAATAGTTAAGGTTTTAGATCATTAATTTTAAAAGATGAAAATAAAATAAAATTTTCAAAATTTCTTAATACATTCACACTCTCTCTATTAATAATTTAAAGATATAATTATATTTTTTATCCAGGAGTAGAAGTCCGCCTTTTGCCATTCTACTTATTAATCTTCACTACGGTTTTATATTTTGTTGATTGTGGTCAATAAAGATGTATTGAGTAGGTAATATATAGAAAACATTATTCTCCCTATTGCTTGCTTTGTTGAAGCGTTAATTTGGGATACACGCTCAGACATATTTACACATAAACAAACATTATAAAATATTGGTTAGATTATTCGGACCTCCTAGATTTCTTCTCCTACACGATTTATTGTAATTATATGTGTAATAATGTATGTTTTGAATTTTTACTTGCGACATTCTTAAATTATTGTCTAAATGACAAACAGGTGATACAATAAAATGCAAACCCTCAAATCCATTTTCAAACGATCAAATATGTAATCTCCATTTTGAGTTAATCTTCCTTTTTTGTGTTGCATTATAAAAACATGCGGTAAAATTTTATTCATAGTTTTTTATAAACTTTTTTCATAAAATATGAATAAGTATATTTATAAATCCATTCATGTGCATCCATACAATTTGGGCGTTTCTCACAAGTAACCAGTAGATTGGTTTCCTGTACTAAACATATAGATCGTCCTCTCCGTGAGACAAACCTATTTTCCAATACGAAATTGGCCCGCGAAGCATATGCACATTTTTTTTTTTAATAATTGTCGGTACAAGTATCGTGAAATTTTTGAAAAAGGTATTTTATTTATTTATTTATTCAGATATTTACGGCCGAAGCCTTTTACATGTAAAAAAAATTAGTATACATACAATACATGCATACAAAAAGTATTTTTTTTTTTTTTAAAATAAGACAAAACAATTAATTTAATACAAAACAAAAGTACCTACAATTAAATAATAGAATAACGTTACCTTAATAAAAAAGTTTTTTATAAAAATTTGGTCAAGAGATTTTCAGAAAATATTCTTAAAGAAAACCGAGGAGTTTTGAAACATTTCAAATTCCTATACCATCTCGAAAATTCGGCGACGGGAGGGGGGGGGGGTTGGTAGAAATTTTAAGGTGAAGTAAAATTATCAAATGTTCCATATTATGGAGTATATTGTTGTACGGCCCGGCAGGAAATCTCATTCTGTAATTTGGCCCGGCTGCTGAAAAGGTTGGCCACCCATGACTTAATGGATCCTACATAACTTTATATGTTGTTAATAAATGTACAAATGATTCGGTTTTTCTATGAAATCTATAAATTTAAAAAATATATAGGTACAAAATAAAATATCACAACATTTCCTACCAGTGTAGTAGCCAGCGGAACAAACTAACTGTATGTAATGAGAGGGCGACCTGCATGTTTATTGCACGCGGTTAGTCTGTTGGCTACGCCACTTATAGGGTAGCCGTGATGCTAAAGTCGTAGTAGTAAAATAATTGCACAATCATATCAGAGGCCTGAGTCAACAACACACTTTCGTCTCACGTTCCCGCTCCGCTAGCGTTCGGGTGCAGACGATGGTGCGCCAAAGTGTTAATTTTCGTAACTATTGTGTATCTTAGCAACGAAATTGACACTTGCTTGCAACATCGTCTGCACCCGAACGCTAACGGAGCGGGAACGTGAGACGAAAGTGTGTTGTTGACTCAGGCCTCTGTTACGGAACATGTGTAGGTATGTATGTAGATTTATACAAAATCGCCCTCTTCCGACAAGAAAAAAAAATATTCAAAAGTTACTCGACCCTATTGATAGCCAATCCACGCCATCCAATAAAAATACGAGAAAATCAAATTCCAAATTCGAACGATTTATAGATTTCGTACGACCAATAGATAGAAATGTACTACGTCATCTTGACTCATATTTTCTGATTTGTGATTGGTGTATTCCTTGTACAGGGGAAATAATATATCAACGACAGAGTAAATGTCATTTATACAGGTTGTGATTGAAATGTTCTCATGACTTTTGCGATGATTTATTTCATACAGATACATAAGTTATTTTATTTTCATGTGAATAAATCACATAAAATGAAAAATATTTACCACAATTTGAACGTATTTTGTATTTCTCCTTTCAGGATATAGAATCCCACTTAGAATCAGTTTTTGCTTGGTTTAGACTTTAGAGGATGATAAGGTGCATCGAATAATGTTTAATTTTGTTCTAAATTAATTCTTTTTGTTTTACAGAATTTATTACATTTGTTTTGGCGTTATACGGTATGACGTATTTATTATATCTCTTTCTTTTTATGAAAATAAATCTAGAACTAATATATTATGGTTGTAAAATGAATTAATAAATCTCTGATTGTGAAAGAGGGAAATCATCCAAATAAGGGTGCATCGCCAATATTATAAAATAAATATGAACAGTATTAATAATAGCTGATATATTGAGTTATTACATTTGATGAGAAGTTTGAATTTTTTTTAAATTTCTGTCTCGATGGTCTAAACAACCCTCTTTCACTCTTTCCATAACAGCGTCAGAACGTTGGAAATATTATAATATTTCTATAGAAAGAAATGACTCAATTGCCACATTATTGCTCTAAATCAAGGAGGATTGTTTTCCCAAGAGGAGCGATAAAGGAGGAAAGAGGAAGAATTTCATTTGGATTTTTAGAAAATTGCATTTTTTTCCTGATCGGTTGTTTACGGTCTTATTTCTTTGCATATATTATTATTATTTATAAGATTACGGCAACCCGTCCCTTGTGGGACGATTTGTGCCAATTCTTTGCATATATGTACTCGTATTTATTTATTCAAATATATACCAACGGCATTCGGCCTTTTACAAAGTATAAAAACATACATAGACTTATACAATGTGTAAAATGATTGATGGTGTCGAAGATCAAACAGTAACTAGAGAATATTTTAATAAGAATAAAATAATTATCTATACTTACATATATGTATCGTCATATGTGACATTTTCAATAATTAAGGTGGAGAGTATTTAATGATATCGGCGCCTGATCGTTCGTAAACGAGTGGATGATTATTAAATGTAGAGTGGAACACCATAATGATCCTGATTGAGTAGAAGAAATTATTGCTTCAACTCAAAACAATGCGAAAGTATATTAGCTATGGAAACAACTTTTTTGTGTAATTAAGGGCCGAAATTATAAACGAGGAACCTAATATTCGTAAGTATGTCGACACTTTGCGAACGGATGGCGATCTGTTCGTACATTCTACTAGATACTGCATTATAAAACTATTTTGACAATTCGTTAAAAAGAAATATTTTTGTCTACTGTACCCATTGTTTTCAACTAGTGGTCACATAAGATCTTGCCTGTCCCTTTTATCTACCTGCTCCCCATTCATAAAAACTTCACCCAACAATCTCATAATTTACACAAAACAAATGAGTAAATGACAGCGATGCTATGAGAATAATTATATCCTAACAAAACACGTGCGTAGATTCATCTATTGTTATTTCTTTCTCTCTTCAGGCAAATAGTGAGACAGCAATGCTAGTCGTCAAAACTAATCCCTGGTCGGTCGGCCAGTTAAAGCCGATGGTAACATTTTACTGAAATAATATCAACGGATGTATATAATGCTGAAAAACGAGTAGTTATATCAAATTTTGGACCATATTAAAATAACTTGAGCTAACGGACTTTTATAATATTGGCCCTTAATGTTCATAAAATAATATCTGTACTTACCGTAGGGTTTACTTACGTATCTAACCGACTGAATCACCATTGTCCGGCATGAATGAATACTGTATTTCAATATTGTCTTTTTCAGTTGTTCTTTAATCGTCATTTGTTTTTTCCTCTACGCATCGATAACTATTATTAAGAGGCGTACATTTCTCTATATAGGGTAGCACACAGGATACCGCTTGTAATAGTCTTGTCTTGGGAATAGAGATGAGCATTAACTGTTAATGGATTAACGAGTTAATAATTAACTACCGGGGATTCTGACAAACTTTTATTTAATCTTTAAATTAAATTTTATTAACTGTATGTAACGTTAAGTTAAGCGATCATTTGTTTCTTTTTTATTTCTTTTATTTTTCATTTCTTGATGTATGTTGTTTCTTAATTTCTTATATTAATGTGCTGTCAATAAGTGCACTGATGTTGCTAAATAAATGTGTACTACGAGTATATTTGAAAAGAGTCTGTTGATATGCCAAATTAAATAAAAGTAAATTAAATTAGCGATTTTTTAAAAATCTGGTACTACCACCGGAACTAGCTTTCAAGAAAAGTGTTCGGAAAACCTTTAAAGAAAATTGTTCTATTTTTGTTTAGCTTCAACTTTTTCGCACTGGGAAATTTTTAACTTCCGATTTCTTGACTTAACTGTAAATAGAGATACATTTCCAAAAAAAGACGATAAACGATTTTTTTTCAATAGATTAACGATTAATTAAGTATTTTTTTTTTATGAACGGTGCGCAGTTCTGTTTAAGAATAACAGTACGGTAACCATTTTACCCGTTCTTACCATATATGGATCTGGTTGTTTCGCGATCACCTCTATTCAAAATTACGATACATATTATTACATGTCTACTTGTCTACCCTCACAAAGGCGCCTAGTAAAACTCGAAAGAAATGTAAATAACGTTCAGGAATCGATAGCAAAAATTATCGATAATTGAATATGTAATATCTATTAACACAATACATCAGGTATTTAACGCAACAGAGATATTTATGACTGTCTAGCTCAAATTTATTGATTGTCAACAACTATAAAATATCGATTGTCTACGACTATAAAATATCGATTGGCTGATTATTTAATGTATGTATTAATTAATGTGTTATTCGTCTGTGTTTTTTATAGATGTACGAAAAGGAATGGACCTCAATATAATATGCTTGTGTATTTTTCTTTTTCAATACTTATTTGTTTTTTTTTATCGACACTTTTCGGTTAAAAGGCTGTTTGTCTGTCATGCCGATATAGTTTCATTATCTAACTCTCTTTTGACCCTACAATATCGATTATCTTACCTAGTCATTTCAGTTTCAGTCAATTAGAGTTATCTATACAAATCTCCATTTGCTTTTATTTATTACGATTTATGTTGATATAAATACTAAACAAACTCGACCATAAAACAAACAATAAAGTATACAGTTCAAAAATATTTGTTTTTTAAACTCGTTGTGAAATAAAAATATGTACGTATTCTTTGATTCTAATTAATGGCTAAAAATATCGATTCTGCATGTTTACCCACACCGTATGGATATTGTAATTGTGCTAATCCTAAGATTTACATAATAAATTAGAGTTCTTTATCATTTCTTGTGTCAATATATACATACTTAATATTGTCCACTATCTACTTCTTACTTACACAGTAAGCTGGAGGCTGGAAGTGTTGTTTACCGCGTTATGGTATATCTACTTTGAATAAGATATTTGCATATTACACTTTGAGTATATAGGTTCTATTCTAAATCCAAGGTAAACAATTCATTCTTACTGTATCCTATTCAGAGAGATATTGATTTTTCATTTTATATTTATCTATCTATACCCTCACGCTGTGCTTCAGGTAGGGTAAGCAGAGAAAACGGAAGGCCATATCGATCTATCCTTCTATTCTTCTTTCGCTTCCTCCGCACAATCATCCAATTTCTCATACATATACTCCGATATCTCTTACTCAATACACGCTAGTTCTTGAGAATTTGATCCACATTGACAAGCCATGCATTTATCGGACATCCGCGTTTTCTCGGACTCTTTCTTTTAGATAAACACACCCTCTTAGTCTCCTTTCATCCATTACTTCACATGTCCAAAACCATCGCAACTTATTCACACGGATTCCATCCAGAACATTCTTCTCGCATCCGCTACAATCTTCCACTTCCTTTCTTCTTCAACCACGTCCAAGTGAAGTCAGGCACTGTTCTGTGTTACGGGGTCATCGACAAATTATAATTATTACACATCAATGAATCGACTTCATGTGATAAGGAATAGTTACCTACTGTATTAAAGTCGATATCTTCAATGAATCAGATTACACTGTGAGGAAATGTGCTGTGAGCGGATTTGTTCGAAAGCTCATGCTTTGCACTGAGGATCCTCTGTAGCTTTTGTTTTCATGTATTTATTTTTCAGTGTTTGTTGTTATATGTTTATTGTTTCAAGAATTTTTTATAATGTTATTGTACCACAAATATTGCTTTGACCGTTGCATTCTGTTCATAAATAAATTAAAATCTTCAGTTAAACGGTGGGGCATGCAACTCATCCCAAATGCCTTTTTGATAGGACGAAAAGGACGACCATGTTTTTTAGTGCAGTTATACCACTGGTTATTCCGTTTATGATAGAGATGACAACTTTATTTCTTCGCCCTCGCCTTTATCCCATTTACTTGGAGTCGGCTCTCCTAGTCCTCATCTTCCAAGTTTTCCGGTCCGAGCACAACTTTGCCTCCTGCAGGTACCTGGCGATTGTGGACATCCAGGTGGTCATGGTCTGCCTGGTCTTCTGGGTCCTACTTCTACGTCCATTGTCTTTTTGATCATATTATCCTGTGGTAGTCTCAAGATATGACAACAAATAAATGATAGATATGACAACAAATAGAAATAAATAATGTATTAAAATATGATTTTATAAAAGTTGTGGTCAAGATCAAGAATACATTCACGTTCGAATAATCGAACCTATTATGTTTCCTCAGAAGTGCACGAATTGTCTGAAATTTATTAATTTCTATAGAACCAACCGGTCAGCCAGCCAGCGCCGGCTGCAAGTGCTTGCATAGAACGGGTTTGGTCACTAGTTTTTGTTCTTGTTCCGATACAATACCCACACCGAATACTGATGCACTTATTCACCCACTAAATACTGCGACAAACACAACGCGACCATCGCCAAAATCGAGAATTAAACATAGTATGTACTTTTGAGTCTGAATTTGGTTTATCCGGCAGAAAATAAAGGCTCACAGAATATTACACAAAAAAATACCGGACGCTTTTTTGTGTTTTTTGCGTACCTATTGGTGTTTTTTGGGTGCCTATTTGTGTCTTTGAACGCCTATTTGTATTTTTTGAGTGACTATTTGTGATACAAGCCTTGCAATCTCACAAAATATAAAATATTATTCTTTTTAATGTAGCTTGTTGGTTTAATGCTTGATTTTCGAGTCTATGATTCAAATCTTGTAGGCAACTTCTTCATCTTTAAGACCTTTTTCTTTGTTCAGAGTCCGTTATTATATTTAAAAAAGCATTCCCTCTCAACCCTGAAGTTTTAAAATCACCTATTTTTTTTTAATTGAAACAAAAATTTGTATTAGTAAACTAGTTTTAAGTTAATACTAAGGTTCAAGTAAGTCGGTAGATACTTATTTCAATTAACTTTTTTACATGCATAATTACTAAATAAAATACTCGGAAAGTCGGTTGCATGTCTCATCGCTGAATGATAAAGTTACAATTTCGTTTCAATAAATTAGGTTTATTGAAAAAAAAATTATATATCTAGAGTAAGTATTAGTTAAGTATATTATTGTTTAGATGTGTAAAATTAAGAATACTGAAAATCTATCCCATACACAAGTATAACTCTTTTAATGGGATAGTAAACAATAGATTTTTAAGTGTATTTTAGTAAATGTGTAATGTATATGTATTTTTGTGATAATTTTTTAAATAAAAAAATATATATAAGAAAAAAATCTTTGCCAATAAGTATTCGTTGAAGTATGTTATTGGTATTACTGCCTGTCAATACACACTGCTCACAATGTACCTTGGCATGGCGCCTCGTATGCGAAAATTCTGGTTTTATCTTATTATCAATGTACTAATATATACATACATAATATTCAATAAGTATGTATATAAATGCAATGGTCGTTTGGTAAATAATTTTATATGTCGGAGCGAAAACACACTATGTCACGAAACGTCATTTATCAGTAGGCATGGCGTTCAAATTTGTTTAGAATATTTACTAATTTTTTTAGGAGTTTGATTCATTTGAGGTCTGAAATTTTAGATGTCAAAAAATGGTTGCTTGTATGGTTTGTATTAAATGTTTCTCAATCTATTTATTTATTCCTTCTTTACTGTACATTGATAACAAACAATTACAAAAAAAGTAAACATTCAAATCAAACACAATCAATATACAGGGGGCGAGTTTATCGCAAAAAGCACGATCTCTTTCAACTAACCCGATTGGTGTACCTTAAATCGTGACAGTGAGAGTGGCAGAATTGGTGAACGTTGTTTTTATTAGGTGAATACACCATCAAAAATGTGTAGGTAATGAAAATTACAAGATTGTGTTCATAAGTCACTTTAGGCAAAATTTGACATAATGTAGTTTCGCTTTGATATACAGAATTATAGTATAATATTATATGTGTACACTTGTACAGGTATTCATATTGGATAGTACCTACGCTTACCATTCAGTGCGCTGCATGTTGGACAACACAATGCACTCGCCGAAACGCATACCTTATATTGTACGAGTACGAGTACCTACATATCGACGATCCACTTCTATAGGCCAACAACAAGAAAATGGTCATAATCTAGATTTCTGGTTCATTACTATTTATTTATTTTAGTCTTTACTGAATATTGGTCAAAATATTTCAAGTAATTGTGTCGGTGCACACGTAGTAGAATTCCATAATTAGGTTATTTGAAACAAGTGTTTCTTTCTACTATAAGTTATTAATCACTAGAGAGACGTCTTTGATTGATAATGACCTGATAAGTGGAAAGACGTCTCTCTCGTGATCAATAACTTGTAGTAGAAAGAAACACTTGTTTCAAATTACATATATATTTCAAATCAATACTAAGTATCATAAAAATATCAGTTATACAATTCAATGTACAGAGGGCGAGTTTATCGCTAGAATACGATGTCTTCCAACCCGGTTATTAAAATAGAAACATGTAGAAATAGATTTTCTTTCAATTCATCAAACGAAAGATTTTAAAACTTCTATTAGAAATTCATATTTATTTGTGTTGAATTTTCGGTAGATCGCCATACTTCTTGAAAAAACTTTGACGTGACATAGCTTGTAATATGAAAATTTTACAGTTGTTGGTTTATGGAACTAGAGATTCGATATATACCCACAAATATATATTTATATATTTTTTAAACGTTTTGAGACAGATGCAGAATATTTCATCTTTTTATTTCGCCCTTAACATTTTTTCTTTGAAACACGGGGAGGAATGTGTCTTCTTCAATTTAAAATGATATTGACTACGTACGTACGGACTCGCTGTGGTCCAAACTGAGTCATGTTTTGAGGATGTCCAATGGTAACTGGTTAAAAAAAGATATGTTGTTCTTACTCACTGTTTAAATACATAAGAATACTTAATGAATTATTATGACTTTTCTTCTAATCACCTGAAGATGAAGTCGAGAGTCTCCAAATACCAGTAACGTACCAGTAGATAATAAAGTTACTACTACACCATCACGGCTTATCCCACAAGTGGGGTAGCCAGCCAGCAGAACAGCTGCATGTAATAAACATGCAGGCTGTCTTCTCTGTGCCAATAAAAAACTAAGAAATTCAAGATGGGTGGCAAATCTCATCGCTGAATTTGAGATGAAATATGTCTTTAATTTTTCGAACATCTGCCTTTTACAGGACACTCGAAAGATTACGGATAAGAGTGGGTGACCAATTCTTTACCGGGTGCTCCAAGTTAACTAAACAATGTTTTTTTCAAATTCACACATACAATTACAAAAGAAGTCGGCCTTTTGTTTGTACACATTTACACAGATTCATCTAAAAATAAATACAGACATATGCACACAACATAACATAACTATATGGAAATGATCTAGAGTTTGTGTGTTCACATTGTGAAAAGACATAGTTAAGACAATGGTACTCCTACTTCCTTACCCCTTCTTTTCTGTTTTTAGGTACCTACATATAAAAAATATTGTTGTTGCATGTGACTTTGAGAAAAAAATTTCTTGTAATTAGTTCTCTTGAAAATGTCAAGCTAACTTGACGAAAGCGCTTGAGTAATAATAAATTAATAGTGAAAAGTAAAACAGTGTTTTATTGATATCAAATATGTTTATAACTATATGGAATTAAAAAAAGGAGTATGGAATAGGATGTTATTAATTATTTAGATTAATCAACTACCCACTAATTTTAAAATTACTTAAAATACCACAGATTCCAATTGATGATCAACATGACATACTGCGCAGCATATCAGCTGTTAAATTGAAAATACCAAATATGGTGATGTTTGTTTATGAAGAGAAATAAATAAGTTATAGTTGTATAAATTTTAATACCAATTAATGACACAGTTATTATTTTATGCATACATAATTAATTTATAAACTTTATTGGTCCGAGCATTCGTCAAATAAGTCCAGCTCTTTAGAACAATCTTCCCACACTTTAACTACAAATCTATCTCTCTACATAGTAGGTACGTATAGTTTAATTCAAGTTCGGAGTGTATTAAACAAAATATTTATTTATTTTTTTATCTACACTATTACACGGCAGAGCCTTTTACATGTTGAATTAAAAATAAATAAAAACAACAATAACATTAATATTACAATGATTAAGTTAAAACACTGTAACTTTCACTGTTTTAATTTTTTTTTTTAAGTTTCCAAGTTGACGGCACTGAAGATGGACTAAGTCCGAAAGGCCTCTGCCAAAATAAAATTTATACAGTGAAAGTTACAGTTTTTTATCTTAAATCATTTTAATATTAATAAAAATGAGTTTTCATAAGGTTACCACCGAAAAAATATAATAGGTTCATACAACAATAACAATTTGACAGACGAAGATAAAAATAAAGCTTGTAGCAGCATATACACATAAATTGATAAATAAATAAATAAATATAGTCGCTTTTGTTTAATTTCTACTGTTCCTTTGAGCACTCGGTAAAGAATTGGTCTCCCACTCTTTTCCGTAAGTTTTTGAGTGTGCTGTAGAAGGAAGGTGTTCGAAAAAATGAAGACATTTTAAATTCAGCGATGAGGTTTACTTACCATCCTTAATCTTTTAATTTTTAGGTGGCACGGAGAGGACGGCTTGCATGTTAATACATGCAGCTGGTCTGCTGGCTACCACACTTTTTTGAGATAAGCCATGATGGTATAGTTGTAGCAGTAGTAAATATCTTTTGCCTGCTGTTCTTCAACATGATGTTTGAAAACGTACAGAAAAGAGCTGAAGACATATTCCATTCTGGAAATTTCAAATTATACCTACTTATTTCTCATAAAGACAGAAGAGTCTTGGGTCTCAATCTCGTCGTTTCTTATATTTGAATTATTCGTAATATAAACTGTAGGAATTTAACAAAGTACATGCAATATCAATAATGTTTATAAAATGTTTCTTCCACCCACGCCTCTAGTGATTATAACATAAAGTCATTATTAAGTACTCCATATAACGATATCTGTATTCTACGATACATAATTATAATGTTTTAAACAAGTTTACTATCAAAGCAACAACTTACAAACACTAATAAGTCCGTTTGTGAATACTATGTATGATTATTTGTTTATATTATAATATATTGGCTATAGACGCAATATTTTCTAGACAAATAAAGGAAAATCTTTTGCTGTCTATGGAAATTTGCAGCCAATGAGAATATTCCTGTGTATTGAAATTGTACGTATTATTTTCTACTATGTATATGTTTTTATTCAGAGAGATGTCTTTCGTCTTATAAGGACATTGTCAATCTGATGAAAATTACAACTTTATTCATACCTAAATATCTAGGTAAGAGTAAACATGTACTGTATAATGAAAAAGGACAATAATTATATAATACATAATGTGTATAACGGAAGCTAATTTCATAGAACTCGTTATAAGTTCGATTCCTTGCTAAGGCAAAATGAAAAATGACCTTTTTCAAACTGTCCTGGGTCTGGGTGTTACATGTATAATGTGTTTAGTGCATTGTGTATGTATACCTATGTGTGCCGTCGCGTTAGTACCCATAATACAAGATTCATATCTGAGTTTGGGACTAGCTTGATCTGTGTGAATTGTCTATACATGTTTTGTTAAAAAATTGCTGTTACCTAAATATGTATGAATATAGTTGTACTTTTTAATCAGATTGACTACGTCCTTATGAGACGAAGACGCCTCTCTAAATAAAAAAAAAAACATATGGTAGGAAAAAAACATTCGTTTTTTAATTTTATTATGGAATTCTACTACCTAAACACCGACACAGTGAATATACGAGTATGTATTAAATTAAAATACACACATAATATTTGAATTGGTGTTGATAGATAGCGGAGTTAATTAATTGATTCATTTACGGATGTCATTGATCGATTGATAAAGATTACTAAATTCGTTAGAGCCAGGGTATAGGTACATACGTTACAAGTTTCATAATGATTTTTTTCTATACGACATACCCGCTGTATCAACGTATCTATTTTTTTTATAATGCAATATTATATTATCTAATAATCATTTGCATTTTATAACTATTCATACGAAAGACGTTTCATTGACGCAATTCAAAAAGAATCTGTTTTTTTTTGTTTTTAAAATAATTAATTCAGTATAATAATCAAAACAATCAGTCCTGTGGAGTCCTCGATAAAAAAATGAGATTCCCGCTCTTTTTTGTAAGTTTTAAGTGTCCTGGAAAAAGCACTTGTGTAAAACTTCACTACATGACAATTTATGTCTACAGTTCAGTAATAAAGCATGCCACCCATCCAGAATGTCTTATTTTTTATTGGCATGAAGAGAAATTTTTTCGTGTTTATTACTTGAAATTATCCGCTGGCTGCTCCATTTGTGAGATATACCGTTATTGTATAGTAGTAGAAGTTTTTCATTAATTCTTTTATGGAATTCTACTAAATTTTACTACTAAAACATTGAGCGATTTTACATTCCTTTGAATACTTGATAAGTACACAAAATTTTAAAAGTAGTTGAATTTATAAAAAAAAAATGTACCTAATACGATTATTGTCACTTCTTTTGCAGGATAGGGAGAGAGTCAAACACACATACTCCTGAACTGTGGTAAGTTTCTATTTCAGTATGCAGTTTTATCTTACTATCATAAACAATGTGTATTGATATTATCACGTAGATGCTCTTGCCAAATGCTAATGTCACCCATTCTGAATTCACATTACAGCTGACATCTTGCATCTGCCACTCGCAATTCATTTTAATTTTAACTAATAAAACTAACTATCAAATTTATTAAGAATTATTATCGAAATATACCTGCTTTATGTATTAGATGATCTTTGAATGTTACCAATTACCGTTAATCTTCTCCAGTTTATATTTACGGTAAAGTCCATTCTGCATAATCTTTTATCGTGAAAAATAGGTGATGGTGATTTTAGACAGATTTTATAGCGCATTTAAATTTTAAAAATTAATTGTAATTGCTTCGTTGCGTCATAGTTAGATACTTAAAGTAATCAAAAACTATGATAAAAGTGACACATAATTTTATATATCGACTAATAATGAAGTAAGTTAAGCTACAAATTGATTCTAGGGAAGGTATTTCGAAATAAACATAGAAAAAAAAGATGACACAATGTTGCATTGTGTAGACATGGTTCTCCAATCGAGGTTTCTGATTGATGATTTACTCGATAGTACAACCTATTTCGGAAGGTATTACGGGCTAGAAGGCTAAGATCTGCGTTTTTGGATTTTGAGATAGATTTGTATTAGTTGTAAGAAGCCTCGGCTCTATGATGAATTTGTCCTCTGTACTTTTGATTTTATTTGAAATTTGTTCTTGTACATATTTTTGTATAAAATTACTTGTAATCAGTAAATAACAAAAAAATTTCGACACTCATAATTACGTGGTTAGATGGAAGAAATCACTATATAGTGATAATCTCGCCACTGCACATCATCACATTTTTTCCTGTGTATATTGCCCTATTTTATTTGTTATATGAATGATGATGTGCAAGAAGAATAAAATAAAATAAAAAATAAATAAATAAATAATTACCGACAGGACACACGAATTATAGAGCTTTGTTAGCGTCATAGTCTCTAGCCCAGAAGTAATTACCGGCAGGACACTAGAATCATAGAGCTTTGTTAGCGTCATAGTCTCTAGCCCATAAGTAATTACCGGCAGGACACACGAATCATAGAGCTTTGTTAGAGTCATAGTCTTTAGCTCATATGTAATCACCGACAAGACACACGAATCATAGAGCTTTCTCTTAAGACTTATGGGGACTTCATTTTCATTAATACTTTCTCGCAAAGTCGTCTATAGTTGAACGACTACATAACACTATCATATTGTGTTTCGACTAAGGCTGCTGTTCAGTTTAGTTTTATCTGAGAAGTTTCGTGTTCATTCCCATGTCGTAATATACTAACACAATAATAATATTTAATGTCTTTATTGATCCGTTTGATTGAAACCGTTTAAAATAATTATTTATTGTTCTTCATATGTACATAATACGAGTATATAATTTGTACCTACCTATGTTTTGGGAGGAACTGTGACAAAGTATATTAGTTTGAGTGTGTACACTGTATACTAATACACATGTCAAATTTTAGTGCACTTTTCGCCTAACGACCGAAGGCAGAAATGGTAGAGGCCCACCAAGAGACACCTATATGAACCAACTGAAGAAGGACATGAACTGTGGGCACATACGTAGAACTAAAGAAACTCGCTGAAAATAGAAAGGAATGGAGAAGAAAAACCGAACTCGTTCGTTGCAGACCAGTCTAATGGATTGTACCTAACTCACTATAAATGTACATACGAATGAATTATGATTATGCTTCCAATGTGTGTGTTCAAGAGGAACAATAGTATTTAATGCACATTGTACTGTAGTCGGTAGGAATAGGATGTATACAATATCACCAGATCAAGACAGAAACATTTCAGAGTTCCTGTCAACTTGTGATGCGTGCCAAGTGGGTCCCGTGCGCTAGAAACGCATCTACATACATACATATAATAATAATAGTAATATAAGTTGGTACATATCGTTATTATTATTTTAATATATTATGTTTGTTTGTATATCATATGGGAACTACTTCTTACATTTTACATACTTATAATGTATTACAGTTCATTAATTCTATACGGAAACAACTCAACATATTATCACATTGGGGACGAATTCACTCCACCAAGTCAGTGTCCCGAAGTATATTTCGTTTTAATTTGTTTATTAAAAATATGAAGGAAAATTTTATTGAGAAACTATTCAATGTTATTAAAATATGTGAAGACCGTTAGAACTTTTTGCATAAAAATAATGTCATCGTTCAGGTCTCCCATTTTTTTGTTCGTCGCATTGTAAATTAACATTGACAATACAACGATGAGGCATGCCACTCATTCTAGATGTTTTGTATTTTTCTATTGACACGCAAAGGGTAATTCGTGTTTATTACATGTAGTTAGTTGGCTGGCTATCGTACTTGTGGTTTTTTTTTATACTTTTATTAATAAAAAATATGTTAACCAAGTCTATATTATTTAATAAATCAAATGTTTTTGTGTTACTAATTAGTCCTCCTGATCAGAGATGTGACGTATTTGAAATAAAAGTATTTAAAATACAAAATACAAAATACGTATTTGTATTTTGTATTTCAAATACCTTTTTGTAAAAAGTATTTTGTATTTTATTTGAAATACTTTTTTTGAGTATTTTGTATTTTACACAAAATACTTTTACAAAATACCTTTTTATTGTTTGAAACAAAATTCTGCCATTAATTGATATGCGCGTACGCAAGCTTTTTTGCCAATTTGTTGAATTACAAATACAAAGTTTCCATTAGAGTACTCCATGTTTGAGATATATACACATAATAATGATGATTGAACAAATTATACATGACGCCGTTTAATGATCCATGGCCATTTCAAGGGCGCTGTGATTTCTCCTGAATGGTAGCATTTTCAATTTTGTCTGAAGGCAATCTAATCCAGGCAGATGACGCTGCGACATTGTTTCTTCTTTGTGCAAATTTAGAGGTTTTTGCCCTTTTGAGTTCAACGAGTTTAAGAAGCTGATCACAGCCTTCGCCACACATTTTCGTCAGCGGAACAGAGGCCTGAGTCAATAACACACTTTCGCGTCACGTTCCCGCTCCGTTAGCGTTCGGGTGCAGACGATGTTGCGCCAAAGTGTTAATTTTCGTAACTATTGTGTATCTTAGCAACGAAATTGACACTTGCTTGCAACTTCGTCTGCACCCGAACGCTAACGGAGCGGGAACGTGACGCGAAAGTGTGTTATTGACTCAGGCCTCTGCTCAGTGGGTGGTGTGCTGCCTTGTGGACAGTGAGACACAGTTTAAACACCAGTATCTCCAGGACTCTCAGTTAGTGTAGACTTCTTAGTAGTGAAGTTATGTGGCAGCTCTTATTCTCTCTGTAAATGATCCGGAGTCAACATTAACCCTTAGCTGGAATCGGGGGTCAAAAATGACCCCAACGACACAATTCTAAGTAATAACTTTGAAGACTTAGGCCCTGCAATCTTGGGCGCTTACATAATCTCATAACGTCATGGGGTGCAGCTGGTGACGAACTTGCGTCGCTCTAATATTTCTAGAAGTGGAGGTATGTACATATGTGGGGTCAAAAATGACCCCCAAGTCCGGGAATAGTTGTATTTTTGTTACGTTTTTTGGAAGGCGTGAAAGCCAGAAAAGCGTCTAAAGAGAACTAAATATATAAAAAAAAATTGGCATCGAATTAGTCATGCCTTTTGTACGATTTTGTTAGACCTAATACAAGAATGGTATTTTTTTTAAGAACATCAAGTAGAAGAAGACGTAGCTACTAATGCCACTCAAACAAACAACCGTAAGAGAGTAAGGTGTTATTTATGTCATCGTAAAAAGGACCTGAAAGGTTTCCTAGAGTGTAGCAAGTGTTAGACTTACAAGAGGAGTTATGTTTTAGTTGAAATATCTTTATTTCTCGGATATTTCAGGAGTCCAAGAACTCCTATTTATCCGTTTAGGTGAAGATTTTTTTTTTAATATTTGGACTCTCTATTCTAATACAACTATGCCAGTGTTGGCATCTACGATCGTACCAAGTCAGTTATGTTTTAGGTTGTTTTTTTTTTGTTTGAGTTGATCTCAAGAGAAGTTCCTGTTTTTTTGATAAATGTATGTTAAATAAATGTTAAATAAGAAAGCGATAAAAGTAAATGTTTTTATGTTATTTTTATTTATTTAATGAATAAAAGCTCCTGTAGTTGATACTGTCAAAATAATTAGACAGAAGTTGATTTTGCTAAAAACTATATAGTTTATGGTAAAATGTGTAATAAAAATTGTGAATAGTTTAGTGAATAAGTTGTTTAATAATAAAAACGAAAAATTAAAAATATGTTGATGGTGTGAATATGATACCTAACAACTCTGTTGGGGTCATTTTTGACCCCCGATTCCAGTTACGTTGCCTAAAATAGCGATTCCTGCTAAGGGTTAAAAACCATCTGAAGACGATAAGGAAGAGTCTGGAGCAGTCCTGTATATAATATGATGTTACAGTAGTCCATACGATTTCAGATTTGGATTATCCATTCTGATTTATTTTGCAGCCCAAGTCAGGAATTCTCTTACCTGCTTGATGATACTCAATCCATTTATGTCAATTTTCGGCTTATCTCTTCTAACAACCGTACATTTTGTCACGACTTAATTTTTTTTTTTTCTATTTTGACAGTTCTTCCTAAGGCTCATCCTCATTGTCTGCAAGCAATGCTATATCGAATCATGTCAACCCTTTCTCCATTTATGTATACTCTTGTCCAGTTTTTCATTCATCAATGGCATTCATCAATTGTCTGCAAGCAATGCTATATCGAATCATGTCAACCCTTTCTCCATTTATGTATACTTTTGTCCAGTTTTTAATTTCTTTTTCATTCATCAATGGTTTAAATATTAAATACTTTTGTCTTACACCTTGTTCGACTATTTGTAAAAAGTATTTTAAAAAGGTATTTTAAAAAAGTATTTTGAAAATACGTATTTTGTATTTTGTATTTAAATACCATTTTGAAAAAGTATTTAGTATTTTGTATTTGAAATACAAAAATTCAAAAGTATTTGTATTTTGTATTTAAATACTTTTTTGAAAGTATTTTGCACATCTCTGCTCCTGATGATGCCAAGTAGAAGCCTTGGCGAAAACGTTTGAGGTGAATAAATCTAATTTGGAAATTATACAGTGTTTTTAAATTCATTTTAATCTATATTATTTGCCTAATCCCTTATGGGGATTTTGGGCTGTGATCTTAAATATCTTACATTACAATAATAAAATTAAACATCGTGACGGTTATATCGTGATGGTACAGTAGTAGTAATAATTTCATCTAAGTACGAGCCTGAACGATGTAAAAGCGCGAACCTTTATTTTCTTTGCACTCTTAGTATGTTCAATTCTTCCTGCCTATCCACATTTAGTGTTAGAGGGTAGATAATATTGAGGCTATCAAAGCAAAACTGGACTAAGACTCATGATGGCCAATATTCAGTCAACCATGGAAATTCATGTAATCTTGCATTTTTTTCAATTAAAAAATGGACTAACCTTGATTTAAAATTGTTATCTGAATTTTGGTTCACTTTTGAATTGAAGAATCACAAGTTTTAAATAAATTCTCATAGTCAATTGGTTATCATGTGGCCTAGTCCTTTTTTGCTTTGAATGCCTCTTATATAGATAGAACTGAACTATAAAATAGTAAAGCGACATAAATTCAAAGGAAATATATCAACAGCGGTCAATTTTACAATAAATTCCTTCGACTTGAGATATAACTCTTTTGAATTCGTAGTTACAACACAAATTTCATCTCCGTCTGGATGTAATGAATTAGCTATAATAATAATAATAATACCACTAATAATAATTAGAGTGACACAATTCCGAGGAAGCCCGTTCTATAGTAAGCAGTCAGTGCTGCCAATTCATTCTAAATACCACTTAAATGTCATCCTATACTATTCTTTGATGCCTACTGATTATTAGAATTATTTTTGAATCTTGCTACTTACTCTGATTTTTTTTAACGAATGTAATATTTTAAGACTCGTTATCTTTGATCATTAAAGAAATCATCTGTGGTAAACAAACACTCGCTCTAAATACTTTTTTTTGCAATAAGTGGGGTAGCCAAGAAACTATAGTGTAGGTAGGTACATTACATTAGATGTTTCTATCTCTTGTCGGTTTGTTTTTCAATTTTGCTTTAACTTATGTTTTTACTTTTTTGTTTTATGTACATATGAAAGTTCATATAGAATAGTCATGTCTAGGATATTCGTTCATATTATCTGTAAAAAAACATAGACATACTAGACTTGCAGCGCGGTACATTTTTTCAGATTTTTTTTTTCCAACATCGATGACCTTCAAGCATTAGCAATGTTTTGTCTTACAACCAACTTCAGTTTAAAACTGGATGCAAAATTTGGCTGCATGGCTGCATGACCATTTTTTTCTTTGAATTACCGATTGAGTATATCTTTGATAAAAATCCTTATTTTTAATGAGTACCTACGCGACTATTGTGCGACGCAAATTTCTACACGAGTAATGGCCTTATATAGTGGAATATTTCGCGTTTATCCAGGTGTTTTAAAAAAATCTTTTTTTATATATTTATACAAATATTTATTAAAATTAATGTTTATTATTTGTTTTATCCAATCAATTCCATTAAATTTGAAGGTTAGTTAGTGTTTATGTCAAATAACATTCGAAGGTCATAGATATTGATTACAATTACGCAGCATGTATGTATTGGTTTTGTGTTCTTTATGATATTAAATGTATACAAAACCACAGGTGAATTGATTGAAGGGAAAAAGTTACTGCTACAGTAAGGTTTCCTATTCACATCCCACTTGTATCATGACTAAAACTTATGCACATCAATGTGATAATATCTTCTGTGTTTAGAATATTTACAATTTTTTTTATTGCTAACTGGATTTGGGAAAAACGCGCGATCCCAAAAAGTGCTTGTTTCCATGGTTTGCATCAAATGTTTCTCAATTCGTAGACCTTATATCATGATAGTGATAATGGTGGAGTTGGTGAGCGTTGTCCGTGAATACCGAAAGTGATCACATAGCCAATTCTTAAGCGTCGGGATGCTTTTTTCATTTCTTCCGATTAAATTTTGCACAATGTTCAGAGTGACAAGTTCATTCTTGTTTACATAAATCGTCACTGCATCGCTTTTTTCTTCAGTTATGTTTTATCTCTTATTGGTACAGGTCGTGTATTAAAAATGGTGACTTATTATTATGACTCCAGGGTCCAAGCCTCACATGAGTTACAAACAAGAAGACATGGAAAAAGCCATGGAAGCAGTTCGTGGGGGCATGCCGAAGAAAAAGGCTGCAGAAACCTTTACCTCGGCCAACGCTTGTTCATAAGATGCTTGAAAAACAATTTTACATTTTATTTCAAATTCAAATTGTGTAACGTCGTGCTAGTACCCATAATACAAGATTCATATCTTCGTTTGTGATTAACTCGATCTGTGTGATTAGTCTATGTATATTGTCTAGATTCACGTTATTTATGCACGTTTTTAATAATTTACAATTGAAGTTGTGAAATGTCTTTTCTGTAACGTTTTACAAATAGTTATCTGCCTTTTACAAGAAACTAGAAATCGAAGAAAAATGAGTTCTATTCTTTACCAGGAATCTTGGTATAAAATCACCAATTTTTTCATTACTATCTGTGCCTCACAATGTGTCCCATTAAACGCTATTTTATTTATGTCCTACTAGGATGTAATACTTTTGAATGGGGTATTTCGTATTGTTATTGTAAGTTCTTTACTGGTAACTCTATCCCTCTGGATTGTTCCTGTACTTCCTGGATTCAGAGGTGGGCTCGATACTAATACATATGTAGTACCTATGTAGTATGTACGTACATAAATTAGTTAAAGTATTAGTAGTAGTAACGCGCTTCCTAGTGCATTTTAGGTATATGTGCCCTTACTTCCACATTCAGCCGCTATCGTTGTAGGTAGGTATGTAGTGTGTGTACCAATCTTTTGGACCCCTGGGGGCGTATAGCGGGGTTCGCTTGTGGGAGTATCAGGTATTATCATACTCCCTACTCTTAAACACGTAGTTTTTAAGTTTTTTATTAATGTTTTATGTAACTAGATTGTCTGATATTAAAATGCCATATAATGGTTTTGAATCATTTCCTACTTTATTGTTAAAAGCACTCTACTAGTTTACTTGTTTACTTAAACCAATGTATAATTACATACAATTTACACTGATCAAGTTAGTCCCAAACTAATGTAATTGGATCTTGTATAATGGATACGAACACTACGATACACATATAAAATGCACCAAACACATATACATGTAACACCTAGACCCAGAACAATTTGGAAAAAGGTCATTCTTCATTTTAACTTGACCGGGAATCGAACCCTGGACCTCGTGACTCAGATATCAGTATAGCTGGCGGACTTACATATCACATATGTAGTGCTATCTGAATGTCTTATAGTATCTAGTATGCAAGGAGATATAAATATTATATTTATTACTTGCAGTAAATCTACTACTTTTCCAATCCTATTGGATTATATGTAGCCAGGAATGCCTGTTCTGTATTTTTCTCCTACTCAATAATCTCGTTCACTTTGGTCCATGTTGTCAGACACTGAGAAGTTTAATCCGATTTACATCAATATTATTATTATTATTACTGACAATAAGACGATTCTTACAAGGATCATTACAGCTGAAAGCCAATGCGATTCCAGAAGATAACCTTAAACGATATCCAAATGACAACACAACTACAATATATAATCAATTTTCTTTATAAATTCTGCATACCTACGTCACGTTAAGGATGTCAATTTCTCCAGCTAGACCATTAAACATTTGAATAGTCCTTCCTACTGGAGAATTTGCCAATAAGTTTGTTCTGCTTTGAGGCTGGTAAAAAAATCGTGATAATGTTTCATTATATATTATATTGCCCGCATTTTTTTAAATTCAAAGTTATTCCACTTTCTCAAATACATCCGCACGGTTAGAGGGGATCGTTGACATTATTTTTATTATTAAATTTTCTATATGGTAGGTAAAAGTATAATTTGTCACTTAAAATTTCACTTCCGGAACACCGCGGGGTGTTTGTTGTGTTTTTCTATACTCACTGATTCTTTCCAAGTGGTATAACCCACCGGATCGTGTTTAATGAGACTTTAATGGTTTTAGGCCACACACATTGATAAAACATATGTATATTAATATAATACCATATTATATAACTATTATAATAAATATTGGAATGTACTTATTCTTTACTACGAATGATGCCTTCTTAAATTTCGGTATTTCGATTTTCCCATCGTAAAATTTGTTTATTTATTAGAAATTATTATTATTACTGACAATTAGACGATTCTCACAAGGATCATTACAGCTGAAGACCAATGCGATCCCAGAGTTAACGATAATATCTAACATTAAACGATATCCAAACGACAACACAAATACAATATATTTGCAATTTTCCATATAAATTCTGCATACGTCACGTTAAATATATATCAATTTCTCCAGCCAGACCATTCCTACTGGGAAATACAATTATACAGTCAATATAAGCATAAAATTGGATTCGATAACTATGTAGACCTGTTCTAGGATAATCTATTTATTAAACAAAATATATTTTTGCGTATCAAAAGATGATTAATGCTGTGTTGCCGCATTTTTTAATAATATTAAAATTTAGTAATATATACGATGTTTTTAAAACACTCAAGGCACCTCAAAAATATAGTTTTTGAACTCTATAATGACTCTTTCGAGTGAAAAAAATATTGATCAGGCAGTATATGTTCATGAATTGAAACGAAAAAGATTTGCTGAATGTCTGCACTCAAATAACTCAAAAAAGTTATGTTTTGAGTGCTCAAATCACCACTTATTTGAATCAATGTGTAAAAACATCTATGATGATGATGATGATTTTGGATGATTTTATTTTATTTATGACGCCGTTTTACAGTCTCTAGACCGTTTTACAATCTCTAGACCTATATAAAATGTCTATGGTTTTTCCAAATACCGAAACTTAAGTAGCAACCTTCGTATTCAAAATATATGTAGCATCTTGTGGGATGCGACATCTCAGAACTATTTTTCAATTAGCTATGTGAATAGAAATATTTTTATTTATTAGGTACTTATGTATTATTGTATATAATTCTAATGATTATTTAGCTATTTAAATTTATTACTTTTTTTAATTTTGGAATGTAATATTTGTTAGGTAGCTAAATTTTTATCTATTGTTGCACGTTGGTGGTGAACAAAGACCTTACTATTATTCTTTTATACTCAAAAGAGAAAAGCATGCCAATTGCATTAGAATTTGATTCACTTTATCAAAACGAGTGATTCTCGAAAGTTCGCGCTTACAAGCCTTCAAAATATGCGCCTATTTAAATAGATATAATACGTAAATGTATTGTCGATCCTCTGCACCAACCCTGCAAGAAGAGTGACATGATTGTATAGATATAATGATAGATGTTCCATACCCTTTTTAAGAATCTCAATTAACCGGAATATAATACCTAGATACATATCAATACATAATCAAATTTGTAGTATTTTATTTATCACACAATGTGTCACACTGTTCCCTAACTTACTTATTATTTATTAATTCAATAGATTTTTTGGACCACACAGAATTCGTTTTATCTTGTATCAGTTGTGGTAACTTATCACCTCGTGGCAATCTCTTCCATCTACTAAGCATCTATCTCCCACTATGCTTTTCTGTAAATAGGTACCTAATTTGGATTTTAAAAAGTATTTATGAATTGATTGAATGTGATTTCTCGAAATAGTTTTGGTAATGCCTGACTGTCAATTGTGTCGCTGAGTTTCAAAGTCCTCTATTTATTTATTTTATTTATTTATTTATTTTGGTCAACGGAACACTACAGACAATACATATATGTTTAGTACAATAATACAATAATCAACAACAAGTATACAATGCAATGTCCAGTTTATAAGTGTTCATATATTATTCTGTTAAATCAAATCAAAGCCCAAGTGGTTGTCATTACTATTGTCATGTCTATAACACATTTTTGTGATTCGGAGAAATTCGATAAAAACTTTTATAAAAATATTAAATGTACTTTCCTGAAGTCAACAAGTTTGTTAATTATAAGATTTTTATAACAGTGCAACTTTGCAATAAATTTTGCTATTTAATAAAAATAAACTGTTCATTTTGAATACACAAAAATTACTCCAATTAGTCCGTTGAGTTATAGAGGATAACATAAAGGAATATACAGACACCTGAGAACCACGTGGCTTAATTACGTGGATCAAATTTTCAGGGACAGCCTTGCATGTATGAATATAGAAGAAGCGAAAGAAGTATCTAAGGACAGATAGATCTATATAGCGTTCTGTTCTCTCTGCCTACCCCACGTAACGCTAGTAGTATTACAGCCTAGAATGGATAAGCGTATTAAAATGTTAACCTTACATAGAAATTAATTAAGAAATCAACATTATCAATAGATCCATATAAGACATAATTTGCCTCTCAATTCTACACCTACACATAATAATATATAATAACTAAATACTTTATCTTAATAATATATGTATCAACTAACAATCTAGCATAGTAGATACAATTTATGTAGGTATTACAGAAATATTGACGATTATGACGAACCGTGGGTTAATATGTATTGGGTATCGAATCGTTTCATTATTTTTATATGAATATTTTAACTGGCTCCTAAATATGTTTATTCGTTTCATAAGATTTGTTCATTGGATTAACAGATATCCATGCGTAACGGTGGACACGCAGATATAAGCATTTTTGACTATTATTTTGATGGTAATAAACAAAGAAATATACAAAGAAAAACAATGAAATCGATTGTTATTTTATTAAAATAGATACTTTATTCTCTTAAAACATAACAAACTTATATTTTATTTTTATTACACAACAGTTAATTTTTCACTTCGATCACAGTGAAAAATTAATTGTGTTGTGTGATAAAAATAAAATATCATCAGTATGAATTTTCACTCTGTGAAAGTACAGACTTTAGAATTATTAGGTACATAAGAAAATGTTTATATTTTCTTTTAATAAGATCCGAAAGTTTTGTGTAGACAATGCAACTTTGTATGATGCGAAGAGTGAAGGTTATTTTTTAAATTCAAATTTACTTACTAGTTACAAAGCGATGTAAAATAATTGTTTTTAAATTAAATTAAAAATACATAATAAATTATTCCAAATTAAAAAAATATTTATTATTATTTACTTATCATGTTTGTCACCCAAACGATTAAATAGGAGTCCTTGGCCTGTTGAAATATCCTGGAAAAGATGCTATTTCAACAATAATCATGTTACTGCGTTCTAAATACCCTGTTAACAAATATGGGTTAATAATCTATGTATTCATACCACCACAACATCTCTAACAAGTAGGGAAGCCTATGGACTATTAAGTGCATTACATTATAAATATACATTCTTCTTCTTCTTCCTGTACCACGTCAGGTCCCCCCGACGTTGGCGATCACACCGGTGAAAACATCCCTGTCCTGTGCTGCTCTGAACAGGTCATCCACCGTCCTCATTCCGGTCCACTCTCTAATGTTGTGCAGTTAGGACATCTGCTTTCTGCCAACTCCCCGTCTTCCTTCTATCTTGCCCTCCAATATAAGTCGGAGGAGACGATTCTTCTCTCAAATATGAGATCTTCCTCACAACAATTAACAACAGCTCTCTCATGGCTTCGGCCCTCCTAAGTACTTCGATGTACATTATAATAAACATTAGTAAAATATATTTAACATACCGATCATGTAATAGGGCTTAAAACCAGTTAACATTAATAAAGTTTCCTGTACAAGTAAGTAAGATTGTTCGAATTAGATTAGGTTCGCGTTCATCAAAATATTTGATGTATGCGTGGCCCATGTCCAAAATGTCTTTGACAGCAATTTTTCTTTACGCCCAAATGCTGTAGAGATTAACATAATGATTCTACACACTACTCAAAACAACAATACTACATACTTCAAATTAGTTGCATTTATATGATTCTTATTTATTTAATTATTCATTATTTACTTGTACATCGATTATATGACGCGTCTATGAAATTTATTCATACCATCACGGCATCTCCCACAAGTGGTGTATCCAGGGACACAACTGCATGTGATTAACATGCCAGTAGTCCTCTCCGTGTCAACAAAAGTTAAGACATTCAAGATGGGTGGCATAGGCAAATAATGAACATGAGGTCCGGGGTTCGATCCCAGGTGCCGGCAAACTCCCCTTTCACGAGACAAGCTTTTAGCTTACTGTGAAAGGTGTATAAGGTTGTATTTGGGTTTATAACAAAACCCAGATATATCTTTTTATATAAAAAAAAAAAATATATTTTTCTATTAATTTATGTAAAATAAATGAAGCATTGGATTTTCCACTTAAATAATTGTATTAAGTTAAAACGTTTTAAGAACTACTTGTTCCATTATCAGTAAACATATTAAACACAAATTATTTCAAGAACAGTTATGTCGGGGTGAATGAGTGGTGAGCGGGGGCGGGGGTGGATTAGAAAGGAGTAGGGATAAGAGTGGAGATGATATGGACGGGATTTGGATATTTGTAATATTTTCATTTCTTACACAACAATTATTAACTTCAAATGATTTCAATATATCTAATTTCTTTCCTTTATTACAGTTATAAACTGTCACAGTTATGTATCTGAATACTTTCCTTTTTCAGGACACTCGAAAACTTACAAATAGTATTGATATAACTATAAACATTTAACTTACTGAATATAATGTTTTTTTTTATTGCATAGAAAGGATGATCTGTAGCAGGGATGTTGCGAATATTCGCATCCGCATCCGCAAATGCGGAGCTTCCGCATGTATTTGGACATGGCTTGGGCTAGGGGGTGGGTGGTCCGAGTAAAACTATATTTATGCATGTAATAGGGCACAGCATTGACCAATTTTATTTTATTTTTCTTTTCATTATTTCTGTTTTTTGATCTGTATGTTGTGCCTGTTGGCGTATGATTGTGAGTAAATAAATAAATCTGCATCCGCATCCGCAATAATCGATGCGGATGTTCATGCGGATGCGGATGTAAGTCAATTTGCGACAAGAAAGAAATGGGGCGGGATCGGTGAATGGCGCATGCCGTTCGCACTTGACATTAACCAATGGGATCGAAAAAATTGCTGACAAGATCCGACACGTTTTTATTTTTGCCGGATTTATTTTATTTTTGCAAATAACAAAAATGAAAAAAAATATTTCGCCAAAAAATCCATAATATTATTGTAGCAACAATTTCGTCACACATTTGACAGTGGGGCCTACCAATTAAGATAGTTCCTACTTTTTTTCTATAACATCTTAAACATCCGCATTCGCGAGCCTTCAAAAATCCGCATCCGCATTCATATCCGCGGATGTGTAAAAATCGACATCCGCAACATCCCTGATCTGTAGGTACATTCATAACATAAAATAGTTATTTTACCTTCTGACTATCTATTTCCGTTTGAGTATGATTGTATTATAGATATGTAGATAATTTGTTAACTTTGGCATAGTGTCTAATGACGTATTCTGTTGCTAAATCTTCCTCCATTCATAAATCATTAATACTCTATTGACCATATGTTCTTAGTTATTTTTGAAAGTTCATCCTCTTAATCCATGTCCATTTAAGAGTTACTTCTAATTACGTATAATACTGTTGTATTATGGTAAGCTAAAAACACAGTATCTCCTGTCTTGTACGTTACTTCGAAGTACAGCTTAAATGTTTTGAAACGATAATTGACATCAATTTACTTGGACAAAGCACATCTCGTGACAAGATGGGTTGCGGGTTCAAATCCCGTTTGGGGCACTACCAAATAAGGTGACGTTGTCTTTTCCAAGCCTTATATGGTAGTTTCGTGTGTTTAATTTACATATGTGACCTCATACAATGGTTAATTGTAAAAATAACATCGATAAACAATTTATTCTAAATTTTGAATAATTTCTATTACAAGCACAATCATATTATTTTGAGTTATCGGTTGACCGCCATACTGCTTCAAAACTTTAACGTGACACATTTTGGAATATTAGAATTTTGAGTGTTATATAGTTGTTGATTGAAGACGTACGAAAATATAAACTATATTGAATTTTACGGTACCACCTTAAAGTTTCATCCAACGTTAACTTACACATCTTCTGTTAACATTCAATTGTTTTTTTTTATTAGCACAGAGAGGATAACAAGTATGTTTACATGCAGTAACCCCCTTGTAAAAGATTAATATTCCATCAATTGTGTTTTGAATAAGAAAATTACAGTAGGACGACTGTAACCTGGCTGCATCATTGCTACAACACGTCCGACAGTGTTCGCCAGCCCACGCTAAACCTTATCCTCCATTTTACTATTCAAACGCCTACAATGCACTACACAATACTCACCTAACTCTCTTATTATTGTTATTATTATTGACAGTAAGCACTTACATAACATTATAATATTATGACCTGTTTGGGGCAATAAGAGCCTAAACCACAATCTCAAGAATTTTTAATTTTATCGTCTTTTGAGCATTTCATACATCATAATTTGTAGTGCAACAAAAATTTAAACCTTATTCGGTACGATACCAAAGTAACAAGGTGATTAAAATGTTATTTTGCAAAATAATTTCAATTCCGAGTAATTTATTTATTTATTCTATCTTTCCTATACATTGATCACAATACATACAATTTTATAGAGAAATGCATTCAAATTAAATACAATCAATATACAGAGGGCAAACTAATCCAAATTTATCGAGTTGTATGATAATTTCAATAAGTTTCATTTAGATATATATATTTATTGTTTGTCAAAATTTGGTATTTTATCGATTAAAACAATAATAATAAAATACTATACTATACCCTCACACCGTGTCACAAGTGGGGTAGGCAGAGAGAATGGAACGCCAAATAGATCTATCTTAACACACTTCCTTCGCTTCCTCCACATAAAATTTCTCCTGCACGCACGTCGGTTCCTCTTACTCAACACATGGCCGTCCTTGAGAATTTGATCCACGTAATCAAGCCACGTGGTTCTCGGACTCCCTTTCTTTCAGACAAGTATATCCTCTTTGTCATTCTTACCTCGTTCATTTGTTCAACATGTCCAAACCACCGTTGCTTATTCAGGCGCATTCTGTCCACAACACTCTTCTTGCATCCGCCTATTCTTCTAATATCCTCATTCTTCACTCTATCAATAATAAAAAAGTAATAAAAATCGCTGATTTTTTTACTTTCGTATCTTAGAATAAACCTCAAAAGGGTTAGGCTGTTGTTGCACTAAACAGCTTATATATATATGTATTATTATATTTAATATCATTTCTATGTTATAATATAATGCATTTGCATCAAGCCCTTTCATATTGAAGCACGCGTCTTAATAATACATTTGAACGAATGAATGTTGTTGTAGTGTGCTGAGAAAAGTGTAGGCGGTTTTTTAAAGCAATTATCGATGATATGAGAAATTATTTTAACAAGATAGAGAAGTTCTCGTCCAGTTTTATGGAATTTTTTTACCAAACGAAAGATTGTTCCATTTTTTTAAGCTATCAGTTCTTAAATTCTATAAAAGATATTAAACTACATCTACTCTAGTATTGGACATGCCATCCATCCTGATTGTCTTTTATTATATACCTACATAGGTATAGAAATTTAGTAAGAACACTCTAAATTTAATTATAAATAAAACACTTTTTTTATATCCACTGTGACTATTTATTATTATTATTATTCAGTCACAGTGGATATACTATAAAAAAATGTTTTATTTATAATTAATTCAACATGAACTTCCACCAAGAACCTTCGGTTGAAAAATATCAACTTTATCACTCTAAATTTGCTCATACAGTAGGTACCTATTTCTTATCTTAAGAAATATTCTTATTTTTGGGTTAGTTATAATTTCTCGAGTTCAACATACCGACACATCGAGAATTTATCGAAAAAACATTTCAACAAAAAATAATAATCAAACACTGTCATCTACATTTTATAATTAAGCATTTATTATTATTATTATTCTGTCAATTTACTTATACATCTTGCTTACTACACGAGTACATAGTAATGAATTCATTGAACACCTCCATACTATACATAAGTACTCAGCTATATAACTTGATGATGTATTAGTATCATTTATTTGATTGAGATTAAACATAATATCGAGTTATCATAAATTAGAATACTTCAATGTTTGTGTAAGAGCACTTGCATGATTTCACTCGAGTCGTTTTCTCGAGATGAAACTTAAATATGATATTAGTTTCGTGCGCAAATCTTCCGTCATTATTGTAGGGTAGCCTCCGTGCCAGTAACATTTTGGACATTCAGGGTTGGTGGCCTACCTCATCGTTGATCTGAAGATGTTAAACGTCTGAAATACACACGGTAGTATTATTTTTATTTACTTAAAAAACAAAATGAAGGTCTAAATTCTTCCAGCTAGCCCAAGGAATCAAATATTTATCCTAGCTTTAAGTAAAGCATTGTAGCAAAAAGAAATAAAAAACGAAAACAATAAGAAACAAGAAAAACGATACGCACTTACTTATTAAAAGTTGGCGAGAAAATGAAAGAAATATTTTTTAAATTTCTGAAGCTAGAAGAGAAAAAGATACTATTTGTTAAAAATTTATAAGTAAAAGTGTTTTACTTATAAAATTTTAATTAAATTATGGAGTTTTACTTATTTAGTGAAAATAAAATTAGTGAACACTATTTTTGTGTTTTTTTGTTTTCACTACACGCAGTCAATCCACTGGCTGTCGCACTTAAAGAGGTATCATGATGGTATTGATAGATAAAGACGAATATTAGAAAAAAAAAACAATACCGTTTCTCTTGTAACTTGAAATCTCTCTTCATGTTTGAACGCTAAATGCCTGTACTCCCCGACTTTTCTGATATCATAGTCGGCGATGGAAATTTCATCGTATAAAGGCTTTACAGAATAATATCTAGTACATAACTATTTAGGTATGTGTCACACGGATGAATTGCCTTAATCTTTTAAACTTTTTATAGTACATACATATTTAGTAATAATAGTCTAACATTAAATAAATATACCTATGGCTAGTGATGTGAGAAGAGAAAATTCTCCAAAGAAATTTCTCAAGAACGAGAAATTTCTCTTCATAATTTTTCTTAGTGGTATTATAACCTTTCGCCCAGTACACTTCGCAGCCAACCTGATTGATCCAAAAATTTGTGGGACTGATCAAGGCCCAAATCAGAGGTTATTAACACTTTTATCCATGTATGTAGGTACCTGCATTTTTTTTTAACTTAAATATGAGCATGTGGGGTGTCAAACATCAAGATTTTTCATCAGTTATTAGCACTTTTTTCTATGTAGATTCCTAACATTTTATGTTAATTAAATATGGCTATGTGAGGTGTCAAACTTTGGGAAGAGGTTTTTAAGCGAGTTTTTTCATTGGTAAGAGGTTTTTAAGCGCTTAGTCCATTTTTTTCAATAACTCATGTATTTGCTGTTATCTGTTTATGTTATGTTACCCAAGCGATGCCGGGTTAAAAAAAACTAGTTACTAATAAGTGAACAATGAACCTTACCAGAGATGTGCAAAATACTTTCAAAAAAGTATTTAAATACAAAATACAAATATTTTTGAATTTTTGTATTTCAAATACAAAATACTAAATACTTTTTCAAAATGGTATTTAAATACAAAATACAAAATACGTATTTTCAAAATACTTTTTTAAAATACCTTTTTAAAATACTTTTTACAAATAGTCGAACAAGGTGTAAGACAAAAGTATTTAATATTTAAACCATTGATGAATGAAAAAGAAATTAAAAACTGGACAAAAGTATACATAAATGGAGAAAGGGTTGATATGATTCGATATAGCATTGCTTGCAGACAATTGATGAATGCCATTGATGAATGAAAAACTGGACAAAAGTATACATAAATGGAGAAAGGGTTGACATGATTCGATATAGCATTGCTTGCAGACAATGAGGATTAGCCTTAGGAAGAACTGTCAAAATAAAAAAAATATTAATTAAGTCGTGACAAAATGTACGGTTGTTAGAAGAGATAAGCCGAAAATTGTCATAAATGGATTGAGTATCATCAAGCAGGTAAGAGAATTCCTGACTTGGGCTGCAAAATAAATCAGAATGGATAATCCAAATCTGAAATCGTATGGACTACTGTAACATCATATTATATACAGGACTGCTCCAGACTCTTCCTTATCGTCTTCAGATGGTTTTTAACCCTTAGCAGGAATCGCTATTTTAGGCAACGTAACTGGAATCGGGGGTCAAAAATGACCCCAACAGAGTTGTTGTTCATACCATCAACATATTTTTAATTTTTCATTTAATTTATTATTAAACAACTTATTAACTAAACTTTTAACAATTTTTATTACACATTTTACCATAAACTATATAGTTTTTAGCAAAATCAACTTCTGTCTAATTATTTTGACAGTATCAACTACAGGAGCTTTTATTCATTAGATAAATAAAAATAACATAAAAACATTTACTTTTATCGCTTTCTTATATCGTCGGTTTACAATGACAATCCACTAACTCCACAAAAGTCTATTCAGAGATAATTGAAATATAAAGTTTGATCTTCTATAAAAACTGAACCACAGGGAAATTCTAAGAAATAATTACTACATATAGAAGAACCAACAGTTTTCTAAATGTGAATTATAGAATAATATATTATATTTTAATTTAATAATAATAATTTTTAAGTTTAAAACACCTCAGTCACCATAAAATGGATTTAGTGGTTTTTCTCTGACCAAGATAGTAAGAAAACGGGTACATATTTCAAAGAGTTTACTTGTGTATAAAATAACGAAGGCAGTTATTTCTGAGGCATGTTAAAAAAAATAATGCAAAATAAAATTGGACTATCAGTCATGTCTTTAGACATTAAAAATGAAGATTGTCTTATTAAAAAAATTAAAAAATAATATTGTTGTTCTTCACATTTACTCATACTATCGTCAACCGCAGCTTTCGGCATACAATCAATTGCCGAAGAAGAGTTTGGAATAATTATTATACCAGCTATGGTATTCTTTGGGTATAATATTAGTTTTGCAAAGTTCCATGAGATCTTCTTTTTAGTGGCACTTATTAGTAGAACTCTTGTGTACATTTTATTAATTTGTTTGGGAAGAGAAGGATCACTATTACCGACAATTATTGTGTTAAATCTAGCGTATTGCTAAATTTCAATTCTGTTACATCGTATGTGAAACTTTTTTGTTTCACCATCTATTTGATCTAGTAATTTTAAATATGGACATCCAGTCTTAAGTGGTATAAACTGGCTCAAATTTCTTAGCCTTTTCAATGCTGCTGTGCATGAAATCTACGTCCATGTACAAATGTCCACTTTCCAAAAAAATTCTGTCCAATCGTATAAACATGTGGTGATGTTTGCACTATATACCATAACGCAATCTTAAGGGTAAGCTCTTTGAACTTGGACTAGTGGAGAATCCGTGGTGTGTTTGTGGGATGGGTGCACAGAGTGCGGAGCATATCCTCCGGGAGTGCCCCGAGGTAATGGATGTTGGGGCATTTTTGGAATTTGTGGAGACATAGGTTTCTCGGTGGGATCTCCTGCGTTAGCCGGGTTTACCTCCGACTGAGGTAGGAGTGCTCTAGGATTGATTGTTGCCCATTGCGGCGGGGTCTGTTAGGCTAATTCGTTATTTGTTGTGTTTCGTCCTGTCTCCCTCGGTGGAGAGTAGATATGGGTGGGTACAGGAATACCTGTTGGGAGGGAAATGTCTTTACAATACGCTGGTAACGGCGTTTCTCGAGTCTCACCTTATGAAAGCCCAATAACAAGACTCTGGACACCTTACTTTGGCCTCTGGCTCTAAATTAGGCACTATATTTATTGATAGCTATTATGCTTGATTGTTATTTGTTTGGGTCTTTTGTTGGTCATTTTAGTTTATCATTAAATATTTATCTATTGTTTATGATTGAATTTCATCCTCCTGAGAGGAGCATCGAAGACGTAAATGTAGCATAAAAGATTCCCACGAGACGGTATTGACCGGCCACCCTCTCAGGCTGCCCATCAGGACCCGCCCGTGAGGACAAAAGTTTAGCTTAGAGGAGCGGATAGATAGAAGTCCCCCGACTTCTGAGATATCAGGGTATGGGAGGGAGTCACCAAATGTTATATACCATAAAAGTGCAGCAACATTTTTATTGCGGCTCTGGCCACCACATGTATCAGAAAAAAAATTATACCCCTGTGACATGGAGTGGTAAAGTGTTAATGTATCGGAGCAAACAAGTTCCTATATCACAGCTGCTTAGTTTCCCATTTAATTCTGTCCAACAAAAAGCAATACGCAGCATTTGGTGGTGCAGACTCATAAATGGTGAGGTTATATAGACATATTTTTCGGCTATAATACATTGGACTTACACCAGATGATGGTATTTGAAGGACAACATTCCACTAAAGGCATTTAGTGGATTTTCTCTGTAGCGAAATTGTAATATTTTTCATAAAGAATCTACTAAAAATCCACTTAAGTACTTTAGTGGTTTTTCTTTGTTGTTAAACAGCACATTTTGGAGTTAGTTATTTCTTGGTATGGACATAGTTCAAAAATGGTAGCTTATAGGAGGAGGTGGATTTTCTCTGTAGATAGAACATGTTTTTTTTTCGATACCTTCATATTTAACTCCATTTCACCCAAAATTGGAGTTAGTGGATTTTCATTGTATACCGACGATATGAACATTTAACAAAAAAACAGGAACTTCTCTTGAGATCAACTCAAACAAAAAAAAAACAACCTAAAACAAAACTCCTCTTATAAGTCTAACATTTGGTAGGTACATGTGATATTTTTGGCACTATGTTTTATATATATAAAAAGTAAGCACTTGCTACACTTTAGGAAACCTTTCAGGTCCTTTTTACGATGACATAAATAACACCTTATTCTCTTACGGTTGTTTGTTTGAGTGGCATTAGTAGCTACGTCTTCTTCTACTTGATGTTCTTAAAAAAAATACCATTCTTGTTTTTAGGTCTAACAAAAAAAAATTATGTTGTTTTGTACAAAAAGCATGACTAATTCGATGCCAATTTTTTTTTATATATTTAGTTCTCTTTAGACGCTTTTCTGGCTTTCACGCCTTCCAAAAAACGTAACAAAAATACAACCATTCCCGGACTCGGGGGTCATTTTTGACCCCACATGTGTACATACCTCCACTTCTAGAAATATTAGAGCGACGCAAGTTCGTTACCAGCTGCACCCCATGACGTTTTGAGATTACGTAATTGCCCAAGATTGCAGGGCCTAAGTCTTCAAAGTTCGTGTGTTCGTCGGTAGCCTGGAGGTAGAGTCTCGGCCTCTTGAACAAGGGGTCCGCGGTTCGATCCCAGGTGCCGGCAAACTCCCCTTTCACGACACAAGCTTTTAGCTTACTGTGGAAGGTGTATAAAGTTGTATTTGGGTTTATAACAAAACCCAGATATATCTTTTTAAAAAAAAAAAAAAAAAAAAAAAAAAAAAAAAAAAAAAAAAAAAAAAAAAAAAAAAAAAAAAAAAAGTTATTACTTAGAATTGTGTCGTTGGGGTCATTTTTGACCCCCGATTCCAGCTAAGGGTTAATGTTGCCTCCGGATCATTTTCAGAGAGAATAAGAGCTGCCACATAACTTCACTACTAAGAAGTCTACACTAACTGAGAGTCCTAGAGATACTGGTGTTTAAACTGTGTCTCACTGTCCACAAGGCAGCACACCACCCACTGAGCTGTTCCGCTGACGAAAATGTGTGGCGAAGGCTGTCCTCAGCTTCTTAAACTCGTTGAACTCAAAAGGACAAATACCTCTAAATTTGCAGAAAGAAGAAACAAAGTCGCAGCGTCATCTGCCTGGAATAGATTGCCTTCAGACAAAATTGAAAATGCTACCATTCAGGAGAAATCACAGTGCCCTTGAAATGGCCATGGATCATTAAACGGCGTCATGTATAATTTGTTCAATCATCATTATTATGTGTGTATATCTCAAACATGGAGTACTCTAATGGAAACGTTGTATTTGTAATTCAACAAATTGGCAAAAAAAGCTTGCGTACGCACATATCAATTAATGGCAGAATTTTGTTTCAAACAATAAAAAGGTATTTTGTAAAAGTATTTTGTGTAAAATACAAAATACTCAAAAAAAGTATTTCAAATAAAATACAAAATACTTTTTACAAAAAGGTATTTGAAATACAAAATACAAATACGTATTTTGTATTTTGTATTTGTATTTTAAATACTTTTATTTCAAATACGTCACATCTCTGAACCTTACGTAAAATTGGAAAACATCAAAAAAATCAATTTTCCTAAGTTATATTTGTTCCTTTTAAAAACTATTCTTCTGAGTATATTCTTTTTACACATCACCATTTTTTAATGACATTGATTAAGTACATTTTTTTTGAACATTGTAAAAATGATCAATAAAAAATATATTTGCCTCAAAATACACCATTATTAATTGTAGCCATATTGGTGATTAATTGTCTCAACATTTGTACATTGTTAATGATTGATTGAATAAAGTGTTTATTATTATTATACTGTTAAATAAAAAATAAAAAAAATCTCCGAAAATTCTCTGCTTCGAGAAATTTACCGAGAAATTTCTCCAAAAATTATTTCTTGAGAATTCCACAACACTACCTATGGCCGGTGTAGCAAGTGTTGTGGGGATTAATTTGTACCGTTTTCTTTTACAATATGTGGGTGTTGATTGCTTATTTGTTAACAACATTTGGGTAATCTGGGGCAATAATTTATTATTTATACACTCAAATGGATTGATGTGATATAAAAATATTCATAAATAAATAAATTAATCTTACTGAAAGACATAAATCGTATCGATAGACTAGAAGCTTATTACCTAAGGCATTTTTTTCCAATCAAATCAAACTACATTATGTTAAAGGATGGTTAATTAGGAAATATTTATTAATTTAATAGTATATACGAAATGCTTTGGTGTATTCAAGAAAATGACTAACTTAGAACGGAGTTATACTGGATTTATGAACAAAAAAACACTAAAATAGCTACTTAAAGCTGGCATAGATATACTAGATCGGTTTTTCAAAGAAAACATCGGTCATGCAGCCGATCAAATTGTTGCATCCAGTTTTAAACTGACGTTGGTTGTAAGACAATACATGGCTAATGCTTGAAGGACATCGATGTTTGAACACAAAAACTCCGAAAAAATGTACTGCGCTGCAAGTCTACCGTGTCTATGCCTAAAGCTGGCATAAAGATATTTGGGATGATCACTGATTAAATGATCTTACGATATGAGATAAAATGCAGGAATGTCAATTCACCTCTATCTCTTCGCCTTGTAACGTTCCTCCAGAAACTATAGTCTCCTTGATTCAGAGCGTCTCTGTATCCATTGAGTTACCTCTACCTAGCGCTCTTGTGTAGTTTTTATAGGAACGGTACACTATGAAAGAGGGTCGTCGGAATCACGTCAGTATCATTTAACATCTTCAACTCAGTGATGAGGTATGCCACCTATTTTGGATTTCTCATTTTTTTATCGGCACTGAGTGGACAATCTGCATATTGATTACATGCAGATAGTCCGATGGCTATAAGTAATAAAGACATTTTACATCCTTAATGCAGCGATGAGGCTTGACACCCATCCTGAATGTCTTTAATTTTATATTGGCAAGGAGAGGACAGCTTGCATGTTAATTACATGCAACTGACAGCAGACTGGGTATACCCAACTTGCGAGATATGCCGTGATGGTATAGTATATTAGTATAGTCCGCCGGCTACCCCACTTGTAGGATACGCCGTGATGGCATAGTATATTATTATTTATTCTTATACTGCGTATAATTATCTAAGATCGAAGTTGTCACTTTTTACGACGTAGGTATGTAAAAAGAATAAAGAAATAAATAGTTTGTTTAGTTATATGGAAAGGATAAAAATATCTAATCTATCAAAGATAATCGGATATCTTCAACGTCATTCACGTTTCGGGAACTTTGCCAGCTATTCATTAAAAACTAATCGGTACCAACGTTACTTTACTATTTGTGATGAAACGGATTGTAATTGGATCAGATACTGGATAACAGATAATATTCGGGTAGACTCTAAACCGGATAATCGGATATTCGACCATTGTCATGTTCAACAAGAGGTGTTTTGTGATAGTACCCATAATACAAGATTCATATTGAATTGTCCATATATGTGTAGTGTTGTAATATAAACGAAATATTGCGAAATATCATATGACAGTGACGGAAGCGGAAAGATGTACGCAAGAATATGAGTAAGTGCTGATCCTTTCTGCCTAGCCCGATAGGGATGCGACGTAATGATATGATGATAAAGTGTTGGGAGGTTTTTAAGGCTTAATTGACGAATTATGTAAAGGGGATCAGGATAGAAAGGGTTGCAAAATTGTAGAAGAGACCTGTGTCCAAAAATAAACCCTAAATAGATGGCTGAAGAAGATGGTGGTTGATGAATCAATTAACGTGTTCTGAAAAAATAGGCAGACGCATCGATTAAATTACGATTATTTCATAAAATTTTCGAATTATATTACCTTGAGTATTATAATTCTGGGTCTGCGAAAGGAGGCGAATGGAGAGAGCTTTAGAAGAAGGCTGAAGACACACCTTTTTGCTGAAAGTTTCGGGTGCTGAACGCGGAATACGGCACCTTTGAGGTCATGTCACAAGTAAACGGCGCTTTACAAATTGTCCATATATATATTGAGATATTGGGCCACTATCCGATATCTGGATGGATGATAAAACTGAGCCGAATAGCCCAGATATCCATTTCATATCTATGTTATGTTACACGGTATGAGAATAGTCCGTTTGATAGAAGGGAGATAAATGACAGTTCTTTAAGAGCATATCACCCGTTAATGTGAATTAATGTGATGTGTGATAGCAAAGTGTTTCTCATTTATATATTACAAATACATAAGTATGTATAAACCAAAGCAATGGGAGTTTCGGAGAGAAGTGAAAAGGTATCTTAAGGTTTTTAGATATAGGTAAGTTATACAAATAATAACACTTTATTGATAAAAAAAAAAAATCATGAGCAATTGGCGAGCTTGTTGCCTGGAGGCAATATATAGTAATTTTTAGTTAATAGATTTTTGTGGTAGTTAAATTTTCTTGTTGATGTTATATTTCCAGAGGACCTCCGTAAAAACATCTCTCTTCCAACACAGTTTCCCGCGCCTTTAAGATGGATGCTCCATTAAACGGTGCGGAATAAATCATCCAACATACATATATACATTTCTTATAAAATAAATAAATAAAAAGATAAAATATAAATCTAATTTTAGCAAAAATCGGACATTTCAACTTTTGCCATGTTACTACAGATTTCCACGATCTTCTTCCGTTATTATAAATAATATAACGTTCCTCTTTTGAAAACAACAATTCATAAAAGAATATAAAAATAACTTTAAGTTGACACATGTAGTAAAAAATCATTACCTATTGAATAGTAACCCACATTTGGTATGTGTAATAATATAATGTATATCTACCACAAATCATCATTCGAATCATTAGAATCATTAGTCACATTAGGAGCATAACCATTAAGCATTGTTATATGTACCTAAGTCATACATACTACTTACTCTTGTATAAAGAACAACTAACCGCAAAGAAAAAAATATATTATACAGTGGTACCTTGACATACGAGTGCCCCAACATACGAGTTTTTTGAGATATGAGCCGTCGAACGAGTGATTTTTTGCTTTGAAATACGAGCTATTTTATGACACTTGTCTAACTCATTTCCGGAACATTCTGAAAGGGAGGAAGAAATAACCCTCCTTGGACATGTTTTTTTAAACGGTTTACAAGTGAAAGTGAGAAAAGCGTGGCGAAAAAGGCAAAGACCAGTAAAGAGAAAAGCAGTGACGAAAATTTAGCGAAAGTAACACTTTATAAATCTTGTTTATTTCTAAACATTCTCTTTTACTATGTTTTTGTACTATATTTGTCATTTATAAATACATTTTTCTTACTCAAAAATACGTAACAAAAATAACTGGGGTGACATTTTGGGAGCTGGAACGGATTAATGGCAGTTCAATTAATTTCAGTGGGAAAATCTGCTTTGAGATACGAGTAATTTGAAATACGAGCAAGGTTGCGGAACGAATTAAACTCGTATGTCGAGGTACCACTGTATTATGAATGTATACCAAGTATTATTTCATAGGCACTTCCTGCCTAGAAATAGTACCTACTTCTGCTCCCATTATAAATGAATGAACGGATTCTCTATTTTGTATTATGAGTTGAAATCTAATACTAGGACACATCTGCTAAGGATTAGAAGATTTTTTCTTATGAGGCGAGGTAAATGTTATAAAATTTTGAATGTCACTATTTTGTATGAATTGTTGGTTTAGATTACTGTAGATAGTTCCCTTCTCCTATAAAGATTACTGTGCTAGTTTTGATTTATATTCTAGTTATGAAATTCTACTACTTGTGCACCAAAACAATAGTAAGTTTAGCTGTGTTTGGCCCATTGGGTCGAGCAGCGCTGCAATAAGAGTCCAACCACACCATAACGCCTTGTACAGGATCAATAGTGATATGTAAGCTTTCGTACATTTATATAGTACATAATACCGCCACCGCCCTTTGTGACACGGTTGAACTCTTATTGCAGCGATTCTTGATCCAGCGGAAATGTAGCTCTAAATTGTATTTTTGACATATAACTATAGATTGGTGCAATCATATTTATGAAATAAATTGTATTTTACCTACAAATAATACAGTAAAATGCCGAGTTTATTTCTGTATTAGCGATCTGATGTGGTGTACTAAATACTTTCTAGTTTTAATTATGACTGTCATTTTTAATAATTTTGTTTATTATTTTAATCCTTCTCGTTACATACTGCAGACTTTAAAAGACAGGTGTTTCGCATCACGTCTATAAAATTTTACATCCTCAAATCAACTACGAGGTATGCCAAATGCTGCTACGCATCCTATCTATTTTTTAATTGGCACGGAGAGAACGTTTTAAATGTCAATTACACGCAGTTTCTCCACTGATTTCTCCAATTTTGTGGCATGCCATGATGGTACGGATATATATCTATCTAATGTGTACTATATTTTTATAATTATTATTCTACTATAATATGTCAAAATAGCCTAATATACATACGTCCTACGTGGGTGAAGGTAAAATGTACCAAATCCAAACTAAGCATTATTGTAAGCTGTAAGTACTATCGCCCACATGCCAATATTCCAGTTAGGTTTTATCTGTGTATTAGTACTCGTATTAACTATCGTAATACCTGCCTTTGTATAATCAATCAAATTCATTTCTCCTGTTGTTATGCAAATGACTTTAAACCTGTCATAAAATTACCATTAAAATCAGCTATTTATACTTAACACGAATCTAGGTTTGGATTCAATCTTAAAAATCCTCCCAGAAAGCCATGATGCCTGGTAAAGGTGGAGTACAGTTCAGAAACAATCTTCAACACTCGAATTTCCTAATTAGATATTAGAAACTGTTTTGCTGCAGACTACCATATTTTTTCTTTTCTTTAGCGACACAAGATTCAGTTATTCGCTTAACTGAAATTACCCCTAAAAATATGTTCACAAGAATTCTACAATTACGTAGTAAAACTTTTGGGCCATGATAAAACAACTGAAGTTATTACACTTATTAATATGAAATAGAACTGTCGGGAATATTGGGAATATTTAATATACTCTTTAGTAACATATTTTTTTTACAAGACCCTCTGGAATACCTTTCGGTACTAAGGTGACTAAAATATTGAGGAATTAAAATTCCAAAGACATGTGGAAAGAGATTATTTTGTCGACAAATAATGACTTTGAATAGAAAATAATACATTACTGTGGATGATTCCGCAAGGAACTTTAAGGGTAAAAGGATCAAATGGACAATAACTTTGATTTCAATTGAGGTGGTCTGTAACCCGATGGTAGAGCCTTTCAATCAAGAGATCCCAAGTTCGATTTTTACTCCACCTTCGCGGCATAAGCATGTTGTTTACTGTGAGAGTTTATTAATTTATATTTGTTTAATTCAGATTGATTTAAAAAAATAATAATTTCTAATAACGTTTTATAACGAAAAATCAATACGAAACAAATTGAACGACAGAAGACCTCATATTAGAAGGGTTCTCATGCAAAATCACATCCATTCATTTTTCACAAATATTTAACTTGCAAAACAATTTTTTTTTGTATTCTCGCTAGCTACGTTGTGACTAATTTAATCGATACAATTCAAATCTGCCTCCCTCTTCGAGTAAATCAATTAATATAAAGCTGATTTAATTTCTCATGTTACCTACTATTAAATCTTGCTTCCACTTACAAAGCTCCGTGTAATAGTTTTTATTAATACACTTTAGTACATTTTATCAACAGATTAAATACATACTTAAATACATAAGACTGTTATCAACTAAAATCATATAAATTTCACCGTTAATAATGGCCGTCTTGTGTTCTGTGTGGGAAGATAATCAGTAAATCTCCACTCTATCATTAGAGACATTAAACCATTTTAAAGACAGATACACGCGTTGACTAGATTAAATTCACCATTAGAATTATTATCATTTCCGATTTCTCATTCATTCACCAAGGCCAATTAATTTAAATAGATAATACATTAATTATCTTCTTAGATAACATTTCTAACTTTTACGAGAGAAAATCTGCATGGAAATTTATCGTCGATTTTCAAATTAATAGTGATTTTTATTGATAAGTATCTGCACTATGCTATACGATATAGTTTTCTCTAACTTTTACTCGTATTTCAATAATATAACCATTTTTCTAATCATTTTACGAAGTATGTTTTTGAATGTCGTGTATAAGGTTTATTATGTTACTATAATTTTATGTCAAATCTTCCTTGTTCTGTGGGGCATCCGGGAATGAATTTCTACCCCACCCTTTTCCGTAAGTTTTCGAGTATCCTGTAGAGGGGCAGTTATTGAAATAAATAAAAACATTTTACATCTTAAATTCAGCGATGAAGTTTGCTACCAATCCTGAAGTTCTCAATCTTTTGTTGACTTGGAGAGGACGGCTTGTGTGTTTATTAAATGTAAATATAAATGTAAATTACCGAGAAATTTCTCGGTAAATTTTTCGAAGTAGAGAATTTTCGGAGAATTTTTTTTATTTTTCATTTAACAGTATAATAATAATAAATACTTTATTCAATCAATCAATAACAATGTACAAAATGTTGAGACAATTTATCACCAATATGGCTACAATTAATTATGGAAACAAAAAAATGTTAGGTACCTACTACCTATATAGAAAAAAGTGCTAATAACTGATGAAAAATCTTGATGTTTGACACCCCACATGCCCATATTTAATTAAAAAAAAAAATACAGGTACGTACATGGAAAAAAGTGTTAATAACTTCTGATTTGGTCCTTAATCAGCCCCACATATTTTTGGATCAATCAGGTTGGCTGCAAAATGTACTGGGCGAAAGGTCATAATACCACTAAGAAAAATTATGGAGAGAAATTTCTCTTCCATCAGAGGAGAAATTCTCGGAGAAATTTCTCGTTCTCGAGAAATTTCTCTCCTCACATCACTAGTCTAGTTCTTATTATTATTATTTTCAGGATATTCGAAAAACTTGCAGAAAACGTAAGAGACCTATTGATGCCCGAGAACTCTTATTCTTTTAAGTTGTACATGAACCTGGCAACGTGATAGTAACGACAATAATATGTTGACGATAAACTTTCTTACTATAAGATACTTGATAATAAGTATATAATAAGTACTTAAAGTTGTGAATGAATGAAAACATCAATGCTGCATGTACGTATAAGGCATTGTTTGGTACTGACAAGATTCTATATAAAGCCTCAAGACATCACCATAAAGACAGAACGACATTAACAAGTGCAATATATATTATATACATATATACTTATTATTATTATTATTAATATAACACCATGACAATTTAATATATTATTATTATGGTTCATACTAGGGGCGAATGTAACTGAATAAATGGCGAAACCGCTTTTCGACATTTATTACGGTCCATGCCTAAACTGCATTTAAAACATGAGAATTTGTCATTACACTGTGAAATTGGGAAGAATGAGGTAATAAAAATTTAAATAACAGTATATAGGTATGTATTTTTATTTTATTTTCTTTCACAAACAAACAGTTATAACACAAATGAAAATACACAGACAAATCAATTACTTTTTCACTTATTTTAGAGGCATTAACTATGTAACAATTACGAGACATTTTCAAATAAAATATTTAAACTTGAATCACTATGTTTATTTGTTACATTAATTTAAATTACGCTATCGCGATTTCAGTGCACTTGCACCATTGACGAAAAAAAGCTCGTCAATGGTGCAAGTGCACTGAAATCGCGATAGCGTAATTAAAATTAATGTAACAAATAAACATAGTGATTCAAGTTTAAATATTTTATTTGAAAATCAATTACTAACAGGGAGAAGTGGAAATCTACTCTACCCGGGGAATTTAGAAATCAATTTTTTTTATCCGTAAATATCCGAATCCGAATTCGGTCTACGCATTATTAGGTACCTACTACAGCGGTGACATTTTATTATGTTGATATCAAACGCAAGACGACAATCTCATTTATATTATGTATGATGAATCATCACAATACAATTCATAATATATGTATATCTGTATACCAAAGCGAAACTACACTAAGTCACGAGACGTAATTTTTCAGTATAGCCTTTTAAAGTTTTTTTTAACAAAATTACATTTGCTTCTCATAATATGTAGTTTGTTAACATGAAATTACTATCAAAAATGATTATGGATGATTGTTAGTAACCATATCTCTGTTTTTTTTTAAATTTTAATTTACACGATATAATGCTATAAAAAATTGGGTTAGTTGGAAGACATCGCGCATTGCGCTAAATTCGATTTCTGTATATTGATTTCTGTATTTTCCCGTGGAGCACCCGGTAAAGAATTGGTCTCCCACTCTTCTCCTTAAGTTTTCGAGTGTCCTGTAAAAGGCAGGTATTCGAAAAAATTAAGACATTGTACATCTTAAATTCAGCGATGAGGTTTGCCACCCATCCTGAATGTCTTGATTTTATATTGGCACGAAGAGGACAGTTTGCATGTTTCTTACATGCAGCTGATCTGCTGGCTACCCCACTTGCGGGATATGCCGTGATGGTATAGTAGTAGTAGTAGTATATTGATTATATTTAATTTTAATATATTTCTCTTTGAAATTTTTGGCATTCCAATGTACTATAATGAAGGAATAAATAAATAAATAAATATAAATGAGTGACTCTTTTTGCTGTAACAATAATTTTACATCGTTTTTTATTTATTGATATTACAAATATAAAACGTTTTCAAGATAGGTGAATATGTCATAAAAAAAAGAGAATAACGAGGACTACAATATTATGTTCATAAGACACTTTGACCAAAATTTGACACGGTGTAGTTTCGCTTCCACGTACGGAATCAAAATATACCTACTCGTACCAAGTGATGGAAGCGCTAGCGGTGTTGATTTATTTACTAAAACACTCCTCTGTAGTGATTCAGTATCAACAAGTTAGTGGCGAATTTATTGCTATTAAAAGCTATTTCTCAAAGTCGATCGATGTCTCTCCTTACTGTTAGTTGAAAGATATCAAAACTCGTTTATGATGCATTGAAATATATATCATCACCATTCATCCTTAAATCAAACTCGTCTATTCAGATAGTTTTTGCGCCAATTGATGATGATGATGATGATTTTGGATGATTTTATTTTGACGCCGTTTAACAGTCCCTAGACCGTCTCAAGGGCGCCGGTGAAGAATGCAGTTTTCAATTGAGTCACCCCTTCCCGCGACATCACTCTTAGCGATCTGATGTCGTTGTCATAGGAACGGTGTATTGTGGAAGAGGGATGTCTGGTCTGTTGAAACCCGTGTAGACAAAATAATGAACATTCAATCACAAATAATTATTATTTCTTTTTGATAATTCTCAGAACAGAATACGTTTAAGTATTACTCAGTACAAGACAGGTGTTTGCATAATCTCACGTAAAAAACAGTTTTATAAAAGATGTATTTGGGTTTTCGTTATAAGCCCAAATACAACCTTATACACCTTTCACAGTAAGCTAAAAGCTTGTGTCGTGAAAGGGGAGTTTGCCGGCACCTGGGATCGAACCTCGAACCTCATGTGCATGAGGCCGAGACTCTACCTCCAGGATACCGACGAAGTCAACATCAAGTTAACATCTACAATTCGGTGATGAGGCATTTTACCCATCCTGAATGTCTAAATTTTTATTGGCACGGAAAGGACAGTCCGAATGTTTATTACAAGCAGATGGTCTGCTGGCAACCCCAATTGTGGAATATTCCGTGTCGGTATAGATAGATAGATGTATTTTTATTGAGACGTGCGCCATATTACATATTTATTTGTGCTGAACGTTTCAAATATGTAGGTTCCTACCAACTTCTCGCAGTGGCTCTTTGCTAATGATTTTCATTACATTATTATAAAAACAGTGTATACAAGTGATGTCACTTCACGAACTATTAGGTACTTTGCAAAGAAAAAAACTCGTATTAGGGTTACTGTACAATATTGTATCACCCACCCATATAGGGAAGGGTGTCCATATATATGGAAATAATCAACTCTCCTCTTGTATCAGATTGGTATTGGTATACAATCAGTGGTTAGAGTATTGTTGTTATGTCTACGCACTGCAGCCTCTAAGCCCACCGTGTTTATGTAGTAGATAAGATCACACGGTCCGATATTTCTAAATTCCCCTAGGCTGGCCCTTAGTTTTAATTAACTCCACCTTAACTCGATTAATTTTGTCTTTTATTATTTACTATTATTAATCTCTTGGTTAAATACAGTGATAATACAAAATTTATTTATTTAAATAAATAAATAAATAAATAAAAACTTTATTGAAAAAAAAAAAATTTCAAATGGCGGGTTTATTGCCGTGGGCAATTTCTGCCAACCAACCACTTTTGACATCAATTTGATATATACAATACATACAAGTGTATGAAAAAGAAGAAAAATATAAATAATAATAATAAATATATATATATACAATACTTATACCTACATAAAAATACATATATAAATGAATAGGTGGATGGGATGAAGGACAAGGAAGGAAACACGGGATTGTCAGTTAGATGGATTATTTAAGGAAAGGTAATGATGCCTCAGTTTAATTTACGCCCATTCTATCCACAACACTCCTCTTGTATCCACACATTCATGGTTTGGTCATGTGAAACTAATGGAAGAGGAAAGAATGACAAAGAGGATATACGTGTCTGAAAGGAGGGGTGTGAGGATGCGCGGGCGTCCGAGAATTACATGGCTTGATCATGTAGATCAATTTCTCAAGGACGGCCGTGTTTTGAGTAAGCGAAATCGACGTGCATGCATGAGAAATTGTATGACTATAGCAGAAGCGAAAGAAGTATGTAAGAACAGATTTATATGGCGTTCCGTTCTCTCTGCCTACCCCACTTGGGATACGGCGTGAAGAATAGAAAGATTATACAAAATTTGTTTATTTGTTCTTTAATGTAGATAAATTACAATCAATTTCACAAATAAATACATATTCCGTGAAGTACCCGGAAAATAATTTCTTTTCCACTCTTTTCCATAAGTTTTCAAGTGTCCCGTCACAGCAGGCGTTCAAAAAAATTTACATCTTTAATTCAGCGATAAGGTTTGTCACTCATCTTGAATATCTTATTTTTTATATCACGTAAAGAAGAGCTTACGTGTTTATTACATTTGGTCTGCTGGCTATCGCATTTGTGGGATATGGCGTGACATAGTAGCAATTCAACAGAGACGAGGTTTTTTATTGGCACATAGAAAACGACCTGCATGCTTATTGTGTGTAGTTATTTCGTTGGTTAACCCACTTATAAGAGATTTCGCGATGACATAGGTAAAAAGAAATTAATTAAATTAAGATTAACCCGAGGATAAGGGTTACTATTATTGTCCACTATCGAACAATTAGGTCAAACAACTGTCAAGCTTGCAATGGTACATTTAATGGACATCAAATAAATAAAAAAGTAATAAGGTTACATTGAAGTATCGGCCCCAAAGATTCTTATTATCGGTACCTTACTGATAATGCATACAATGTACTGTATTACACATTATTGAACAGTTAAGATATGTAATAATTGGTTTACTTATTTTACTTTACATGAATTTGTTAATAAAGATAATGTGTAAACTGTATTACTTTGTAAACTAAATCTGACAATAGTGCTCGATCCTTTATTTTAGTTCTAATGTCTTGTAAAGAGCTGAAATGTGAAAATTTTAACCCATGAGATATTTTTTATTCAATAATGAAATAAGCTAGTGTAGTCCATGGATATCGTGGAGTAAAACAGGTCGTTCTCTGTTTTCGGGTGTTCTTTAAATGTCATGATAATCATCATCTCGCCCTTGAATGCTCTGAGCACTGGGCAGGAACCAACCTCCTCCTTTCAGAGCGTCTCTGCGCCAATTAAGTCACCACTTCCCACGACAAATAGCAGGCAATCTTATTTAGATTGCTGGTGCACATAACTGAAATAATCATTCCAAAATGGGTTTATTTAAATATCACATCTAACAACATTTTAAAGTCACTCCTTGTCCAAGACCTTTTCACTAGCACCCATGGGATGGTAGATCCGATTTTATTTTTTTTATTTTTTACCTTACATTGATCACAATACAAACAATTTTATAGAGAAATGCATTCAAATTAAATACAATCAAAATACAGACACCGAGTTTATCGCAAAGTTGCGATGTCTTCCGACTTATTCAAATAAACCCAAATTTAAAACGGCACCAAAGTTTCAATATTTCATCTTCATCAACCTGAGCGAATATATATAAATATTTCACTTTTCAAATAATAAATAAACAGTGATAAATGTAGAGTATTTAGAGCGCCATCTTTGTGCCATAGCACCTCGAAGACGCTGTACATGATATTGTTTTATCTTCAACAAAGTTGTCTGTGTCAAGAATTTAAATTTAAATACAAAACATTATAACAGAGAGAACAACCTGTGCGTTTATTATACGCAGTTACTCCAAAAATTACCTCACTTGTGGGAAATGCAATAATGGTTGAAAAGAAAACAAGTCAGTTAAAAATATTGCATGATATTTTCATAGTTACATATTTGTTTACTAGCAGAGATGATATCTTTGAAAAAAAAAATCAAATTACTTACGTATTATAGCAATCTTATAGAATTGTTTGGTCACGATATATTGTTGATTGTACAAAACAAACATTTGTTACACTTTTGTACACACAAATCTTGTAATATTGTTACAACACAGTAGCAAGGCGATATTGTTTATTTATTTATTTGTTTATTAATAAACGCATATTCGTGCTACCGCTGTTTAACACTTGAACCCAAACTTTTACACATATCTTTACATCGCATTTTTTTCATGTTTATTTTTCGTTAGAATTTCACCTATCTGTCAATAGCATTAATACATCTAGCAAAAATTCTGCATTCATAATTTTCTGCAATGCTCTCGCTGCACTATCAAATAAAAGGGATTTGAGATAATTGACAAAATAATCATCATCAGATAATATGCTGAAATGCTGAGCGGCTTGATGGAAGCGTACTGTACTTTTAATTTTAAGCTTTTTAACTCGATTTCCATGACAGACTTATTTCATCATCAAGCGAGCTACATGTCTCGGAATTATCACGGCTGGTCAGCGATCTGAGAAGTACTCGTAGAAGAAATTTTTAACTTGACTAATTATAGAAAGACATTTGATCAAGTATCACAAGCATTGGAAGGATTTGACATAAAACTTAAAGAAGAAGTAATAACAAATAATTACTAGGTTTTTCATGCTTTTGAGATGTTCTGATTTATTTATCTAAACCATCTCGGGATGTCCTTTAATTTGGGTAACCATCGGACTTACTCCATATATTATACAGGCGGGTCGTCCTCCTTCTGTGCAATAAAAACAAGACATACAGAATATATGGCATATCTTATTGAAAATGTTAAATGTCTTATTCGTGACATTTTACGAAACACCTACTTTTTATAGGGCACTCGAAAACTGATAAAAGAAGTGGCATACTTATTTAGACTCTGCATTGAATAACACCGCTGTTTTTCAAAATTTTCTGATCCATTTGATAAAAAAATTAATACAAAAACCAGAAGAGGTCCAATTATAATTTATTATTGTTTATATACTATGTTACTTTTTTAATAACGAGGATGTATAGGGACTTGTTTAAAATAGGATGTATTATATTATTATAATGTCGTCGCTATCGGCCACAGGACAACACAATCAATCATAACATTATTTTTATATCAGTATTTATATTTATTATTGTGTTTTAAGTACTTGATGTATGGTGAACAATTATTAAATATTAAAGTACGTTTATAAGTGTGCATGTATTATGTTATGAATCTTTTGACACAATTGGATGTCGGGAACTGGATTTTACTTACTAGCAATGTAGATGTTAATTATATTTTGAACCATTCTAGATTAATCACTCTGTCGAAACTCTGTGTCATGCACTCCTAAGGAAGTTCACATATTATGTATGTGTATCATATACAACATACCTACCTAGTTAATACCTATTTAAATAGTTTGACTTTCGGTGAGTGTGATTAATTTGGAGTGATTAATCTAGAGTGGTTCAAAATATGATGTGCATGTATGTTTGATTAATTGCGTATTAAGTTTTTTCGATAGATTTCTTTATTTCTATGAAATCGGAAAATTGATACCCTCTATTTTCAATCTTCAATTTTTTTTTAATATTTGCGTTATTAAACATACATTTATACAATTTATTAGTTTACTGTTTTTTTTAGTAATTAAATGGAAAATTGACATCTCATTTGACATAATTTGTAAAACTTGTAATTTATTATTTTTCTATACCACCACGGCATATCCCTCAAGCAGGGTAGCCAGTAGACCAGCTGCATGAAACAAACATGCAAGCCGTTTTCTCTGTGCCAACAATATTGAAGATATTCAGGATGGGTAGTAAACCTCGTGGCTGAATTTTATATTTAATTTTTGTTGTGATTTCTTTGCATTGAATATTATTAAAGTTTGATTATTTTCTGGGAAACTGAGTTTAATTCTAGTATAATTAATATAAAGTAGAATAGCACACAGAGAGACCATGAGGTCCTCGTAACATTAAAATTCAAGGTTAATTACTTGTGTAGTAGGTATATACATTATACATGTATGTAGTCCATTGGCAGACTAGACTTTTAGTATTGCCCATGGATTTTCACAATTTAGTATAGAAACAAAAGCTATTTATTGGAACGCAAAGCACGACTAGCATGTTTATTACAAGCAGTTTCGATTTGGTTTAGAAATCTAAGAAATTTCACGATCTACAATTTTTTTTATAAGAAATTTAGTACCAAACAAGAAATCCGAAATGAATTGCTATACGCATGCAGAACTATTATATTATGAATGATTGTATGACCTGATTTTCATCAGGTCATATACCTATATAGAACTTTGGCTGCGGAAACAATAGAATCCAAACCTTTCGATCCTGGGCAGTGATGCTTAACGGTCTTCTGCCCTCCCTAAATATTAAAACTGTTGTACAATTAACATTTTTCTAAAAGTGATGCTAAAATTTGTCAGTTTTATTATTTTGCGACATCCAATCGCCTGTTGGTGGTCTCACTATTATGGGTATTAACCCTTTAAGGTTTATAGGAAGTATGGGAATCATAAGATATAATGTCAATTTTCGAGAATTACAATCATAAACTTTATATATTTTTGTATGATCTTAGGCTTTCACGTGGAGTAGCCAGTGGAACTTTAATTATCTATTTATTTTTATCGTAATATTAAAATTTAAAGTTCAATAATTAATCATATTTGGTGATATTTTTTAACCCAAAGTATTAAAACATTTTTTCGAAAATTTTCCAGAGGTGAAAAATTTTTTTTTAATGATATTTTAACTGTTATTTATATTTCTTTTTTGCATTTAAAAACACCAAAATATTTTGTAACTTAGATTTATTTACATCTTAATTAATTTGCAGGTCCTATAATATTATCACCAAAACCTAGTATTTTCTGGGTTAAACATCTTTCGGATCCATTTAATTTTCCAGTCGTATTTTCAACTATAATTTTTCTATTAAGAAATGGAAAAATATGAACAATCTTAATGAACACTAACAGTTTTTCACAATATATTTTAACATTACAAATTTCATCAATGAATATATTATAGAATATTTTAAAAATACTTGTTTTAAGCCTACGGTCCTGAAAGGGTTAAGACACCATGCTAAGTTGTTTAATAGGAAGCAGTTCCATCGCATAAATCCAGTACATTACATACCACTTATACAAGATACATAACATATTTAGTGACCATTTGATTTCAAATTACATAATATGCATAATTTATTCGCGATGTTCATGCTAGTATTAGCAAAACAAGATCATAGAATTTAATATCCATGTCGAAAATTATTACTTAGCAAGGTAGGCACACATTTCTTTTTTATACTTTAATGTTCTTAGGAATACAAGGAATTGAGGGGGTCTCACAGACCTCCTGGATATCGAAGAAGTCCGTGGACTTTCATATACAGGGTGTTCGGCAGAACGTTAGACAAACTGACTTGAGAGTATAATGGGGAACCATTGGAAACATCTTTCGGGTACCTACCTACTCAGAATGTATACAGGGTGTCACATTTATTTAGTATTAAAAAAAAACACAAATTTCCAAAATATTATCTGTTTACCATTATAACTTTTTTATTTATTAACTGTCTAAATAATAGATAATTAATTTTAAAATTATTTAAAATGTGTACCTACATTTTTTTATAAAAATAAAAAAAATCCTGAAAGGACATACAAAAAAATTATGGGCTTGCGAAATCCCGAGAATGGATGGATTAAAAATTAAGTTAATTTTTGCTATACACACAATATGGTGTATACATATACTATTACAAATCACTGGGTGTATATCAACAATTCATATTTTAGATTTATTTACTGGCGCAATCGACGTTATTAAATCTATTTATAGATACTTAATTATTATGCCCTGAAAATCTTAAATGAATGTTATATGTATTGTGAAATACTATAATTGGCGTTATAAAATTGTCTTCTTTTTAGCTGCTGTTTTTCCGAATAAAATAATAATAAAAAAATGAAACATTCAAAACAATTGCTATCAATATATCAGACGCTGCTTTGTAAAAATCGACATTATCATTTGACAGTTCTAGCTGTTCCTATCAAGTGCAAAGGAAGAATGAAGATAGAATGAAACAATAACTAACTACCGTAATTGTGCACTTTCATTCTTGTCATTATTACCCCAGTGGGCCTAGTCAAAACACATTTTAGCGCTACGTTTTCGTTCAAATGTAGACGACGTTGCGAGAACGTGTCAATTTTTGTAGCTACTTGTGTATTTTAGCTACGAAAATTGACCCGTTCTCGCAACGTCGTCAACATTCGAACGAAAACTAACACTTAAATGTGTTTTGACTAGGCCCATTGGCCATTATTCTACAACTTGCACGAATTACACAATTACGCACTCTTTACAATATTTTCTTTTACCATGAACCATTTATATTTATTTATATATTTTTTAAAGATAAATCTGGACTTGAAATAAACCCAACCACACCCTCACAACGAGCACCCTCAATATATTATTTTGTGTCGTAAAGTTAAAATAAGTCTGCAGCGAGTAGAATCGAACTCAGGATCTTTCGGCAGAAAGTCCGAGACTCTACTAACATCAGGCGCTACCGACCACCATACATAGTAAACACTTGTATCACTATGTCTATATTTAGTAACTCCCACGTATATTACCAACGTAATACATTCAGTATATTATGTAGACTACAATATAGGATAATACTTTATCCTTATATAGTCACACACAATAAGAAACAATATTATTATATTGCGATTATCACACGGATAAGGTATGATTGAGCTATTCAATTATATAATTGCTTAAATTGTTATTTAAAAAAATGTATTTTATTTTCAATAAAACAATTTTGGAAAGCTACGATTATTTTATAGTATATTTTCATAATTTTATCATACTGGATTATTTGGTTGATATCTCAACAGAGCAGTAAATTCACCCTCTGTGCGTAGATTTTTATAATATTATGTATGGTTTAGTCTTATTAAATTTAGACTTTAATATTAAAGTATATTGTGTGATATTTGTTTGATGACATGTAAATCTTTTTTTACTGTAAATTGTAGAAGCAAAAATTACTTAGTGAAACTGTTTTGTACGTGATCTTTGAGTGACGCAAAGGTTGTAGATATAATATGTCATGTCACTCATTGTCAATTTCACGTAATTAATAAATAATATAATTTAAGTATCATTTTTCGACATTGTATAACATTGTTCAGAAATCAAATTGAGGAATTAAATAATTAAGTTTTAACCGTGGAGTCTCACGTGAAGTATTAATAAAATATTTTGTGTTTATGAGACATTTACTATGCTCAATTCACCAATGATGTAGTAGATATACCACCCACTCTAAATACTTCACTTTAACTACTTGCATGTTCATTGCAGGCTCTTGGCTCTTTGCTATCTTGCTATGGATTGTAGGAGATACTTTGCTATCGATTGTAGGAGATACTTTGCTATCGATTATAGGAGATACTTTGCTATCGATTGTAGGAGATACTTTGCTATCGATTGTAGGAGATACTTTGCTATCGATTGTAGGAGATATTTTGATGGTATTAGATTAGTTACAATGCAGCAAAAAGTCTCTGTTAAATCGTCTCATCTAGTTTCTATTGTATTTTTATTTATTTTATTTTTGTTTCAGATTTATCTCACATTGATGATCGTCCAATCTCTGCTACAATTAATTACCATCAAGTAAGGTATTTATTTTATTTAACGAAAAAACTGGTGGATAATGTAAATACTTAATAATCAAAAGAAATTACATAATAATATGTCAGAGTAGTATGAAGTATCTATTAAAAATTCTATTGCTCTTGACTTGTCTATCAAGCACATTTATTGAAAGCTCTCACAGCTTTTATCAGCTACTTTACGTGGGAGTGAACGTAAAACAAACGAATCAACTATTATTGGCTTGCAGCGAATCATTTGTCAAATACCAAAGTTCTATCCAAGCCTTTAATTTACTTTAGATACCTTCCGGTTATTGACGCAAGTCTTTTGATTAAACATAGAACATTGCATTCTGTAAAATCACTCATTCATACTTTTGTTTATTTCTATTTGTACAAATATTTTAATTACGGCTGTTGTTTGTCTAATGAGTTTTCGATTGCTCTCGGTTCAATTATATTATTATTATTATTGCCTCTATAGATTTCGCCCACGCGTGAAACACATATTGACTAATTGCTTAGTTACCAAATATTTTTTTATTGTATTGAATTGTATTGTATTGTATTAACAGTATTGAAAAGCTCTAGTCATAAATTTTATTTAGTGAAGATATTTAGTAGATAATATCCGGAATGATTAAAATAAAAAGATTCTCAATTGCTATTTTTGGATTTATTTTCGAATGACAGGTTGAATATTCAACATTGCTGTATAGAGTTTTCAGGCATTCCACCCGAATTTGAATGACCACGAATCGTAAAAATTGAAATACTTAAAGTGCCATGTCAGGTTCTCTCGATGTCGGCTGTCACTCTGGAGTAGGCATCTCTATCCTGTTCTACCGGAACAGCTCTTACACCCTCAGGATTCCGGTTCTGATGTTTCTTCGCCAGGACATCTGCCACGTTCCCACACCGCTACTACTCTCAATTTATCCTTCCAAGATGAGTTGGAGCTAACCATATTTCTCATTTTTACATATGATTTGTGAAAATCTAGCACCCGGAATAGAACAGGTCTCTCCCTCTCTTTTTTTTTTAGTTTGCAAGTGTTCTATGAACATTCAACGATATGCCAACCACTTAATTTGTATATAATATGTACATAGTTATTTTGTTTCAATTTTATAAATAATATTAATAATAATGAACTAGACAATTATTAAATGCAATTTGAAACAAGTGTTCCTTTCTACTACTTGTTTGTTAATTCGCAGAGAGACGTCTTTCGACTTATAAGGTCATTAGTCGAAAGACGTCTCTCTGCGAATTAACAAAGGAAAGAAAAGTAAAAAGTAGAAAGGAACACTTGTTTCAAATTGCATTATTATGGAATTCTACTACGTGTGCACCGACACAATTAATAGACAATTATTTATTTAGCACCGTTTTGTGATAGGAACCACAGCGGCGCATTAAGAGTTTTTTTTGTTAAATTTTATTTTTAAACTAATACATATTCCCCGTAATCACTCGCGAACGAATGGATGGTCTTGAGATGAATAAAATTGAAACCGATAGGTTAATAACACTTACAGGTATTTCACTTACATGTTCCAAACTAATTTGTTTATGATATTTCGTTGGTATATATTATAACAGGTTACAAATGATAGACTAATTAAAAAGAATATAAATTACTTTGGACATGTTCGTGTTTTATAGCTATATTATCACACCTCTCAACTCTTCATAGCTATATAGCTACCTTATCGATTATACAGTATCTACTACAACAGTCCTATCCTGTCCATTCCAATTATCTGTAAATATCTACAAAATTTATAGTTTCTTTCAAAATTAATATATACCTTTAATTCTTTTTATTTTTTGTTAGGGCAAGGCAACCGACATAAAGTGAGTCATGAACCTACTACTTTTCCATCATGGCATATCCCATCCATCAATTTCCATCGTGGGGTAGCCAGCAAACTAGCTACATGTAATAAACATTCAAGCTGTCCTCACAATAAAAAATAAGACATTCAGGATGAGTGGCAAACCTCAAAATATGTGTAAAATGTCTTTATTTTTTCGAACACCTGCTTTTTACAAGGCACTCGAAAATTTACGGAAAAGAGTGGGAGACCAATTTTTGAACCTATTATTAGTGTTATTCATATCAACAGAAAATTAAAATTTATTATTTTATTTTACTTGATGTTCAGTCATTTTAGCCTAATACTTAATTGAGTTCCATCCATCCGTCCCATCATGGCATCTCCCACAAGTGGGGTAGCCAGCGGACCAACTACTTGTAATAAACGTGCAAACTATTCTCGCCGTACCAATAAAAGCTAGTCTTTCATAGTGGACTAAAGATTGATGCACATGTCGTGGCTGCGTAATATAGGCAATAAACCAGAATAACACAGATGGGTGAGCTGGTCCGACCAGCGCGGGACAGAGAAAAATTCTCCTGAGTGATTGGCAACTTCGGGGGGACTTGATACGGCACTGATAGAAAAAGTGGACCAAACTTCAGATAACAATGTTAGATCAAGTTTAGTCCACTTTTGAACTGAAAAAACGCACAATTTACATGAATTTCCACAGTTAACTCAATATTGGTGATCATGTGGCTTTGTCCACTTTTGCTTTGAATGCCTCAAATATACCTGAAATTACTGAAAAACTCACGTAAAGGCGTGAAACATACCTTTTCATTTCTTAGCTTTTACGAATAGTCACGCAAATAAATTGCGAATGTAAAATGAGATACAACATTTTACTATATTTCAGTCACATATCTTCTTCCTTACGATGGATATTATAAAAAATAAATTTATATCACTAAGCAACTTAAATCACTAGTCCCGGGTGGAATGCTTTAAATGAATAATAATAAAAACATACTACACAACTAGTGCTAACTAGTTGTGTAGTTGATTGAGAATTTAATTATTTATCTATCTCTACCTACTAGTAATAGATAGATTAGGCTGCGTTTGGTTACACGCTTTTTATCCATCTATCATACCTAATAATACATACTCATCGTGTGAACACTACCTACATGGGTATAAACAGATAACCAGTACTATATTTTATTTTTAATAATTAAAAGGCGTGCATAACAATATGACTTTAATAGTGTTTAAGGCAGTTTATTTTTTTTGGAAATCATGTTTCAAATTTCACCGATGAGGCATGCCACCCATTCTGGATATTTATTTATTTATGTTGGCACGGATAGGACAATCCGCATGTTTATTACTTGCAGTTAATCCTCTGGCTACCCCACTTGTAGAATAGGTTGATATGGTATTATTAAAGTACCTACTACCTACCTAATAAAATATGCTGCAAAATTAATAAGACAAAAAACGTTTGGTGATTCACTCCATTACATTAAGATGATAATGGTTTCTCTCCTTAGTCTAATACTATCTACTGTACCTCCTATATACGTGGCAAAATCATAAAAGGACCCTTACAATAGAAAAAATCCAGATGTCTTTCAAGTTAAATAAGTAAATACGAACACAAAACTGTTGTAAATTATTGTCAAAAGGTGCTCATCTCATATTTTGACCATCCATATATCGAGGGTATACAACCAAAATGCACTAAGTCATGAAAAAAAAAATATGTTTAGATGAATAGGAATTCGCTGTATATTATTTGAACTTTAATTAAGATGGTATTGGTAAATGACTTTTAGGCTTTGCAAACAAATTCAAACATAGGAAAAATGTTAATTACTTGAATAGTTTTTGACAACTTTTGTAGCACTAGTCTGACTTAGTACATTTTGGTTGTATACCCTCGATATTTTGTATCAACAGTAACGTACTTTTTTTAAATGGATTTACAACGAGGGAGATATGAATGTAGAAGTCGATGTTATGAAATTATTTTGGCCACACTATTTGTCTAGCTGCATTACCAATTTTCCCTGTAAATTCTAGTCATCTATAAAGATCATTGGCATAACACTAGAAGAAGCTAAACCTTAATCGAAAATTGAATGGATGTTTTTTCCAGTTCTTTCCAAGATGTAGGTCTTGCTTTCTGTGCTGAAAAACAGCCACCTTGAATTTTAGAATGGGCGGCATACCTTATCGCTGAATTGAAGATATCAAACGTCTAATTCGTGATATGTTTAGAAATACCGGCCTTTTACAGGACACTAAAAACTTACAAAAGCAATTTAATAATTGGTACTTGCAGAAATGGGACGGACAAGAGTAGACGGATCAAGGTAAAAGGTAAGCATGCTGCTCATCCTAGTTGAAGATTGTGCAAGGCAATTGTAAAATAGTTCAAATGTCACGTAACCTGCAGAAGACTTAGACCAGAAATAATATTTCGGAATGAATAAAAAGAGTACAAGAACGAGTCTTAAGTAGTGATGTGAGAAGAGAAAATTCTCCAAAGAAATTTCTCCGAGAATTTCTCCTCTGATGGAAGAGAAATTTCTCTCCATAATTTTTCTTAGTGGTATTATGACCTTTCGCCCAGTACACTTTGCAGCCAACCTGATTGATCCAAAAAATTGTGGGGCTGATTAAGGCCCAAATCAGGTTATTAACACTTTTTTCCATGTACGTACCTGCAATTTTTTTTAACTTAAATATGGGCACGTGGGGTGTCAAACATCAAAATTTTTCATCAGTTATTAGCACTTTTTTCTATGTAGGTACCTAACATTTTTTTGTTTCCATAATTAATTGTAGCCATATTGGTGATAAATTGTCTCAACATTTGTACAGATTGTTATTGATTGATTGAATAAATAATTTATTATTATTATACTGTTGAATAAAAAAATAAAAAAAATTATCCGAAAATTCTCTACTTCGAGAAATTTCTCGAAAAATTATTTCTTGAGAATTCCACAACACTAGTCTTAAGTGGGAGCTGATTCCAAAATCTGGATCCACGCACTGTAAAGGATGATGATAAAGTAAATTTTATATATTTCTTCTTAACATACAGTTTATTTAATCATAATAATATTAATATAGTCCGTCTAGTCGATCTGTTTATATTAATATTCTGTTTGTGGTAGTAATATTGTTTTTGTATGTTCAACTAAAAGATTATTAAGTTTTTTTTATTGATCGGCATTCCAACGTCAAGTATTGATTTGAATTTAGTGATTGACAACATTTTATAATAATTGCCACTATCTAAATGTTACGTTATCATCTTTTACTTTGTGATTTTATTTTTGTTAAAACATCTTCACTTTTTTCATGTCTTGAGAAAAAAATAAGAATACCAACCATCATCCAAAATTACTATGAAGAGATAATATTATAAATCATCAATTGACAAATATAATAAAAGTGTTTATTGTATATTCTACGGTCATTCGTTATTTTGGATTATCGTGAAAAATAAATGACTTATTACTTAGATTAAAACAAAAACACACTTTTTACTGTACAAAATTATGTTTTTTAGTTCGAGCTACTTGTTCCAGTTTATTTGTCTGCCAACAATTCTAATAATATGTTTTATTGTAAAAAATATTTGAACAAAAATAATAAACAGTTAATGTTTTATAACATGGTATAAATACAAATATGTCGCTCTGTACAAAATGGTTGAGTTTATGGGAGGCGCGCGATGTCTTCCAACAAACCCATTAAAGTAAAAACAAAGCGAAACGAAAAGTAGTAAAAAAATATGCCAAGTCATTAGATGTATAAATATACCCCAAAATATAGACCAATGTAACTAATGAATATTATAAATAAGTAAAACACGTGCTTTTGTTGTAGTTTTCTCTAAAATAGTTATAATATTACATATTTGCTCTCGACACCAACAGTTGTGTACTAATGTTTAGGGTTGCTGATTGGCTGTCATAAAAAAGTGTGTGGAATTTAACAAATCATATTACATATTGGAATAAGCCGATAATGATGTGTCTAACATGGGATAGTGGCTTGCCTATTACAATACCATCACGGCGTATCCCACAAGTGGAGAAGCCAGCGGACCAGCTGCATGTAATAATCTCTTAAGAGATACTAACAAATCATCTTCACTGGGAATAATTAAGTTTGATTGCATTTACAATACATGAGATCGAGATATTATCTACTCTAGTGAAGATCGCATTGACCAGAAATTGTTACGCTTTCAGTGTTAGGTTACCCCACCTGTACGATGCCGTTACGGTAAATTAGCAGTAGCCCAAATCAGACTACTACTGCTATACCATCACGGCATATCCCACAAGTGGGGTAGCCAGCGGACCAGTTGCATATAATAAACATGCAAGCTGTCCTCTCCGTGCCGATATAAAATCAAGACATTCAAGATGGGTGGCAAATCTCATCGCTGAATTTAAGATGTAAAATGTCTTATTTTTTTCGAACACCTGCCTTTTACAGGACACATAATAACTTACGGAGAAGAGTGGAAGACCAATTCTGTACCTAACCTACTTACTTAGGTATACTAAAGCATACAAAAACGTATTGTATTGGCTGCGATAAAAAAATGTTTTAATTAATAATTTCAATCAACTTTACACAGAATGAAATAATGTATTGCGTTTCGATTGGTGAGCAGTGTAAATCCTTCTTCCTGGCCTTAGGATAATATTTTTTATAAGACAAAATATCCAGTTTACAATTTGGATAAGCGTGTGTAAAGTGAATAAATAATAAAAATATTATATTATATCTTATTAATTTACTAGCTTTAACTCCGGTTTCCCTCAGGGAATAACATCAAATAGTTATACGATATTGCTAAGGTATCACGAGAAACATTCCTTGCAAATGACAAATGGCAAAGCGTGTAACTAATATGAATATTAAAAACAATCATAACACCTGATTGTGATGTTTTTTTAAGCGAATGCTTTTTCAGATGGATTTCGGCACTTGAGTGGTCCCAGTTGAAAAAATTTTTTTTTATAGTTTTAACGAAAGATGGCGGTAGTGTGAACATTTCCGGATACCTAATACATCTGTGTTGAAAAATAGGATGCCTACGATGCTACGAATACACTCCAAAGATGTCAGTTTTCATAGAAGGCATCGCTTTCTTGCTCTATTGTTTGCCTGGTAAAATAATAAACTCGAGAATTTATTATAATTTTTTTTTTGTTGAGACCGGCGCTTCCCGTGGTTGCTAATCAAAGTAAATTACTACTACTGCTATACCATCACTGTATATCCCACAAATGAGGTAGCCAATGGACTTACTACATATAATTTATACATTTTTTACATCATCACATTTTTATGTGTTTTTTAACAGTAGGTAGTCTTGCTGTATCTTTTTATTTCATGAACTACCTCAAATTTATGTTTATTAGATTGGTCAGAAAGGGATCTTAATTGGTTTGCTCATTGTTGTTTTTTTAATGTTTGTACTTATTGTTTCAACTCTTTTATCCATACAGAATAAATAAAAATACAATAATAAACATGCAAGTAGTCCTCTCTGAGCCAATAAATATTAAGATATTCTGGATGGGTGGAATACCTCATCGCTGAATTGAGTAATTAAGTTGAAATGTCTTTAAAATTATGTTTTACGAATATTTCCTATTTACAGGATATTGGAAAACTTACAGAAACAAGTATAAGACCTCTTCTTCACTGGGGACTCTACGGAGTGCTTTTTCTTCGCAAAGTAAATTAAGAGGTTACAGAAAATGTACAGACAAACAAACCAACATACATACATATTATTTTTATATTAACGAGCGAACCAAACTATTTATACAGGGTTTTCACGGATACAGTGATGTTTGTAGTATAGGTATAAAAATGGCAATTAATATTTATACGGCATTTAGAATTATGTTAGTTACACGAATAGGTACATATTGGATAGACATATGTATAGATAAATAGGATAGGTGTAGTTAGGATATATTATATTCGTATTGGATTAGATTAGATAAGTTTAGTGTGGTAGTTATAATATTATTAACATTGAATATTATTTAGATTAGAAATGTCCGATGGATTCTTCATTGGTATGTTGCTAGTCATAGTAGGGATTAACAACTTCTTAGCTTCACATACATCTTCGTTTGTAAGATATCTTTTTATATCTGATAAATTCACAGAATTCCATACAAAACCTAGAACCCTGACTCATTTACAAAAGTGAGGCAAGAATCTATGATATTTTGACAGAACGGTTGGCGAAAGCGTGTGGTGTTTCCTACATTTTATGAAGTATTTCTCGCATTTTTATTAAAATATATCATTTTTACATTTATAAAAACGTAATTGGACATTTTTTGAAGTTCTTGTCGACGTTTTAAGCGATTTACCACACTTTATTTCGCCAACCGATCTGTCAAAAGTGCCGAAAAATGGTGCCTCACTTTATTACAATGAAAATACATACGAGTACTCCATCTAGGTATTATATTTAAAAATCTATGGATAAATTAAACTTTCCAAGTATCTTATTATTTCAGTTCTAAAAGTTACCGTTTTCCGCTAAGAATTTTTATTTAGACATCCACGAATTCATTTGACAATGAGGCGGCCCCTTCAACGCCACCTAAGAGGTACTTTGAGCTTTTGCTATGTATCTGGTTGTAGTGTTTGCTTCTTAATTTATTTATTTATCAAATGCTTTGAAAACTTACTTGCATTTTACAATTAAGTAAATATATATTATCGTATGCAAGCGACCCCTGTGCATAGAGTTAACTAAGAGCTATAGCTCTGCTATCAAATCAAATAAAAGTAAATCAAACATAAATTTAACAAATAAATTGAAAGCAAATCTTGGTCAAAAAAAAAAAACAAACGTTTTTTCATTTCATAAGCTGCCAACGTTCTAATACCTGAATTCTACTAGGTACATAAATATTGACACAGTGAAAAAACCGTGGTCATTTGTTATTAAAATTGTTCAGTTCACTGTGTTAGTATTTGGGTAGTAGAATTCCACGATGAAATAAAAAAAAAATCCGCTTAGATTTGAATTGAAAGAGACGTCTTTCGTCTTTCAAGAAAATTATCAATCTCAATTGATTCAGAATTATTCAGCTTTTTGCTATATTAATAGTGTTGATAAATACTGTTTGTAAGAAAATATATTTTTAAGCATGTTTTATCCATCAATAAAAGTTTGTCGACCCATGATAGAGATTTTCGCAGATCGATAAAGAAGAATCGGTTGTTAGATGAAATGCGTTGCATATATTATTATAAGTTATTACTAAGTCATACATACATACACCATGATAATAATATTACTATTGTACATATTTATTATGACGAGGTGTATGTATGTATGTGTGTAAGTAATAATATTATAATGAAATGACTAATACTAGAGGCTCGCTGATGGAGATCGTGAGAGACAAAGAAGACTGCCGACGGCTTCCCAGCCGGTACAGCCTTAACAGATAAGCCTACATATAAATAATATAAACAAATCTTATAAATATATGTGTCCATTTGTATGTCTATATGTACTTTATAGGCACCGTTATTGGACAGGATAGAGATAAAATAATACACTCTATACGAGATCTCGTTCTTTGGACAGGTTTTATTATTATTGGACAACATTAAAGTGTCGTTTACAAGGCAAAGCACATCAAGGACACTGTACAATTCTAGGACATCCACTTTAGACTGTAAATATTATGAACATCTTGCATTAATGACGCAAATATGAATATCAAGGTTGCTTTTTTAAAATGACGCATGTAAATATATAAATGTTTTGACATTTCTAGAATAAACGACAAATTTTGATATAAAAACTATTTTTAAAAGTGATTCTGTGTTTCAAAATATATTAAAATTTAATATTTTAAGAATAATATGACATCACCATAAAAAGTTCAAACAACAATTATTTTAATGCCCTATTGAACAGTTTTTTAAGACAACGCTTAATAGAAATGTTCGCACATACGCCATTTTAAATATTCAACGACGACATTTTGAATTTATTGGTTCGCATGTTGTGTCAAATCAAAAAACTTTTATTTCAATTCATTGAATATAATAATATCAAGATGAAGTTATAATATTGCGTTATCATCTTGATAAATAATGTGCACTATTTGTGTTTGCTTAAAATAATTCAATTTACTCATAATAAAAACTTATGCTGTTATGCAAAAATAAATCACCAATTTTTTTACATCAAAAAATTATAAAACATGGATTGAACTGTCTAAAAATGTTTTGCATCATTGTGTTGCCAGCTTTTAAGTAAATAAATAAATTCTTCCAATTCTTGCCATTTCTCAAAGAAGTACTTTTGTCATCTGAAAGTGTTAATTTGTCAAATTGGTGTTTTTTTGTGCACGGAGAAGACAGCTTGCATGTTTATTATTTCATGCAGCTGGTCTGCTGGCTACCCCACTTGTGTGGATACACCGTGATCTTATAGTAGTAGTATAGTGTATTAGATTTTTTCTTGAGCGAAACCGGATAAACTACACTAGTATAAACATATTCCTTAAAATAAAACCTTTTCCATACAAATAATAATACATATGTGTACAACATTTTATATAGAGATGATCTCGCTGATAAAATAAAATACCTATTATAAGTAGCATTGTTATTTTTATTGCATATTCAACTTTGTACAAATTTACATTGTGACTTCTGTCACGTATGCAAATTGAATATATTTATTTATTTATTTTATTCTTTACTGTACATTGGTTACAATATTACATAGTGAAATAGTGGCATAAAAATAACAATTATAAATTCAATGTATACAATATAATAGTTATACATAAATTAATTATAATAGTTATACATAAAGCCATATATACTACGTCTCACAAAATTTCCAGAAAATCACTCAACGAACATTTTTAATACGCTCAATGCGACAAATTTTCAAAATCAAAACAATGTTTATTAGTAAAGAATATAATATACCTACTTTTTTATACAATTTACTCTTTTCAACAACATAACATACAATTTATTCCCTCAAAATTGAACAGAACTCGTACTTTGAAGAATACTTCCATAAGATAGTGATTTAGCTTAATTTTTTTTTATAAAAAGATATATCTGGGTTTTTGTTATAAACCCAAATACAACCTTATGCACCTTTCGCTGTAAGCTAAAAGCTTGTGTCGTAAAAGGGGATTTTACTGGCAGCCGAGATCGAACTGCACACCTTTTCTGATACTACTTACAGGCTACCGACGAAACTTTATAAAAATCAGCATTGAAATCACGACCTGTCCCACAAGTGGAGTAGCCACTGGACCAACTGTAAGTAATAAATATGCAGATTGTCTTTTCCATGGCATTAAAAAAAAATAAGACATTCAGAATTGGTGGCATGCCTCTTCGCTGAATTGTAAATGTTAATTGTATTATGCGTGAGATTTTAACATTTTCTTTTAATAGGATACACGAACACTTTTTTTTTTATTTATTTATTCAATAATAAAACAACAATACAACAATATTATATAGTAGACAAATATTACAATATAGTGCAATGGTATTTTTTTTTATAATTTCCTCAGTCAGTAGTTGAGCCACTGGTATGAGAGGAAACAGTTTTTTAAACATATAGGAAATTTTGGTCAAGTTACATACACGTGTCTATTGTCAGTTTTGAGTTTTAATGTCCTTGCGTATCTTTTAATTCTTTAATAAAATAAAAATAACAACTACTACTACTACTATACCATCACGGCATATCCCACAAGTGGGGTAGCCAGCAGACCAGCTGCATGTAAGAAACATGCAAGCTGTCCTCTTCGTGCCAATATAAAATCAAGACATTCAGGATGGGTGGCAAACCTCATCGCTGAATTTAAGATGTACAATGTCTTAATTTTTTCGAACACCTGCCTTTTACAGGACACTCGAAAACTTACAGAGAAGAGTGGGAGACCAATTCTTTACCGGGTGCTCCACGGGATAAAAATAACAAACTTTGTTTAATTCCACTTTAGTCAATACAATAAATAACTAAAACGTTTTCGGGCTTACACCCATCTTCAGTAGTTACGTGCTTTTTGTAGACTGAATACAAAATAAAACAGTGTCACTATGTTAAGCTAGCGGGGGATGGTGAGGGGGAGGGGGTGGGTTTAGACAATATTTACAAATATCTTTATAATAAACAGAAAAAGGACGAAGATAAGAAACCATGGAGAAGAGTGTTATATATGGGAAAACCCACAACAGATTTATTAAATATGTGTAAAAATAAGAATTTTAAGCCAGCTTTGTATACAGATAATAGTTTAAGAAGATATATTTTGAATAATAAATGTAAGGTAGATAAATTGGACAATAGTGGTGTATATAAAATTAGTTGTAATGACTGTAATTCAATTTATATAGGGCAGAGTGGTAGGAAAATTAAAACTAGAATTAAGGAACATATGAATGGGATTAAAAAATTTTCTATAAACTCTGATATTGCGGATCATAGTAGGGACACAGGTCATAAATTTAGTTTAGTCAATGTAGAAGTTTTAAATATTTGTGATAAAAGTAGGAGATTAGACATATTAGAAACAATCCATATAAATAGTAACAAAGATAACAACATTTTAAATGTACAAGTCCCGCCCTTAACATCCCCTCTTATGAAAATATTGTCTAAACCCACCCCCTCCCCCTCACCATCCCCCGCTAGCTTAACATAGTGACACTGTTTTATTTTGTATTCAGTCTACAAAAAGCACGTAACTACTGAAGATGGGTGTAAGCCCGAAAACGTTTTAGTTATTTATTGTATTGACTAAAGTGGAATTGACCAAAGTTTGTTATTTTTATTTTATAAAATGAATTTCCACAGTGTAACTCACATAAAATTAGAAAGTTTTTTAATTCTTCTTTTGAAAATGTTAAGACTCCTAGCATCCTTCAAACATGCAGGTAGACTGTTGAATAATTTGATGGATGTATAAAACTTAAAGGATAGTCTGGGAAACCTATTCTTTACCGGAGGCTCAAAGGACATTAAAATTAGCATTGATCTAAATCTTTCCTGCTAATTATTGATAAGTTGTCTATGCATTTGATTTTTTGATATTTACACTATGAAATTACATTTTAACAAATCGATAAAAACAACTAAAACAAAAAACACCATTTTATTTTACTTATTAATTAAATTTTTAATAAGATGTTATTTTTACTAACAATATAACAGATATTTTTGTAATGTGTGATTTTTGTCATAGCACCTGCTATTTCCTTCATATCCTGTTAGTGACTCCATCATGATATTTGCGTGTTTTGGAACCTGACGACATATCAGAACATAACAATAATATGTAGGTGTTGAGCTTGGTAAGGAATGTGGAATGGATGTCAGAACACAGAATGATATTATATAGATATATTTATAAAAGATCTGAGAGATTCTCAGATATACCGATTGTGATTTGACGACCAAATATACGTGTACAACTTTTTTTTAATTCACAATAGGTACTTATCTATTAATTTATCTCAATTATGTTGTTTTAATACACTTGTTCTATTGCGATGTAATTTTTGTGCAAATATTTTAAACAAGTTCTAAACCCGGATTTGTTCAGAGGGTTAATATGTTAATATAAGACAATGAGGTCTTTTCTATTTATTATATTCTATTATTATTTCAGGCATTCCACCCAATACTGCGTGATTTTGCCGTAATAAAAACAAAATAACGCAAAAATAAAATTATAAAAGCAAAATGACACCCTACCGCAACTACGCATTAGAAACAAAAAATCAAAAATGTTACATACAATGCAACGATTTGGTTTAAGGCGATTACAGATTATGGGTAGTAGCTACTTCTACTATACATATATACACGTAAATACAAGTTACTTCTATTCTAAAAATAACAATTTGGTCTTTTCTATTTATCAGAAAAGCATTTATCGCAAAAAAAATATTTATGGGAGTATATTGATAGAAAAACTTAGGTACTGTTTTACTACTGCTACTAGTGGGGTAGCCAGCAGACCAGCTGCGTGTATTTAGGTTGATATTTGTAAGTAGCGTGTATTAAACTGTAAAGTAGCATGTACTAAACTGTAAAGTAGCATGTATTAGCATAAAGTAGCATGTACTAAACTGTAAAGTAGCATGTATAAGCATAAAGTAGCATGTACTAAACTGTAAAGTAGCATGTATTAGCATAAAGTAGCATGTAGTAAACTGTAAAGTAGCATGTATTAGCATAAAGTAGCATGTACTAAACTGTAAAAGGCAGTAATTCGTAAAACATCACTTTTTAGACATTAAATCTTCAGCTCGGCGATGAGGTAAGCCACCAAGCAGTTGTTTCGCTAGCTACCCCAATTGTGTAAAATACCGTCATGGGATGGATGGGTGGGAACACGTTCGTTTGACGCAAGATCGCATTTGGTTCTCTGTTTCTTGTCGGGCAAATGAGTCTCTAGCGAATATAAAAACAAAATATGTATTATTGTCAACTTACATTCATCGATGAGGCTTACAACTCAGTCTTTATTCCTTTTTTACGCCGAATCTAAAAATCAATAGAAATGTTGGGAATAAGACAAAAAGAGAATTTATATAATCAAAGAATCTCCCTCATAAGGTAAAAAATTGACACTATGTAACACACAAGTCATCCTCTCCGTGTCATAAATTAATAATGAGACATTCAGGATGGGTGGCATATAAAAATAAAATAAATCAATCAATCCTACGAAAGTACTTACCTACATGATCACGATAATAATAATACTCGTTACAAGTATTTTTACGGTGGGAAAATCAGTTTAATACGAAGTTATAGGTATCACTTAAAATACCTATCGTAGAAAGGTACGCTACAAATTATTGTTCAAAGTGTAGTGCTACGTAAGTACTTCACGAGACCTCCCACGAACATAGGGATAATGTTATTACAACACAGTAAGGTACCTACCTAAAGAACTTCATTCTTTTATCCATTGAACCGAATCTTTCACATGTTATAATTGTAATGAGTTCATATTTCAAACTATTGTACATAGATAGGTACCTACTTGCATTTCTCTGTAATGCATTTGACATTGTTTTGGTAATTTGCACGTGTGAAACTATACTAAACTGTCTTTGTACGTTTTCGAGTGTTCTGTGCAAGGAAGATGTTCGAAAAATTAAAGACATTTTGTATCTTAAATTCAGCGATGAGGTTTGCCACTTATCCTAAATGTCTTTGAATTTTGTTGATACGGAGAGGACTGCTTAAATTAATAAATTCTTCCAATTCTTGTCATTTCTCAGAGAAATACTTTTGTCATCCGAAAGTGTTAATTTTCAAATTGGTGATTTTGGCACGGAGAGGACAGCTTGCTTGTTTATTATTATATGCAGCTGGTCTACTGGTTACCCCATTTGTGAGATAAAGTAAAAGTAGAAACTATTAAATAAAATTAACAATTCACCCAGATCGAGCAAGTCCCAAATTAAGATAATATTATGAGTCGTGTATTATGGGTATTGATGCAACGATGCACATCTATACAATGCACCAAAAAGGCTATTTTTTCATTTTGTCCCAGCCGGGAATCGAACCAGGGGAAAATCTTCTACTCTTATACGTCATTTTTTGAGCGTCGCGTTAAAGGGAGACATTCGTAAATACAGTCAATCAAGCGTAGAGTTATGCCATTTATCTAGAATGTCTTATTTTTATGACTCATTTACATGCAGTTAGACCACTGACTACCTCATTTGATGTGTTTGACATATATACCGTGGAGCACCCGGTAAAGAATTGGTCTCCCACTCTTCTGCGTAAGTTTTTGAGTGTCCTGTAAAAGGCAGGTGTTCGAAAAAATTAAGACATTTTACATCTTAAATTCAGCGATGAGGCTTGCCACCCATCCTGAATGTCTTGGTTTTATATTGGCACGAAGAGGACAGTTTGCATGTTCCTTACATGCAGCTGATCTGCTGGCTACCCCACTTGTGGGATATGCCGTGATGGTATAGATAGATAGACATATATACTGACCACGTTAATTATGAGATATGCCATGGTGGCATATAAATAGATGTTTATCTTCATAATTACTATACTACATTCGTGTGTGGTAGCCAGTGTGAACACTTAATGAAATTATAAAAAAAAATTAATAAGTGTTGTAAATTAAATAATTATAAGTACACAACATGTAAATAGTATTTATTCAATTACTTAATATATAATTAAGATACTTTAAAATATATCAATTAAAAAAAAACAATTACTTCCTCACATACGAGGGGTTCACATGCAAAAGCACCTAGAACATTGAAACTGAGAAACAGCACATTTCTATTTCTACTTGTTTTTAAGTGTTTTTGATACTAAATCTTTTTTTTATTTATTTACTCGAGGATGGAGGCAGATTTTCATTATATCGATCAAACTACAGTATAGCTATCGAAAATAATAATAATGTTAATCTTATATTGTGTTCCAAATGTAGAATCTAATATTGTTTTGTTAGTTTAATAAATGAGATATGAGATAATAATAATAATAATAAAAACCTTTATTGCACAAAAAAAACAACAAAATGAAATAAACAATTTAACCTAAACAAATAAATTTTGTGCAATAGGCGAGTTTATCGCAGAAGCGCGATATCTTCCAACTAACCCAAAATACGAACATTTCTGTATTCTTAGTTAAAATAATATTTGTAAAAAAATGAATCGAAGTTCCTTTGCACGTGAACCCCTCATATATTATCTAAATTAACTGTTATAGCAGACGTATATAATTTTTTTTTTAATTTCTTTTATTTACTTTAACAACATATTATATTTGTTGTTGTCTATCTACCGCTCTGCAATTGAAAAGGAAAAAAAAAACTAATTGTGCATGTATATAAATTACATTATTACAAATAAATAAATTAATTACCATTGTACATTGAATTAGGTTGTATTCCCTTCTCTCTTCCTCCCTCCTTTCCTCTTCTTTCTATAATTATTTTTTATATATTGTACTTTGTATTAAATTGTTCATAGTTTAGATACATTAATTGGCGGTGTAAATTATTAAAGGGATGGATGGAAGAAATTAAAAAAATTGCGAGGGATGGAAGATGTGACAAGGATATCGAAAGAAGAAAAGTAGCCGGTTCTAGGATTAACGGTGCACTTCGACCCATTGTCAGCAATGACAATGTGTCGAACATGGCAAAATTGCTAGTGCGCAATACCATCCTGGTACCGACATTTATGTATGCAAGCGAAACGTGGACATGGTTGAAGAAGGACGAAAGTGGAATAAATGCTGTGGAGATGAGATCGCTGAGGAGGATGGTTGGTAAAACGTTGCGTGATAGAGTGAGGAATGAGGATATTAGAAGAATGAGTGGATGCAAGAGAAGTGTTGTGGATAGAATGCGTGTAAATAAATTGAGATGGTTTGGTCATGTGGAACGAATGAAAGAGGAAAGAATGACAAAGAGGATATACTTGGCTGAAAGGAGGGGTGTGAGGAAGCGCGGGCGTCCGAGAACCACATGGCTTGAACATGTAGATCAAATTCTCAAGGACGGCCGTGTTTTGAGTAAAAGAAACTGACGTGCGTGCATGAGAAATTGTATGACTGTAGAGGAAGCGAAAGAAGTATGTAAGGACAGATCTAATTGACGTTCCGTTCTCTCTGCCTACCCCACTTGGGATACGGCGTGAGGGAATAGATAGAGATAGAAATTATTAAATGTATATTATTGTATTATTCATTGCTAAAGCTGTTGTATCTATTAAAATAAATAAATAAATAAAATAAATTACATTATTTACTCAGGAGGTCGCAGCAATACACAACAGGATCTGTAAGAGACAGGTGAACAATATAATAAATTAATAATAAAATTATATAACTGATTACCCGGCGTAGCACGGGTATAATAATTACTACCACTACTACTTCTACACTATCACGATATGTCCACAAGTGGGGTAGCCAGCGGACTAACCGCATGTAATAAAACGCAGATTTTCCTCCCCGTGCTAATAAAAAAATAAGACATTCAGAATGGGTGGCATGCCTCATCGCTGAATTTAAGATGTTATTTATTTTTCGAACACCCGACTTGTATTGGACATACGAAAACTTACGAATAAAAATGTGGGAGACCTTTTCTTTGCCAGCTGCTCCTTAATATTTTTTTTATATTACAGAGCATTTCTCCAACACCCCATCGACTCTTGTCTTTTCCTTGATCAGGTGAAAAATTGAAATATTCAACTACGATAAGCTTCTAAACATCTTCTGTCCCTGTCTTACTTATTACATGGCACGGAGATGATGACCTGTATGCATGTAGTAGAGATTTGTAAGAACATGCATACATACATTTATTTTAATGATATTATAATATTTCAATAGCATTGTCTTTTTCACATACACACGGTTCCAAATTCAAATATTTCACAACGTCGTTTAAATAAATTAACAATTTTTATGCATATTATTAACTCTGCTAATTATAGAGATCTTAATGACTAACAATTCCAATGTTAATATTTCTGCCATAAATAATAAGACAAATTAAGTGTTTTGCATAATATTATTATTATTATTGCTATTCTTTCAATTTACCAATATTTTTTCTTCGCGCAGGGAGTAGAACAGGGTTGCGTAATTTTACACAACTTTCACAATTAATATTACCGAAAATTATAATTTTGTTTTAAATACAAAAGTCACCGTGAATGCCACCCATCGTGAATGACTATTTTCATGTTCATTATATGCAGTATGTTCATTAGCGCATCCCAATTTGTGCAAAATACTGTCATCATGGTATATAGTATTGGCAGGATCATGTTTTACAAAAATCCAATGATTGTTGACTAGAACGGTTCCATTTTTTATCCATTAGTTTATATTCTTACTCTAATTTCTATATAGCATAAATATCAAGCGTTGTGATAGAAACATTAGAACGGATAAGATGAAGGAACAATGCTACCCATTCTGATTGTCTTATTTTTTATTGACATGGAGATGAAAATTCTTCTTTTTCTAACAGTGATGTATTAGGTCCCCCCGTGGTTGGCGATCACTCTGGAGAAAGCTTCCCAGTACCGCGCTGTTCGGACCAGCCCTCTCTTAGATGACGATCCGCATGTTTATTACATGGAGATAGTCCACTGACTAACCCACTTGTGGGATATCTCATGATGGTATAGTAGTAGTAGAGTCTTATATGAAATGGTCAATAGATTGATTGATAGTAAAGTCTCAGACTTTCAATCGAGTGATCTACCAACCTATTACATCTTCACGACACTAGTTTATTGCTTTCTATGTAAAATATCTGAGATGTATTTGGGTTTGTTATAAAAATATATAATTATTTACGTTCACATTTCCCCAACCAGTAGACATTACGATTACCATTTTGACATTTTATTACTAGCAACCATGTACTACCACCACCGTGTCGTAGAAGTGATTTTTAATGTGTATAATATATTATAATTTTATTGTCATTTTTGTAGGAGATGAGATAAACTTAATTATATTTATCTACCAAATATAAAATGTCACAGACTTTGTCGCCCAGAATAGACTCTCAATAGCCTCATCTCAGGTGATATTGTAAATATTATCTATTATTAATAATATTTTTGCCGTGGATGAATATTAAGTTCCGCATATTTAGTACGTCTCCGTATTATTTTTGAATGTTTGTTCGAATTTAGACCGTTGTAGCTTTTCTTGATTTTTGAAGTTTGTTGTTAACGGGTGCTCTGTGGAACACCCGGCAAAGAATTGATCTCCCGCCCTTTCCGTAAGTTTTCGAGTGTCCTGTAAAAGGCAGGTGTTCGAAAAATAAAGACATTTATTTTCTAAAATCGGTGAAGAGGTTTGCCACCCATCCTGAATGTCTTATTTTTTATTAAATAGAATTACGACGATTCCTGCATTTACATTCGAATCGAATCGAATCTACATTTTTGTGAATTTACAGGAGAGCGAAATTAATTATTGTTCATGAATTTTTAATTATTTAAGAAGTGGAGCAGATTCGATCGTATTGGTTTATGAAAACAGGTGAATTGACGGATAATTTCTCATTTTTTAGGTTAATCGAAAGACTATTAGAAAGACAATAAAACGAAAATCACATTTTTTCATTTTTGATTGTACATTTAGAAATCGTCGTACGAAGATCCTTCGGCCAGCAATTAAGTACGCATTAGTTTTTCGTTAGTTTTGTATTTTCATTTCCTATACAGAACACTCAAAAACTTATGGTCCGTGGTCAGTAGTAGCCCGGCATATAGTCTACATAGGACTAATCGAGAAATTCCGAATTCGATTCCTCATTCTGACAACCTACTACACCCACTCAAAACAAACATATTTCATATTGCGAAAATGTTTAGAATGATGCAGATTCATATATTTTTTGATTTTTTTTTATGATTATTTGAAAGATATCGTTCTAAAGTGATTTACTCGTCTTCTATATGGAAGCATATTGGTTTTAACACTGCGTTATGATTGATATAGTTACCAAAGTACAAGGAACGAAGTGCGAAGAATAAAATAAAAAAATAAACATAGGCAACTAAAAACAAAATACTAAATCAATGTATTTCTGAACAGCCAGCGGAGCAAATTCTTCTAGTGAATTGTATTATATAAATAGGTTCTAAAAAGCAAGCACCATCATCATCTCTCAACAACATGAAAATCCTTTGATATGCTAATTTAATACATATAATGTACATACAAACAGACATACATACATACCTACATTATTATTATTATTATTATACCTGTTACTTGTCCGGCGTGCTCTAGCATACGTTATAGCTAATATTCGCCAATACAAATACAAATATTTAAATATGTTTGTACATACCTATATTTATTTAACTATGCCAACATTTTCTTCTTGGAGTAGCATGTCATGTCCCTCCAATGTCGGCTATTACTCTGGCGAAGGCTTCTCTATCTTCTGCTAGTTGAAACAGTACTTCCGCTCTCTGTATTCTTGTACACATTCTTTTTTATGATATTTTTCAGCCAGTAGTCTTGAGCTAGCAGCATCACTCATGTATTGGGTGCATTTCCAGAAAAGGAGAGAGGGAGAGTCTTAAGCCAGCACAAATATACGTAAATCATTGAGTTTATTATGCTAACTCCTATCCTATCCTATCCTTAGAAAACATGACATCTCTCATTTAAGTCCAAGACTGTACCATTTGGCTACCGACTGCCATTTTAATTTCATTTATTTTTTGTAAAACACGGATGTAAATCATATAGACAACCACGTGTTGGAAATTTTATGAACGATGGATTTCTTTTACTAGGTATATAAAATTTCCACACTTTTTATGCTCTAAAATATGGGGAAATTTATATACCTGTAACATGACACCCAAATAAACCTTATTTTATTTGAAAAATATTTGTCAAATTTTCGGTATAATTTTATGATATTCTTACAGTATTCGCAACTCTTTTTTTCAATAAGATGTCTTTAATAGTTTTTATTTAATTTATCGGTAAAGTCAATGCTATTAAATTTAATCATCTACATATTATTATCAAGTGTGTAAAAATAGATCTGTTTGGTGTTCCGTTCTCTCTGCCTACCCCACTTGGGACACGGCGTGAGGGTATAGAATAATATATTATAGTATTATTATTCCTACCACCAAAGGATAACACACGAGAGGGGGAAATTATATTTTAATTTTTGTTAATTTTATGATTGTCTATTCCGTATGTGGAGTCGGGTTTATAACTAGTATTACATATTATTAAATGAATAATTATGCACAGTACACCTATGTATATATACATATTTATATATTAGTATGTATATGTATTATACTTTTTATAGTATCTTACAAATCATATAGAAAATGTCATGTTTTTACAGATTGATTTTTTGGAATGAACTCTCCCAAGGACAGCCTTGAATACAACCTTTGATTAAATTTATATTATAATTTCTCTAATGTCATGTTTTTACAGATTGATTTTTTGGAATGAACTCTCCCAAGGACAGCCTTGAATACAACCTTTGATTAAATTTATATTATAATTTCTCTGAACCACATTACAAATTTTCGCTTTCATAACATTTATACAATTCACCATGCATAACTGAAATTTTCAATGTATGTCCATCAAATGTAAAATGACGTATTTGTAATCCGTATGAATGTAAGCAAATTCCATCAACTAACCTTGAATCTCAGTCTCTTATTAGTTGGAACAAATTAACGGAATGAGTGTTACTCATGCCTACGATTAGGTCACTACATATTTTGTACGATGGATATCGAATACATATATTGTTCTTTAAAATAATGCCATGAACCTTAAAGAAATGATTTTTTTAAGATACAACTATGTGACGCTTTTGCCTTTGAGTCACAAGGTCCCGGGTTCGATTCCCGGCTAGAAAAACTTTAAAATGGCCTTTTTCGAATTATCCAGGTCTGGGTGTTGCATGCATATGTGTTTGGTGCATTGTATATAATATGTATGTATGTATCGTCCCTTTAATACCCATAATACAAGATTCATATCATGATTTGGTACTAGCTCGATATGTGTAAATTGTCCATATGTATGCTGTTCCAGCTGGCACAGGACAGAGAGGCCTACGCCAGGGTGATAGCCGATGTCGAGGGGGCCTGACATGGCACTTTGAGAAGAGAAGATGCTATGATTATAAGGTGCAAGAGACCTATTCTCTGCCGGATACTCCACGGAACCTATCATACCAATCCGACTAAAATTAACTACATTTTATTATTATTATTAATTTCTTATCGGAAGATCTTAAAGTGAGATTACAGCTTTACGATGTTCACCAATAATTTACTATTTTTTTTTTAAATATTCTTTATAGTTTTTAAATATTCTTTATAGTTTTTTCACTCTTTTTTTCTATAAATTATGTCTTTACCTAGTGATGCGTTAATTTATAGCGTTGTTCTTGTAAGATTATCTATTTTTTACATAATTAATTGGCGATAAATAATGTTGTTGTTTTAAATACCAGCTTATGTCTTAAATATTTAGATAATATCGCATACTATATAAAGAGATTGATGTTCTGAAATATTTTCTGAATAAATTAATTAAAGTACTTATTTTACATTATGTTTAGAAGAGGATTATTTGTGTCGCCGAGTTTCGAAATCGGCTATAAGACATTTTCACGAAAATTGAGTTATATATGTCGTTGGATTTGTAATTAAATATTTTATAATCTTAGAAAATTGTTTCTTTCAAAACACTCACCATTTGTACAAAAAAATTAAAATAAAATGATAATTTGAAAAGAATCCCGCTATATCCTTTTTTCCCGCTATTTCCTATCTTGGCACTTAACCAAGGCTCAGGAGCGGAAGATACTAAGCTTTGAAAACAAGTGTCTTAGAAGGATTTTGGATGTCAAATGGTATGAACATGTTACAAATGATGCTGTGCGCCGGCGCACCCAGCAGAGACCTGTAATCTCCGTAATACAGGAGAGACGATGGTCCTGGCTGGGACATGTTTTGAGAATGCCTAATGATAGTTGGCCAAAAAGAGCACTGTTTTTCCGTCCGCAGGGGTTCCGTCGGCCCGGGCGTCCCTCTTTCACAATACACCGTTCCTATGACAACGATATCAGAGTGCAAGGAATGTCGTGGAAAGAGGTGACGCAATTGGCACAGAGACGCTCTGAATGGAGGAGGCTGGTTTCTGCCCTGTGCTCCCGAGAGGAGCGTTGAGGGCGATGAATGAATGAATGAAAATGAATATCCTTTTATGTGTCATTTATTTATTTATTTATTTTGTTCTTCTTGCACATTATCATACACATAACAAAATCAACAAAGTAGTTTACATAACAAAAGAATGTGATGATATGCAGTGGCGAGATTATCACTTTATAGTGATTTCTTCCATCTAACCACGTCATATTAACACTGAATAGAAATAAAAATAATAAAAATACAAATAAGAAAAATCTCTACATTAATCAAAATGAAAGAAAAAAAACCTACAATCCACACACCTAACACTCCAAAGGGACCGGGAACTGTAGGAAGGGGTTATGTCAATAATTATCCTATAATACTCAACCGACCGATATCCTGTAATATCCTCTATAACTCCACCGACCAATAGGAGTTATTTTTATATACCTATGCAAAATGAACAGTTTGTTTTTATTCAATTGCAAAATTTATTTTAAAATGAAACAGTTATAATTAACAGACTTCAGGAAAGTACGTTTAATACTTGCATATCAGTTTTAATAGTAATTTAGAAATTTTCAATAATTTTGATTTAATTGATAATAGATGTGATCAACTCCACTCTATCAGTTCCACAAACAAATAACTTCCCTTACAATAAAATACACGGTTTCTTTTGCGTAAAAAATATTTAGTTGATGAAAATAAAATGTACCTATTATCTATTCCACAAATAAATATTTCGAATTGTTTAACTATTGAACAGAACAAAGACAACATTACAATGCGATTATTATTTAGTGTAATTTCACTTTCTGTTGTATTTTTAAAGCATAATATAAGTATAGTATCGTGTGCGTAACAGTGATATACGAAAGGAATGTGGAATGAAAGTTGGTGTAATTACAAGGATGAATGTGAATAAGTTAAGATGGTTTGGGCACGTGGAAAGAATGAATGAGGTTAATAAATATTTAATTTTTATTTTACTATTTTTTAAATATGTCGTGTTTACTGCACACATGATTGCTTTCAATACGAGTACCTCCCTTCTGTTATTTTGTCATCGGTTTCTTCCTGCATTGAATTTAACCCAAATTGTCTTAAAAACGACGTATAGCCGTGACCTCAATTATAAATTGTATAATTGGCAAATTAATGAATTGTACAGTAACAATTATTGCTAAATACGTAGATACCTACATTCATTCATATCATCACGGCATCTCCACAAGTGGGGTAGCCAGTGGTTTAACTGCATAATTATAATTGATTAACCTAATGATTAACACCCATCTATTTTATTTATTTATTCTATACTGTACATTGATTACAAACAATTATATAAAAGGTAAACATTGAAGTTAGATACAATCAATTTACAGAGGGCAAGATTATCGCAAAGGCGCGTTCTCTTCCAACTATCCCAAATCTTACATCTATCGTATTTAGATTGATATAAAGTTGGTCAGTTTTGTTAGATTATGTATTGAAAGAAATTAATGTGATGTTGTATTGTTTAGTTTCTAATGTGTGTATGTAATTTTAGGGCAGTTTTTATGTATGATTGTATTTTGAATATTTTTATGTTATTTTACAAATTTTCTGTCAACTTTATTGTTATATAATAGGTTCTCATGCCGTAAAATGTATCTATTAACAAATAAATTATAAACGTGCTAGTCGTCCTCTCTGTGCAAATAATGGTTAAAAAATTCACAGAATACCTAATCACTGAATCATACTTAATATTTTTTATGAAATATTATGTTTATTTGGTTATTTATTTATTTATTAAATCTGAAATCCAGTTCCGTTCCCACAGACTTAACAAATATTTTAGAGGATGCTTAAATAGATACGTTCTATTTTTAAAATTTTTCGAACGCATGTCTAATTTTTTCGTTGTGTTCCGAATTTGAAGAATGTTTTACATTCGTGGGAACTTTTGACAAAAATGAGAGTTGCTACTGACTTATAAATAATATGTGAAAACACAATAGCGAAAACATATCTACTGTTTATTTTTAACATTTTCAAAACATGTCCCATCTAGAACTTTTCATCTATTTAAAGAATACCGCTCCAATGTTTTAAATTATCATTCTTTTTTTATTATAAATTTTATTCTCTTTGACTTGTTTATGTGTATGTGTGCATTATGGCAATAATTTGAAAATATAGTTTTGCATACATAATACACGGATGTTGTACCCAATATTTTCTATAATTTGTTGATTACGTGTATAGTTTAATTAATACAAATAAATATTTTAGTCCGCTTGTATATTAAAGGCAGGTGTTTGAAAGATAATGATATTATTTTACGTCTTAAATTCGACGATGAGGTTCGTCACTCATCCTGAATCATCATTTCCGTCGGTCCCTCAATCCTGAGGATCGTGACCATCATGCGTCATTCTGTAGACCATCTGTCTCCTGTTTATTGGATGCGGCTGGTCTGCTGGCTACTCCACTTGTGGGATGTGGCGTAATGGGATATAGTTGTAGAGTAGATGTATAGTTTATTTAACCAACATAAATAGATAGATGTTTGAGTCCATATGTATATTACTTTCGTCTTTATATCCCTTGTAGCAAATTTTAACGAGCAAACAATAAAGTAAAAACCTGCGTTCTTTATGTGTATTCTAGGATAATAATTATCTTGCATTTTTCTGATTTATCATTAGAATTATCTAAACTCGTATTTTTGCCTAGATTATGTGAATGCAAATTTTTGCGTTACCACCATCTTTCGTAAATATTTTTAGGTTTAAACTAGCCAAACTTCATTTTATTGAGATGTTTTTTATATTCCTTGTTATTTTATATTTTTTCTGAATAAATATACGTTGATGATGATGATTCTGCATGATTTTATTTTGACGCCCTTCAACAGTCCCTAGATTGTCTCAAGGGCGCCGGTGAAGAGTGCAGTTTTCAATTTGCTTCTGAAGCTGGTGACAGTCTGATTGTCTCTATTGAGAGATTGGGCACCGGTAGACGATTCCACGTAACGTTGTTTCTTTTTTCAGTTTGATGTAGGTTGAGCGAAATCAGGTTTAATTCTAGTTTTAAAATATAATTTTATTTGTCTATTTCTCACACAAGGAACTCACATAAAGGCCAACAATTCTATGAATAAATTAATAAATTTTCTCAAAATTTAATTAACGATAATTATGTTTCTCTTGAAAAGAACTAATTTCGTTATTTTAATGATGTACATCAACATGTTTGGCGCCATCACTTAGATTAATTCTCTGACAAGTCACGGATGTTTTAGCGATTTCTCGCAAATTTTGGATAATTTAATGTCGTCAAGCCAAAAAAAACAAAACTTCTAAACAATAATATGAATGTATTTCTATTCCACCATATTTTTTTACAAAAAAGAATACACTTTTGAATAAATAAATGGATATGCAAAACAGTCAAAGCTTATTTATAATTCTTTATCAAATAAGAAATATATTCATGTTGCCGCTCGTTAGTTAGATTAGCAAGTTAACGAAATGACTAGGCGGTTAGTGAAATGCCGGAATTCAATTGATTTTTTTATATTATTGTTTACGTGTAATAATATTTAGAGCTTAATAATAAATTACCAATTTTTCCGTGGAACACCCGATAAAGAATTGGTTTCCCACTCGTTTCCGTTAGTTTTCGAGTGTCTTGTAAAAAGCAGGTGTTCGAAAAATAAATACATTTTATATTCAGCTTGAGGTTTGCCACCATCTTGAATGCCTTGATTATTTTGTTGGTACGGAGAGGATACCTTACATTTTTATTGCATGCGGTTGGTCTTCTGGCTACCCAACTTGTGGGATAAACCGTAATGGGTTAGGATAATAAATTACACTTTGCTCTGTATTTAAATTCATTGCAGCTAATTTTCAGTAATCACAGATTGTGCTACAATAAATTTGAACTATTTGCAAATATCAGTATTAATAAAGACAGTTAATTTTTTACATTTTTTTTTAATAAAACTCGAGCGCTTTCCTCAAAAGCTCAGTTTGACATTATCAAGAGGACTGATAAAAAAAATATTAATTTATTTATTTATTTATTATTTATTTATTTTATTCTTTACTGTACATTGGTTACAATATTACATAGTGAAATAGTGGCATAAAAATAACAATTATAAATTCAATGTACAGAGGGCGAGTTTATCGCTAAAATGCGATGTCTTCCAACTAACCCGGTTTAATTTAAGTGGAGGAATATTTTGTAATTATGAATTTTCACTCTGTGAATGTACAAACATTAGTATTATTGAACTATTTGTGTTATTACCGGTGTATTTGTTTTAATTTTGAATTAATTTTTGTAAGTCCATATTGTAAAAGGTTTTGCCGTTTATGTAATAAAAATATATTTTATTGTCGAAATAATGTACTGTGGACATTTATAATAATATGAAATTATAGAGAGCATAGAATAAACGATAAATTAAACCGCGAACAAAATTCATATTCTGAAACTAACTTTACACATTTATTACACAACTAACAATAGCAATAAATATTATTTACCATTTATCTCACGCTAATTACCTTTAAATAACCAAAATAAAATATGTAATTAATTTATTAGGAAAAATCGTTATCAAGATATAGATATCTTATACTTATATTGATTTCCGTATGATAAAGATTAATGCCCCAATAATCACATTGATTAAATTAAGTACAAGACAGTACACAGTCATTATCAAATTACATAATTATTGTCATTGTATTGTTCAAGGTATGTAATTATTTTATTAGCTTGTGACATTTGAAATATTCTATATTATTTCTTATTTAATGTGACCGACAGTTAATAATTACAACCTATTAATTAAGCGTTAAATCCATTGATTGACATTAATTCCTATCCCACAGGTTTATTAGATTTGATCGTAGGAGGTATATCTTACAGTTTTGCAAACAATGATTCCTAAGCTACCGGGCGACATAATTAGACAAAGCGCACCTCGTGAAAAGGATGGGTAGCGGGTTCTAATCCCGTCCGAGGCACTACCGAATGAGGTGACGTTATCTTCATGTGTATGTAACCTCATATAATGGTTAATTCTAAAAATAACATCGATAAAAATAATTCGATATATTAGTGTGCCAGTCAATCTCAAAGGCCTGGTGTATAAAAGCATTATCCGACCAGTTCTGGCGTATGGATCAGAGACATGGAACGCCTCCTTCTAGAGACATGTGTGCTCTACAGACCGCCGAAATGAAAATGTTAAGATGGATGTGCGGGGTCGCAAGGCTTGATAAGATCCGAAATTCATACATCCGTGGGAGTCTGGGTGTGCGGGATATCTCAGATAAAATACAGTAGACAGGAGACAATAAATATGTAGACAATAAAGCACAATGTATCGAGGCTACCGGCAAGACGCCAAGAGGAAGGCAAAGGGCAAATGGTGTGAAGTAGTGAGACTAGACATGCAGAATTGCGATGTTTCCCATGAGGATGCACTCGACAGAAACAAGTGGCGAAATGAAACAAGAAAGGCAGACTCTACCACCATGTGGGACTAATAAGTGCCCGAGGAGAAGAAGATAAATAATTAGATAATAAAAAAGTAAATTAAATGTGATTTCTGTGCAATGAAGAAGAGGGGAAGAGGAAAATAATTATAATTTATTAATATGGTACATTAACTTATTTTTATAGTAGGTAAATGTACTAGAGTAAATGATGTGATATTAGACAAGTAAACAATTAGATATATAACTACATAGGTACCTATATATTAGTAATTATATGTAGTATACCTAACATAACATGTGTAACTATGTACATAGGTAGGTACACATAATATTATTATTTGTGCTGTGATACTTAGCAGTCGATTGATATTTCGCCGACTACTAAATAATAGTCAATAAGCCAATATTGTACAGTGTACAATTGTACATACATACATACACACATATCTACCTAATCTTGTTTGTAGGTAATCACAATATCGAGATGTTGAATATGTACATTTAATAATATTAAGCCAAGATAGCAAGAATCTTATTAAAATATGCAAACTTTTATACGATTTTCTTACTAAAACTAAGTAGATGTAAGGATGGCACGTGTACAATGAACAGAAGAGTATTCATTAGAAATTGTGTGAATGATATAGAATAGAAGCAAAAGCCGTTTGCATGGACAGGAGTAAAATGGCATTGAATACTTTCTGCCTACGAAGAACAAAGTGATAACTAAAATTTCTGATTAATAAAATTGAATTTCAGCGTCAATTTCATTATCGGCCTTATATTTTTTTTAAAAAAAAGATATATCTGGGTTTTTGTTATAAACCCAAATACAACCTTATACACCTTTCACAGTAAGCTAAAAGCTTGTGTCGTGAAAGGGGAGTCTGCCGATGTGTTTATGAATTTCGTGGAGCACCTGGTAAAGAATTGGTCTCCCACTCTTTTTAATAAGTTTTCGAATTATTTACTTAATAATTGTCAATTATTAAATAATTATTAACTCCTACCAACCACCCTGCCTCCATATCTACCATTACCCGTCCCACTACCTGTACCCTTCTCACCACATGAACAATAGCTCTCGCAATTTTTTAGAACTTAGTTTCTATTTCATGTAGTTATGTATATATCGCATATGCGATAAGCCCGCCTTTTGGTAATTTATTGGAACAAAATCTTGTACACATTATATATTGATGCCAATAAAGTTTTATTTATTTATTTCTCTGAAGATGCCTACAAGTATAGGCGAAAACGTTCGGTATCTAGCCTAAGTGAGATTAAACAGTGCTCAATAATATATTTTTATATTTTATTTAATAAAATTAAAAATAATTATTATTTTAGTAAGTATATTGTTTTTTCTTTTCAATGTAAAATATTATTTTTACTCTTTATTATTATATTTTATGCAGACATGAATGGCAACCCGTCCTGTGTAGAACTATGCTAGCAGTATCAAGTTACTAAATAAATAGGTATAATTTACCTCGAGATGAACGGTTAAAATCTGTCAAATATTTAGGTCGCAAATCACATTACAGTTTATTACGCAATATCATCTCGGCATCTCACACAAGTTGGGCGACGAGTAAACTAAGGGGGAACTTTCACAAAAAAAATTGAGCTCAAAAAATAATACAGAAAATACAAAAAAAACTATAACGCTTTTTATATTTTTAAATGTGCATTTTAAAGGCTTTTATCATCATTCGAAAAAGCAATTTTCGCACTTCGCCGCAAAAAGGTCCACTCTTGGCGGAGCACTGTGTGACGTCATCAGCCGCTACAAACATTACTAAGAGTGAAATGTGTGGCAATACAACATAACACCTAGCGACGTTATAATGAGCTAATACAATATTAGAAAATATGGATTTTTAAAATAAAAATAATGAATGAAAAGTTTTATTTTATCGTTTCTTATTAGGATATTCGTGATCCGCCTATATTTATTAATATGATTTGATAACATTTGTTCATATTCGTCCCATTGCATGTAATAAAAATACAGAGATGTGACGTATTTCAAATAAAAGTATTTAAAATACAAATACAAAATACGTATTTGTATTTTGTATTTCAAATACCTTTTTGTAAAAAGTATTTTGTATTTTATTTGAAATACTTTTTTTGAGTATTTTGTATTTTACACAAAATACTTTTACAAAATACCTTTTTATTGTTTGAAACAAAATTCTGCCATTAATTGATATGCGCGTACGCAAGCTTTTTTTACCAATTTGTTGAATTACAAATACAACGTTTCCATTAGAGTACTCCATGTTTGAGATATACACACATAATAATGATGATTGAACAAATTATACATGACGCCGTTTAATGATCCATGGGCATTTCAAGGGCGCTGTGATTTATCCTGAATGGTAGCATTTTCAATTTTGTCTGAAGGCAATCTATTCCAGGCAGATGACGCTGCGACTTTGTTTCTTCTTTCTGCAAATTTAGAGGTATTTGCCCTTTTGAGTTCAACGAGTTTAAGAAGCTGAGCACAGCCTTCGCCACACATTTTCGTCAGCGGAACAGCTCAGTGGGTAGTGTGCTGCCTTGTGGACAGTGAGACACAGTTTAAACACCAGTATCTCTAGGACTCTCAGTTAGTGTAGACTTCTTAGTAGTGAAGTTATGTGGCAGCTCTTATTCTCTCTGTAAATGATCCGGAGGCAACACTAAAACCATCTGAAGACGATAAGGAAGATTCTGGAGCAGTCCTGTATACTGTATGTATGATGTTACAGTAGTCCATACGATTTCAGATTTGGATTATCCATTCTGATTTATTTTGCAGCCCAAGTCAGGAATTCTCTTACCTGCTTGATGATACTCAATCCATTTATGACAATTTTCGGCTTATCTCTTCTAACAACCGTACATTTTGTCATGACTTAATTAAAAAAAATTCTATTTTGACAGTTCTTCCTAAGGCTCATCCTCATTGTCTGCAAGCAATGATATATCGAATCATGTCAACCCTTTCTCCATTTATGTATACTCTTGTCCAGTTTTTCATTCATCAATGGCATTCATCAATTGTCTGCAAGCAATGCTATATCGAATCATGTCAACCCTTTCTCCATTTATGTATACTTTTGTCCAGTTTTTAATTTCTCTTTCATTCATCAATGGTTTAAATATTAAATAATAATAATAATAATAATAAAAATGTTTATTTATCAAAATAAAAATTCCAGGATATTAAACATTATAATATACATATGTTTGTATTTATAATTGTACCAAGAGATAAATAAAGAAATAAATAAATAAATATAGGTACATATTCTAGTAATAACAATTTTCTTCTTTTAGTCACATCATTATTGTACATTTTTTATTTTATTTTTTTTCCTTCTTAAATACAACACATTGCACAGTATACTAGTCAAAAGACTGTGTCATACTGTACAATAATCTACAGTATTTTTATTTAAACTTTAAGTTTATTTAAACACATCATACAGCAAGTGTCCCTTGAAGATATCCACCATATCAGTACCAGGACAGTCTCGATCAAACTTCCACACGAACATAATATACCCCAATCAATTCTGTTAACTCAAAATGCCCAGCATATCTTCGACATTCTTTCTTCCCACATCTAGCAACCAGTGAAATACCCGTTTCTTAAACATATATTTTCTGTGTTCCCCCTTTATCATAGCACACAATCCATACTTTTAATACTTTTGTCTTACACCTTGTTCGACTATTTGTAAAAAGTATTTTAAAAAAGTATTTTATCCCGTGGAGCACCCGGTAAAGAATTGGTCTCCCACTATCCCGTGGAGCACCCGGTAAAGAATTGGTCTCCCACTATCCCGTGGAGCACCCGGTAAAGAATTGGTCTCCCACTCTTCTGCGTAAGTTTTCGAGTGTCCTATAAAAGGCAGGTGTTCGAAAAAATAAGACATTTTACATCTTAAATTCAGCGTTGAGGTTTGCCACCCATCCTGAATGTCTTGATTTTAATTTTATACTGACACGAAGAGGACAGTTTGCATGTTTCTTACATGCAGCTGATCTGCTGGCTACTCCACTTGTGGGATATGCCGTGATGATGGTATAGTAATATTTTAAAAAGGTATTTTAAAAAAGTATTTTGAAAATACGTATTTTGTATTTTGTATTTAAATACCATTTTGAAAAAGTATTTAGTATTTTGTATTTGAAATACAAAAATTCAAAAGTATTTGTATTTTGTATTTAAATACTTTTTTGAAAGTATTTTGCACATCTCTGTAAAAATACAATTGTCCTATTTGTGCTATAAAAAGTAAGACATTCAGGGTGGGTGGCATATGTGCCTCATACCTAAATTGAACATGTTAAATGTCTTATATAGGGAGTGTGGAATGCAAGGTGGTGTAATAACCAAAATGAATGTTATTAAGTTAAAATGGTTTGGGCATGTGGAAAAAATGAATGAAGACAGAATGACCAAGAAAATATGTATATTGCTGAGAAGAATGGTGCTTATACACATGGCATTCTGGGGGTTAAATGGTAAGATCATATAAACCAGATCCGTGTTAAGGGGCCCCTTTAGCAAAAACGATAAAACATTCAATTTTCAACAAGTTTGGTACACAAACTCTCAAAACTCGTTGACCCTACGAACATTTTGGTTTGAAAAAATATGAAAACAAATATTTATTACCAATATCAAACTTTAACATTTAAAAAAAAACTCGATTTTAGCTTCAAAGTATTCGTTTATAAAAAAGCATATTTCTAAAAATCGAATTCGGGGGTGAGTTTGGTACATAAATGCACGAGAATCCTACAAATTTTCTTATATTTATTTTAATATTGAGAATATTTAGATAGTTATTACAATTATAGAACAAAAAAAATCTATTTTTTTTTTGTTTTTGTCATGGATATTGACCGACTTAAAAAATATTTGTTTTGATAAAATTTCTCATATTTTGAAACCAAAAATCACCACATGAACTCATTTTTTTGTATACTAAAAAAAGTTTGCTAAAATCTATAGTATTTATATGCTTGATAGGATAAATAAAAAATAAATATATTTTACAAATAATTTGTATTTTGATATAACAAAGAGTACCTAAATAAATCTCGTCAGTCTGCGATTTATTTAGTTTTTAGTAAAAAACTAATATTGGTAATAAATTTTTGATTTTTTATTTTATCAAATCAATATGTTCGCAAGGGTCAACAAGTTTTGGCAGTTTTTCTATCAAATTTGTTGAAAATAGAATATTTTACCGTTTTTGCTAAACGGGGCTCTTAAGCACATTGAATAGAATAGCATACGTGAGGAATTATATGACGGTGACGGAAGCGAAATGTATATGCATGGATAGGAGGAAGTGGCGCTCGATCCCTTCTGCTTATCTCACAATCGATATATTTATTTATTTATTTATTCATTCATTCTTTACTGTACATTGATAAAAAAACAATTACATAGAATTCTATATTATTGGATCAATATAGGTGCTATAGAATTTCAAGACACCTTTCATCTCACGAATCAGACACATAGAAAATGTCATCCAGCAAAACAGTTTTTTGATTTCCTGTAAAATCTTGATAAATGCATATAGGAGGTCTCGCTAATCCACCGATGATAATATTATATCCAATGTAGTTATTAATAATAGTATTTGAAAGTCCATAGCACAGTTAAATAGTATGAATGCATTAGTTAAAAAGTAGCATTTATAGAACCGCAGTTGTGGAAGTTTTTTTAAAGTAATGGACTCAACCATTTAATGCGGGACCATTTTCATTCTTTTGATGTCTTACAAGTGGATAAATGTAAAATATTAAATGTGCACACCTACTGAACAAAACTTATTTACAAAATTTTTGTTCTTTAAAAGCTGCTATTTAAATATTTTTAATTGACAACTTTTTGCCTATGCCACCACGACATCTCCCATGAATTAACAAGTATTTTCTCTCTATCTTCACCATGGATAATGCATAGGGTAAAAAGAAATAAAGTTAATACTTTAATACTTACTCTTTCAACTTTACAAACAAAAAACTATAAAAAAATACACCATTCCTTTTATAGTATTAAATATTTAGTTATGAAAAAACAATGTTCCTTTTTTCAATGTCACAAATAAATATTTCAAATTGTGTAACTTTGAACGGAACAAAGATAACGTGTGTCTTTAACAGTACGATTATTATAATTATAGTATCTTTCATTTTCTGTTGTGTTTTTAAAGCATAGGAATATAAATAAAGCAAAATTATAAAAATGGCTATTTGTCGAATATAAGACATTTCTACTTGTCGAGTTATGGAACTGGACAGCCGTTATGTTTGATAAGAAATATTTAATTTTTTGTTGCGTTGAGTTGACATTCTGCGAGTTGATAAATCGTTTGGTCTGCCAGATTTTCAACTCGTTGTTGGAATATAGTCAACAGATGAATACAGACTTCCCCGTGGAGTTCTCGGGATAGAATAATCCTCATATTATTTTCTGCATATTTCCTGATCTCTCTCCATTTGTGTCTGTCCTGGGTCACACGCAGAGCGCCCGGAAAAGAAGATCAAGTTGTTTTCGATGAGGTTCACAGCTTGTTTTAAATGTATTTTTGTTTATAACGGAATCGGTCATTTGAGAAACAACATAAGTCAGTCAGTACAAACTTTTCAGAAATCACAAAAAACTGTTTGGTATAAAATTTTGAATTAAATGTTGATGTTTTGTGTTTTTTGTTTTCAATAGTGGCTGTTCTGTGATTTTTTGCTCTGGTGTCTTATATTTTACTATAATATCAAATAATTTAAATTTATGAATTGTTTTACCAGATTTGTAACACTGCACGCCTCTGACACCAGCAACCTTAGTCGCTGTTTTGAGGTATTGTTTGTAATTGAATAAATTGAATAATTAATTAATATCTTACTCAAATCAAAATATTATTTACAGTGTATGCTTTTATTATAAACCTTTATTTTATGTCATAATATTTTATTTGTATATTAATTTGATAATTTAAAACCTTTGACTTATGTTGTTTCTCAAATGAACACCATTTCAGGGAATAAAAATCAACATTTTCATCCCAGATTATTTATTAAACAACCAAAAATCACTATTTTTCATCATTTTCACCCACGTTAGTGGTTGGCCTTAAGATTCAGCTGTGAATCGACACGAAAAAAATTAGTGTAGTTACAACATAAGTCACTGCCTTGTGTTGTTTTTCTATTGACTGGCCAAGTTAATCAGCTCAATTTGTATCAAATAGGTAAAAATTACGTGGTTTCTAAATGAAATAACGTGCGTTTCAAAAAAACGGACCCAAATAAAAAAAAAAAAATTCGCTAAAAACCTGACTTATATTGTTTCTCAAATGACTGATTCAACTTGTCTGTAGTCAATAGATTCATAGGTACATCTATTTTTTATGCGATAAGTTAGTTAGGTTGTGTTAAGTTATATCCCCTGATTTGTTTGCTACCAGCACACAACAGCGTTAAGCATGATTGGATTTAATTTATTTTTTATTAAAACATTTCTATTGTTTTGGAATCTGTCAAATCATCTTCGTGGTAACAAGATAGGGGCGATATATTAAGGGATCCAACACATATACATCAAATCATCGATTTAACATTTTGTTGTATTAGTAAATTGAATTGCTGTAGATAAGAGATCCTAGTACGAGTTGGTATGGAAACAATTTTTTTAAGACGTTATTGTCGATGGTTCGATATAATCATTTCATTCACCTTTATAACGAAAAAATATATCCTTATTTACTATGTTTAGTTACATCGCCCTTAGAGCGACATTTCATTGTTTTGGCGATTTCTCGACGTAGAACCATGACTAATTAATTGACGACGCTTCGATCCAATATAGATTCACTTTTAAAATACATGTCTCACTGCTGGATACAATATTATGTGACAAGACACTTTTTGTAAAGTATGTCGTCATTTTCGGAATTCAAACCATGGACCTTCCGATCAGAAGTTCGCGATTCTACCATCATTATCTTCAATTCAAAGTTTTTTACATTACTGTTACCATTATTTACGTTCTTTTCGTTATAGCACCGAAATAAAAAAAAAAACAAATGTTTTCTTATCCGAGTTAGTTGGAAGACATCGGAATCTAGCAATAAACTCGTACTCTATGCATAGAATTATTGTATAATTCATAATTTTATGATACTTTGTTATATATGTTATAAAAATAAGGGATACTGACTAATGATACCTACCTAATTGGTGAATAACAGAAGCCCGAGGGTAGCATACAATATGGCTGAATCAGTATAGCATATTTATGTGTCTTGCACACAATATTTGAAAGTGAAATAATCGTTCTAGGCATATATACTGTTGTTTATGTTTTACTTATAATTTAGTTGGCAAAGAAAATCGGAAATATACTTTTAAAAAAATACGTTTACATGCTTCCCATAATTATGTATTTGACATTCCATTGTAAAGTATTTCTGTAAATCATAATAACAATAACACAGTGCATTTTATAGTACATTAACATTGTGTCTGGATAATCACTCTAATCTCAACTATAATTAGGGTTGTAACGGATCTCAATATGCGGATGCGGATATGATTTTAAATTTTTGAGGATGCGGACTTGGATGTCGATGTATCGAATTTCAAAATAAAATCTTAAGGCATTTATTTAGATATATTATGTAGCCATAAATTCTGCATTTTTCTGCCAAAATGGTTCGTTCTAATTTATTCATACCATCACGGCATTTTTTGCTAGTGGTGTAGCCAGCAAACCAACTGAATTTAATGAATATTCCAGAAAAAATAGATCCTCATCACGTCTTTATAGAATTTCGGATAGTGTGGATGAGGATGCGGAGCTTTAAAAATTTAAGTTGCGGATGCGAATGCGGATAACCGATGCAATCCTACTATATATTATTATTATTCATCATGCCACGCATGTAAATTTAGCGTAGGTAAATAAATAGCGTTCACACGGTTCGACATTGATTGAACGATAAAATAATCGCAAGCAAATTTAATGAATACTATCTGAATGTTCGTATCTTGATATTTTGTCGAGTTGAATTTATAAATTATGGCCACTAACGTTCACTGCAATCTCAAGACTTGTTTAGTTCGTCAATGATAAAAGTGAACCGAAATGGTGGTGGTGTATTTTATATGATTTATTGACATAATTACATAGTACTTCAAAATATTTCAATATTTTTCTAAGCTGTTAAAACATTAATTACATCAAAAATAGCATTCGTGTGTGTGCGAGAGATCATTAATATAGATATAGGTACATTTTCTTTAAGTACAATAAAAAAATAAACAAAATGTTGATTGGCCACAATTCAAACGTGCAATAAACAATACGTCGTTTATTTTGAAAGGCATTAGGTACCTACTTATATCAATTAGTAAAAATATAACTTCAAATAACTAAAATGGATTTTATGATGACTCGGACTTTCTATCGAGAGAATCGTATTCGGTTCCACCCGCTGCCGTCTTACTACCAATTTCTCGACACAAGCATAAATACCTTACTGTAAGTGTGTCTGAGAGTAGTAGTTCAACTCGTTTTCGATTTTTATTGTACAACTACGGTTGATCAATTATCGTGACGGAGTCGTGAGAACACGGTACTCGACTTGTCTGAATTGAAACTGAACTGAAACTGAATTTTCAGAATACATCATACAGAAGCACGAACTATAGTAGATGGTCCAAATCTTACATCCGAATATTTCACGCACCTTTAGAAATGTTATCTGAGGCCATCTGAGCGTGGATGCCAAAAACAACATCACTTCATTTCACTTCTTGGACCGAAAGGGAAAAATAATATTTTCCGATACTTAGTAAGATAAACAAAATATGCTGTGAACTAAATGTTTTATAGGTATGTATTGTATTTCGAAGAAAAAATGGAGATTTTAACTTTATCAATGTATCTCTACCGTCCCTTGGAGTTCCCGGTAAAGAATAGAAAAGCTCTTTTCTGTGATGGATGAATGCGATCTGTACCATCAAGTTTTTTTTTTATTTTTTTATTTATTGGCAAAGCAAAACATACAGTCATTTGATACATATTACAAATAAATATATTAAATCTATATTTGAACAGTGAAGTTTGCGGATATTACTAATAATAACTGCGATAAACTCGCCCATTGCACAAATTTATTTGTATGCTTTAAATTCTGCAATATTTATTTTAAAATATAGATTTTTTTGTGCAATAAAGATTTTTTATTAGTTTATTGTTATCATTATTTACAAATCTATAAAAGAAAAAAAAGCTACATGAAATGAGTTAATTATATTCACTTTACATAACATTCCAAAAACAGAAAAAGAACATAAGCATATAGTGGACCATTGGCAAAAACAAAAAATCTAATAGCGTTCTAAAACGGGGGAATGGAGGATAAAAGGAATTTGGAAATCGCAGTCGCAAACCAAACAGTGCAGAAACCAGCTACTGTGAGTTAGGTACACAGATATTTATGATAAGCTATTGATGTATAAGTGGAATAACGAGGAAAATCACTCTCTGCACCTAATAAACATTTGAAAAGTCTTGTCTGTACCATACAATTTGTGGTAATATGACTAAAGTTGATATGTTCAATTTTAAAAACTTACAAAAAAGAAAGGGAGACCTCTTCATTGCCGGTACTCTACGGAACATCCTCTATAAGATATTAAAAATTTATAATTATTCAACGGTGAATTTTGTCTATTATTAATGTCGTCTTTTTTAATGGCACGTAGAGGACGACCTGCTTGCTTATTATTGCAGTTAGTCTACTGGCTACCCCACTCATAGGATATGCCGTAATTGTACAGTATTTAGTAAGGTTTCCGAATATTCTAGGCCATACTTACTGTCATTTTTTCAGGAATAGTTTTGTACCTAATTAATGTATTATTTTTTTCTGCTTGTTCCAGTTGGTGATGGGCTAAGGTTGCAAGGAAGATACAAGAGAAGATGTCGTCCTTTTCATCATCATCATCCTCCTTCACAGTGACGACGTCTCCTAGAACTACTACCGCTACATCATCATCCAGAGTACTTCTGCCATTATTGCTACTCCTTGTACAACTGTCTTCAGCCAGGTCGAATGTCAGAGAAGGTAAGCTTTAAGACATTTTTTATATGATGTTATTTTTAAAAAAATATTCACCCAAAGAGCGATGAAGACATCTATGCCGGGTATATTCTAAGAGACAGAATGAAAAAGGTTTTTCTGGTTCGTGTTGGAAAGTTCGGTTCTTGGTAAGTTTGCAGTTGAAATTCCGTTTGCATTCGAGTATAAGATTAAGTTTCTTTCCAGGGGCACCACTTGGAGGTTCCTTCCTTGCCCCCTGGAGTGTTCATTGTGCCGTGTCACATGCACTATGGAGGATATTTTTGACTTGAGATGTTATTTGACGCATCTCCACGTGCTGTGCGTTTTGCACAGTACTGAAGAACAGTTTGATTGTTTTTTTCTGGGTTTCGACACGATATATAAATAAAAAAAGAGTTAAAAACGAAAAATTTGAATAATTACTGAATTCGCTCAACGTTTCACATCTCTACAATGGAGATGGGAGGGACACATGACTAGAAGCTCCGATGATAAATTACCAAAGTCTCTTACATCTTGGAGACCACGAGCGGCAACAAGGAGCATAGGAAGATCACCGATGCGGTGGAGGGATGACATCATTCGACAGACACCCTGGTGTCAACTGGATACAGACGGCGCACGATCGGGTGGCATGGAAATTAATGGAGCAGTAGCAGATGGTAATGGGTTTTTCAAATGTCCAGTAAAGGCTGGTACTTATTTGCAAAACATCTAAATGCCACGAACGCTGCACACTTTAAGGTATTCGTGGATGTGTGGGTCTCAAGGTGGGATGTGCTACGTCAGCCGGGTCCACCGCCCACTGACGTGGTAGAGTCAGAGACGCTTACACATAGTGGCATAGTGGTACTGATAGACCGGAGAGAGTTAAAAGAGAGTCCTTGGACTTCTGAAATATCCGGGAAATAAAGTTGTTTCAACATTATAAAACATCTTAGCATGTTTTATTGGTACGGAGAAGACGACCTGCATGTCTACAGGCTACCCCATTTCTGGGTAGTACCGTGATGATAAAAATCAATATTTTTATGAATTAAAAATCATATCTATCTTATTTACATCGATGACTGTATTTTTGATAAAAAAAAATAACTACACGACTGTTATTTATAATTCTTATCGGTTTCTCAGTAGACTCCGAAATAAACAAACTGGCAGTATGTAAACAATAATAATAATACAGTCATATTAAACAAGAAACCCGCCATCTAACATGAATGTAACTCTTATCGAGCTATCGCTTTGGTATATCAATGTATTATATCAAACGATATCGGCTGTAGATGTATTAATATTATTATCAATTTGAGTACCTATATCATGCATTTCCCATCTAATATGTACAATCAATATTTACTACCGGACAGAGCTGTTCGTGAAACCAAAATTGACATCTGCCTGGGATGCTAAACTTGAGTGGAAAATGCTTGACATTTCGGTCAATATATATCTTTGGTAAGCCAACTTATATTCATCGCTAGAGCAGCGCTGTATTGTAGATTATTTAATTTCTCGTAATTTAATTAATGTATGACATTTCAAATTGTTGAATTATGGAACTTGAAAGTGGATATAACTGTCCGCGTTCTGTAAAATTGTGTAAAACCGTGTTCAGCAAGTCCGCAGAAGAGCTGGATAGATTTGAGAGTTGAGTGCTGAGGAAAATCCTGGGACCCGTGAATGATGGCGAAACCTGGAGAATAAGATTCAACGATGAGCTGTATAACATCTATAAGGCTCCCGGACTTTCTATATATTATGCAAAATTTAACAGGCTAAGATGGGCCGGACATGCGCAGAGAATGCCGTCTTCACGGGTACCAAAAAGGTTCCTTGAGGGACATCCGGGTGGGAAAAGAAGAGTTGGCAGACCTCGGCTGAGATGGGAGGATGAGGTGAGAAAAGACGCAAACCAACTACTACAAGTCATAAATTGGAAAACCGCAGCGGCAGACAGGAGGAGTTGGAGGCGAGGGCTGATGGAGGCCAAAGCTCGATATGAGCTGTAGGGCCTTCGACGAAGAACTGTAAAATTAAATAAAAGTTAAATAAATAGATAATATTATGTACCGACTTCCACGTTTCTTATCGAATCATTACAAGTAACATATTATTTATTTGGATATAATACTATTTCTATCCGATGTTTACTGAATTGAATGTACCTCCCTATAACATTATTAGGTATTATTATTGTTATCTGTACAAACATCTTACCGCCTGCGTCTACCGGAATAAAGATAAAATAGTTTTGTTATCAAATAGATTGGATATTATTTAAACGAGTGACACAAAATTCAAATTATAAATTGGAAAAAAATACAGAATCACTGACTGGACGACTAAATGTGGACGATTATATAATCAGTTCTAAAGTTTTCGCGACCAATTAAACTGATCTCCAGTACTGTACAAAACGCACAGCAGGTGAAGATGCGTCAAAAATATCCTTCATAGTGCATGTGACTGGGCACAATGGACACTCCAACAAGTGTGGCATGGTCTGTGCTGTGAAATAAAAGCAATTCATCTCAAAGATAATAAAAAAAAGTTTATATACAGACAAACTTAAATTAGGTACGTATTTATTTCTCTTGGGATTTTCTAGGTATTATTCACTCGATGCAGGTAAATAGTCGCTCAATAAGTATTTTTCGTCGCTCTTTTAAGTATTTTCAGTTGCTCACCTATTATAACTGCCGACAACTTTTACAGTTCGATTTTGATTTTTTTGACACTCGATATTATTAGCCAACTTAGTTTTTTGTCGCACAAATAGTCAGTTCGTTTTAAGTCCACCATTATTTATTTTTTCGGTCGCCCATTTCAATATTTCCCAAATGGATTTGGGTATATTCGATTAATTCGTTATCTCTTAATATTTGACATCTAAATATAAAAAAAGAGGAATTACAAGCGTATTGAGTATTTATTTATTTGTTGCTATGAAGTATTTCATTTCTTCAAATAAAGGCGCCAATTCATTTTAATCTTTCATTGTACTTTATATATCTATACCACAACACAACATCCCCTACAAGTAATCAGTGAACTACTAGATACTAGATAGGTACTAGGTACTTTTAGGGATTAGATTTGTGGACTTATATGTGGACGAGTATATTTTTTATGTTTTTTTATGTGTTTTTTCTAGTGATGTAACGAATGTGTGATTTTGGATATTCGCATTTTTTGCAGACATTCGCGAACGCGAATAGCGAATATTGACTTAAATTTCTACAATTGCTCAAACATTCAAATTTCTACCCCCCGTCGCCGAATTTTCAAAATGGTATAGGAATTTAAAACACTTATTTCAAAACTCCTCGGTTTTCTTACAGAAATTTTTCTTTCAGTACCTTTTTCTACAATGTATCGGGTAAGTTTCCGATACTTTTACCGAATATCCGATACTCTATTACCAAAATAATATTCGCAAAACATTCGAATATTTCGTTGCGAATACGAATGCGAATACTTTGAAATATGCGTATATTCGCGAATGCGAATACGAATATTCGTTACATCACTAGTTTTTACATTTTTATGTAAGTATGTCTTAATTTTTTCTTTCTTCATCTTTATGTTAAATAAAGTACCTCAAATTTATGTTTATTAGTTGGTAAGAAAGGGAGCTTCATTGCGGTTTGCTCATTGTTGTAATTAATATGTTATATTTATTGTTATAACTGTATGGTCCACAAAGAATTAATAAAAATAAAATAAAAAGTACCATATTGGCATATCCCACTAGTGGAGTAGCCAGTAGACTAACTAAATATAATAAACATGCATATTGTCCTCTCCATACCAATAAAAAAGTAAAAAATTCAGGGTGGGTGGTATCCTCACCTCGTCGCTAAGTTGTAAATTAATGTCAATTGTCTTATACGTGAGATTTTACGAAGACACTCGAAATCATACAAAAAAATTGAAAGAACTATTCTTTCCTGGGACTTCATCGGCTGGATGCAGACGGCGGCGCAGGATCGAATAGCATGGAATGAAATGAAGAATGCCCTCTTCCAGGAGTGGACGAGAGTGGGCTGAGATGAAGAAAAGCAAATTAAACTAAATCAAGGGGACTGGCATAGGATAGAATAATATCACATTGGAATATTGAACCTTTATGGCGTGTATGCTGTTTTTTGCTACAAAACGTGGTGCCTTTAAAAATATATGTTTGAAATATTGTTTCTCACATCAATCAGTAATTCGCCACGTTGTATATCATCAGGTTAAGTATATAATGTGTGTAATAGCCGCGAGATATATATAACCTACAGAGAATATATTATTATCTACCTACTTACTATACCTACCTACCTAGTTATTAATTTTAATTAATAGGTATTTTGTGTTATAGGTACAATATGAGCAACAAGAACGATTAACGAAACACCAATCTGATGATTCATTCAATACTGTGATTAATAGAAAGAAACTCTGCGTTTATTCAGTGGTGTAACATGAATAAGCCAAATTGAACCAAAAAAATATCACACAATTTTTTACTCATTTCGGTAGAGGTCTTTGTGATGTGCGGAATATTCCCATTCGTAAATGTGCGAACATTAGTCGCGTGTTGGAAATTTCAAAATTGTTTTAAAGAATCGGAAATTTTCTCAAATTATTATTTTATTTCATTTACTATTCACGGCGCTAGCCTTTTACATGTTGAAGATAATACATGATTTATATAATGTACAGATCAAATTTAATTAAAAGTCAATAAAGCAATAAAAAAGAACGATACAATAATTACAGCACAAATTACGAAAAGAAAACAAAGTACCGCATCAAATGCCAATTCAATTGTATTCTTAGTCAATATTCAATGAATAACGATGAGTATTTATGTAAATATTTTAAACAATTGTACGAAATCGAAAATTTGGCGTCGGGGGTAGGAATAAAAAAATGGGTTTGACTAAAATGAGATGACTATGCCTAATTGTGAAAATCCGAAACAAAAAGAAAAGGTCTTTTAATAGTAGACTATCTATTATAATCGTATTCGTATTAGCGAATATAACAATCTGCAATTCGTAATTATTGTAACTGCACAATCAGAATATAATATATCACTTGTAGGTATATATGTAAAACATTGTATTTTGTTGTTATATCAAAATAATAAGCCTTTAAAAAAGACTAACAACATTGTTTTCATTAAATTTTAGGACTGTGAACACCGCAAAGTCCTATGTAAACTGTAGGTATTTTTGTGAAACCTCCTGAAAAATAACTTTCAAAAATTTCAAATCATGTGCTAAGCATGACACAGAGGAATTGGAAATGTTACCTAGGTTTAAAGAGTACTTTTAAGTTTAACCAAGCCTTGAGTCGATTCATAAGCGTCAAAACTCTGTTTCGTGCACTCCTTAAAGAAGTTCACATATTATGTATGTGTATCATATACAACATACCTACCTAGTTAATACCTATTCAAATAAGTTGACTATCATTGAGTGTGATAAATTGGAATGATTAATCTAGTGTGGTTCAAAATATGATTGACATCTACACTTCTAGTAAGTAAAATCCAGTTCCCGACATTCAATTGTGTCAAATAATTCATAACATAAATAAAAATTCTTTTCCGCCACTGTCCATTATTATAATTCGCGGCTGTAAAGAAGTGATATCATTTGGTCTGCCTGATCTTCGGTCTTTATGATCACTATCGGTACTAAAATAATTATATACAACACACCTCATACCAATCATCTGTAAATACAAGTGGACATAATATAATACCTTGATGGATGGAGTCTGGGTGGATGCAGTAGAGCAATCATGGAAAATTAGGTTTAGGTTTTGGGAGCGTCTGCTAACCTCAGTCGTCTGAAGGGTAAAGTAGACAAAGTTTCGGTAGCACAGTGGTTAGATGGATTAACACTTAATTCTCATTCAAAATAAGTTACAAAAACTTACGAAAATAGGCAAACTTAATAGCGATGTATGGTCGAAGTAGGTAAGAAATCTGACCCAAATAAAACGGATAAAACAGGATAGTCCTTGTACAAGTTCTGGGTCATTGAAGTAATCGATTCCTATTTGTCTTTGTAGGTATTCAACATTATCAATTACTCGCTTAATTTACAGGAAAATATCGAAAGCCTGGCGATTATAAGCAAGGGTGGTTTTACATTTTAATACACAAAAAATGGCGACATTTAAATTAAATTTGAAAGGCAAAAACCTGTCTTTATTTAAAACAATGTCGTTGATTTACTTATTTATCTGTCATCTTTTCACAGGACTTGGGCTAGGAGCATATTTCACAAAGAATCCTGAATCAATATCAGCACCAATTGGAGATGAAGTCGTCTTCTCATGTCAAACCAACATCATGGGAGATCCGATGGGATGGAAATTTCGTCCAGTGGGAGGCAGATGGCAGGAAGTGCCACAAGGCAATAATGCTCCAGCTCAGATGACAATATCTGGAGGGACTCAGCCATCTGAACCGGCACAATGGGTCAACAATAAACCTTCATCTAGTGAGCTCACAGTGCATTTGCGTAATGAGAGTTTAGCTGGAGAATATAGGGTAAGACAATGTTCTAGCTTTTTATAATATTTGATATTTATCTCATGACTATTTTTCTGGATTTCTAGACAACTATGATAAGGGCTATTAGATTTTGAATTAATTTCATGATTCCAGTCTCTGAGTTACGCAAGACTTGATAAATACCCAATTTATCTCAATTCGCCAGCATATTCCTCACTGAAGAGTTTTTAAATTCTACTAATTGCAAATTCTGTGGAATTTTACATAATGTATTTATTTAAAAAATCACTGTGACCTTGATTTCAGATTACGAGTACGATACCAATTTAATTACATATGTTTATTTCCAGTGTATTTCATGGTACGGAGCCTCAGCTCTGATGTCATTAGCAGCAAGACTCAAAGTAGCAAAATTGGAGTCTGTTTCAGTTCTGCCTGATGGCAGGATAAACATTGCCCCTGGTGGGACGGCTTTGATCAGGTGTCCACCGCCAGTTTCAGAACCACCAGCAACTATAATATATTACAAGTAAGAAAATGACTGGTTTCTTTCAATTCAATAAATGCTAAGATTTTATCCAAGTGTGCATAAAGTAGACCTTGAAACTCTGCCAAAAATAACAAGAGATATAGAAAAAGGATAACATATTGACTAATCCGATGTGTTATCGAAGTTCAAGAATGGTCAGGAAGATTTCTTACTCCAAGATTTTATAAATTGGATCTAGAAGGTCCAAAATAGGAGGGGTTAATATAGAAAGACCCGACAGGTAAAATTATTTTTTTATTTTACTTCTTAATTGATTGATCCATTAATTTGTTTGCCTGTTTTTTTCCAGATTAACAGAAGGCAGGGAAGTCCCTGTGAGCAGTTCAGATGGCATGCAGGGAGCTGGTGGTGCTTTGTTAGTAAGGCCCAAGAGTTACTCAATGTACAGTTGTGCTGCCATCAATGACATGAGTCAGGATACCAAGTACTTTGCTCATAAGATCAAAGTGGATGTTCAGGATGGGCCTGCACAGGCACCAAGGTATTATTAGTTATGCATACACGAAATAATACAATATCTTTTTCCTCTCAATTTGGTTTGGTCTGAGGCCCATTTTACTCAGGCACTTCCTCCAGGGATTCCTGTCTATTGCTACTGCTTTTCGGTTACTTTCTCGCCGATGGGAGGAATTTTGAAACTACCACGGATATGGACATTTCTCACCCTATCCAACCTTGTCACACCACCAGTCCATCTGAATATTTTCATCTCATATTGAAAGATCTGTTTCTACAAAATTAAAATTCGAGTAAGTACAGTAATTTCAAAGAAAATCCTTTTTTTTCAGCTTCACGGATGACATGCCTGTTAATGTGCAGGGTGTGGAAGGTAGTTCCATAAACATAGCTTGTGGTGCTTTAGGAAGACCAGCTCCCAAATTAACATGGAGAAAAACAGGTCCACAAGTTACTTCCTTTTATCCAAAATATAATGCTCCACTGATGAACATTTCAAATCTTGAATGGGATGATGAGGTAAGTCAATTTTAGAAATCATGGAATAAAATAATCCTCTTAATCTAGAAATATAATTATAATCTATCTATACCATCATGGTATCTCCCACAAATGGGGTAGCTAGTGGACCAACTTCTTGTAATAAAAATGTAAGTCATCCTCTCCATGCCAATGAAAATAAAGACATTCTCATCGCTGAACTGAAGATGTTAGATATCTTAAAACGTGACATTTTACGAATACCTTTCTTTTACAGGTCACATAAACTATTCTTTACCGAGTATTCAACGGGATAAGTTTTCTTCTCTTAATATCCTTATTCCGTCTTGAATCTCCACAGTCAAACATAGTTTTGGGTCGACACAGTTTTGATTCATAAATTTCTTTAAATTTTAGGGAACTTATATTTGTGAAGCGGTGAACTCGGCTGGCCGAGCAGAACGGGCAGTACATCTGTCAGTTTGGACACCACCCGTGATACATCAGGCACTGGATATGAGAGACAGTTTGTGGGAGAAGGAAGGCAGTCAAGTTAAGTTACGATGTGGAAGAATTACTGGAAGACCAACACCTACAGTGGAATGGGTCATCAACGGAGTGGAAGTTGATACTCTGCCCAATATTAAAGTAACAGGTAAGAGATTCTTTTATGAGATGCGGGAAAGAAGGTAGTCTTGGCTGGGTCATGTTTTGAGAATGCCTTATAATAAATAGTTGATTGAATGAATACTGTTTTTCCATTCATAAGGTTTCAAACAGTTTTCAACAGTGGATGAATGCTTTGGGGGACTCATACATGCGTAGGGTTTTTGAGTGGTGTAACTCGGGACGAAATGCATTATTTTGAGCGCAGCATCACTCATGAATTGCTTGTATTCTGTTATGTTCTATATGTATATCTTGGTCCTATTGGCTTTTATTTGTTCTTAATAAATAAACAATTTTAACGACCCTCTTTCACAATACACCAATCCTATGATTACGACATCAGAATGTTGTGGGAATTTGTGACTCTATTGGTGCAGAATCACTCAAGAGTAGTGGGGCATGTTTCTGTTGCCGAGAGAAAGGTTGGATGGTGAAGAGAAAGAAAAGAAAAATTATTTGTCCAGTTTAATTAATTTTCTGTCTAGTCCAGTGGTTCCCAAAGTTGACTGGGCTCCGACCCATCTAACAAAAATTTCCAATCTTGGGACCCACCTTTTAGCCGTCTTAGAGAAAAGTGGTCATAAATATTGGTAATGCTCAGATTCTCTAGAAGCGAGTCATGGAACTACTTATGCTCAGGGCCCACTCACTATTCGCTCACGACTCACCGGTGGGTCGCGACCCATAGTTTGGGAAATACTGGTATAGTCTATTTATAATTACACCATCACATATATGCATATTCCACAAGTGGAATTGCCAGCAAATTAACTGCTCGCAATAAACATGCAGTTGTTCTCTTCATGCTAACAAAAAATAAGAAGTCCAAGGTGGTTAGAATACCTCATCGCTTAATCCCAGGTACCGGCAAACTCCCCTTTCACAACACAAGCTTTTAGCTTACTGTGAAAGGTGTATAAGGTTGTATTTGGATTTATAACAAAACCCAGATATATCTTTTTTAAAAAAAAAAAAAATATTTAAGATGTTTAAATGTCTCATATGTGGTATTTTACAAATACTTGCCTTTACCAGGACACTCGATAACTAAAAAAAAACACAGAAAGAAGTGAGAAACCTATCCTTTGCCTGGAATGATAGATTTTTTGCCTAAACTCTGTCACACTCATATACATAAACATACGGTTAGTTCTCCGTTATCTCTAGTGTGATTCTTTACGGTGCCGGCTGAGTGACTCTTAATCCGCAGGGTGTGGTTGTTCGGTGCCCCTTTTGTGTTGTTGCTTGCCCTGTGCGCCGTGAAGAGTTTGGAGGGAACAAATAAAGAACAGAATATGCGGTTATGAACAGGTCTATTTTAAACTGTGATTACTAAATTATGTACAATCAATACAATGGCAATTTACTACTATTACAATACAAAGTTGATTGGCGTCTGAGAGAAAGCACCCCTATGTAGGTTTTCAATAAGAACGAGATAGGTTAAGTAACAAAAGGTAATGCAGTATAACGATGAAGTTCCTGGACTCCAGGCGAAGGCCTGGTAAAGGGTTCCCAAAGGGTTATGCGCTGAGGTCCATATGATCGATAATGTAGATTGGACAATTATTTAAAGAGGCCTCCTCTTAGTCTCAGCAACAGGAGAACTGGGGGTTTATATGAGGCAAGTTACGTATTTACCCAACTTCCAGCAGTCAGCATGGTGGACAAACCTTGCCGAAGGTTATCAATGAACTTGACCACGCCCTAAGCACTTCTCGTATTACTGTAAGTGTTCAAGAGGTCAGAGATGGTTGTCCTCAAGGAGGTCTGGATCAGGGCACTCAATTAGACACTTATGGCTTCCTTACCAGCCATTTTACACTAGGAGTCTAACTTTTCAGAATATTAATTATCAGAGAACACGGACCAAGCGTGCTGCTAGCACAATGGCTGAACCGGAACAAGGAAGAAGCGTCTGTGTCGGCGGTTGAATTTGGCATTATTTTATGTTGGTGTCCCTTACTTGCTTACAGTATGGACAACTTGAACTAAATATTCTCTGGTTTACAAAATTTAGGCGGGGAATTTAAATCTTTTTTGACATTTAACCTCTATTTTCATATGTCAGATGTTTGCATCCTGACACATTCCCCCTTCTCGGAAAAGACAAAAGAAATGAACTCAACCCCTAATGAGTTTAAGCGTGGGTGGTTTCTCTCATTTGGTTACAGGAAATCTATGGACATAAAATTCTTATCAATACAGTATTACAGAGTTCAACAGTGGATCATACATTATAATAGTTACATAGTTACAATGAGCAAATTTTTCAGCTGTTATAAAGTTTCACATGAAATGTTACCAAAATTTGATGCATTTTCTGTTATCACTCTATGCCTTATTAAATTGACCATTCACTGCCTAGTAATGTGGCAAGCATCTAGGACTTTTTCACTTGTTGGTTATTATTTTTATTTTATTTCAAAAAAATTTCGTTGTGTTCTTCAATTTATCTTCTTTTTATTTTCTTGCGGCTGTTTTATTATTATTGGTTTATTGGTTTGTATGGGTGATTTCTCTCAACTAAATTTTCTTTCAATTTTACAAAGTTTCAATTTCTATTTCTTTAAAATTATACAATATTTTTGAAATTTTCTTACAATTATACATTTTTCAATTTTTTCTTAAAATTATACATTTTCAATTTTTCTTAAAATTATACATTTTTTTTTATTTTTCTTAAAATTATACATTTTTCAATATTTCTTAAAATTATACATTTTTCAATATTATTTTTCTTTTATTGTCATCATTTTGACAATCCTTTCCCCCTTCCAGAAGAAAAAGAAAATTCAGATCAAAGTAACAATGGTGTTGGCTTCTCATGGTACCACGTACCAAAGCACAGCACGAAATTACATAAGGAAAACAATGAATCTTCCAACATCTTATGGTTGTTTACCAACCATTCGTGGTGATCAATAGTACAAGGTACTTTTATTGATTCAACACTAAATTTACACAAATTTTTTAACAATGACATATTTAACAATTTTGTAGTTGTTTATCAACCACCGTGTTGATCATTAGTACGGAGTACTTTTAATGGTTCAACACTAAATTTACACAAATTTTAACAATGACATATTTAACAATTTTGTAGTTGTTTATCAACCACCGTGTTGATCATTAGTACGGAGTACTTTTAATGATTCAACACTAAATTTTTACATATTTTACACAATTACAACAATTTTCTGTAGTTGTTCAGCAACTACCGTGTTGATCAATAGTACGGAGTACTTTTAATGATTCAACACTAAATTTACACAAATTTTACAACAAATTACCTATACAAATACTGTGGTTGTTTGCCATCCACCGTGTTGATCATTGGTACAGGAGTACTTTCAATAATTCAACACTAAATTCTTACACAGTTACAAATACAAATACATATACAATTTCTGTGGTTGTTTGCCATCCACCGTGTTGATCATTGGTACAGGAGTACTTTCAATAATTCAACACTAAATTTACACAATTTTACAAATACAAATTCAATTTCTTTGTGATTGTTTGTCAATCACCGTGTTGATCACTAGTACGGAGTACTTTTAATGATTCAACACTAAATTCTTACACAATTTACAAATACATATACAATTTCTGTGGTTGTTTAGCAGCCACCGTGTTGATCAATAGTACGGAGTACTTTTAATGATTCAACACTAAATTCTTACATATTTTACAAAGACATTTAAATATTTAACAATTAGACAGACAACTCTGGGAAAAACCTATTTGAGCGCCACTTGCTTTTTGTCTCCGGGTATGCAAGAAACCCAATGTTAAGAGAATGCAACATTCTTGTAAAAAAAACAAAAAAAAATATGGGCTCTCAGGTAGATAGCATAAGGCTATCGCCTCCACCCCGACCGTGTGAAAATTCACAAAATTCAATTTTTCTCCAAACAAGTAACTTGTTTGTATCTTCTACTTCTCCTAGTCAGCCATTTGCTTTTCGTCTGGCTAGACTCTAAGTTTCAATTTAAAATAAACATAAATAACAGACACATTAAAATTTGATCAAGCACCTGTAGTCTCTTCATGTAACATTTCTTCGTGAAGGGATCAATTTCATTTTGGAAATGTTCATAAAATGACAATTACGATGCTGTAACAGTCACTTAAGTCATATGCACTTAAGACAACCGTTACAGCCGCAAGTCAGGGATTGAAAAAAAAAATTTTATGCAATAGAGAAAATTTAGGAGGGATGATTAGTTTGATTTAACTAAATCCTTGATATGCCATTTACCCGCTGGTTTTCCATTCATATTGGCAAGTACGTAAACTGTTCCTGAAATTTTATTGACTATCTTGCTTTGGATGAATCTTGGGGCCAATTTTGCGGAGAAATAATTTCCTGCATCAGATAGTATGTGATTTTTCCGCCAGACAATATCCCCTGTGTTATATTCTACATTTTTCCGGGTAGCATTGAATTTTTCTGCATTCTTCTGAAATGCTTTCAGAAGGGCTCCTGATACAGCGTCATAAACAGAAGACAATTCCTGTAGACGTTCCACATGTAGCTGGTGGGTATTTACCTGGGAGTTAACATCCGGCTGAGAGAGGTACTCTGTTCCTACTACAGTTTGCTCGAATCCATGCAACAGAAAGAATGGGGTGTATCCTGTAGAAACGTTCACAGTGTTGTTTATACTAGCTTGTACCTGAGGCAAAAATTTACACCACGCTCTGTGATCGTTCTGAACGAGAATTGCGATGGAGGTGTTGATGGTTTGGTTATAACGTTCTACTACGTTATTCATGGGGGTGTAAACAGTATTGTAAAAACAGTCGGTGACATTGTGCTTTGCCAAGAAAGCTCTAAATTCCTTAGATATGAACTGTTTGCCATTGTCCATTATGACAGTTCGAGGAATTCCTAATGGGATAAAAATATTAGTTTCCAATAACTTTATGATGCTTGATGACGTAGCTCGTTGTAGAGGAAAAGTCCAACAGAATTTAGTGAATACATCAACCACGCTGAGGATATAAATAAATCCTTTATAGCTTTTCGGATAAGGACCTATAAGATCGATGCTCAATGATTGTAGAGGTTTAGAGACATTCTTGGGCTTGGTCATGTGTCCAAGAGAAGGAGCTGTAGAAAGTTTGTACGCTTTACATATAGTACAACCAGAAACAAAATGCTTCACATCCTTGTACAATCCGGGCCAGTAATATCGGGCTGAAAGAAATTTATACGTTTTGAAAGTTCCTGGATGACAAGAGTTGGAACCAGAATGATAGTTGCTTATCACTTGCTGACGATTTTCCTGTGGAATTACCAACTTCCACGTACAATGAGGACTTTGATTATCTTGGTCTTTGTCGTGACGCAGTAAACAATCATTCTGAATAAGGTAATTGGGAAAACGTTGTGGGTTTTTAATCCATCCTGAAAAAATTCGCTTGTACCATTTATCCTGCGTGTCGGGTACAGAGGCAAGGGTAGAAATAACATTTACTTCAATTCTAGACAAAGCATCTGGGACAACATGTTGAGAACCTTTACGATGAACCACATTAAAATCATACTGAGAAAGTCTGGTTGCCCAACGGGCGAGTCTTCCCGAAGGGTTTTCAAGAGAGTGCATCCATTGGAGACTGCTATGGTCTGTAATTATGATAAAATGAGCTCCCTCCACGTAGGCTCGATAGTTATGGACGGAATCCAGGACAGCCAAAAGTTCCCTTTCGGTTACACTGTAATTCCTCTCATGCTTGGTCAGTGTTCGTGAATAAAAAGCTATTGGGTGTTCTCCATCTTCAAATACCTGCGTGAGTACTCCACCTATGGCTACGTTACTTGCATCGCAGTGTATGGTAAATTCTTTCTGGAAATCAGGACATCTCAATACGGGGGCATTAAGCATAGCTTCTTTCAAGGTTTCAAAGGCTCTATCTGCCTCGGCAGACCATACGAAGTTCGACTTTCCTTTCTTGCCTCCTGTCAGTTTGGTAAGTGGTGACGAAATGGTAGAAAATGAATCAATAAAGCGACGGTAATATCCACAGAGTCCAATGAATGACTTGACTTGTTTGACGTTCTTTGGTCTTGGAAAGTTCCGGATGGCACTTAGTTTAGAAGGGTCTGTTTGTAATCCTTCTTTGTTGACTATGAATCCAAGATATTTCAATTCTGGTTTGAGAAATTCGCATTTACCCAAATTGACGGTAAGGCCTGCAGCTTTTAGACGATTGTAGACAGTTCTGAGCAGTTGAATATGTTGGTCGAAGTCTTCAGAGATGATAATGAGGTCGTCCAAGTAACAAAAGACATGCTCTTCCAGTTCTGGTCCAAAGATCTTGTCTACCAGACGTTGGAGTTCTCCAGGGGCATTACGTATCCCAAAAGGAAGACGATTAAAGGCAAACATTCCTCTTCCTGGGCAGACGAAAGCCGTCTTCTCAACGCTATCTGACGTTAACGAAATTTGCCAAAATGCCTTTGAAAGGTCTACAGAAGAAAGAAATTTAGCGTTCCGCAGACGATCCAGGATCCTGTGTACAAAGGGTAAAGGATAGGCATCCGGTTTGGTGACTTTGTTAAGCTTCCTGGAGTCCAAACACAGACGGACTGTACCATCTTTTTTCTGCACTAATACTACAGGGTTACTCCATCCAGACTGCACGGGACTCACTACTCCCATCCTCAACATACGGTTCAATTCTTCCTCAAATTGTTTTTGGCGAGCCGGAGAAAGAGGGTAATAGCGTTGCTTGATCGGAGGACCTTCGGTGTCGATGTGATGCTGAACTAAATGTGTGAGTCCTAATCCACATTGTTCGTAGGAAATTGAATGAAAAAGAGATTTTGTTTCTTCCAGTATAAAAGTCTGGGAATCGTCAAGCAGATGTGTACTGGAGTCGGTTATGAGTTGATTCTCTGGCACTGTGGAAGCAGATGCTATGCCAATAATGTCTGGAGCCACGCGAAAAGTTTTCCAGAAATCTACTCCTAGTACTAGACCTGGTTTGAATGAAGGAACCACGAGGAAGTCTATGTATCTAGTCATATTATTGTAAGCAACAGGTAGTCGAAGTTGTCCTAAAGGAGGATGAAAATTGTTATCCAAGGTTGTCACTAAAAAACTGGAGTTTGTGAGGGTAAATCCAGAATCAACAAAAGTTTTATACCATTGTCCTCCCATGATTGAAACTGCTGCTCCGGTGTCCAGAAGTGCAACAAATTTTTGAGAACAAATTTGAAGTGTAGCATAAGGGCGACCATCCTCGGCCTGGCGACAAGAAGCTTCAGCGAAGGACACAGTTGACAAAAAACAATGGACGTGTCGCAGCCATTCTTTCCACTCCCTTTTCCTTTGTTCCTCAGGGGGTGCGTCCATTGATGTAGAATGACTAATAGCTAGTTTTTTGAAAAGAGGCTCGTTGGCGGGGGTTTTGAGGTGTCCGGTAAGGTACGAGAGTGCTCTTCCTTTGACTTCTGAAACCGCGGGCTTCGCCGGAGTGTGCGTACAGTCTTGTTTTTACAATTCCTGGCGATATGTCCTGGTTGGTGACATCCAAAACATGTTAAGTTAACAGCGGTGGTTCGTGGTTTCGGCGAGTTCCGTACCACTCTAGAAACTTCACTTATCCTAGTGCTCGTTATATTAGGGGTCGGATGTATGAATGATCTCTGCTCCACCTGGAGGCGTCGTTCCATGTATCTGGCTTTATCCAGCAGTTCGTTAATGGTGGTGGACGATGCACACGATATGGTCTCCGTTGCTCTGTGGTTAAAACCATGACAAATACAGGAAATCAATTCGGACTCGGTAAGTGGGGTGTCCAATTGGGTATTAAGGTCTCTTCCCCTGCGCACGTATGCGGTTGGTAATTCATTTTTCCCTTGAGCAATACATAGCAGTTGTCTCTTTTGGCTTAATTGCGCCAACGGGTCGGCGAATTCGGCTATCAAAGCTTCCTTTAAAATATTCCAAGATGTAAACTTTGCTTTTTCCTTCCGGTACCAGTCATAACAAGTATCATCCAAAAGGTCGATGAAACAGCGGATTAAATCGTTTTGTGACACACCACGGGCCTCTGATAATTCCTCCACCCTAGTGACGAAATTCCTGATATCATCACTGCTCTTATATTTCAATTTCCATGATTGTAATCCTTGGATACGAGGTTCCTTGACGATGTACCTTATGGAAGGTTGTTTGACCGACGATGGGGAGATGATAATGGTGGGCTGTCGGTAAGTCGGAGTTAAAGACTTTCGATTGCTAACTTCACACGAAGTTACCGGTATGGCGGTGGCAGAAATTGGTTGCATAACGCGCGACGATGCTCGTCGTAGTGGACTGACGGATGTACTTAAAAGATTTTCCACATCATCTAGTCTTTGAAATGATTCCAAGTCCGTAATATCATGTTTTTCAAGTTCCTCCCTCAATTCCGCGCGTAAGCCTAATTTTATAATCTCGATGACGTCTGCCGTTTCCAAAGGGACCGATAAGGAATTGTTTGTACTTTTGACGCTGTTTACAAACTCTGTTACCGATGAGAGACCTTGTTGTGCCGAATACAATTTTCTTCTAATCTGAATATCTTCTCGTGCGGTGTTAGTACTTCCTGACAGGGTAGGCAAAGTGGTAAGGCGCATGAGCAACTCCTCATTGAAGGCCGCGGCCTGTTTACGCAGGGTTTGCAGGGCGCGTTTCGGTGCGATCCCCCGAAGCGCCAACTCTCGACTGAGAGTCGTAGCTTTGGAGGCATTAATATCCTGTATCGGTACTCCTTCCATATTGCGGAATTGTGAAAAGGGAAAAATATTTTTGATGAAAGGAAAGCTTTCGGAAAAGAAAACGCAAAAGCGGAATTTTCCGAAAAACTTTGAAAAACGAAGTGACAATTTCGAAAAAATTCGAAACACTCGACGGCAAGAATTTTCAGAAGTAATTCCTGTCCATTGTTGATGAAAGCAAAGCTTTCGGAAAAAGAAAACGCAACAGCGGAAATTTTCCGAAAAACTTTTGAAAAACGAAGTGACAAATTCGAAAAAATTCGAAATGCTCGACGGCAAGAATTTCCAGAGGCAAATTCCTGTCAATTGTTGATGAAAGAAAAGCTTTCGGAAAAAGAAAACGCAAAAGCGGAATTTCTCCGAAAAACTTTGAAAAACGACGTGACAATTTCGAAAAAATTCGAAATGCTCGACGGCAAGAATTTCCAGAAGTAATTCTTGTCAATTGCTGATGAAAGAAAAGCTTTCGGAAAAGGAAAACGCAACAGCGGAAATTTCCCAAAAACTTTGAAAAACGAAGTGACAAATTTCGAAAAAATTCGAAATGAGAAAACTTTCAATTTTGTGTTTCTGAATTCTCAAGATTTTCTAAAGGTGATGCAATATCTCCAAAAGTTTTAAAAGTTATGAACAGAATATTTAAAAAATTTATATTTTTTTGTGCGCAAATGAAGTTTTTCCACTGGGCGAATTTAAATTTTCATTTACTTTTTCAATTTAATTTAAGAAACAATTTGTGAAAAGAATTTAAAAGTATTGATTCAAAAAGAAATTTCAAAAATTTCCGCACAAGTTGCGAAAACCGTGTGATGTCGGCTTTACTAACTATCGTGTGATGTTGGCCTTATAATTTGACGGTTACTTTGTTACGTACTTTGCACGTAAGGCCAAACTTTGAAACAACCAGATTTACATCAATAATAAAACCTCTGCAACAATCCACACCGCACAACACAAACACGCAACACACTTGGGCTCCAGTGTCACACTCATATACATAAACATACGGTTAGTTCTCCGTTATCTCTAGTGTGATTCTTTACGGTGCCGGCTGAGTGACTCTTAATCCGCAGGGTGTGGTTGTTCGGTGCCCCTTTTGTGTTGTTGCTTGCCCTGTGCGCCGTGAAGAGTTTGGAGGGAACAAATAAAGAACAGAATATGCGGTTATGAACAGGTCTATTTTAAACTGTGATTACTAAATTATGTACAATCAATACAATGGCAATTTACTACTATTACAATACAAAGTTGATTGGCGTCTGAGAGAAAGCACCCCTATGTAGGTTTTCAATAAGAACGAGATAGGTTAAGTAACAAAAGGTAATGCAGTATAACGATGAAGTTCCTGGACTCCAGGCGAAGGCCTGGTAAAGGGTTCCCAAAGGGTTATGCGCTGAGGTCCATATGATCGATAATGTAGATTGGACAATTATTTAAAGAGGCCTCCTCTTAGTCTCAGCAACAGGAGAACTGGGGGTTTATATGAGGCAAGTTACGTATTTACCCAACTTCCAGCAGTCAGCATGGTGGACAAACCTTGCCGAAGGTTATCAATGAACTTGACCACGCCCTAAGCACTTCTCGTATTACTGTAAGTGTTCAAGAGGTCAGAGATGGTTGTCCTCAAGGAGGTCTGGATCAGGGCACTCAATTAGACACTTATGGCTTCCTTACCAGCCATTTTACACTAGGAGTCTAACTTTTCAGAATATTAATTATCAGAGAACACGGACCAAGCGTGCTGCTAGCACAATGGCTGAACCGGAACAAGGAAGAAGCGTCTGTGTCGGCGGTTGAATTTGGCATTATTTTATGTTGGTGTCCCTTACTTGCTTACAGTATGGACAACTTGAACTAAATATTCTCTGGTTTACAAAATTTAGGCGGGGAATTTAAATCTTTTTTGACATTTAACCTCTATTTTCATATGTCAGATGTTTGCATCCTGACAACTCAACCAAAATTTTTCAAGATAAATTGAAAAAAAAACACAGTATGTAGTTAACTTCCTAATGACTTTTATTAACTTCGCTTACTTATATTCGTAGACTATTGACTCCATCATCAGGCGATTAGTAAGAAGTGAAATAAGATACAGAGACTAGCAGTATTTATAGGATTTGAACAAAAGAATGTTGGGAGAAGCTCGTGTTGATAAGAAAGTAATTATAATTCATTGATAAAAAACTATTGGAAAGTGATCCGCTGTGGACGGATTCAAAAGAGAAGAATTAAAAAAAATATTTACCTCCTCAGGTATTCACCTTATTGCGAAATGGGGAAACCACAGAAAACCCAAATCAGATATGAGCAAAAATGCTAGATTATCAACCAAATTTTTAGTTTCTCAAAGTAAGTTAACTACACAGTTAAGTTGACTACATACATACTGTGTTTTTTTTTTCGATTTATCTTGAAATGGACTTCCAACAAGTACCTTTGGTCAATAACATCGAAATTTCAAAAAATTTCAATTTAAATTTTATTTTTGTATTGATTTTAGACGATCATGAGTTGGAAATCAGTTCCTTGGAGAAACGTCACGCTGGAGTGGTGCAGTGCTTTGCCACAAACACCATTGGCAGTGCTACGACTTTTGTAGTTCTGTATGTGGTACCTAAGGAGCAAGTTAGTGGAGGAGATGGAGGACCTAGTGAGATGGAAAGAGGAAGACCCGGAAACAACAGAAGACACTCTAGACCTAGAGGACATAAAAATGGTAAGAATTTTATGGTAATGCAATCAAATGAAAATATGACATGGCAGAAATGCTTAAACTCAAGGTTTGCAGTATTCAGTCTATTGCCATTCAATCCATATTTATTTATTTATTATTTGAAGAAGTTGATATTTTCAACCGACAGTACTTGGTGGAAATTCGTGTTGAATTAATTATAAATAAGTGTTTTATTTATAATTAATTTATAATTAATTTGAAGAAGTATTTAGATGAACTCATTTCCAAGAGTTTTTCACTATCTTATGAAACCTCATTTTACCAGAGTTTTCCAGTATATTATGATAAACATCTATTTGTAAATCTTCGCTCAAGACATAAAATTTAGGGTAAAGATTTTCCAGCTCTCTTGGATGCTTTTTCTGATTTGGTTAGCTGGAAAATATTGCCTTCAGTAACAATAAAGTGTTATTATTGTTAGTTGGTTATTCTATTTAGGAGGCTAAATTGCTATGGTGTTTTAATCAAAATGGCAATTTTCGATTCATCTACTACTACTATACCATCAGAAGGGAGGGTGTGGCCAGCAGACCAGAGGCCTGAGTCAATAACACACTTTCGCGTCACGTTCCCTCTCCGTTAGCGTTCGGGTGCAGACGATGTTGCGCCAAAGTGTTAATTTTCGTAACTATTGTATATATCTTAGCAACGAAATTGACACTTGCTTGCAACTTCGTCTATACTCGAACGTTAACGGAGTGGGAACGTGACGTGAAAGTGTGTTATTGACTCAGGCCTCAGCTCCTCTCCATGCCAACAAAAATTAAGGCATTCAGGATTTGTTGCAAAACTCGTCAACACCTGCCTTTTACAGAATGCTCGAAAACTTATGAAAAGAGTGAAGACTAATTCCAATTTGTTTTTATTATTTTTAGTAATGATACCACCAAGCCAACCCAATGTTACCCGACTCTCCGACCAGAGTGTAATGGTAAGATGGACAGTTCCTAACAACACTGGTCTGCTAATCAAATTCTTCAAAGTTCAGCACAGGGATCTCAGCCAGAACGGACCTGGGACAGAGAGAGGATCCAAATGGAAGACAAGCAATCAAGATGTACCACCCCATGTCAGGTCTTATGAAGTGGATGGATTGGAACCTGATCATTATTATAAGTGAGAAATAATTTTAAACTTACATTTCTTTTAAGGTATTCTTTGTATCATTCACTGCTAGACATAGGCTTCTTCAAAACTTCCATAACTTTACAATTCTAGTAACACAAACCCACTTCTTTTCCATCACTTTGACAGTTTAATTCACTTCTCCATAATATGATTTTTTATTCAGATATTTTTTATTCCCACTTATTTGTACTTGCTTTTTGCAGGAATATTCTAGAATTTATTGAAAAGAGTATGATTCTTAATCTTACTGGTAAAATTGAACCAAATCTGTCATTTGTGAAATCATTGAAAATGGTGAAAGTCAGGAGAAGAAGTCTCTCATTTTTTATTCTGACTAAATGTGAGTGTTTGTTATATTTTCAGGTTCCGAATCGCAGCTGTTTACAGCAATAATGACAACAAAGTTGGCAAGAATTCTGGTAAATTCTTTCTGCAAAGAGGAATGGGACTATCTAAAGCTCCTCCCACACCACATCTTGTCAGGGCAGAAGCTATTTCTACCACAGAAATCAAACTACATTGGCAGGTGAGAGACATCATAACAATTTGGTTTTTAAGCATAAATGTATTTTTATATGCTTATGTATTTATTCCTGCTCCATCTGAGAACAAAGAAAAATGTGAATTCACATTGTTCTAAATATAGTTTTCACAACGAATATCTGTTTATGTAATTGATTATAATGTTTCTCATTCTTGGTGATACCAGCGGATGCACTAATAGCCTTATCTGCATCATAATTATGATTATGTTTATGTTTATGTAGATTGGTAAAAAGGGGATCTTAATTGGTTTGTCTATTGTTGTCTTTTAATGTCTATACTAATTGTTTCAACTGTCTGATCCTTACTGAATAAGTAAAATAAAAATAAAAATTAATGAAACTTTAGGATGTTGATAGTCTGATAGTAGAGTTTAATAAAAAAACAGGTTTGATTCCTCCTGCTGCCAAACTATTCTATTATCGCAGTGCAAGCATATTACTTTCTGCAAGATTGTATGGGATGTTTTAGAACTTATTTCAAAATCAGATTTTTTCACATATTTATTATTTGCTTGTTTGCAAAAGATTCAATAAAAAGGAAGAATTTATAGTACGCTACAGCAATTTCAGTTCGCGAGCTTTTCAAGACTGAAAAGCTTGGCAATGGTGTAAGAACATTGAAATCGCGATAGCGTATTTTAAATTCATGTAACAAATAAACATAGAAATTCATGTTAAAAATTTTTAAAATGTCTAGAAATTGTTACAAAGTTAGTGCCTCTAAAATAAGTGAAAAAGGATGAAATCTGTTTCAGTTGTAAAAATTTCACATTAAATTATAATTGTTTGTATTTCAGCTACCGAACCCTGCTCCCAATGTGAAAGAAACTCCTGTAGAAGGTTTCTATGTGTACTACCGTCCTGTCTCCAGTGCTGACGAATATGTGAAAGCTGCAGTGGAAGGAGGAAGACCCAGATCTCTCATTATCAAACATCTGATACCAGGATCCACATATGAGATCAAGTTGCAGAGTTTCACACCGGCTACTGCCAGTAATTTCTCTGCCATTGTCCAAGAGAAAACTTGGAGTAAGTTACTGTTTTTGTTTAAACCCTTTCAAGAGTGTAATTTTTGATATCCATTTGTGTTTTATTGTACAAAATGGAAAAATTATAACTAAAAAATACAATGAAGTAACACAAATTATAATTTGTAAATTGAAACAAGTGTTTCGAAAATGTGAGTCGAACTTATAAAGTAATGCAACAAAATGTGGAGGACTGGGTCTAACTGATCCATTAGCGACTCCTCACGTGTTAATTGTGAGAGTGAGGTCTTTTGACAATGTTCATTGTCAGTCTAAATTCCACCTTCCTTGTAAAGAATCAGACACATAAAAATATGACATCCAGCAAAACAGTTTTTTTAATCTGCTATAAAATCTTGATACATACAACGCGCTTAACATAAATACGAAAAGTAAAAACCACAAAATGTTGAAAAATCAATTTGAAAAGTAAAATAATTTATTTTTGTTGTGTCTTTTCCAGAACTACCTGATGAACAAATACCTGAATATGACGAATCTCTAAACGGCATCTCTCCTGTTAAGGGAGTTGACAGAGATGACACAGAGGGTCTTCAGTTGTACCACATTGTGGGGGCCGGCGTAGGAGGTGTCGTATTAATCTCAGTATTAGGCTTAGGAGGATTGATTCTCTATAAGAAAAGAAAAGGTGCGTATTATTATTTTACAATCTTATTGTTATGGTTGTTCCATTTAAGAACAGGAAGAAGTCAAACTTCTTGTAATTTAGATAAAAATAGTTTTCATTTCAACAGTCATAGCCAAACTCAAATCACATTCAAAATGACTGCTTCGCAATTGAATCAGTATTGGAGAGATGCTAATCTTGGTCTATGGCCTATAGCAAAATTACAAAAATGGTAATTTCTCCAACTTATGACATTTCTACTTGTTGAGTTATAGAACTGTACCGTTAATATATCATCAAATTTATTTTGTTTTATTTTTCAGGTGGCGGTCGCAGCGAACCTGACAAGCAACCAGAAGGCGGTCTAGGAGGTGGTGATCTGCCAAATGGCTATCTGTCCCCTCCCTCAGTGAATAACTCTTCGGGGCTACCAGGGAAGACCTCCACAATCACCATCACACCAAACCCTCTGCATACTGAGGTTAGGTCCGTTCGTATTTATATGCTTTATTATTATTATTATTATATCATATATTATAGTATTTATCTGTATATTTTTTATTTATAAGTTTTTTTTTTATATAAGTATAGACTGTGCTCATGACAAAGGCTTCAAACCACATCTGTATAATAATGTAGAGTAAAGAAAATGACATATTATTATTATTATTATTGGACAATATTTAAGTGTCGTTTACGTGCCAAAGCACCTCAAGGACACTGTACAATTCATAAATTCTAGGACATTACATCCACGTCATTATTGTCATTTTTATTTTACCATCTTATTGTAATGTATTATTATTTATATGAGTACGGCATCCCGTCCCTTGTGAGACGATTTGTGCCAAGTACAATATTTTTAGAAGGTAACATAATTTTAAGGCACTAATCCATAAAATAATTTTAAAAAAATTGACGGATTTTATAATTTTGAGATATACAGAAAGGGTATCAGTGTGCAATACAGATTACACAGTCATCTTTTTAGGATAGGTTTTAATTCTCATCCCGTTTTTGCGAGTGCGAGCTCGATGTGGAATCTCTGGACCATGTCTTTCTAGGTTGCCCGATAAGAGACTCATACGATTTGTACTATGAGATAACTGAAGTCCAATATCCGATCAACACGTTTTGCCTATTAATGTTATATAGTTTATGTCATAAAAATTCAAGAAGAAATATGCAGAAATTATTAAGTTTATAATAAGCAATGAACAAAAAAATTGAGTTAGTTTTTTTGTTCTGACAGACTTTGGCTTCATGTAAAAGAGATATGTATGATGTTGCATGTTTGAGACTTGCAGATTGATGCTTTTTTCCTTACTGAAAGTTATGTGGATGGTTTATTTTGTGTTGTTCATGAAGTTCACATTGTTTGAATCCTTTGCCCTCCTCGATATTTGCCTAAAAAACTAGACATTCGGACATTGATTCCTTTTATCAGAATGTGTACAAAATGCAAATAACTGATTCTCAAACATAAAACCAGTTTTGCCAAAATTATGGGTTTAAGAGTTTGTCCACATAAAAAGAAGAAGCTGAATAAATTGAACTGTTTAGTGAGTGATCACAAGTGTCGCATTTCATCCTTGTGGTCATTATTTTATAATAGGCGCCATTACTGAATCCATATTTTTAATTTTTCGGCTTTTCATAAAAAAAAAATCCCCAAACCTGAACATAAGACGGTAAAAAAAGTTTGAGTTGTATGGTGCATCTGAGCTTGTCTGATAAAATTGGTGCATGGTGTACAACATGCTGGCCACCACTGGCCTAAACCAAGTCTCAATAATTTTTAGTTCTTTTGTCTTTTGAACAACTCATACCTCATATATTGCAACAAAAACCTAAACCAAATTGGGAACTATACCAAAGTAATAACGGTGATATTTATTTTTAGCATTGAAAATTATTTCGTCAAAATCGGAGAAATTTATCAAGTTGCACATTATTTTAATGAGTTTCATATAGATGTATATATTGTTTATTAAAATTTGTTATTTTGTCGTTGCATATTCAAAAAGAAACATGTGCGCCGCACATTTTTATTTGGGGATACTCTTTTAAAATTGTTCATTAAGGCATTAAATTTGTAGTTTTGATTTTTTATTGGCATGTGGTATTATTGTACATTATTGTACATGTACCTACATAGTACATTCTTTAAGTATTGAATTTTTATATTATTTTGATACAAAGAATTCAAATTTCAATTCAAATATATTTATTATGGATAAATATACAATTTGAAACAACGATAATTTATGTATTTATCATTATACAGTTGGCAAAATATAATATAGAATCACTTTATAAAATGGTTATGATGTCATTATAAGCAGTTTATTCTAGAAATGTCAAAACATTTATGAATTCACATGTCCCTTTTTGAATATGTAACAAAGATTTATTGATTAAGAAAAAATGCAAAAAAATAATTTTATTTGATGTACGTTAACTTTGAGTGATACAAAGGATGTAACTGTCATGCCACTCATTGTTAATTTTAATAATAAATAAATAAATCAATAAATACTTATATTGTTTTGTAAGCATTTCAATTCAAATAACAACTTTCATTTTTTTTATTTCAGGGTGAAAATGTAGATTTAGAAATGTCGTACATATCAGCGCAGAATAACAACTGTTCATCGCAGTCTCCTCGTGTCTCAGCCGAGATGAACGTGATAGCTTCCACTTGCCGGGATGAACTTAGGATGCAAAATCACAACACAGCCATTCCTAGAAGAGAAAACTATGTCTGACAGGCGACGAGGGAAATTTAGGATGCGATGATAATAACAAATTATTGTAAATATATTTTTTTTAATACGTCCAACTTTATGTACACTTTTTTGCAGAATTTGAATACCTTTTATAGCTCTAATATTCATCATGAAATCTCCCACAAGAAAATATTTTTTAAGACATTAGATGACTTATATATGTCCTGGGATTGATAATTTGTACAGTTTCCTTTAAGTGCTTTGACACTTAAGTGTTGCCAATAACAATAATTAAGTGGGGTAGCCAATAATTGTAATATTAGCAACATCTCTATTAATAACTCAGACACATATGTACAATCTATTCGTCCAGAAAAATGTTCAAAGGATAATTTTACATAGTTACAGATTGTCCTCTCTGTGCCATAAACAAATAAGACATTCAGGATGGGTGGAATACTACATCACTGAATCGATGTGGAATGTTTTACATGTGGTTTTCTACGTGTACCTGCTTTTTACAAAAAGAAGAACAAAATAGTTTGTGAATATTGGAAAGTTCATCACATATCGTCCCTCTTCTGACTAACTGTCGTATCTGTCATTTTTGGCGAAATCGAGTTATGGTCACCAATGTGTATTTATGTATATTATGTGCCCAGCATGTTCTTTCTGAAGATCACACCTGTAACTGTTACTGTTATTCTGGAATAGCCTTCTGATTTGTTGTCGTATTTACGAATTATTCTAAATAAAATGTGTTGTATCTACTTAGGTATTCCTCAAAATTTCACCACAAAAATGATTCTGAGATTTATTAGAATAGGTACAAATAAAATAATGTAATATAGTTACACTGTATCATATAACTAGGAGAGACGAAAATATGCACGACAAAACACAAAAAACGCTCTCCTGAATAATTTACATTTAGGCAGATACGACTATTAGTCAGAAGAGGGACGATATGCAAAAAAAATATAGAAGAGATGTTCATAGTTCTGAAAAACAGTGTACACAGTAAACAAATAAAACAAATTGAAGACTTACATTACTTGTCGTGAGTCACATTTTAATATGTGACACTGTGTATATTTATTGTTTAGTTATAAAAATATTTGTCTGAGAGGAATGGTGCTCGGAGACGTGGACGTCCGAGGATTAAATGGCAAGATCATTTAAATCAAATCCTACAGGACGGTCACGTGTTGAGCACATTGAACAGGAGAGCATGCATGAGGAATTGTATGACAGTGACGGAAGCGAAAGATGTATGCAAAGATAGAAGGAAGTGGCGCTCGATCCTTTCTGCCTACCCCGCGAGGGAAGCGGCGTGATGGTATGTATGTATGTATATAAAAATAACAAAATTCGAATGTATTTTTAAATAGCCTTTTTATAAAAAATATAATAATTACAGTGGATTCTCGTGTTTTGTATTTTGAAATTGTACACAATTTCAAATAGTTGTTGCATATTTAAAAACTGACATCTGAATTCATAAATGTTTTGACATTTCCAGAATAAACTGCTCATAATGACATCATAACCATTTTATAAAGCGATTCTTAGTATCAAATATTAAAATTCAATATATATATAATGAGTTACAATCCACTGGATTGGTCTGCAACGAGTTTGGTTTTTCTTCTCCATTCGTCTCTATTCTCAGCCAGTCTTTTTAGCCCTACGTATGAGCCACAGTTCATGTCTCTCTTCAGTTGGTCCATATATGCGTCTCTTGGTCGGCCTCTGCCATTTGTCCCCTCGGTCTTACCCTCTGCGATGGCGATGAGTAGTCCTGGATGCCTGATGTTGTGGCCAATCCAATACTTATAGAATAATGTCACATGCCAATAGAAAGTCCAAACTACAATTTTAATGCCTTAATAAACAGTTTTAAAAGAGTATGCCCAAATAAAAATATGTGTGCACATGTGTCTTTTTGAATATGCAACGACGAAAAAAAAAAACTTTCTCACTTCTGACTAGATTTTGCACAATGTTACATTGTGTAGGCGTGGTTCTCCAATCGAAATGTCTGACTGCATTTCTTTTTTATGGAAATGGAAAATCGATATATTATATAATATTTAATATATCTATGAAATTTATTAAATAATGAACTCAATTCTGAAGGAATATGAAATTTAACATGTGAAAAAGTTAAAAAGACATTTTGATGAATGAAGTGATCATTTTAATAGCTAAAATTTAGGTTAGAATTGGGATTCCCATGAATCGAGAATCCACTGTATTTCAAATTGTATCATCAATTATGACAAAAACAATGTATTAAGATTGATTAAATTATATAAATGAATAAATAAATAAATAATAAAAAATGTTCCTTTTTGATCTGGAATGACCAATGTGATATTACTGAATATATAATTTATTATTTTCTTAATATTAATAAATCGAATGTTAATTAATACTTTTAATTAAAATTGCCCTTATATTATAATTTTATATACATAAGTGTGTAAGAATATTTAATTAAATAAATATTTTAAATTAATTTGTTAATTTATATAATTTTTTTAACAAAATCTACATTATTTTACTTGTATATTTTAATTCTATGTTTCCATTAACATTTTTGTAAATAGGTATATATTTAAATGTTTTTTAACATGCTCACTTAAAACCATGAAATTTATAATTTAATGAAAATTTATGTTTTTTTATATGTTTTGTTTCTCAAATTGTCAGAAATTTACCTAATTTGTAGAGATGCAACAAATATTAGGCAACTATTCGGTATTCTGCCTATTCGGCAACATTTTTACTATTCGGCCAAACACTGAATATTTAGTCTATTATTCGGTGTTCTGCTGAATAGTTATAATGTAAAACTGGAAGGAACTAATAGCTTGTAGATTGTTGCATTGCAGACATTGTCAGCTGCAGATGCATATAATTTTATTAATCCTCAAATATCTAATTAATTAATTTAATTTGATATGAAGTGGAACAACATAATATTTTTATTGTTATTATTAATATTGGAACACAAAAATTTCGAAAAAATGCACCGCGCTGCAAGCCTAGTACATATGTCTATGATGTATCTACCTAAACGAAGATGCGCAGTCGGGAATACCGCACGCTCTCACCATTGTTTTGCCGAATATTCGGTTATTCGGCACATGATCTTGCATAATATTCGGTATTCCGCAAAAACATATACATAGGTACTATTCGTTGCATCTCTACTAATTTGTAATTATTTTACATCAAAAGTTGACTGAAAAATATTTCTTTGTAGAAATAAATCTGCCAGTCACATTGGTTGAGTTTCTATTTAATAGGTGTAACATTTAATTTCAATTATGTACTTAATTCAATTCATCATAGTACAATTTTACAAAGGAAATCAAAGTTTGTAATATTCTATAGTATACATATTAAGTACAGTTAAAAATAGACTGCAAAATTATGATTCGGTCAAAATATTATGTAGAATAAATATATTTTCCGTCCTGTGTTCCCAAGCGGAACATTGTAGGTGAATAAGTTGATGTTTTACCGAGCCATAACTTGCCATAATAACATGGACAATTCACCCGTAGCGAGTTAGACCCAAACTAAGATATGAATCTTGCGTCATGAGTAATAATAAGACAATGCACACATATATATGCAATTATCAAACAGATAAACATGTAACACTCAGAGTCAAGGCAATTTGATAAAGGCTATTTTTCGTTTTTTTCTGGTATGGAATCGAAATCTCACCACACCAGTCATCAAATGATTACTACTCGAATCTTTAAACTATAATCAAATAAATCATCATCATCATCGCCCTCAACGTTCCTCTCGGGAGCACAGGGCAGAAACCAGCCTCCTCTATTCAGAGCGTCTCTACGCCAATTGCGTCACCTCTTTCCACGACATTCCTTGCGCTCTGATATCGTTGTCATAGGAACGGTGTATTGTCAAATAAAACAAAATAAATATTTATTATTTTTGTTTTATGTTACTGTTGAGTAAGATTAATGCACGACCGGTTTCGCAGACTCCGAGTTTGCATTATCAGGTGCTGATCTATACATCAGCACCTCTATAATCTATACATCATAGATCAACACCTGATGATGCGAACTCGGAGTCTGCAAAACCGGTTGTGCGTTAGTCTTACTCAACAGTAACATAAAACAAAAATAATAAATATTTATTTTGTTTTATTTGATAATTTAAAATGAAGTGTTACAAAATTAATGACGATACAATTAATGAAAAAAACTTTAAAATATTTGTCATCACACAGAGCTCTAAATAGTTCCCAAATCTCAATAGGAAGCATTCGGACACTGTTTCTGCAAAAGCCTCCCTAATGTCTGATATTATGCTTCTTCCACAAATCGGGGAACCAGTAGATTCATAGCATGTTATGAACATAAATATAAGGATAAGATTATTTTATAATATAACTTTTTCACTAAGCAGTATTTGATTTGCTCACTTGTACATTGTAATATAAATTAAAATAATTAGTTATGTAAAAATACTACTACTTTTTAGATATTTATTTACTCTTTAGTGTAAATAATACTATACCTATTTAGTACACAATTATTCTATTCTAGAAATAATACACGACAAAGGTTTTGTATCTAATTTAATTTTAGAATTAACAATTCATCGACGACGGGAGATGTTGTAGAGGGTATTACATATTTTTGAAAAAGCATATTCTAAATTCGAAATATTCTCTGTTTTAGGGGATCACTGACTTTAATAATTAATTCAAATTCAATAATAAAATTATTGCAAATCATATTTGAATATTTATTATATATTTGTTGAAAAATATTGTTTCAATGATAATAATAATTGATAAATAATATTAAAAATTAAATTAATGAATTTCAGAAACAATGTTTAGGCTGTGTTAATATTAAATAGTTTATTATTTAAGTAAATTATAAATAATTATGATAGAACAAATTGTTTTGAGCTTATTTATAAGTAGTTATTATTATTATTATGTCAAAGGATATTTAATTTACTGGGATGTGAAGTGAAATGTCATATATATTTCACATGTGAAATGGCAAGGAGTGTAGCAATTACTCCCTAAATTGTCCCTTCTGCATGTATAGGTCACATAATTAATATATTTCACATGTGACCTGCACAATTACACTAAATTACTGCTGAAATTGCCCTTATTAAATGTGAAGGACACTAAATTACTCTAATTCACATGTAAAATGACAAGTTAGGCTAAGTTCATATATAACGCGCGATCAAATAAGATAAGAGTTCAGATGACGAGCGCTAACGCGCGTTGTGAGGGTACTCATCACTACTTTTTTTTCCACTTCATCAATTAGTAGGTCGATGTCAATATCTTCAGATTCAGTCATTTTATTGCCAAAACAGTTTGTAATTTAAAAAATTAACAAAATTGCAAAAATTGTATGTGAAATTGCGATGAAAACGCATGCTCATATGAACAACAAACGGACTTTATTATATTAATATCAAAACGCGCGTTGATGAGCGTCTAGAAATTTTTTCTCTAAGCGCTGCGTTAACGCGCGTTCATGTGAACGGTTGTTAGGTACATATAAGGATTTCTAGACGCGCGATTTGAAAACACGCGTCAAAATTTTGCCATGTGAACATAGCCTTAAACTGAACTTCATTTTGAATTTCTTGTACTGCATATGTAGAACACTGAATCACTCTTATTTCACATGTGAAATGTCAGGTAATACATTTATTCCTAAATTACCCTTATGTGGTGTTCTCACTTTGGCGAATATCGCCAGGGCACCAAAATATCGCCAGCCATTTGAACCGTGTGAACAAAATGACAGCTAGTCTGAAACGATAAAAACCAGTAGAAACGATATCGTCTCGAGTTGACCACCTTCCAACATTTTCGGCCGATTGAACAATTCGCGCATGCGCAGATGTGCGCGGCGTTCGTATCTATGGTAAAAACTTTATAACCTATAAATTTTATAATGTTTCCCGCTTCGTGACAGCTGTTATCTTTGTTGTTGGTTTGTGGAGTTTGTTTCCTTAATTAAAAGGCGCCTTATCCCTTTCACTCCCAACGGGATAATGAGTCCCAGTGATATTCAAAAAATCATAAAATGTAAGATTTACATGTAATTTCGTGTGCATTGTATCCCAACGGTAGTTTATAGTCCGTACTAGAACATGATGCAACAAGTGACCACGAACATGTCCTTTCTTGCGTCAGTCATTTGTGTTTAGTAATGAGTGATGGATGTGCTCCAATTTATTTTCAATTGTTTTACATTTATTTAGTGCAAATAATTACAAAATACACGAATTTCTTTTTGTTTGATGTTCTCTGATATAAAAGGTATGTTATGAGCTATTTTTATTTAATTTTTATTGATTATTTTGAATTTTTCAAGCTTCTTTAGTTTTGATGGGTCATATTGTCCCAATGGTATTATTAGGTGATATTGTAAGACCACCCCTATGAGTTAGGTTCCATACATATATTTTTTGTTTCCAAAAAATTATAATAACAATTTTGTTACTAATAAATATTTTTTTTCCCATTAATTAATTCTTTTACTTGAATACCATTGGGACAACCCAATCCCACCCAACAATACCAATGGGAGAATACGTCCCATGTAATTTTAATTTATATATATATATATATAATATTGATGTGAGATTTTTTTAACAATTTTTCCTATTACTTTTACATTATTATCAATCCATTTACACAAATAAATTGAACAAATTTAGAAAAAAAAGGTTTGGTAGTGAAAGGGTTATAACATCTACTATAACATTTTCGACTAAAAATAAACACTTCGCGATCTCCATCTCGACGCCATTTTGAAAACAGTGTCAAAATCAAAGCGCATCTGACAGATCGTTTCTAAATCGGTGGACTGTGTGAACAGGTGTGACGATCAATGGGCGTACGGCGAATTTTGTTTTTTCGCCTGGCGTTATATTTTGAAATTCGCCTGGCGATATTCGCCAAATGTGAACACCCCATTACTGCACATGTAGAATACTAAATTACCCCATTTCACATGTGAATAGATGACTTCCTAAGTTGCTCTTACCACAGTCTTAAGAGCAGAGGACTTCATTTATCCCACTAAATTGGATATTTTTTGCAAAATTGAAAATTTATAATCTAGTATTACTACTTAAAAAGACTAACTACTTGTATTAGGTACAATATTACATTTAAATATTTCTCAAAATCATGTTTTTTTATAAATTTAATATTATTTATAATAAATAATATGCCAACATTGTGTGTAAGGTTGAGAAGACGACGTTAAGAGAAGACGTTGTGAGATTGTATATGTATTCTATTGTACATAAATTGACAAAAGTAACAATAAAATTAATAATAGAAATAATGAAAGATATTTTATGTATTTATTTATTTTAATCCTTCCTTTATTGTACTCAAAATGTTATTCTTAACATGTTATTATGGATGTTATTCTTTAACAGTGTACTGTTTCTGTGAAACCACTATCATTTAAAAATTCATCACAGAAACATGAACAGGAAACAGGCTTCTTCGCTTCTAAATGTTTTTATATCGCAACAATTGAGAATTTATTCAACAGACTATATCAATAAAATTTCTTTTTATACTGCTGTCATAGAAACCACCGTGTTCTGTTAGAGAAAATCTTGGAATGATGTAACAACTATGAATGATTTATTCTGTGTACTCTTTATAAGTTGTATTACTTAAAAATAAGTGAAATGATATCACTTATATTGAAACATGAAAGAGCTCCATTGGAGGACAAATTTAGGGCAACAAAATATCTATACCACCTTGTCTCAAGAGTAGGGTAACCAGAGGACCAATTATATGTAATATACATACATCTCATTCTTACAGTGCTATAAAAAAATAAGATTTGGGAGGAACTGCATTTCTCATCTTTGCCGAATTTAATATTTAAAATGTTATACAAAATGTTTTCTGAATAGTTACATGGCTTTTACAGAAGCATACATAGACATTTATAACTATAGACTAGCTTTAAAGCAAAATAAGTGAAACACTTAGTGGACGGGTATGTGTCCTGAATTTAGCCGCACATTGCGATTAGCCGAGCGAGTCGTAATTGGTCATAGGCGAGCGTCATTTACTAAATATTTTATAGACAAAGTAAAAGTAGAAGATACATAGTATACAAGAAAATGTTCAGAATAATGTGCTTACTTCATGTCGTTTGCTGTCTACTAAATGTAAGTGTGAATATGTAAAAATGTATAAGTAAGAAGGAGATTGATTTCATTGTTACATTTTTATTTATTTATTTTATTTATTTATTTATTCTTTTTGCACATCATCATTACATAACAGTGTTAACAAAATATGCATTGAATAATAATAAAGACAATTTGTATTTGGCGCCGTTTAATGATCTATGACCACCTCAAAGGCGCCTTGACTTTTCTTGAAAAGCAGTGTTTTCAGCTTAAGTAGCATTCACATTGCTTCACTTTGGATGATCATCCAGAGTGTCAGGGTTACACCTGTTCATCGAAAGTGAACACGTCTGTTCACATTTGTTCATCCTATGCTTTCACTGCCATGTCAACACTCTCACTCATGTTGTTTGTAGTTTGACGTATTTTCGTATAAAAATAATAAAACAAATTAAAAAATGAAAAATAACACTTAAAATAAATTAATATAGCTCTCAACTGCATAATAATTTTGTACATGATTCTGACTTTCAATACAAATTCATAGAGAATTAAACAAATAATGAGATAAAACTTGTTTATGGTCGTTTCAGTGAAAGGACCTTTCATCAAAATTATGACGAGTGGTAATCTCTTTCCTCCGTCATCGCTAGTAGTGATCACTAGCGATGAAACGCCTGTTCATCTTGGAGAATCATCCGGAGTGATCACTGAAAGTGAACAAATGTGAACGCCCCTTTACTCCTGAATGTTGCAGCAGGAATAGGATATCTCAGATATGAAAATTTTGTGAATAATTTTTAGTTATACTGTGTGCAAAAAGAAAAACGGGATGAGTTGACTCATCCCCTAATCGATTAATGTATTAATCACTAAATATTGGCCATATGTGTCGTGTAAAAAAGGGATGAGTCTATATTTGCACATTATACACCATATTTCAGTATGAAACAAAGCTCATATTGTACCGTATTGTACTACCGTATAGACATTTTTTCGGCCCCATTTCGGATTCATCCCCTTTTTCCTTGCGCACACAGTGTGTGTCTATGGTACTATATATGAAAACTTCAGAATGGCAAACTTATTCTAATTCAGATACTCCATGGGTAAGACAGTAAAATTATATTATTCTTACTTATTTTATTGTAAAGCGAAATTCGCATGAAATATACAAAAAATGACATAATTTCCAGTTAATAATATTTTATAAGTAGGGCAAGTGCTGAATTCCTACTAAATGTAACAAATGCTTATGTATAATGCATTGGCGTACCCAGGGGGGACTATGGGGGACAAATTCCGCCTATTGGATCACGAAAATAATATAGTAAGTAGGCAAAATTAATATTAAAGTATGGAAATTTGGCATCAAATTGAGAAACCTGCTCCCCCCCCTACCCTACCCCCCCTTAGAGTTAGACTAAGGTGGCTCTAAAATTATTGAACAAAAACGGGGAGATCCGTGAAACGTTTCGAATTCCAGTACCAAAATGAAAATCTACGATCAGGCAACATCTAGCAGGAGCAAAGCATAGAAAATTTGAGTGTATACCATATTATTACTTAATGAAATTAAGAAAAACAAATGTGTTTTTCCACTTTCTAGTTTTTTAATTGAGAGAGAGAGAGAGACGTCTTTCAAGGACATTGTCAATCACTGAATTTACTTAAATAGTTTTTAATATTTAGTTAAATAGTAACATAGTTTCCCGCGCCCTTGAGATGGATGCTCCATTAAACGGCGCCGAATAAATCATCCAACATACCTAATGATAATAAATCGCGAAAATCTGGGATCGTAATGGTCCCAGCAGCCCTAGACAAATCACATTTAGCGTTACGTTTTCGTTCGAATATAGACGACGTCGCTAGAAAGTGTCAATTTTCGTAGCTATAATACACAATAGGTACTTGCCAGTAGAGTATAAAGTATTTTCAAAATAATAACCAAAAAAATGTTCACACATTTGATAGTTAATAAGCTGCTGTCCCACTTAGAGAAGATCTCAGATATGCCTATGGCACAAAGTGGGTTATAAAGACACAATGAGTATTTTTTCAATAGTTTTTTGTGCGTTTCACATGCAATCAATAAGTCACACATAACAGAACGTGAAATATTATTATATAATATTGATGTTATATTAGAATTATGATATTAACATGTATTTAAAAAGTATTATTTTAGTAGAACAAACATTATTACAAAATTTTCCTGTAACAAGGATGGACAAATGTAGCTATTTGATAATTAAATATCTGTTTTATTTATTTATTTTATTCTTCACTATATTATGTGCATTGGTTATTAAGATATACATTACTTTTCATAGCATTAAGAATGCAATAACAATGCAATAACATGTATGCAAGTGAGACGTGGACATGGTTAAAGAAGGATGAAAGTGGCATAAATGCAGTTGAAATGAGATCATTGAGAAGGATGTGTGGTAAAAGTCTGAGAGATCGTGTGCGTAACAGTGAGATACGAAAGGAATGTGGAATGAAAGTTAGTGTAATGACAAGGATGAATGTAAATAAGTTAAGATGGTTTGGGCACGTGGAAAGAATGAATGAGGACAGAATGACTAAGAAGATATATTTGTCTGAGAGGAATGGTGCTCGGAGACGTGGACGTCCGAGGATTAAATGGCAAGATCATTTAAATCAAATCCTACAGGACGGTCACGTGTTGAGCACGTTGAACAGGAGAGCATACATGAGGAATTGTATGACAGTGACGGAAGCGAAAGATGTGTGCAAGGATAGAAGGAAGTGGCGCTCGATCCTTTCTGCCTACCCCGCGGGGGAAGCGGCGTGATGGTATGTATGTATGTATGTAAGAATGCAATAACTACTAAGTAAAGATGTATTTTAGAGAGCGAATTTACATTAATTGTGTATGTGTACACGTAGTAGAATTCCATAATTAGAGGGTTTCTTTCTACTATGAATCGCGATCGCATTGAATTATTGATCGCGAGAGAGACGTATTTTGACTGATCAGGTTGATATTTAATTGATAATGACCTGATAAGTCGAAAGACTAAATTAGCGAATTTATAACTGTTTTGCAACTGCTTTCACACGATTTTTATCAAATTATTTTTACGGTAGGTATATTTTCGTTTCATTAATCACTTGCCCATACTCTTTTCTCGAAAACACGAGAGTCAATAGAAGCCTTATACTTAATTTCATGGAAAAGCACTCGTAATGGTGTGAGTTTTTAACATACATAATTATGAAGACAATTCACACAGATTTCACTAGTCCCAAACTAATCTTGCATTAGGGAACAAACACGGCGATTGTTACAAATAGATACCTAATATATACAATCCACTAAATATTCATATACTTGTACGCCCAGACCCAGGACAATTTGAAAAGGTCATTCTTGACTTAAAGATAAGAGCGTTACCTCCGCGCCACACCGGCCGTCAATTATCAGATACGAGCTACTTCCAGTCGTTATATTATGGGGTTTTCCCACCACTTTCCCCCGGATGTTTCAAGAGCAGAGCTCCTATGTATATCATCCATACTCAACGAATTTGTTTTTCAATGGAGGGCTCAAGGTTTGCCAGAAAGACTCCCCAAACTTTTTTCCCACTTCCAGTCAGAAAGAAAATTGCACTCTTCCCACAACATTCGTAACTACAGTGCCGCCAAATGAACTGTGTATTATGAAAAAGAATTAGCCCAGGGCGCCAAACCTTAGGGAACGTCGAATTTTATAAAACAAATTTCGCAATTTTTATGATCAGATATAAGAATGAAAAAGCCGTCAGTTGACCATTTTGCCCGGGGCCTGGCTCGTGTCGTGATAGTGATACGAGCCCAAGATCTCTCGATTGAATTCTCGATATTTAACAGCATCTATTGACCTTATGATTACACAGCCCTGGAGAATAGCGCAAACAATTTCAAAACAAACATCAAATGTTAGATTGTTTATTTATATAGGTTTCCTATTTATGTGTCAACATTTGAAGAAAAAAAGTTTAACTTTGTACAGAAAGTATCAGCTATGTTTATTTTAATTATTACACCACGATGATGCAATCAGTATTGCATCTAATTTGGTATGTACAAGAACATAATATTAACTTCCTTGTACCATCAAACTATGAAAAATTGGTAATGCGACCAAACAAATTTGGCAACAAAACACATTGGTGTTGTAAGGTTTATTAAAGGGCATTGATCGTTTGTTTATTGTATGGGTCCTTTTATGGTTTTGACAGATATATAAGATGTGCAATACTTAAGTATAATAGGAAAAAGATAATTATCATCTAAATATTATGGAGAGAACCAGCATTATAATATTATTTTTGGAACATGTTGTCTGAGAATATTAGTACCAAAGCATATAAGTCAATCAATGCCTTATACCTGTTGCCACTCATTCTGATTATCTTAGTTATTTTAAGACGATCTATTACGTTCTTTACATACAGCTAATCTGCTTGCGATTCCACTTGCGGGAGACCCCGTGGTGGTATAGACCAGAGGTTCCCATTTTTATTCTCTCACAGACCACTTACCATGTTTCTCACAATTTATATTTATTTTAAGTTCCTCATAATTTCTAACAATAGTGAAGTATATGTAGTGACATGGACTCCTTGCAGCTCCTCGTAGACCCCTGGGGGTCGATATATACCACTTAAAGAATCACTGGTATAGACAGATCGATGTTTTTATTTGTCCTCTTAGCTAGGTTCATTTTCGCTGTAGACAAGTTCAAATGATTACCTATACTAGAAGAACTGTCAAAAGATGTATCGATGTATCGATTACGTAATCAAAATCTACTAGATTGGCGTTAGATAAACCTACATAATACTTGCAATGGCAGCCTGAGTGAATAATAAAATTATCATCACACAATATACACTACAGTCAGTCATAATACAAACTTCACAATAAGATGTGATAAAAGGTTGCAACGTAATATACTCACAAAACATAATACTCGTACATAGTGTTGTGGAATTCTCAAGAAATATTTTTTCGAGATATTTTCCGAGAAATTTCTCGGTAAATTTCTCGAAGAGAGAATTTTCGGATTTTTTTTTTTTAGTTTTCATTTAACAGTTTAATAATAATAAATACTTTATTCAATCAATCAATAACAATGTACAAAAATGTTGAGACAATTTATCACCAATATGGCTACAATTAATAATGAAAACAAACAAATGTTAGGTACCTACATATAAAAAAGTGCTAATAACTGATGAAAAATCTTGATGCTTGACACCCATTGATGCCCACATTTAAGTTAAAAAAAAATGCAGGTACGTACATGGAAAAAAGTGTTAATAACCTCTGATTTGGGCCTTAATCAGCCCCACAAATTTGGATCAATCAGGTTGGCTGCGAAGTGTACTGGGCGAAAGGTCATAATACCACTAAGAAAAATTATGGAGAGAAATTTCTCTTCCATCAGAGGAGAAATTCTCGGAGAAATTTCTCGTTCTCGAGAAATTTCTTTGGAGAATTTTCTCTTCTCACATCACTACTCGTACATCACAAACACCTCATTCCTTCTCTGTAGGCGTGTAAATTCTCACGCAGTAACTGTGATAGCGTAAATAATAACACCTTTATTATATAAGTTATATAATGATAATAATATTTACTTTATTAGGTATTTAATAAGTAGGTACAATCAATGACCCCTTCGATCGGAATATTGGCAACACTTGACAACTCTGTCATAAGCGATAATAATATTATTAGGAACTTCCCTATTGACTTGTGCAATGAGCAAAGTTTGATTGGTTGCAATACACCAAGTATTCAGGTAGGTAACCAATTCTAGACATGATTTATGAATAGTTACTAAAAATATAAATGTATTTATTTATGCCATTATGGCATTACCCACAAGTAGGGTTACCAGTGAACTAACCACTTGTTAAACGAAGTTTTTGCACTTAACTGGATTTTGACACCTGCGTGAGTGAAGATATTAAGAATTTTACTCAACAGACACCTCATCCGCACAACCAACAGACTGTGCAAACTCCCTTTAGTATGAAACAGGAAAGGTGTTCCGATGCTTACGAATCGGTTTAGGCTAAATTAAGCGCATTTTACCAATGGTACGTTTTCCAATCCCACAATTCCTTTTTCAAACTACTACATATGTTCGACATCCGTTGAGCATACATGTCAACTAACAGCAACCATCTTTATGATTGTGTTCGAGGCTGTGGATAATATGTATAGTTAATTGAATTGTATAGTTGAGAAAATTGCTCGTTATAAAACCTATGGATTATTCGACTCTCCATACCATTGAAAATAAGAAATTCAGAATGGGTGTCAACATCTCATCGTTCAATCGAACTTGTGAAATTTCTTTTATCTATGTGATATTTTTATTTATTGTTTTTAGTTGCTTTGAATTATATGCTGTGGTAATATAGGGGGACTCCTGTGGTCCATATGTGTATAACATTGATTCTTGTAATATTTACTGTATTGACTGTTTGTCCCTTGAAAAAGTTAATAAATAAAATAAAAAAATAATAAAATAAAAAATATTTTTCGAATACCTATTGCCTTTTTCAGAACACTCGAAAGTGTGCAAAAAGTGTCAGAAACTTATTTTGGTAAGGGTATAAGATGGGGTTAGGGGGATTACAATATCGAACTGAAAAAGATTCTATAAATATAAAAATCTACCAAAAAAAATATTTTAGCTTAGTTCGGATAATCGCGCTTTTGTAATAAACTCGAATTCTGTAGGTATAAATTCAATCAATGAATGTATTTCTTTAAAAATAATTGTTTGTAGTCAATATAAATAAAACCTAATTAATCAAGGCTTTTTTTAAATAAAACCTAATCAATCAAGGCAAGACTACTGCATATCAAATAAAGCCAATAGTAAAGTACTTATTAAATACATATTATGAACCTATGTGTATTGTGCTCTCCATAACGACCTTAAAATTATTATATTAACCACATCATGTCAAACCACTATACAAGTAGATAAATATTTATACGTAGCAGGGAAAATATAAAAATGGAGATTTGATCAAATTCATAAGGAAGATGAACAATTCACAGAAGGTGTTAAAATAACAACTCTGTTGGATGATTTCCCTAAAGAAAGTAAGAGATTTGATCAAATCTTTTAATTATTTTAGTGAAAAGATGAAATTAACATTTCTACACGTTTCTCAACGATTTGGAGACAGCGCGTTTTGCGATATTTCGGGCACATTGCAAGAAGAGCGACTGAGAACTTTGAAAGAGATGCCAAATACGATAGCCAATTCGCAATCAAAAATACTAATAATTCATTGAGAATCTAGATCTGTAAACGACTAAGAAGAAGGCAATTATTTCATTTGGACTTATCGCATATATACGATTTCTTCCAGTCAATTCGGAGTTTCAATCTTAAATATAATTATTATTTTTATAACGCAGCGTCAGAATTGCCATCCACACTCTCTTCTCAGCATTATACAACCAGATAAGTCTCCATATGATCAGTCATGTTCACACAAAAACTTAACAGTCTAATGCCGGGAAAAATTCACCTATCACCAATAATACAAGATATGTATCAAAGGATTAGGCTCAGAACGCGGGTTCAAAATACCAGCATTGTGCCTGAAATATCTGTGTTTAGAAACTTTCTAACAATATTACAAGTGTTTATCAAAGTAGATTTTTGAATTTTTATGTATAAATTAACCGGTAAATCTAATTTTTGTAAATTAGTTATTAAAGATTTCGGAGTTATCCCTGTAGCTGACATGACTAAAGGTATTATATAAACGGAGCTAGAATGTCAAATATTTTTTATTTCTCCTGCTAGTTCTATATATTTACGCATTTTTTCTATATATTATATTTGTATTGTACAGCCCACTCCAATAATAACTATTATACCAACGTCCAAGTTTCCTAGAGTTCAATGAATACATGTAAGACATTACCTTCAACCAATATCCAATAGTTGACTATGTAGTTACCTACGTAGACGTAAATATATTTTAAACTATAAAAACTAGAACTAAATCCGATATCGGTGAGAAAACAATCTACAAATCAATAATATAATCAAAATAAAATTTCAATGTTTTTTTTATTATAAAAATATGAATTTGTATTTGAAAATAACTCAAATACGTCCCAAACACCCTCACATAAAGCAATATGCTGATGTGATACTCGAAAACATACAGAAAAGAGTGGGAGATCAATTCTTCACTGGGAATAATTTCTCAATTATTTATTTTTTGACTTTACATATATTTTTTTTATCTAGAAACACTCTTAATGAATGCAAATTTTCATAGCAACCATCAATTTCTCTGTCACTCGCAAAAGCGTTCATAGTAGACGTATAAAATAAAACACACAGACGTATAAAATAAAAACGAACGAATTAAAATATTTAATACCTATATACTCACAAGCATTCAGTGCCGTAGTCAAGTACAACTTACACTTTCTTAATACACACAGCATTACAATTCAAGTCTTGAAGTCTGCAAAGCCAAAGAAATCCAATCAGTTACCAACGATCGCGAGAGTCGTGTGGACGTCCAATATTATGTTTTGAAAAAATAACAAGAAGTGTATTTACGATTTTATAATTTAAAATAAGTGTTCAATAAACAAAAGTGACTTTAATTAAACGGAATATTATAAATAAGTTTTGTATTCTCGCATTGCTCATTTATTATTAACAGTAAAGTTGTGATTGTACACTTTTAAATTATCTTGTTAACATTGGACGCATATCATATTATTATGACTGTTAAGGTATGATAGTGATATTTATTAATTTATTAACTTTAATTAGGTTATATTATGTTTAATATTTAAATTAATTCATTCGGTGATAACTATGTGTGTACTTCGCGCTACTCTATAGCTGGTGGTATATTTGATAAGAATTTTAGGCGCGAAACCTGAATTTCTTTCAAGATTACATAGTTACAAGTATTATTAAATTTTTTTGATTATCTTATTTACTTTACTTTGTAAATATTAACATAAAAGAATAATATACTATATACTTTAACATTTATATATCTGTAATATAGGAGAAACGGTGTTCTAAGAATGTCCAATTTTCGTACCCTTAAAGTTGAATAGTGGTTGTGCTTTGAGGATTGATCTTAAAATCTAAGTTCGGAAAATGCTTATATTATTTTATGAAATCTAAGTTCTGTTTTGCAAAAACAGAACTTAAATAGAAACAATTTGAACAGGATGTTTCTATTTATCAATAATATTTATATTTTTAAATTCACTCAGACATGAATTATTTTCGATGTTTTGCACTTAATAAGCTATAGTTCAATTCTTATAAAAAATGATTGATAATAAGTATATACATAATAAGAACAGAAACATTTATTCAAATTCTTTGATAATTTTGTGGAAAATATTATTGGTCTCAAATTCACAATTAAGATTATCATTTTGTAGACAAAACACCCAAAATCGAGTAAGTTATGATTTAAATACAAATGAACAGACACAAATAGCAATCATTTATAAAATATTTCACCTCATTAAGAAGATATTTTTAACACACCTACACTGCTGTTTGTGTACATATATTACGTACATAGACGCAGATTCACAAATATTAGATACACAAACATTAACACCCATACTAATAAAAATGCTTATTAAAACCTAGGCTTACTAGTCATGTATAAATATCAAAATATAAAAGTTGATAATACTCATTAAAAAAAATGTTCCATGGTGGGCTAATTCAATATTATACCGGGAATCGAGTATAATAAAGTTTGTTCCTTTCAATAAATATTTTTTTATAATTCATAATTATGTCAGCTGTTGATAAATATGTAAGAACGCATCAAAAACAATAATATTGATAATCAGAAATAATTTTGGCCAATTATAAAATCGAAATCATTCCATTAAGTAAGGCTTACTAGTCAGGTTTACTAGAAGACATTGCTTCATGGGAATATGAATGTCTTCAGTACAAAATGTATTATATTGAAATTAGTTAACTGTTTAAATTTGACTTAGAATCCAATTAATATTATTACTTAGAATACAATGAATATTATTACTTAGAATCCAATGAATATTATTTCTATATAATTATTTCTTTTCAAACGATACATACTCTATAATTAGGGAGTATTAAATTATTTGATGGTTTTTCTTATACAAAACCAACAGATAAAGTATTTACTATTATCAAATACAGTATTTAAATATATAAACATTTAAAAAATGAGAACATCTCAAAATAATGAAATAAAATAAGTTACAAAATGTAGAATCTCAACATTATTTTGAATTAAATATTTTGTCTATCATGATTTCCTATGAAAATAGTACAATCAAGGGATATCGATGATAGAGCCACAGGGATAAAAACCTTCCAACTATCATGATGGATGATAGTAGAACAGCCTTCTGCATAGGATATTTCAGCCTGTCATCTAATCCCAGTTTCCCATGTCTGTATCAGTTTATTGTTATCATTTTATTATTATATCAGTTCGTGAGGTGTAATTTAACCAGGCATAGCAGTCTTAGTACGTAGTAATTGTGAGTACGGGTATGCATATGTATTACTAATTATTGTATATAAGTATAATAATATATTATGTATAGGCTCATGCTGCGCATACACTATACATATAAACTCATAAAATGCTTTCACTCTCAGATATCTGGCGCGGAAGCATCTCTGTGAGTCAAAACATAGGTATGTTTGATATAAAACCATAACAAATTGATGGCATCAAATCAAATATATTATTATTGAGGATTGTATAATGTGCAAATTAATCAAAAACTGCATCCTCATTAGATAAAGCACTATCAAATTTATGCATTTATAATTAATAATAATAAAAAAGAATAACGCAAGCTTTCACATACTCGTACTCGGTACCACTACTATACCGTCAAAGGATATCCCACAAGTGGGGTAGCTAGCAGATCAGCCGTATGTAAAAAAGAAACATGTAAACTGTTGTAATCAAAAAATTAAGACACTCGGGATGGGTGGCAAACCTCATCACTTAATTTAAGATGTAAAATATATTTGTATTCGAACACATCCCTCCTCTCCATGCCAACAAAAAAAATAAGACTCAGAAAAGACTTATTCATGGTAGTTTTGTGTGTTAAATTTACTTATAACCTCTTACAATGGTTCGTTAATGTTTGTATAAACTAAAAATTAAGACATGCAGAATGAGTGGCAAACCTCACCGCCGAATTTAAGATGTAAAATGTTTTTGTTTTTTCGAATGTCCTATAAAAGACAGGTGTTCATGTATTCGTTGAACGCAATTAATTCGCAGCGGCTACCCTATTTGTGGGAGTCGGCGAGAAGGTGTAGATAAAGAGATGTTATGATATATGTAAAATGATCCTCTCAAATGCAAATCTTATAATCTCCTAGGTATTCTATCCATTTTCTCTCTCATACATTGTTTTTACGGAAAGTAAAAAATACGCAATCGTGCATTTACAAAAAACACACCATTCTAAGCTTTATTGTGATTATAAATAACTTAATCTTTTAAACGACCAAAACACTCCCACACAAAATTGTATGAATTCGAAACTGTCAAGGTAGTTCGTGGAGTATACCGACAGAGGGCATAAATTTCACTTAAGAAGTGTATTTCATTAATAAGTATTTTAACAATTCTCTGTATAAGTACCTACTTAAATTCGGTGATTTATACTTGTTACAATAATAATTAAATTTGTAGTAAAAGTTTGTTCACTAATTATTGAGAAAATCGTTTAATTTATATATCAATTTCATATCGTAAATTTCTTATTTATAACCAACATCAATTTAACCGATCTGTAGTGGATAAATAAATTTATGATCTCTATGTATCATTCATTTATTATTGGTCAGATGGGTACATAAATAGTTCTATTAATAATTTAAAAAAATATTGAAAAAAAGTGAAAACGTTTGTGATCTGTTTAGCTTAACCAAGAAGATAAGATTCTAGTGGGTAAAAAAATACGATTTATGGAATAGAAATCGTTAAACATATTTCAAAATAAAAACAAAATAAAAGATTTATCTAAGATATGGATTCGATGGATTTTAAATTCATGGAAGAACGCTGAAAATGACAACTGAAATTTAACAACTAGGTATATCCTTAATTTTTATTTTTTTTATCCAAGAAATGCTATGCTATGCTATGCTATACCATCACGGCATATCCCACAAGTGGGGTAGCCAGCAGACCAGCCGCATGTAAGAAACATGCAAGCTGTCCTCTTCGTGCCAATATAAAATCAAGACATTCAGGATGGGTGGCAAACCTCAACCTCATCCAAGAAATGGAAGGAAGAAAATTCGATAGATTTGATATTCATGGAAGAATGATGACTACTGAAATTAGACAACTCTGTCCTTAATTTTCCATTCATCCATACTGAATGTCTCATTTTTTTTTGGCACAGCGAAGACAGCTAGCATGTTTATTACATGCAGTTGGTCTGCTGGCTACCCCACTTGTGGGATATACCGTGATGTTATATTAAGTAGTAGTTGTCTAATTTCAATATTCCTCTTCAGTATCCTTATATGAATTTCAAGTCCATCGAATCCCATCTTCCCATATCTTGGATAATGTTTTAACTCATCATCTTGCGCTATACGTGTTCATCTTTAACCTTATACCTAGTATTTTTATCACTATTTATTTATTTATACCATCAAGGCATATTCCACAAAAAGGAATGATCTGCAGACTAAATACAAACAATAAACATACAAGAGGAATCGCCGTGCATGTATGAATGTGGAGGAAGCGAAAGAAGTATGTAAGGATAGATCGACATGGCGTTTCGTTCTCTCTGTCTACCCCACCTGGGACACGGCGTGAGGGTATAGTATAGTAGTATATTTTTATTAATTTCTTAAATAATTTCATTAATAAAGTGTGCGTATAAGAGAGAGTGAGTAAGTGTGTGTTTGTATTCCCATTATGTTAACCCTCCTTTACGCACGAGACTAATTGTCTCTATAAGGAGGATGTTTAGATTTAAGTTTTTATATCAAATAGTCTATGTGTTGTTAATCTGTATTGTTTGTTTTGTAAAATAAATAAAATAAAAAAATCATATCGAAATTATTGGTAGCCATTTCAAGGGTATATATTGTAGCTTGTAGCTTACAAGGATATAAATATATTGTCTTATAATATTGTAGCAGTATGTTATTTGTATTACTACTATACCATCACGGCACATCCCACAAGTGGGGTAGCCAGCAGACCAGCTGCATATAATAAACATGCAAGCTGTCCTCTCCGTGCCAATATAAAATCAAGACATTCAGGATGGGTGGCAAGCCTCATCGCTGAATTTAAGATGTAAAATGTCTTATTTTTTCGAACACCTGCCTTTTACAGGACACTCGAAAACTTACGAATAAGAGTGGGAGACCAATTCTTTACCGGGTGCTCCACGGGATATTTGTATTTCACCTCGTAAAAATTCGTAGCATCTAGATATTCATACAACTTAAGAATAAGTACAGGCATAAATATTTTATTGTATGATTCTTAATATCTAGTATATAGGTAGTGATTTCTTTAACAGTTATTGATAAACCACTAATGATGACATTTATAATAAATATAAATCACGACATTGAACAACAATTAACTGACTTAACTGTTTGTATAAATATAATTATCTCCATCAGTGACCTAAATCATATAATTCTATTTCACTTTACGTTAAAAACAATATTATTGACTTTAATTAATATTGCAAAAAAAACATTTATTTTAATAAAAATGTGATGTTGGATGAAACAAATTAGATATTCTTACTCTGTTTTCAACTGTGTTGTTACAGTAGCTTTTTTTTTTAAAGATATATCTGGGTTTGTTATAAACCCAAATATAACCATATACACCTTTCACACTAAGCTAAAAGCTTGTGCCGTGAAAGGGGAGTTTGCCGGCACCTGGGATCGAACCACGGACCCCTTGTTCTGAAGGCCGAGACTCTACCTCCAGGCTACCGACGAACTCACAAGACTTTCATTTGTAAAAAAAATCATAAAGGTACATTAAATCAGAATAATTAAAGGAATGGTCCTCAGAGTATGTCTCCCATTTTTTATGTAAGTTTTTCAGTACCTACCTAATGTCAGAAGCAGAATCGCGTAAAACATCTCGTAAGTAACTAAAAGACATTGATCAATTTAGCGACGAATTATGATACCAATAACGAGTATCTTAATATTTTCATGACACGAAAGGACGACCTTTATGTTTATAATATGCAATAAGTTTAATGGTTATTTTACCTTTGTGAGATGTCCCAATGATACAGAAAAAAATAATAACATTCCATTTTTATATCAAATTTTAAATTACATTTATATGTTCATATTGTTTTTTGATTTTATTCTTTTGTATTTTATCTTATATTTTAGTTTGTTTGAATCACACGTCTGGCATTGTTGTTGCATTCATTACCAATAATATGTAATAAAAATTATATTATTGGTAATGATAGGGGATTTTACTGGTCCACTTTTGGCTTTATACAATAATTCTGTTAGTATTACCTGTATTTTGTATATGACTGTTTGTATCCCTGTAAAAATAATAAAATAAAATATAATGAAAATTTTAGTATTTAGTTATAGCGTGTGATAAATGTAGCAATTTTCTGATATCACATTGATCATCATTCGTATAATGTAGGTATGTAAAATTCACAGTAGCAATATTAATTCTTCATTAACTACATCGTGTTATTGGTATATTCAATAAAAAGTGTTTAGTGAATCAATAATAAAAATAGACATATCATTATTATGTATCTGACTGAGCATTTGAAAGTGAAAAACATTAATAATGTATCAATACGTACATAATATTAAAAGATGGCTCAGTTTCATAACGAGATAAGTAATAATTATTAAAACCTATCGAGTATCTCAATCGGAGAACCATGTTTATACAATATATAATATCTAGCAAGATATACCTAGTTGAAAGAAATATGTTGAAATAATTTTATTTGTCGGATATTTCAGGAGTCCAAGGACTCCAATTTATCCGTTTAGGTGACAATTTATTTATCTTTCAACTCTCTCTAGCTAGTACCACTATGCTAGTGTTGGCATCTCATCTGAAGAAGTTGGAAAAAGTGAAAAAGGCGTCCCAATGTTTATTGGCTCAAAGCTGGCTTAATTGATCACTTTCGGTGGCAGTCAGTGGACAACGTTCACATATTACGCTATTCTCACCGTCACGGTATGAATTCCACCAATTGAGGAACATTAATAATTAATCATTGACTGAAGAGTTATTTTTTAAATATCGCTCTATTATAAACTGAAAATTCTGGCATTGCCACCAAATCAATAAATAATTAAAATACTAGCCTTAAAACAACATTACATAAACTTTTGAAATTTATCCTGGAGGTTTTTTATAATAGTTTATTTTAATAATTGCTCCCACTTATATTCATCAATGATGCTATGTATAACCGTGGAGTTTTTGGTAAAGAATAGTGCTCTCACTCAAGTTTACAAGAATCCTTTAAAAGACAGGTATTCATAAAACATCGCACGTTTAGAACATTTAACGTCTTCAGTTCAGCGATGAGGTACGCCACCCATCCTGAATGTCATAACATTTATTGGCACGAAAAGGGTAACTTACGTGTTCATTATATTCAGTTAGTTTACTGACTACCCCACTTGTGGGAAACGCCGTGACGGTTTGTATGATATCATAGAAAAATATCTTTTGGTTACCACTAGAAATTACAAATTGACAAGGATAATAAAAAAAAGTTAAATATTATATTTTTGACTTGCACCTCTATGAAAATAAAACCTCTTTAAAGAAAACGAAGTATTGTAAAAATATGTGCAAATTCATACAATTATTCTTCTACAGGCAAAATGTATACAATTATTCTTATATACGTCATGCAATGATACATTCATTGTATACATTAGGTTAATATAATATTCACCACAACACGATGCATTTTATTATAATAATCAAAGATAATATATTGTTATTTATATTTCATACTATTTATCTATCTAATGGTGTGAATCTGGGTCATAAGACTTCGTACATTGGAATCATTTGATGATAATGAAAGTAATGAATACTTTTATATGTAACCTTTTAGTTAATAATACACCTTAATACTCGTTTTCTAAACAATATTTATGCAAATAACATTGTTAATTGATTACACTCTCTGCTTCCTATAGTGAAAAGTTTTAGGAGGCAATATTGTTTGTCGTCTCTACGTTTACGTGCAAAACCAGAAAAATAATAAAACAATGTAAATTTTTTATTCGTTGATTACGTTCGACGATTCGTCCGGGATCATTGATTTACAATTCAGATACCAATGTTTATTTAACATAAAAAATATGGCTGGAAGATATAAAATTCTATGATCGGGTTGGTTTAATCTTTGTTCTAACATCTATTTGTGAAATGCATCTAAGCTGTAACATAATCTACATGCCTAGTTTTAGTTTAATTCGTTGAGGTTTCGTGGTTTACCGTTCGTTTACAAAATATTGAACAAACTAACGGGTACGGGCTCATCAATTCGGACGAATTTTTTTATTAAAAATATATCGGCGTTTGTTATAAACCCAAATATGTACAACCTTATACACCTTTCGCAGTAAGCTAAAAGCTTGTGTCGTGAAAGGGGAGTTTACCGGCACCTGGGATCGAACCATAGATCTCATGACGTGCAGTAGGCTGAGACTCTACCTCCGAGCCAAATTAAAATATTTACATATTGTACCAAAAATTTAACTTAATATCTACATAAATTCTTACATTGAATACAACATAAATGCCTACAATTTATGTCACTAATTTTCCAAGTATATTTGTTGTAGATTTGTAATTCTAAATATAGGTATACATTTATACAATACTAACCTACTTCCATATTTTTCTAATTATTTTTAGTTTGTTTGTTTATTTACAATTAATAAACATAAATGAAAAGAATGTTAATTTCTTGCATTAAATGCATATTTAAATTTAAAATCAATTATCTACACAACATTGAGTAATTTTCCGAAAACGTCATAAAAGTACCTATATGAAAAATAGGTAAACACCGTGTTTCTTCACTATAATATTTATATTTCGTAAAAATGTCTTTCTTCTTCTGACGAGAACTACGACTTCATAGTACCAAAATATTATATTTCTTGACAAAAACATGATAATAATCAATAAAAAGAATGTTTTTGGAAATAAATTTCTTTACGGGAATTTTCACCTAAGGGTTTTTTACTCTGTAGTTCTCACACTATATGCATCTGTATTTCATCAAAATCTTTCGTACATTATTTACACTTTCTTCTTTGTTGGCATTTCCTCAAACCTCAGAGGAATGTTTTAATAATTTGGGAGGTGTGTCTTCCAATATACCTACTGGTAATCATTGAGATCAATCTCTTGCATTCTTTGAATTCAATCAAAAATAACTCTTTTATGTATTGTAATTTTACTTTAACATATTGTTGGTGTACTCTACGCGGTAAATAATTCGCAATATAGATGGTGTTGTGTAACAATATTGTATTGAACAAAAAAAAACGGCAAAATGGGTGGTATAATTGTACACTTCCGGATCGCGGTGTTTTTAGAGGATTCGATCACGGGCGTATTTAAGTCCCGAAATGTTCGGGATTAAATTTAACGAATCTCGGGATTTTCGGAATTAATACAGTTTTCAAAAAGTCAGAAATTTGGGACTTATTCGCATTAATCAATTACTGACAACCGAAACGTGTGTTCGTATCTTAAAAGAGTTCCTTTCTAAGTTCGATATCTCACTAGATACCTATATTGTGGCAATAGTCACTGATGGTTCAAATGTTATGCTGAAGGTTGGAAAACTTGTCAATGCAGATCACCAAGTTTGTTTTGCACACGGTATTCACTTAGCCGTTTGTGATTTATTGCATAGAAAAATAAAAAAAAAAAACAATAATTTAAAACTTAAATGTGTTGCTAAAAGATAAATAAAAAACTGATTCTGAGAAGGTGTACTGGCTTTTTTCCACTTTTCATTACCGATACAATCCCGGGACTATCCCCGGATCAACTGTAGATAATTCCGAAATTCAAGGGCCGGGATCGAATCCTCTAGGTGTTTTGTATTTTTCTATTTAGGTTTTGAATAAAACAAATGAAATTATTTGAGCTAAAGTAGACTTCATATTAAATATAATCGTGGAATTCTACTACTTTTGCACAAAAACAATAGAAATTTTAAACTCGAATATCTCAATTCGAGATTGGTGCGGCTAGATACATTGTCCCATAACATAATCCACATAACAATGACGAACCCGCCTACAGCAAAACGCACGGTTTAATGTAGGTTAAACATAAATAGTAGGTAATCATTTGATTTCACACTAAGTATAAATAATATAGGTATAGTAAATGGGTACTACTAGTGTATTGTATATAATGGGTGCCTACATATGATTTCAATATAAAAGTAAAACATACAAATTCTTATTGCTTAGGTACTATTTACAGACATAGTTATTAGTAAGGCAAACTTTTTCATGTAATTTATGTTATAATAAAACACATACTTTATAATTTTCATTGCTAAACTAAATGCACCTGCTATCTACTAAATTGTTGCTTATATAATTTACTCTATTCTATTGTAATTGTTGTTTGTTGATTTATCTGTTGTGTTTAGTTATGTATGTTTTGTAGAGCACATAAGGGTAATATAGGGATCTTCACTGGTTTGCTTATTGCTAAATATGTTATAGACCATTGTATTTTTTGTATCAACTGTATGTATCCTGTAAAATTGAAATAAATAAATAAATAAATAAGTAAATTCTTGTGACTACCTACATAATCTATATGAATCATCCACCTATTGTCCCAGATAGTTGGGTTGGGAGATATTTTGTCTGGGTTCTCCTTCCAGAAATTCTCATCCATCAATGGTTCAAGGATATGTTATTTTTCAAAATCATTATACATAACTATTGGACATCTACGTTAACAAGGTTTCCTTCGATCTTCTGCCTTGACGGTTTTGAATTATGACATCACCCAATACTCTTATCCGAAATGAAATCATTGAAATTATAATTGCTCGAAGATAGCCTGGAGGTAGAGTCTCAGCCTCGTAAACAGAAGGTCCATGGTTCTATCCCAGGTGCCGGCAAACTCCCCTTTCACGACACAAGCTTTTAGCTTACTTTGAAAGGTGTATAAGGTTGTATTTGGGTCTATAACAAAACCCAGATATATCTTTTAAAAAGAAAATATGTCATATAAAAGGCATTGTCAATATTTATGAATGGTATTAAAATGCGTAAATCGGCTTTACATTAACATTCATGAATAGTCAAGCTATGATTGTAAATATAATACATATTGTCAGTTTGAATGATGTAGGTATAAATAGTATAAATGAATGAATGATAGATTGATGAATAGGTAAATGTTTAACTCTTCATATGTACCTAACTATGTACAACAAGTATTGTTAATATTCTCTTGATGAGTTACATTATTATGGGTTTACAGAAGTTTAATCACCAGTGGTGTTCTTTCCAAACTTGCCCAATAACAACGCATACCTTAATGATTGTATACATGAGTGCAAAAAGTTTATGAACATAACTTATACTGGATAAAACAGCTTCTCAAATTTGTACGGCTTCTTCCCCTATCATAAAGTTTTTGGAGCTCTTAAAAATGGACAAAACGGTATCTCGTACCAACATACATAATTATATTGAATAAAACGTTATTTCAAATTTCTATCCCCCATCATAAAATTTATCGGACTCAACTTAACATATAAACATAATTTATAATATATGATATAATATTTTTTCGCTTTAAATGTGATTTTCTTTTTCCACCAAAAACATAGTTTTCGCCCAAAATGTATATAGATGGATTAGATTGTTAATTATACATAGTATGAAGATCTCTGTTTACTTTTCTACAATTTGTAATTATTTATGGCCTAAGTATTGATTTGTTGTTTTTTCTTGTTCCTTATATTTGGTGTATAATTTTAGTCTTATATACCGATCTATTGTACCATTTATCTTTTAAATTGTGAAGAATCTAAAGTTTTTTACAAACCTCCATATGAATACAAATGAATATATTTATGTAAATTTTGTGAAGTACCTACCTAAATGTATTGTGTTATAAATTAAGAGGCAAAAGCTGTTTATTGATCCAATAAAAGTATAAAAATGTCTAGCTCCGTCACTGATATAGACCCACTGTCTTTTTGTTCCGATGAGTAATAAATTGCAATACCTACCAACTATTTATGTCAAGGTATGGGAGAAACTAAAATAACTCATATTAATTGTATTGTATGTACTTGCTTAGTAATTATCATTGTTTTACTATCATGAAGATAAGTTTATTGCACAAAATGAGCATTAATTAAGATTCAATCCAACATTTACATGACACGTTGTAATTTAATTATTAATCTTTATTGAGTTAATTAAACTTTAACTTTTTACTACACCCTTTTTTTATTATTGTAGACAATATTGTTTGCTCGCCCATTGCACAATATCATTTATTTGTGGATATCACATTATATTTTAACTTTGTAATGATGTATGCTCCTTATTGTGCAATAAAGTTTATTATTATTATCTCATATCTCATTTATTTAACAAAACAATATAAGATTCTACATTTTGAACACAATATAAGATTAACAATAAAATTTAAATATAACATTAAATAACAAAAACCATAAAATATTAAAATAAATTTATATTCAAAATGTAGAACCCCAACATTATTCGAGTTGATTCTTCCATGATGTTCTATGAAATAGTACAATCACGGGAGATCACTTACAGAGCTACAGGGACAAAAACCTTCTTACTATCCTGGTGGACGATAGAAGTACGGCCTTCTGCATGCTGTAGACGAAGAAAAAAAAACCTTCTTATTATTATTATTGTTTCGTCTTGCTACGTGAGGACGTGCAATCAAATTGCTACGTGTGTGGTTTCCATTAACCACGCTCTCACATAACAAGTAAATTATGCTTCGTCCAACGGTCGAACACACAATTTATTACAAAAGCAAACTTAGAACAATGAACAAGGTTTCAAACTGAACTATAAGAAGCAAAATACATATTCTGTAGAGTAATACTGTTATAAATATAGGTCTATATGCTCGTTACGTAGTCTAAAGATATTAAGAAGTAAAAGGTCTATACTCGTGTTTATGTCTAGGGGTTTCTTACAAGTGTATGGGGCCCTTTTACTTGGCTCTGGACGAGAGAGGCCTCTGTGTCATGCTTACCCTTAAGTCCACAAGCAGTCAGGTTACCAGGAACACCTTACTCCTTCAGTATACCATTTATAACTTATTGAATAGAATCTTCATATTATGTATCAAGGTAAATTTATAGGTACATCCATGTAAACAACAAAATTATATATATATATATCATGTGAAACTAAGATTATCAAAAAGTACATTAGACCTTTCCAAGAAAGTGGATATATTATTTCCATCAATGGAGCCTTTCATTTAGCTCTTGGTTGCCTTCATAGTGAGATAATATGGTCTTCCTCCCAATGGTTGGCCAAGGATTCGAACCTTTGTTACATAACTACTCCGAGTATATACTAGTTTATTGGAAGATTATATACACGGAGGCGGAGATATGTACTTTAGTATTATTAAGAGTATTGAATCTACTGATGGGTATACAAAATGAATTTCAATAGAAAGATATCGGATGGTAAGTGATTTACATTTATTGTGTAAACATATACATTACATAACAATACAGTTACTTTCAAAGTAAATCTGTAGGGAATACTATTCCATACAATACGCAAAATTATGAAAGTATTGCCATATTTGGATAGAGACAGTAAAACACACAATGGTAATTATTAAAAGACACCAACCTTGGTATTACAAATATAAATCAATACCTGGATTATCGTGGGGTCTATAACATGAAATGGGAATCATTCATTCTTCATTCATACTCAAGATCTTATATTATTACACAAAGGAAATTAATATATATATAGTTCAACGATTATATGAACTTGGTTATGAATAAATTATCAATATATATACATCATATACAGTAGTAATATTGTCACTTACAGATAGACTGGCGAGCTGGATAAGAATAACTCAAAGACAAGTATGTTATTGTTAACGTATTTTGGCACTCATAGACGGGAGATGGCAGGATCATGAAAGAAACATACCCTGATGATTCTATGGCGGTCGCTGGTTATACTCTAGGACGTACAGGAGTGCGGTGATGTCAGAATCAGACAGATCCTGTCCTCAGGACGAAGAGATCGCCACTTCACAAGTGATAAGAGAAATAATTTACGTTTCAACACTATTCTCAATGCCAAAGGAATAAGGCGTCACTATTTCCATAGTCTGTCCAAGCATATACGGGTGGTCATTTAATCACTCTCATAACAAGGGTCGTAACCAGAAAAGTTAAGAGAGGATCTTCACGTTCTCATAAGAATGAGTGTTCATTGATAAACTACTGATGCGCAATATACAGACTCTCGCGTTGAAGATGTATTCGTTCCTTCGGAACCCATTCTTGTTTTAGTTAAATTTATAACACTGAGCAAGTATAAAGAATTGTTTAAGTGATTCTTTTATGAATCCTAACAATGAAAAGTTGATCAGAAACAAGGGATTATCTTATTTCACACGGATATGAAAAATGGCGGCAATTGCAACAACCACGCCCAAAATCATACAAATGCTACATCACTCAAAAAAAACTCCCAAATGTTATCTTAATATCACTTCGACAACGGAATCTATATGACTCACAGGATACTCAAGCCTGTTCACGATATTATTTGGTTTATTGATTACTATTGATTATTAATAAGAACGGTTTTGGGGTACACTAATGTTGGCGGTAAATCCGTCCACGCGCATAACAATAGGGAACTTGCACATATTTTTTTTATTCTTCAAAATCATAAATAAAGTAATCAGTAACACATATCGGTAATTTTTTTTTCGATACGTTGCTTAGTTTCTGTTTTATAGCATTTTGAAATTTCGATTTTTGAACTTCCGCGAAAACGCCACATCCGAACGCGCCATTTTGATGACGTCATATGTCCCTTCGATCTCTCTGTCTACAGATGCTTAGTACATTTCGTAGTATATATCTATTGGTTTGACGAGGTTATTTACTATTGTGGTTTGGGTTTGAACGCTTTTTTTGCCAAAAACTTCAATATGATTAAATTTTTACGTATAAACATACATCAGTTCCTATTTTTTTATTTAGTTATAATGACGAAAAACGATTTTCTCAAGGGGCGATTGAATATTTATCATGCATAATTTAGCCCGCCAGTAGGCGCTATAACTTTGTCTTATAATGTTATTACTAATTTGTAAAGTGCAATACAACATTGTGTAATAATTACATAATATTCAATGGCAATTATTATCAATTTTCCATCATTTTTAGGTTCGATTAGTGATTACAGGTTCTAAATACGCCATTACTTTTCTGTACTGGGTGCATGGTCGGAGTGAACGAACATCCTGCTAAAAAAATCTGTCCAATGTTATTGGAAAAAATCAAAGTTGGTTGAAATTAGCACAGAAGTTAAATTTTATAACTTGTGCTGAATTGAGTCATCGATCATCTACAAATAATATATCCACAGCGAGTGAGTTTCTGCCAGCCAGTGTGTCAAAACCAAAAGATTTTTATTGTAAATCATATCGTATTTTAAGGATATAATAACAAATGTCGACACTACAAGCATCCACTACTTGATAGATATGTTCATTTATAACAATATTGATACTGTGAATGATTTTGTTTGTTTTGTCATTGGGCGATAGATATGGAAAGCTGCAAAGAAGTCGCTGAACTTACAGTACAGTAAGAGGCTTACAATATCGGCATGCGTAGAAATAATTTATTCGGTGTCGTATAAGTTAGGTATATTTGTACATCTTGGACTACACAATATTTGTATGATCTTTTTGGAAACTTTTTGTAATATTTACCTCCTTCCAAAATGTTAAAAACCGGACTCAAATACCAAGCGATTGTTAATCCCATACATTACGATAAACAACAAAACATCACTCAGGACATGTGACGTCACAAATGCAATAACCATCGACAAGGCGTTCAAACAGCGGGCGAAAAATCGTGATTTTATTTATTAAAATAATAAATGAAAAATATTTATTTTTGAGTTTTAATCAAAATATAATCGATATATAACCTTTTTTCTACCTAATTAATGCATTTCACAAAATATTCCTCTCGAGTGCAAGTTCCCTATTGACACAGGTTGTTTTAAAGTACATTATTACACGGCACACAACAAGTATTATTTTATGAACGCAGGAAGACAACAAGATTGATCATTACACTGTTATGAAGATTGCCTCTAATTATCTAACAATACTATTAACTTGTCGTAATTACTACGATGACTGTCCGCCGCGAGAACAGAGTGGGCACTGGGCCACCCCATACGTGTGGTCTAACCCATCGTAAAGGAGAAACTGTTTGTCATAACGGACTTCGAAAAGACGTTACAAAAAAAGAACATTCCATGGACATCACGTGATAGTGGTGATGAGTGCACCATTCGTATGCACGAGGATACCCGAGGATTACCGACAAGGTGTAGAGAAAATATAATAATATTATTATTTATTATTGAGTGACGACAAAGGACAACTACGAATTATTGGTATAGCAGTGGATATGAACGTATTACGCGTTGAATATTTTAATGCGTAGCATTCTCTCCGTCTGCGCCCCCTTTTTGAAAATTTGAAGTGAAACGACAAATTTTCAAAGAGACGTAAAGTAAAAAAAAGAAAAAAAGTTGAGAACCACTGGACAAGTTAATAATTGAGAAACACCGGTTATATACAAGAGATAGTACGTACTCATTGCTACGCCCGTCCTGTCAAAGACACGCCCCTCTCATCCGTAAGTGACGCGACAGATTATTACATATAGAAAGAGACAACACTATGAATACTACATACATATCAAACAGTAATTAAATTTTCTTATAAATAAGTAACAATCCTATAGCCCAACATTTACTTATTTTAAACACTCGCGGTTACAGGCCATGCTGAAGGAATTTTGGCGCACTGATATTTCCTCCAGTTAAATTTCACTTCACTCAAGTAACACTATATTATTTATAAGACAGGGCTCCTAAGCAAACATAATTAAATAATAACAACAATTACAACATTCAACATTCTTTATAACATTTATATAACAATTACCTTATATTAATAACATGTACAATATATCAATAAAATTTACAATATATGTGTATGAGGTTCCGTAGCTAATGGAATATATACATACTAATAATTATAATAAAATCGGATAGTTTAATTAAAATAGAAATATCCAACGACAAGAGTAGTTGGTCTATAACCACCACGCACGCACAATGTACCGACACAAGAGTTCCGGCATTAGTAGTTCGCGGCTTTACACAACATTAATATTATGAAGAATTTAATATACATACAAGTTAGAGATGTCTCATTTTATACGTGTTTACCCATCCGATATGAAAGACACTCACAATTAAATATAACATACGTCATGTACTATAGACGAATCATATAGCAAGACATTATAAGAACAAAATAAATATTTACATATAACGATTTTCATATACATATGGTCACATAATATTCTCACGGCTTTGATCAATATACGTTTAGACTCTAATTCGCGCTCGTACATACGGATTAGGTCAGTATTTTTCTTTTCAATTACAACCACAGAGGCATTCCTCGTAGGACTCTATAACCATAAAAATTTCAATTTAATTTTACAATATAAATGCGAACAATACAATTTACACATACGCTTGTCTCATATAATGTACAGCCAGGACGTCTACTGCTATACATCATACGACATTCCATATATATACAATATGAGTATTAAAATTTTACAAGGGCTCCACTCACAAAACGATATCGATGTGGACACAAAGTATACACAATGACGACAGAAGACTACAACATTTGTGGGGGGTATTATTAAAGAGAATCTCTGTCTGGGGTATTCGATATTTTTCATTCATCATACTACATACATCAACTATAATTCCTCATTCAGGGCTCACACAGTCACACTCACATGCATACATCATACTACATACAATTGTCACCAATATCGAAAGACAGGATAGAAAATGAAGGGTTCGAGGAATTTATATTTAATCGATAATAGTCATCATTATATAATCCATGGACCAGTGTCGTTGGCGCTTGTACCTATGTCTACTCCATTGTACTTTACATTCCATTCCTCAACAAGACGATACAACACACAATTCGCTACATATAATATTTTATTTATACTAAAATTTGCATAAGTCACAATACATAACAGGGATATTCAATACTTTTCATCTTTCAGAATATCCTTCACGTGAAACTTTCCACTATAAACACCATCCATTGACTCTAAAAGATACACGTTATCTGACAACTTTGACCTAATACGATTTTTCACAAAACGAGGGGCCAATTTAGACATGAATTCCGCAGCTGCATTGGATTTTACAAAATTTCTACGATAGACTACATCACCAGGACGATAATCTACTCGTTTTCGACGAAGATTGTAACGAGAGGCAGATTTTTTATATGATTCAGTCAGCATGTCAGTAACCTCATTATATACATCGTACAATACATCCAATTTCTGTTTGTAAGAGTTCTTCAGTTCATCCGAAGGATTTTCATCTACATTAGAACTCAAACTTTTGAAAAATGAAGCATGTTGCACGCTTTCAAATCCATGCATAAGAAAATGGGGTGAATATCCCGTCGCAAAAGATACATTATTATTCAAACTGGCTTGTACTATGGGTAATTTCTTACTCCAAATTCTATGATTATTATCAACCAAAATCGAAAGAGCGGTACCAATGGTTTGATTGTACCTTTCAACTGTATTAGATTGTGGAGCATAATATGCTGAATACAAAATCTTTTCTATCCCATACGATTCTAAAAATGATTTGAATGAACGGGAACAAAAATAGGTGGCATTATCCAATAAAATACATTTCGGCACAGAATATGGTAAGAAAATTCTTTCCTCTAGGCATTTCTGAATTATGGCAGAGGTACATTTTCGCAATGGAAAAATCCAAACAAACTTAGTAAAAACACATACCACAGATAATATATAAACGTATCCTTCAACACTTTTGACAAAAGGACCAATTATATCAATTGATAGAGTCTGTAAAGGCATGGACACCAATTTAGGTCTTCCCATAATACCACGTGGTCCAGAAGTAGCAATTTTATGAGTTTTACAGATTTCACAGCTGTTTACAAATCTAGCGACTGAAAGATGCATGTTTGGCCAATAGAAATATCGTCGTAAATGTTTGTACGTTTTATAAGTACCTTCATGACAAGAATCGCCACTACAATGATATTCTTGAATTACTCTTAAAGCATCGAGTTTTGGCAATACTAATTTCCATTCATGAGGTGACAATAAAGTGTTAGACGATTTGGTGTATCTATACAATTTTCCTTCTATTATCTGATAATTCGGGTAAGCTTGTGGGTAATTTTCACAACCTTTCTTAAGCTTGTTATACACTGCATCACAGGTATCAGTGATTTCTGTAGGCAACGTCAAAGTTCCAATTTCCACACGACTAAGGCAATCAGGTACAACATTTAATTTACCTGGTCGATGAGTTACATCAAAATCAAAAGCACTCAAACGAGTCGACCAGCGAGCTAATCTTCCTGTTGGATTCTGTAACTTGTGCAACCACTGCAAAGAAGAGTTATCAGTGATCAAGTGAAAACGTACACCATCTAAATAATTACGGAAGTGAGTTATAGAACACAGAGCTGCCAACAGTTCCTTTTCACAAATGGAGTAATTTCTTTCAGGACCGGTGAGCTTACGTGAAAAATATGCAATCGGATGCTCACCATCTTCCAGTTTTTGCATCAAAATTCCTGACATAGCAAGATCCGAACAGTCAGTGTGTAGATAAAATTCTTTCGTATAATCAGGTTGAACTAAAACAGGTGCAGATTGTAAAGCTAATTTTAAACTGTGAAACGCATTTTCAGCTTCTTCGTTCCATACAAACTTTTTGTTTTTTCTAGACGTAAGGGCACTCAAAGGGGCAGCTATATGTGCGAAGTTTTGTATGAATTTTCGGTAATAAGAACACATACCCAAGAAAGATTTTACCTGTTTCGGGGTAGTAGGAGTGGGAAATTTTTTCATGGCTTCTATTTTGATTTCATCAGTTCTTAGCCCTTCGCCATCTACAATATAACCCAAGTAACGCAGAGATGATTTACAAAATTCGGACTTAGTCATATTGATAGTGAGACCATTTTCCTTCAAGATAGATTGTACAAGTCTTAGGTCATTACAGTGTTGTTCAAAGGTTTCACTTACAATCAGGATATCGTCAAGATAACAATGTACACGACCGGGAAAGCGGTGACTGAACAGTTTGTCAGCAATCATTTGCATGTGACTAGGAATATTACGTAGACCAAACGGGCACACAGAGAATTGGTAAGATCCACGTCCATCAATGAAGAAGGCGGTTTTCTCCTTAGATTCAGGCGATAATGGAAGTTGCCAGAAAGCCTTGGACAGGTCCAGAGCAGTTAAAAACTTGGCATCACGCAAACTGTCCAAGATACGATCAATCCAAGGTAGACAATACGAGTTTGGTTTAGTTACTTTGTTCAGGCCACGACTGTCCAAACAGAAGCGAGGTTCTCCATTCTTTTTATTAACTATCAACGCAGGCGACTGCCAAGAAGAAGAAGCAGGTTCTATGACTCCTAATTGTAACATTTTATCAATTTCTTTGTTCATGATTTCTTTCTTTGCATGAGGAATAGGATAATGTCTCTGCCTAACAGGATCTCCAATGGTTTCAATCTTATGAAAAATTCCTTTCAAACGGCCCAATCCTTTCTTTTCATATGAAACATCTTCATAGGATCGCTTGATATCATTGATAATAACAACTTGTTCCGAGGTTAAATTGGTCGGACCAATCAATCCTTTGGTTACAACAGGCGGTTCAGGAGTGAGATCAGCAGAAAAAATACGTTCATCTATTTGGGTTACAGCATTTAAATGTAATACAGGAGGTATTGTACAAACAGACACAGGAAAAAGTTCAGGACAGATATTAAATCTTTTCCAAAAGTCAATTCCTAACAAGTAAGATGACGTTATAGATGGAACAACTAAAAACGTGATACATTTTTCAATACCCTGATACTGTACAGGTAACGTTAAGGTTCCTAAAACAGATTGACCATTCCCATCCGCAGTGAGTACACGAGTTTCACAAGGTACAAGAGGATATCCTAAGTTCAAAAATTGGACATGAGAATTCTTTCCTAGAATTGATATCACCGCCCCACTATCCAATAGTGAGAGACAGATTACAGAATGAATTTTAATATTAACGTAAGGTCGGCCATCATTTTCTTTTCTAACAACACGAGTTGTGCATAAATTTCTGGTTACCCCTCGGTAATTATACCGTGAGTTTCCGTCTGACGATATTACATCTGAAGATGAAGAACGAGCTATCGTATCGGAAGGATGTCTTAACGAGGGAGAAATTAGTTTTTTGAAAACGACGGGGGTGGTCTGGAAGTATCCGGCATCAGCGATGCAGGTTTCTGTTCACGCATGACATTGTTATATCTATTCCTGGGTGAACGACGGGGTGTAAAATGTCTAACTCTGTTTTTACATTCCTTAGAAATGTGTCCAACATGTCCGCAAGAAAAGCATCGTATGACTGGTTTGGGACGATTCTCTACTGCATTAACTCTCATGGCAGTAGGTCTAGAAGAAGAAGAAGAAGTATGGCCCTTGGTCAGACGATCGAAGTTGGAGACCATTCTTTCCAGTTCACTTACTGACGAAATGTGAGAACTAGCCAAAAGAGAGACATATCTCTGATGTAACCCGCGTTTGAAGACTTCCAACAATTCATTCTCAGTCAGTTTCTCATCAAGGGAGCTATTCATTTCTATTATTCGGGCAATATAATCTGCTGAAGTTTCATAATTGTTTTGTATCGACGACCAAATACGTAATTTTCTATCTATCATAAATCCAGGGGCTTCAAAACGGTGGTAAAAGAGTGCCTTGATAGCTTCCCAAGTCATTTCCTCTTTAAAAATTATTCGAAAGTGTGTAAGCGCTCGATCCTTCAGAAATTCAGGCAAAACGTATACCAATTGTTTATTTGGGAACCTCCTAGCCCTTGCAATTTCTTCCAACCGCGTAAAAAATTTCTTACATCACCGAGACCATCAAAAGGTTTTACTGGCCAAGATCCAAAATTTACATTCAAAAGTTGCGAAGTTTTATTAAGACTTAAAGCATTATCGAAGGATTTCTCGATAGATGCCGACTCTTCTACAGCAACAACGTTCACATTGCTAGACACGGATGTACAAGGTGGTTCCATATCAAGAGATATTTGAGCATTCATACGCGATTGTGGAGCAACTTGTTCGAATTCTACTTCCAGATTTTGTTTATTATATTCTAACGCTTGCCTTCTCAAACTAGGAATTGAACGTTTCGGTATAACTCCTCTTTCAGATAAAGCTTTCTTTAGTGTAGCACCGTTAGCTTTGTCTACATTGGGAATTGGACCCAAAAATAACAATGGTTCAAATCGAGACATTATTATAAGAAAGTATGACAAAGGTTCTAAAACTTTATATGCTCAAAAAACTTTTAAGTTACACACGAAAATTTATCTTTGAATGACAAAGGTTCAAGAGATATTTGGTTGTGCTGACAATGTTATTATCTTCCGACGCTTCAATGTTTTATTTTATGTTTTATAAATAACTAAAATTATTTTCACACTCTCCTATGCTTTTTCTATTCTTACAAACTAGTTTCTTAAACGTGTCTTTCGACACTAGGGAGGGACTCGGTGCTCTGGTAGATAAAAGAAGTTTATCGCCACCACCCAATTCGGATTAAATCTGATTACACAATGAGTAATCAATCGTTAACAAAACAAAATTCTGATCACGAGATCTATTTAATAAATAAATAAAATTTCTTACGATTATTTACTCGCGCACAGTTTGAGAAAGTGCGTACTTACCAATTATACTTTGTTTATACTTCGTATCTACGGAAATTCCCGCGCGAAACGTAATACATTCAATATTTCGCGGGAAACTTGTGTTCCCACCAAATCTTAACAAAAGTCGGTTTTCACACCACGCGATATTCCAACCAGTCGCGCGGCGATTTACTCGTGAGATTTAACAGTTATCACTTCACACACATATTTGTATTACACATGATTGCTACAAGACATATCAATTGTACATATAATTTATCACAAATGGCATTAAAAGCAACATGTAAACCCAAGCGTAGTCATGACACAGATTTTTTCAAGTTTGTAATTATTCGAATTACTGTATATCCGAGAAACGAATTCACAATTTATTCGTCTTCTTTTTGATATTATCCCGGACAACGAGCCCACAAATTGCTACGTGAGGACGTGCAATCAAATTGCTACGTGTGTGGTTTCCATTAACCACGCTCTCACATAACAAGTAAATTATGCTTCGTCCAACGGTCGAACACACAATTTATTACAAAAGCAAACTTAGAACAATGAACAAGGTTTCAAACTGAACTATAAGAAGCAAAATACATATTCTGTAGAGTAATACTGTTATAAATATAGGTCTATATGCTCGTTACGTAGTCTAAAGATATTAAGAAGTAAAAGGTCTATACTCGTGTTTATGTCTAGGGGTTTCTTACAAGTGTATGGGGCCCTTTTACTTGGCTCTGGACGAGAGAGGCCTCTGTGTCATGCTTACCCTTAAGTCCACAAGCAGTCAGGTTACCAGGAACACCTTACTCCTTCAGTATACCATTTATAACTTATTGAATAGAATCTTCATATTATGTATCAAGGTAAATTTATAGGTACATCCATGTAAACAACAAAATTATATATATATATCATGTGAAACTAAGATTATCAAAAAGTACATTAGACCTTTCCAAGAAAGTGGATATATTATTTCCATCAATGGAGCCTTTCATTTAGCTCTTGGTTGCCTTCATAGTGAGATAATATGGTCTTCCTCCCAATGGTTGGCCAAGGATTCGAACCTTTGTTACATAACTACTCCGAGTATATACTAGTTTATTGGAAGATTATATACACGGAGGCGGAGATATGTACTTTAGTATTATTAAGAGTATTGAATCTACTGATGGGTATACAAAATGAATTTCAATAGAAAGATATCGGATGGTAAGTGATTTACATTTATTGTGTAAACATATACATTACATAACAATACAGTTACTTTCAAAGTAAATCTGTAGGGAATACTATTCCATACAATACGCAAAATTATGAAAGTATTGCCATATTTGGATAGAGACAGTAAAACACACAATGGTAATTATTAAAAGACACCAACCTTGGTATTACAAATATAAATCAATACCTGGATTATCGTGGGGTCTATAACATGAAATGGGAATCATTCATTCTTCATTCATACTCAAGATCTTATATTATTACACAAAGGAAATTAATATATATATAGTTCAACGATTATATGAACTTGGTTATGAATAAATTATCAATATATATACATCATATACAGTAGTAATATTGTCACTTACAGATAGACTGGCGAGCTGGATAAGAATAACTCAAAGACAAGTATGTTATTGTTAACGTATTTTGGCACTCATAGACGGGAGATGGCAGGATCATGAAAGAAACATACCCTGATGATTCTATGGCGGTCGCTGGTTATACTCTAGGACGTACAGGAGTGCGGTGATGTCAGAATCAGACAGATCCTGTCCTCAGGACGAAGAGATCGCCACTTCACAAGTGATAAGAGAAATAATTTACGTTTCAACACTATTCTCAATGCCAAAGGAATAAGGCGTCACTATTTCCATAGTCTGTCCAAGCATATACGGGTGGTCATTTAATCACTCTCATAACAAGGGTCGTAACCAGAAAAGTTAAGAGAGGATCTTCACGTTCTCATAAGAATGAGTGTTCATTGATAAACTACTGATGCGCAATATACAGACTCTCGCGTTGAAGATGTATTCGTTCCTTCGGAACCCATTCTTGTTTTAGTTAAATTTATAACACTGAGCAAGTATAAAGAATTGTTTAAGTGATTCTTTTATGAATCCTAACAATGAAAAGTTGATCAGAAACAAGGGATTATCTTATTTCACACGGATATGAAAAATGGCGGCAATTGCAACAACCACGCCCAAAATCATACAAATGCTACATCACTCAAAAAAAACTCCCAAATGTTATCTTAATATCACTTCGACAACGGAATCTATATGACTCACAGGATACTCAAGCCTGTTCACGATATTATTTGGTTTATTGATTACTATTGATTATTAATAAGAACGGTTTTGGGGTACACTAATGTTGGCGGTAAATCCGTCCACGCGCATAACAATTGACACAGGTTGTTTTAAAGTACATTATTACACGGCACACAACAAGTATTATTTTATGAACGCAGGAAGACAACAAGATTGATCATTACACTGTTATGAAGATTGCCTCTAATTATCTAACAATACTATTAACTTGTCGTAATTACTACGATGACTGTCCGCCGCGAGAACAGAGTGGGCACTGGGCCACCCCATACGTGTGGTCTAACCCATCGTAAAGGAGAAACTGTTTGTCATAACGGACTTCGAAAAGACGTTACAAAAAAAGAACATTCCATGGACATCACGTGATAGTGGTGATGAGTGCACCATTCGTATGCACGAGGATACCCGAGGATTACCGACAAGGTGTAGAGAAAATATAATAATATTATTATTTATTATTGAGTGACGACAAAGGACAACTACGAATTATTGGTATAGCAGTGGATATGAACGTATTACGCGTTGAATATTTTAATGCGTAGCATTCTCTTGATGAGACAATATCGAAACAATATAATAAGTCATTATGGTGTAAATGCAGCGAGAGTGGTGAAGGGAGGGATAGTGGAGGTTGTAGAGTATTAATTAAGTGGGAATAATTCTAAGAATTGAGAAAGCATTAGGTACGTATTGTTTTTTTAATGACTAACAGTAAGTTTTAATTCATCTAATATGGAGAATACACAAAAAGTAACGGAATACATAGAAAATATTAATCTTTCATTATGTTAGGTACTTTTATTATTTATGGCGCTATCAAGGTACACTTTTATGTTTTTGATATATCAGTTTATTTTATAACCAAAAGATAAATTAATAGCCGTAAATGTAGAACTCTCTCTCTTTTCTGTAAGTTTTCGAGTGTCCTGTAAAGGTAGCAGGAATTGAAAATTTTCGTGTAGTCGTAAAACATGTTAAGATCTTCATTTCAGCGATATGGTCTTACTTTTGTTTAGATTTATCTTTTGTTTTATTGACTACCTCACGTCCGAGAGATGGTAAAGGCAGAAAGACAGCACAACATTTAGAACAACACTAAAATTTAGAATGTAAAGAAAGACTCCAGCGTCTCTAGTTAAGATTTTACATTAGCACTACACTTAAATGTGTTCTAAGGTAGATTTTTCCCTCCGCGCGATCTTCGTCTTCCCTTTCCCCGCTGTTGTTTCCTCGGTACGAACTAAAATTTTACGAATAAATATCTTATAGGAATTCAGTGAGAGTACTATGTAGTTCGTACCTTATGATTATTATGAATAAATGTGCAACTTTCTCATTTGCACCATACCACACTCTTCACATACCGCACTATTTTAACATTACATAAAACAGTCTATGTTTCATATAAAAATGAAGTCTCTTTTACATAAAAAATATGAAATATAATCGAATTAAAACTGTTATATAAGAAATCATTAACGAAAATATTTACTACCTTTTACTTTATTTTAATGGTCCTATTATAAAAAAATATTTTTGCATTCTTAACTCTCACCAAAGGACTAAGTACTTTAATGTAAATTTATATTCAGATAAATAACATTTAAAAGCTTTGCGAAATGCTAAAATTAAAGCGAAAAGAAATCTCCAATCGAATTAATCCAAGTGAAAACATAATGACACGATGTTATTGATTTGTAAAAATGTAAATAAGACATAAAATAGTTATGTAAATATGTTTATTTGCTTCATTATTTTATTCTTCATTGTATATTGGTTAAATTATTTTACTAAACGAAGAAATATATTCCAAATTAATTAGCAATTATAATATCTTGCTGCGATTTTAATTTTATCTACATTAAATATTTTTGTAGAAAATATCGATTTTCTTTTAGATATTTTTGTTTTATTAATGTTATGTAACTAATAATTATGTAATGAAAAATATTATACTTTAAATTGACAGGTAAAATTACTTACCAAAGTTAATAAAGAATAATGTTGTTTATAATTTTTTTTAAACTAATTTGGTTATATTCTTTTTTGCTGAAATTCGATAGCTTTTTGATGGAGGTTCAATATCTTATAATTTAAAGGTTCAATCTCAATATTTGCTCATTATTGCCTCCTCTTGGAAGGTATGATGAAATACGAGAATCCCATAAAAGGAAGTTGTTCATTAAATTTCATATTATACAAAAGAGGTATTTAACATTTTAGATTTAGTGACAAGCCACCCATCGTAATTGAAATGTCTTAATGGAACAATGAACCAGGGATGTTGCGAATATTCGCATCCGCATCCGCAAATGCGGAGCTTCCGCATGTATTTGGACATCTGCATCCGCATCCGCATCCGCAATAATCGATGCGGATGTTCATGCGGATGCGGATGTAAGACAATTTGCGACAAGAAAGAAATGGGGCGGGGCCGGCAAATGGCGCGTGCCGTTCGCACTTGACATTAACCAATGGGAACGAAAAAATTGGTGACAAGATCCGACGCGTTTTTATTTTTGCCGGTTTTATTTTATTTTTGCAAATAACAAAAAAGAAAAAAAATATTTCATCCATAAAAATCATAATATTATAGTAGCAACAATTTCGTCACATATTTGACAGTGGGGCCAACCAACTAAGATAGTTCCTACTTTTTTTTTCTATAACATCTTGAACATCCGCATCCGCATCCACGGATGTGAGCCTTCAAAAATCCGCATCCGCATTCACATCCGCGGATGTGTAAAAATCGACATCCGCAACATCCCTGCAATGAACCATCACGGCATATCCCACAATTGGTGTAGTCAACGACCAACTGCTTGTATTAGGCATGCAGATTATCTTTCTGTGCCAATGAAAAAATGAGACATTTCTCATCGCTGATGCACACTATGATGTACAATACTTGGTATAAATGGGAATAAAACAGTGATAGTATATAATTTTAATATCATGGAGTGGAACAGTTTATTGTGTTGTTATTAATTTTGTAATCTGAATTTTGGTAGAATTATACTACGCTACTGGTCTATTTTATTTATATGTTGATAGCTCTATATACATTATATTTATTTATTTATTTATTTATTCTACAGAGACACACACAGTGAGTTGAGAAAACATTCATAAAATAAGAAAAAAAAGACACATTGATCCGGTCAGGCCAACCCCCCCAATTAAGCGTGCCTACATCATGCACGTTCAAATAAAATTATACAAAAAAAAAAAACAAACATAAGGGTAAAAACTAACTAATGCAAGTCCAGTAAACCAGCCTCACATTACGGCAAACAACAAATTATAAAAAGGTTAGATGAAAAAATATAATTAATTAAACCTATGAACTAAACCAACAAGAAATGTATGAAATGAAAGAATGATATAATGATAAAAAAAAAGATAGAAATCAAAAGTTGTACAGATACCTACAGCTGTCTGGCACTTATACCAACTCACTTAATACTTATTTACTTGACTGGAATGTAAAGTATTATTAACATACCTGCTACTATTGCCCAATAATATATTCTTACCATACTAGCAACAAGTGACGGCATTGACCGTTGCATTGAGACATTGAGAATACCGTTCACCGATTCAAGTCATTCTTGTTTACAATCAAAATAATTTATACAAATAAATTTAAATAATATCGAGCAAGATATAAAATACATAATGAATTATACATTTCGATTGGAGAGCCGTGTTTACACCATATAACATTGTGCAAAATCTAAGCAGAAGAAGTGAGAAAAGAGTCCCAACGCATACGAATTGGATCTAATCTGACTTATAAATTATAAATCAATACAAGCTATCAAAAAAGTATAATCTATTATACGGGCGAGTTAATCGCTAGATTGCCATTTCTTCAAACTAACCCGGGGTTATAAATATCATAAGTAGGTACAAATGTACATAGGGCGAGTTTATCGATCTTCTAACTAACTTCTGAATGACATCATTCTGTACTACAATATTAGACTAAATATATTACAAATAAAACAAAATAATATTAATATGGGTAGATATTATGTGTAACAGATCTGGAAGGTCGTTTCTAAAGAATAAATTAAATGTACCCACAATGTAATAATATAGTTAGTACCTAACACGTCATAGGTCACACAATTGCATGCAAAGTATTACGAGAGAGAGATAATATTTCTACATATATACACAGAACATGTTGTATTATAACCATTTTACCAATGACATTTAATGTAGATTGGAAATTTAAAGGAAAAGGTGGCAATGCAACCAATATAATTTCATATCAACCAGTTCAAAATGATACGTTCACTTCTCCCTCGAGTCCGTCGTTGTAGATGCAGTTATAAAAATACGTTACTGTTGATTCAAAATATATTAAAATATTATTAAGATTAATAATCAAAATAATTTTGAAAAGACCACGAGACTACCCTACCGAACAAATATTTACAGAGTTTAAAGTTCCTAAATTTATTCTAAATTTTTTATTCTGCAGGTTCTCAAAGAACCGGAATATCATTATTTCCTTACTGAGAATCGTACCAGACATAAATATGTATTCGTTCGTCCTAAGAAACGCACAGTTTTTGGTCAGCAGCATTACACATATTTCGGAGAGACCCAATTCAATAACCTGCCATTAGACGTGAGAAAGACTCCAAGAGGCGACGAACTTATAAAAATAATAAAGAAGCGCTACAAGCCAGATAAGACGGGATAACACTTTCAGCGACAATTTTGAGATTCGGGCTCATGATGTCATCATTGAGCACTGAATCGCGTAAAAGTGATGTATTTCTGTGTATGTGTGTTTGTGTTAATGTTGATGAGAGGAAAATTGATCCAACTGATTTGTATATTGTTTTGACGTTGTGAATAGGTAATTGTATTGGTTTAATTTTGTATTGTGCTGGTAGATTTTGTTGAACGTTTGATGAAAGTACATGAGAACTGAAAGTTTACTATTTGTAACAAATTCTTATATGTGTATTATAATTTCTAGCTGATTCTTTTATGTGTGTTAATGTTATAATTGAAATCCGACCCTCCGCACAAGCATTTAGTTGCTTATGGAGGGAGCATTTTTACTGTGTGTTTTATTGTTTTATTAATGTAATATCAATGTATACTGTGTATTTATGAATAAAATAAATATATTTAAAAAAAAAAAAAAGTTAATGGTCCATATATTAGAAGTGCACTTTTTTATAACTATCACCACAATTTGTTTGTATCATGTACGTAGATAGGTACAAAATATAAATCATTCTACACAATTGACGAAATGCTAGATGATTAGAAATGTTTGATTGCTTTTTGTGATATAATTATTGTTCCTTCTGTGTAATCAACTGTATATTATTGACGTTGTAGACCCGGGCTCTTTACAGTCGCGACTACAAAAATACTTTGATTTGACTTTTTATTTAACTTAAATTATTTTAAAACTGTTTTATTTTGAATATATTTCAAATATTGATGAATATTATATGTATGGCGAGTCCAAGTGCCTGTATAATAAGGGCCAAGGACAATAATTAAAATAAATAAATAAAATATATTTTGTTTTGTAGATTTGAAGGACATTCTTTTTTTGAAAATGTATTTTTATGGTTTTTAAGTACCTATAAAGAATGCCTTATATTTCACCATTAGTAGGAAAAAGACCATAACTACCTTAACGCTATGGAGGTAAACAGCATAATATTACAACTATAATATAATATAGCGAGTTACAATCCATTGGATTGGTCTGCAACGAGTTTAGATTTTCTTCTCCATTCCTCCCTATTTTCAGCTAGTCTCTTTAGTTCTTCTGTCTTTCAGTTGGTCCATATAAGTATCTCTTGGTCGGCCTCTACCATTTCGGCCTTCGGTCCTACCCTCCGCGATGGTGATAAGCAGTCCTGGGTGCCTGATGTCGTAGCCAAATTATTATTAATTTTGGGACATAATTTTACAACAAATTTGTACTGTGCTACCAGTCTATTACGTCAATGGCTATAACAAGGTGCATTCCATAATGAGCTGTGTGTACACTTATTACTCTACATAATAATATGTATAGCAGTCAATAATTATATACATGGTCATTACATGATGGTGTTTTGTATTACCTATAGGCAGATATATATATTTAACGTTGGTTTACATGGATGTATCTATATTACGTGTACTTACTTTATTATTTAGTACTGTTGTATTTGTATGTATGGTAACACTTTCACTGATCTTGAATAAAAGCCAAAAGATGTTTCGTCATGATAATTACATATATGTATAGGGAGAAATGTATAGTATTAAGCAATGTTATAAGTAGGCACATTTTTTTTAATATATTTGTATTTAATCAACCAAGGGTATACTGAGGAAGGTGCAGAGATCAAAATCAAGATCGAAGAAGGCGGCTGCTCGCCTCTGGAAATCAAACCCAACTTACACTAAATAAAATGGGATTATTGTAAACTCAGTGCGTCCCTTATCCCCTAAAAAAACTTAATTTCCCTAGATTTTTTTATGTACCTACATTATATTATTAATAATATATGTTTAGATGATGCTTCTACAAATATTGCTGAGCTTAATTTTAGTTTCGGAATACTATATAACATACAAACTTGTAGTTCATCCTCTCCGAGCCAATATACATAAGATATTAAGAATGAATAGAATTACATACACTATCGTGAAAAATAATCATTTTTATTACCAAAATATCTATCAATATTAATTTGTTCCATCATTTAGAAGATCGATCTTTCTCAATTACCTACCTTACGATTTGTTATAAGCTTTCATTCATTCATACCTCCCCGGCATTTCCCACAAGTGAGTTAACCAGCGGATTAAACGCGTGTAATAAAACATGCAAGCTGTCTTCTCCGTGCCAACAAACAATTAAGACATTCAGGATAGGTGGAAAACCTCATCACTGAAATGAAGGTGTATTTTTTCGAAACCTGCCTTTTACAGAACACTTTAAAACTTACGCAAAAGAGTGGAAGACTAACTTATTCTTTACCGGTAACCTCGCGGAATTAATCTTACTGTAATAATCTTCCATATTACAAAGACGTTTGTAAACATCTTTACTTTAAATACAAAATGTAATCACTTCTATTGTTAACATTAACATAAATAATATCATACGTACCTTTATAATATCTCCGTTACATAGAATAATTATAGATATTAAGAATAATAATATGACTGCATTACCATCTCCGGTAAGATGATATCACATCACATATCGCATACCATCAAGCAGGTATATATGAGTACATATTATATATTATCACCTATCACGGTCAATGCATCTCTCCGCATCTCACTTTCATTACCATTTAATACATAATGTATAAGTTTACAAGTTTAATACATTTAGCTATAGGTATATTTCATCATCCGATATTCATACGAATTGTACAATGCGTTAAGTATAATTATTTGGTATACCTACATATATCCACGTTTAATATTAAACAAAATACTACCATATAAAACTTAAAAAAATAAGATTATTATTATTCTAAAAATTAGACCATCACAGCTTTTGGCCAAGGCGATCTCAGCAGGAAAAATGAAAAAAAAGAAATGCCAAGTCAAAAAAAAAACAGCGAGACAGAAAAAAAACATAAAAAAATCAATAAAACAAACAGAATCAAAGGAGAGTCTCTATCCTGGCGATAAAATCATTGTTTGTTATGTTGAAAATATCGACATGAACATGTATGGGTGTATTTACAATGGGGTAGACAGAGAGAACAGTGATGGCTGATGAAGCAGATTTTTATTATCGGTAGTTACAAGTTAAGTAGGTGAGGTGGCAATCCATCTTGATGTTGTGATGTAAGGTAGAGCTGATGCAATGTCCAGATGTGATCTGATGGTGGTGATGTGGTATTATGATATGATGGTGTGAAGGCAGTTGTACCTCGTAGAGTTCTCTTTATATAATTGTGATATAGTAGATGCATTGTAACGTTCTACAGTATAGTCACGTAGGTGCTAAATCAGCACTGGTGGTTTGTAGGCACGTATGTAGGTGCTGATGCACAACATTTGATAATGCCCCGGAAGGGATACTTGAACCCGCAACCCATCTACCCACACTTGGAAATATCTTGCACCTCACTGAAAAAAATACTAACGAAATTTCGCAACGAATCATTGTTACGTACTATCAGATTAAGACCAGAGATAGTACAAACGATTCATTAGTACGAATCTATGATATTAACTTTTCGCAAACAAATCGTTCGTAAATTTACCAATCATTTGCTTGCGAAAAGTTAATATTATGGATTCGTACTAACGAATCGTTTGTACTATCTCTGGTCCTAATCTGATAGTACGTACCAATGATTCGTTGTGAGTATTTTTCTCAGTGCACATCATCAAGGTAACGTAAAATGTTAAGTTCTTTACGATAACCTAATGATGAGAACGGAAGCTCTCGAAGAGATTAAGTTAAGGTGGAAGTACCTACTAAATATAGTTATTTTATTAATTTAACGTGAGCTTCCACCAAGTACCGTCGGTCGACGATATTAATTAGATTCGTATTGTACTTATAACTAAGTAATATACCTACATATTAAGTACCTACTGTACAGGTAATTACTAATTATTGGTTTGCTGGTTATCAAAGTATCAGATACTGCGATATACCTACAGCTGATGGTATATGTATTTTGTAGGTTTATTTGAGTACCTACTTAAGTGTGCAGACACATGCAAGACACGTCCTAATAAACAAAATACAATTAATTCTTATCAAAGTATGCAATCATATAATAATACCTATATTTATTTATTAATTTATTTATTTACTAATACAATATAATATGGCCAAATCAGCCTTTACTTCTGAACAATAATAACAATAAAAAAACATACTTGAAACAAAAACTATCAATATTATTATAATAACAGACAATGAAAAATAAAAACATGACAACAGAAGCTACAGAGGATTCATAGTGGAAAGCATGTATGAGTACCTTCGAACAAACCCGCTCACGGCAAATTTCCTCACGGTGACTCCGTATCGTTGAAGATATCGACTTAAACACAATAAATTGACAAGGCATGCTAGATCAAGCAATGCCGACACGATGGGCGCCAAATTTGACAAGGGCCCGTTCTCAGCTGGAAGGAGGCAAAGAGAGAAAAGCGATACTTACATAATATACCTACAATACTCATCTCATATATTCATAATAATAATTACAAAAAAAAACAACATTGGCATACTACAGTGAAATTTATGGGCGGTGATGAAAACACAAGCGTTTATTTACACAATTTTTTTTATTTAAAAATAAACACAAGATTATCAAAATTAATAATAAAGGCATTTAATTTAAAACTAAAGTTATCTATCTAAATTATAATCTACCCCTCATCCCGATTAAAATATGTCTTTATCCAAATAATAAAATACACAGTCTTTTCACTACACATTAATTAATTGTCACTATCAAAACAAAACCAAAACACAGACGCACAAGAATCGCTCACGTTGGGTGGGAGCCTAGGCACACCAGCCCGGCTCACACCACCCTGATGCATCGTCCTGCCTGCTGAACTGCAGACAGGCGCAATCCTTCCCACGCTGACATTCTGGGATATGGTCCTCAGAATGGTATCCGTCCGAGGCCAGCGGCCTTCAAGCCCACGAGAGGCTACATCCTGGGACCCGGCATCCTGGGCGGGGTCCCATCTCGTCGGCTCCGCCACACAAGGGCAGGAGCAGCGCTCTCCACGGAGGCCTGGCGGGTAATGTTGTGGAACCCGGCGTCCTGGGCGGGAAACCGCGGGGTCCCATCTTGCTGGCTCCGCCACACAAGGGCGGGAGCAACGTTCTCCACGGAGGCCTGGCGGGTAATGTCGTCGTGGTCTGCCGCTGATGGCCCGCTTAGGGGGATGCTACCCCACGCTCTCTACCTTCACACCACACCCTTTGCCTTCATTCTGCATCTTTACCCCGGACATACGGCGTTACTAGCTAGTATCCCCGGGTACTTTACTCGCAGACTACCAGCGTATTCCACGCAACATATCTCACACGATTAGTTCAATTCATAATTAAATAAAAAAAAGTGTCCAATTTCACCACAGTATAACGGTTCATTTTTTTTTTTATCCCCCCCATTTTCAAACAAAACCCCAATCTATACTGACAACCTAACTAGCACTTACATACTAGTTACAATGTAAGGAGAGTGTATGTATGTTGGTATCTACGTTCGTGTAGGTAGTATTTCATATCACCTTTGATATTATACCTACCTACAGGAACGTTTACATCTAGATTACAATGTACATACAAACAAACACACACTCTGACCTATAACATAACATTATGGGTTGATTGGCGAGAGACACGAAAGACGGCGACGAATGGTGACCACATGTGATTCATGGAATCACGTCCAGTACCTGCCTTGGGTCGTTGTTTCACGAAGTTTGCACGATTTTTAGATATTTTAATTATTATTATTACTACTGACCGAATATTATTACGAAAAATATTTTGGATAATTTTTTTATCACCGGCCAAAAACCACCACATATCAAACTATTCCCGTATGTTGTCATAAGAGAATACAACCAGTAGGTAACTATTCCTGAATCCAACTCAGTAACTATTCCTTTATGTTGTCATAAGAGACTACAACCAATAACTATTCCTGAATCCAACACAGTAACTATTCCTTTATGTTGTCATAAGAGACTACAACCAGTAACTATTCCTGAATCCAAATCAGAAACTATTCCTTTATGTTGTCATTAGGGAATACAACCAATAACTATTCCTGAATCCAACACAGTAACTATTCCTGAATCCAACACAGTAACTATTCCTGAATCCAACACAGTAACTATTTCTGAATGTCTTATCTTTTACTGGCACGAAGAGGACAAATTGTATGTTTGTTACGTGCGGTTGGTCTGCTGGCTACCCCACGTGTGGAAAATGCTGTGATGGTATGAATTAATTTTATTTACTTCGCAAATGAATTATAACAATTACATGTTTAAAATCGTGTAGGTATTGTCATTTATTATTTATTTTAAATTAAATTAATGTTAATACATAAAATCAAAAAAAAAGTATATCAATACATAATTAATGTAACATAATGAACACATAATTTACATTTGTGTTCCTGTGTTGTGTGAGCAGTGGTCATATCCCCACGATAATATTATACCTTCATGTTCTTGTTCAACAGATAATTATTAAATATTGTTACTAGCTTTTACCCGACATCACTAAGGGAAAAATAATTGTAACTGCAGATAGCATAAGCTAGTATTTTCTATGTTTTTATGTAAATTTAGGTTAATTATTATGAAAATAACTTCGCTATCACATTTTAAACCTCATACCTCGTAACACTTCAACCTTTTATGAAGTTTTTTTTAAAGAAATTAAGATTTTTGTAACAAGATTTTTAATGTTCATTGATATTTTCAAACATTTTATTGTTCATATTAGTTAGCCGAGTTTTTTATTGTGAATTTGTGAACTATGTATAAAGTGTAATAAATAAATAAAAAAAACAGTTGTAATATTTTTAAGATTATTTATTTATTTTATTCTTCTTGCAAATCATCATTTACATAACTAAATAACAAAATCAACAAGGTTTAAATGATATGTGATACGTTGTGATACATTTTATTTTGTCAGGAAGTACTCAGAGAAACGGAATAAAATTATGTAGAGAACAATAAATTTACATCATCATTGTACTATAACAAACTTTGTTTTCATCTAGTCTCCATCATTCACCCGATCTTGAGTGAATTATTTCATCTAGGCTACTAAACTGGACATAAACATACACACATATTAGTTAACAAACGGATAAAAATAATTATAAACAAATTATAATTTATAATAATTATTTATTGACTGTTTTCAAAAAGGAAATAGCGACGCGTTGTTGGAACTCATGTTGTACAGTTGAACAGTCTCGTATATTTACGCATAATCGTAATATTAATTCAATATAATCATTTCTTATACATATGTACAGACACTTCAACTATATTATATACGTGATCGGAGACTAATTAGGTATTTGTTTACGTTATATATTACTTATGTATATATCATTTAAAGTGAAAGTTATAAATAATATGCTAGTTGTATTGTCGGTTATATGACATATGTATCAATTGTTAACATATAAGACAAATTTGTTTTATATACAATTCTACATACTTCCGATAGTTGAACAGCTCTTGTAACAAGAATCTTATAGAGCCGTGGCCTCCGAAATAATAGATCTCCAAGTTTTTCTGTATTGGGCAGTAGATTGTCAACAGTCTTCAGCATTTGGCTCCTTCAAGTTTCGGTTGATGTTTTCTTATGGTCTTTGCTGTTTGTCTGACAGTATTATGATCCTACTGAAATCGTTAAACTGCCATTGATCATAGTAACGCAGTGCTAATTTTCTCAGAAAACATGTTCCAATATTAATAATAATGTCATTATTACGCTGTTTAACTCTGTATAATTAAGATGCTGATGGTCTAATTCCTAGTTTTACTTAAACATTGCACACCTTATACCTGGAAAAACCATAAAAGGACTCCTGCAGTTAATAAAAACATAAATTTTTCAAATCTTGCAACACTAATGTGTTTGATCACAAACCAATTTTTCCTTTGAATTTCTAGTCTATACAATATGAGTTGATTTAACTTTTAGCAGAATTCACACACAGCCTCTCACACATGCAAATAAATCAAAGTTGAGCAAAAAAAATCTTCAGGAATCGAATTGCATATTACTTATTGCGTAATAGATTTCATCTCTACTTTAAAAACTTAAGTTAATATCGATTTATTGCAATCGTAAAAGGTGAATAATTATGCAACATTATGCAATCAATATTAGATATAAGTTTTATCACACAGGTCATCATACTCGTAAGTCGTGGATGCTATTTACCTTATTTATCAAGAACCTATTATTGTGTGAAACTGTACTGACGTGTAGGGCTGAAAGGTCGATTTACGTAATATTTCGCTTTCCGCATATCGACTGGTCGTAGACATGATGTAATGTTTTACTATGACATTTCACATACTTGCTAAAGGTTGTAGTGGGTACATATGTATTATGGTAAATTATTATCTCGTTTTACTGGATTTACTCTTCCGCATTTGCTATGATAATTTGTGAGAACTTTGAAAGACCTTATGGGTTATTCAACTTGGAAATTATTTTATGATAAGTCACTAAGGGACGACTATTTATAGATTTGGTTGTTGTTTTTCGGGTTTGCCAGGTCTAGTTTTATTTTGTCAACGTTTCGGTGCACTTGCTGGCCCCATCTTAGCAAAACATACCGAAAAACAACAGCCAGATAGTGAAGATCGCCATGAAAGCCTTCAAACCAAATTATGTAGAGATTTTCTTAAAAATTTCCGTAAAGAGCTTGAATGATATAATGCTACTATACTGACCACTAAAATTTACGAGCTTTATAGTTTGATTTTAGGCATTGAATTTCAGACGTGTATAACGTTCCATCTGAACAGATACTTTGATGCAATTGGTTAGCTTATTTAAATACTAATGTTTATTTATAAAAAAGACAAATACAACCCCCAAAAGCCTTCATAGTAAGCAATATCAAGCTACTGTTGTAAAAGTGGAGCAAATTTGATATTTCGATTGAAACTTAGAAAGAAGAAGAAATAGTCTAAAAGAAATAACTATAATTTGAATGTTTTGAGTATTCCACAATACACTTCAGTTAATTGATTATGTAAATCGCGAATACTCAAATAGGGCATTGTGGAATACTCAAAACATTCAGAATGTCTCGAAACTGTTACATAGTTAATCCTTCAAAAATAAATGAAATTACTATAAATTTCACTTATTTTCGAAGGATCGACTACTTAACAGTGGCAAAACGTTTTTATAATATAAAATATATTTTATACATGAATTATCTGTTACTTGATTTTGTAAGACTGATATTTTAGAAATAATTAAAACTTGGATTTAGGTCCTCATTTATGCAAAGACTGCTGGATGGTGCTGCAGCAATACGACAGTAGTTGACAAAAGTCATTTACAAAGTTTCTAATTTCTAAGAAATAATTACACACAGAGGAGCAATAAAATAGACAAATGTCTATCATCATTCAAATGAATTTCTATATGTAATCGTAGTATAAACTTAAACCGCATTGAATGCAACATGCATTTCTCTAATGCACCCACTATGACTTGTCATTCACATACATGCATTATTATCATATTATTATAATGGTTATGGTTGTCATACTTTAATCTCTAAATATCTATTCATACTGTTATGCTTTTTGGTTCAGCAGAGCGTATAGTAAAAAAGATACTTCGTAAATGAATAGTTTCGCTGTCTGTTGATCAAACTTATTAGCTACTTTAGCTAGGTACCAAGTTTTTAGATTATAAAAAAGTCAAGTCTTTGATATTGAGTACTATGTAGCCACGAATACCTAACCTAAGTATATAATCGAAAGTCAAATATAAGATGGATGTTTTATTGATTTATAGTCTTTAGTATATTTAGTATAAGTATTCTCTTCTACCCTTTAACACTATTGTCTCCAGCATGGAATGTCAGTTTACAGTTTTTTTGCAATGAACAATTATGTACTTCAATAATATATCTGCATTACTATAGACAATACAACAAACATTTCGTTACCTTAATGCAGAACTAGCCTAAGTGTTTTTGGATAATTTTTCAAAGTTGCGGATTTAAGCTTTGTTTTTGTAATAATTTAAAAATATTGAAAATATCTAAAGTAAATTTTGACAAGCATTATTATTTAGGAATCTAATAACTCTGATTCGTTAAATGTTCTCATATCTATTATTATCATTTCTTGCTTCTTAATACTTAACTCAATTTGACCAAAGTTTCAACATAGGCTAGTTCTGCATTAAGGTAGCGATTTATGATTTCAGCTTCTTTCTAAAGCTATCTTTCTCCTCATCTCATAGACGTACCCAATCAGGGGCGTCTCTATTTCTAAAATATCAAGAAAGTAGAGAAAATTGTATTAAAGTATGTAAATTCGACATCGAAGTGGGATGTTTCCCTCCTAAGATAAGAGATTAAATATATGGTGGCTCTAAAATTGTTGAACAGAAATGAGAAGAATGTGAAACATTTCGAATTCTTATATCAAAATGAAAATTTGGCGACGGGAGGGTAAAAGTTCTGCGTAAAGACATACCAAATTACCGAACCGTTTTTGTTTTAATTGTTTTATGAGAGTATAAATGGCAAATGATCTGAACACTTCCTATTTAATAAAAAAAAATCTCATTTGAATACGTAAATTTGAAACAGAAAAATGTCCACATAGTCGACTGTTGTAACAATAAAAAAACCTAAGTTACTGCCCCCCCCCCTCCCTTTTAGAGAAAATCCTGGGTACGCATTTGCCTCTTCTCATAAATACCGAGGAAGAAATATTGACTTAGAATATCTGAGACTTATCTACCACACTATAATATATTATTTGTCCAAAATCTCTGTCTATTTTTATCACATCTATTTTATTGGACGAAAAAGTACCGACTATTTCTTCAATTAAGACAATTCACTACCTTGTTCTTATCATTTCAGTTGAACGTTATAGCCATTGAGTAACAACAAAATATAACAATTACTTTCCAATTATTACAGAATCATTTCATTGACTATAGGAAGACAAATATTTATCGTGATATATTATTGCCTACACTTATGTATCTATTTTGTTGCACATTTAATCTTTGAACTTCCGTAAGAAGTAATACCTATGGACTATGAAATAGCGAAGAGAAAATAATTTACTGACGACTGTGGCATATGCCTAGAAAAGATGAACCATTAATATCTTCATAGAGTGACCTCCTTACATGAAATGTTACTATGTGGACTTTGCATATTGTGCCTCTTATTCCTAATACGAGGGTGGGGTGAAAAGTTCTCGGCCTGACACAGAGATGTTACTCCAATCAGCAAAAAATTGAGTTCCTTACCTGGGTGCATGTGTCATTAGTTCATATGACAAATTTCAACTTGTTCTCTTAAGTAGTTTCTTCACACAAATTTTTGCAGTCGACGTCTTGCTTGTTTTTCATGAAAATGAATAAATTTGAGTATCGTGCGGTCATAAAGTTCTTCGTTTTAGATGGATTAACCCCTACGGAAATTCATCCAAAAGTGACTCTGCTCCTTAAATGTCAACCGTTAAAAAATGGGCAGCTGAATTTAAAGGTGGTCGCACACCCCTCGAAGATGGCCCATGTGAAGGATGGCCAAAAACCATAGCCATATCGGAAACCATCGAAAAAGTGCATGATTCCGTGTTGGCCGACAGGCAACTGAGGTGCATGAGATAGCTGAAGCTGTAGGGATATCGAAAAAAAGGGTCGGAAACATTTTGCTCAAAGAATAAGGGATGAAAAAACTCCGCGCGAAAAGGGTGCCGCATTTGTTGAATTCTATTCTCCTGATTTGGCACCCTCAGACTTCTTGGTTCCCAAACTTCAAGAAATTTGTTTCTGGGAAGCTCTTCGTATCCAATGAAGAAGTTGAAAGGGCTGTAGATAAATATTTTCGCAACCTTCCAGACTTTCACTTCCTGGAAGGAGTACTGATGTTGGAGAAACGCTGGATCAAGTGTTTTGAAGTCAAGGGAGATTATGTAGTAAAATAAAAATAAAAAAAATCTGAAAACCGCAGTCTTTCATTGTCAGGCCGAGAACTTTTCACCCCACCCTCGTATATTTATTTTATTTATATAAAATCTTTCTGTACATTGATAATAAGCAAAATTAACAAATTAATACATGTAAATGAAATACAATCATACAATCAATAAACAGAGGATTAGTTTATCTCAGAGGCACGATTTCTTTCAACTAATTTCATGTAAGTTTTACAAAAAACCTTAAAGTAAGGAAAAAATGAGGCACAATGGAGAAGAATAGGTAGAAAAGGGGACTATAGGAAACAGATGTCAAATTTTGAGTGATAAAGTGGTCGTTGACCGCCCGCTTGAAAGCGTGAAGATTGGGGAGCAACTTTATTCTGGAAGGCAAACTAATTCCAACAGCGAGCACCGTGAACAGAACATGAGTTCGTAAAAAAAAATGAGCTATGAGCTGATATCGCCAAAAGACGCTCGCTTTTGGAACCTAAGGGTATGCCGTGACTCGAAAGATACTCAAACATTTCATTGAGATATATATTTCTCTTAGACTAAATTATAGATAGAGATAAATAATATAGCGTCGGTGATTTCATGAAACCTCTTACGTGCATTTATCAAGAATTAACAGGAGATCATAAAAAATGTTCGGTTGTACGAAATCGTCTTGTATCTAAATATCATATTGGGAGGTTTCATAGAAATTTATATCAAGAATTAACAGGAGACCATAAAAAGTGTTCGGTTGTACGAAATCGTCTTGTATCTAGAAATATCATACGGGAGGTTTCATAGAAATTTATATCAAAAATTAACAGGAGATCATAAAAAGTGTTCGATTGTACGAAATAGTCTAGTGTCTAAAAATATTCGGGAGGTTTCGTAGAAATTCTGTAGTAGGTACAAATATTTAATTTCTGGACATGATTCGAGAAATCTCTCATATATTTTCAAACACATGGTATATATAATGAGTTACAATCCATTGGATTGGTCTGCAACGAGTTTGGACATTCTTCTCCACTTCTCCCTATTCTCGCAGCCAGTCTCTTCAACTCTATGTATGAGCCACAGCTCATGTCCCTCTTCAGTTGGTCCATATAGGCGTCTCTCGGTCGGCCTCTGCCATTTGTGCCTTCGGTCAAACATGGTAGTTTTCACGAATCATCTAATTTAACAGACAGTAGGTACATGAGAAAGTTCATTTATTTCAATAACTTTTTTCGCGGATATCTCAGCGTATAGTTATTTCATCGGTAAATACCTATGGCTTAACGAGAAACTACCGTCGCTAGCCTATCTTTGACAACTACCATGAAGATTATCTGAGGTTTATATAAGAAAACTCATAAGTATCTAGGTAATTTCTTTTAGAAATAATGTCCACCCATCCATAACGTCACGAAATATCCATTAAATAAATCAAAAAGCGAATTTTCGTGCTGCATTTTATTCATAAACAATGACGATGTGTGCAAATGTAGAACAAAAAGGAAGAAAGTAATTAGAACATGAGATTCTATCATACTTATTGTTTTATTTTAATCTTAGAATAGATAAAAAGTGCATGACAAGTTGCAACATAGTTGCGGGATTATATAAGTTGTGTAATTATGTATGCTTACATACATACATACTTTAAATCTATATTTTTATAGGAATTTTAAGAACTTATTCAAAAAACATTTCCGTTGACATTATGCGAAATAATGTTTATGTAATAAATAGTGCACAATTCATTGTTTTATAATCGTTTTTTTCGTTTGTTTCAGATGACGAATAAATTTCTAAAATTAGCGGTAATATGCTGCTGTACTCTAATGGCTTACAGTGCTCCAGCTGTTAATGACAAACTGGAAAATAACCAATTGGCTGATAATGACTTTCTTGGATTGAACAGATACGATCTTCCAAATTTCTCGTCAATCTCTTCAGATGTCGATATAGACAAAACAGTGAGTCAAGTGGAACAAATATTAAAGTTGAATCCTCAGTTACCAAGATTAAGCAGAGAAGAAATTTTGAATTTGTTGAAGAATATAACCAGTGAAGATAACCTCAAGGCACAAGATGATGCTGAGTCAATTGTAGGATCAAATATTCCGAATGATAAAAGTAAAACAAATGGTAATGGAAACAAAATGACAATGGTTGTTTTACCTTATAAAACTGAAGACACCTCGAATGGGGATTTAACAGAATTATTCACCAAAGCTCCCATTGTTACATTCGAATCATCAGATAAATCTAAACCAATTGTTGTCCTTGATGAAAGTGAAGAAGATGATAATGAAGAGGTAAAAAATGATCAAGTGCCCAAGAACCACAAGAATTTCAACGATTCGAATAAAAAAACTAATGGAAAGAACTCCAACAATGATTTCTGGAAGAATCAAGCACAAAAAGTAATGGAAGACCTCGAAAAACAAAATCAACCTAAAAAGATTGTTCTAGATATCCCGTTTAAGAAGATGCCTGAGGTGGAGATTCCTGTAGACTTCGGCAAAAATAATGACATTTCAAATGATTACGAAACTGTTGATTTACAATCAATCGGGAAACTACTGGGTGAAAATGACGATGATTTTAATGGAAAGTCAAATGTTGCTTTCAAACCTTTAGCACTTTATGAATTCAAAAGTCTCCCTGAACCTGTGACAAACTTTGAGTTAGTACTTCCAAAAGAGGGCAATAATGAAAATTTAGTTGCCCATTCTTCATCATCATTTATTGGTAATAAAAATGTTCCCAAATTAGAAAATATTTATGGACCATCATCTGGCGAAGATTCCATCGCTCCACAATCAGACATTTCAGCTTTTATGTCTTTCAAACCACTTCCTACTGAGGACTCAAAAAATGGTGACTCAAAATCTTTAGATCTGGATGAAATTTTACAAAAATATGGTCTTGCCGATTCGCTTGAAAACGCATATCTCCCTGTCCAATCGAATTCTCCAAAATCAAGTGGACAAGATTACTTGACAAATATGGATTTCATTGAACCAGATATGTTTCCCTCCAGTATGACTAGCTTACTGACAGATATGGGTTTGACTAAGAAAAAAGGACGAAAAATGAATGATGGAGAAGAAGTTGTGGATAGTTACAGTTATAATGCGCCTCCTGCAATCGACACCAAGTACGGTATTGATCCAATGAATGATGAAGAAATGAATGGAGTTTTAGAATCTTTGAACATGATTAAACGAGAAATGGATGACGATCAAACTGAAGCCGTTGTAAAAGAAGTGAAAAATGGAGAAAACAACAAATCCAATGGGGACAACGAAGAAAAATCTGCTGACGATAAAAAAGACTCTGACGACGATACGGATAAAAACGATGCATCAATTGACGATTCAAAGAAAAATGAGGATTCGGATAATGATAAAGATTCAAATGGTGAATCCAAAGATTCAGATAGTGGCCCATCTTTAGCAGCTTTAGAAGATTCATTTGGTGCAAGTCCTGCAGATGACGATCCATCAGAGGCTGTTCTTCCACCACCAAGAAGAAATGGATTCTATTATATGGTCGATTGGAATTCATTCCTAGAAGTTGGAGAAGAAGGAAACAGTAAAAGGGTCAATATTAGGTTTGAACCTAAATTAGGAGATCCGCAAATGTTTTTATTTGGAAGAAAAGATAATTAAAACGTTAATTTTATTTTGTAAATTTTATGACTGATGTATGAATAGTTCGGTGTTAATTGGTGACTAGTCGATTTTTATTTTTTTATTATTTCTACATTTTGTATAAATTTTAAGTGAGAGAGAAATAATGAAGGAAGTTGTGTTTGTGTGTATAATTTAGATTTAATGCCATATTAAGTTTTTACATTAGTATTACATAAGTTTTACCTAGCTAATTTTAAAAACACTTCAATAAAATTTAAGTATTTAGCTTTAAAAATTCTTTTACAAGACTTTTTGTCGTTTGTGTGGGACAGAAAGATAATGACAATAAATATATTGACTTTCTAAATCTTGCGATTAAATACATTCCATTAGCAATCATAGTTTATTTTGTTATATTTTATTTGAGTTATAAATGACGTAACAGTGTTACAATTAAGATCGGATTATATGCAATATAAAAAGGCTGAAATATGCATAATAATGGTTCAAATAATATGTACTTTAATTATCATTATTATTTTATATTGCACAAATTCAACATAAAAATATGTTAGTCCGAGATGCTGTTATACAATTAATGTATAATGCATGTTGGCTTTCGAAAAAATGCGACGAGGATGGTGAGTATTTTGCTATATGGTAGTGAGACGTGGACCATCGGCAGAAATGAAAGCGGACGGTTAGTTTCCTTCGAGATGTGGTGCTACAGACGCATGTTGAAGATGCATTGGTCGGAACATGTCGAAAACAAAGAGGTGTTGATCAGGGTAAGTGAAAAAAGGCAATTTCTTAAAAAGATCAGCCAACAACGTGTAAGTACTGGATTAGCCACAACACGAGGCATCCAGGCTTGCTCATTACCACGGACATGACCGAACCACTTACTTGGATCAAGTGATGAAGGACATGAGCTGTGGCATATGCGTAGAATTAAAGAGACTAGCAGAAAACAGGGGAGAATCGCGAAGAAAATCCAAATTTGTTGCAGACCAGTCCTGAGACATTGATACGTGCTGTTTTTTCTTGGAAAATTCAAGAAAACTCACTTGTACTTAAAATATCTCTGTGAATTCTTGAATGATGACGATATGAAAGAACCTTTGAAAATTAGTAAATTATTGAAAAACCTATGAAAATAGCCAAAATATGGAAATGAATGTGCAGTTATACATTTAATAGCGGTAAATGATATATTTATTTATTTATTAATCAGAGACACAACCAGAAAGTTGACAAAATACACACAAAAAATTAAAACAACATACATTGATTCGGCCAGGCCAACCCCCCAATTAAAGTGTGTCTACAGCATACACATATTAATGTTAACAAAAGAATGAGAGAAAAAAATGTATGTATATTAAAATAAGTTGCATATAATCCGATCTCTAATTATGTATACCTAATAATGGCATGTGCTATTATTTGACAAGGTACAATGAACTGCTAAAAACTTACGTTGAAAATTCATAAGTAAATCATATATTACATAACATCTGACCACAATCGATTTAAATTAATAATTGTAATATTAATTTTATGAATATTATTGAAGTAGCATATTTTTTATGTATAAAAAATATGAATCTGAGAGAACATATTATCTTGGTACAGTTACAAAATTAAACGATTATATTTTTATTGGATATGATTAAAATTAATGATGTTTGTAAATATTTTACCACCTGTAATTTTAAAATTGTAAATAAATAGGTACTAACATTTTGTACAAATATTTTATTTTCCATTACTTGACTTTTTTAATTATTTATTAAATATTGGAAACTAACGGTTTGCATCAAGGCTTTGTTCACTGTGTCGGTGTTTAGATAGTAGAATTCTATTAAAAATAAATCTTTTCTTCTACTATATTGATTTTTTATTAAAAGAGACGTCTTTCGTCTGTGGACATTGTCAATCTGATTGATAATAACAACCATATTTGTGTATATCTAAATAACTGCAAACTATTGCAATGAAAGAAGGAACAATATAGTAGATAATATAGATGTGTGTAACACAATAAGCTAATTTCTTACTAATTAGCTAATTACTAATTACGAGAGCTAAGATCAGCATAATATATTATATATTTATGTATGTGTGATTGTGTAACAAGTAAACTCACTATTAATTGTGTAGTGATACTGAAGATAGATTTTACAGTAAAATCGAAATTTTAAATGCTGATTGTGACAAAAAAAAAGCGGGAAATTTTTCCATAATGTTGCCTTATAATAAAATAAAAAAAATAATATTAAGTTATGTAACTGGCAACACTCGTGCTAAATGTCAAATTATTGATGACATTTGTATTATTTACAAAACGGAGCGAGGCCGGCTGGCTTATTATATTAATATTTCCTGTAAAATGACAATAAAATATTTCAGATTCAGTGTTTGCATAAAATACCACGTATGGTTTAAATTTCACACGTCATCAACCTAATTTCTATTGTAAAAAACGTATTATTTGTTAATTATGTTTACGTGTAAATCTTTTAAATAACACATGAATTAAGTACTATTTGTGAGTCACATAAATTATAGTGTAATAATCAAATATTTGGTTCTGCTGATAAGGAAGAAGGTTCGTTAGATACGTTCTAACTGGTGTGTGCTTATATATTCTTCAACAAGTGCTGGTTTTGTTTAGTTCAGTAGTTACTATACGCCATAACCATGTCGGGAGATAACAAGAATTGTAATAAAAATGTCGCACTCATTACAGGAATTACAGGACAAGTGAGTAAACTATTATATAATAAATATATTTATGTAATTTTAATTTATTCATTTAATTTTTGGTGTTAAAAATGTAGAATATTGTAATTTTTCAGTACAGTTTTGTTGTGTTCTGTAAAATTTTGATCGATGCGGCGTATAGGTTTCATCAAACTATCAATGATTTGTATTTTCTTTTCAAAATACGTATAAATAATAAAATGTTGTTTTGCATATTTAGGATGGTTCATATCTTGCCGAGTTCCTCCTGGATAAAGGTTACGAGGTGCATGGCATTATCAGAAGATCAAGCACTTTCAATACAGGCCGCATCCAACATTTATACGAGGATCCAGCGTGCCATCGACAGGGCAGAATGAAGCTCCATTATGGTGATATGACGGATGGCAGTTGTCTCGTCTCAATAGTTGCATCAGTAATATTTTTTTCTGTATCTTATCCATCAGTTATTATTGTTAACATCTTTAAAATTTCATCTGAGCCGACTAAGTCACCTCTTACCACGACATTCCTAGTGCTCAGATATTGTTTAGGTACATCTAGGCTGTCGGAACTCTTAATGGACGAAAGGATAGTGATCTTTTAGACCAACTAGATCATTGTATTATTTATGGGGAAGAGGTTGGCAATGAGATTCAAATCCTGGACCTACCAAATGAAATTTGTGTCTGTACTGCTAGATCGCTATTTACAGCGATTATTTAACATATTTTTTTGACACATTAAAAATATAAAGTACTATATTTATATGGACATAATATTTATTGAAACTCAAATTTAATTTAATTAATATAATTCCATCATCAAATTGGTTTTTTCTTTTTATGAGTATTTTAATCACATACTTTGTCACAGGTTCGTCCAACAGAAGTGTACAACTTAGCTGCTCAGAGTCATGTGAAAGTATCATTTGAACTAGGAGAATACACGGCTCAAGTGGATGGATTGGGAACATTAAGACTGTTAGATGCTCTCCGAGCCACCGGAGTAAATGCAAAGTTTTACCAAGCCTCTACATCCGAACTTTATGGAAGTGCTCCAGCACCACAACGTGAAACTACTCCATTCCATCCAAGATCTCCTTATGGTGAGAATTACGATATTTTGTACCTATGTTACTTTATACAATTAGAAATATTATACATATTTTATACATTTTCTAGAATCAAATACGATTTTACCCTCCAGAAAGTATACCATCACTTGTGTAGGAGGGGCAAGCAGTGTCCATATAATATAATAATCAAACAATGTTCTAATACAATAATTCTATTCTATTCTATTTTCAAAGGCCATCCACTCATTTACGAGTGATCAGGCAATACAATAATATTACTATACAATAAAATATATGAATACAAACAGTGTCTACTTCAAACAAAAAACACTTGCAACAGGTGAATAAATAATATTCTACCCATTGCTTTACTTTGCTAATAATAATAATTTATTGATCACATAACAATCAATACAGACACACAATATGTAAAGACTATTTGATTAAAACTATTTTCAAAACATATGCTCAAATAGAAAATCAAATTCGAGAGTTCGTCGGTAGCCTGGAGGTAGAGTCTCGGCCTCCAGAATAAGGGGTCCGTGGTTCGATCCCAGGTGCCGGCAAACTCCCCTTTCACGGCACAAGCTTTTAGCTTAGTGTGAAAGGTGCATAAGGTTGTATTTGGGTTTATAACAAAACCCAGATATATCTTTTTTTTTAAAAAAAAAAATGTAACAATAAATCTAACTATAACATGTGATGTAACAAATGTGTGATTTTGGATATTCACGAATACATATATTTGTTGCAGACATTCGCGAATGTGAATAGTGAATATTGACTTGCTTAAATTTCTACAATTGTTCAAACATTAAAATTTCTACCCCCCCCCTCCCCCCCCGAATTTTCAAAAGCGTATAGGAATTTCAAATTTTTCAAAACTCCTCTGTTTTCTTATAGAATATTTTTTTGCAGTGCCTTTTTCTACAATGTATCGGGTAAGTATCCGGTACTTTTACCGAATATCTGATACTTTATTCACTGTGTCGATGTTTAGGTAGTAGAATTGCATATCGAAATAAATAAAACAAGCGTTTTAAGCGAAAGACGTCTCTCTCATAAATTAAATCAATAGTAGAATAAAACGCTTGTTTTATTTATTTCAATCCATACTTTATTACCAAAATAATATTCGCAAAACATTCGCATATTTTTTTGCGAATACGAATGCGAATACTTTGAAATCTGCGAATATTCGCGAATGCGAATACGAATATTCATTACATCACTAATAGACATCCCATGTACACATATACATGTTACACCCGTATTGTAACCAATTGTGTATTTTTACAGCCTGTGCCAAAATGTTTGGTTACTGGATAGTGGTAAACTATAGGGAAGCGTACGGAATGTTTGCATCAAATGGAATCCTCTTTAACCACGAGTCTCCAAGAAGAGGAGAAAGCTTTGTAACAAGGAAGATCACCAGAGGAGTCGCTAAGATTAGTCTAGGACTTTTGAGTCACTTGGAGTTGGGCAACCTGGATAGTAGAAGAGATTGGGGCCACGCCAAAGACTACGTAGAGGTAATATTTTGAAATTTAGTTTAAAAATATTCAATTCACTCCATTGTCCATAAATACTGTACTTCACCATTACATCATATCTCACAAGTGAGGTAGCCAGGAGACCAGCCGCATGTAACAAACATGCAAGCTGTCCTTTCTTTGCCAAGAAAAATCAAGACATACAGAATGGGTGGCACACTTAATCGCCGAAAACTGCAGCAAATACGAGATGATCTGTATGTTTTATTCTCTCTTTAATACTTTCATTGACATTTGTTAACATTGTTGAAAAACAATTTAAACGGTTATTTATGACTGTATCTGATTGTTTTTGTTAAATGTATTGATTGATAAATGCCGCTGATTTAAAATGAACTGTCAAATTATACACAAAGTGATGAAACCAATTGTATGTTATATATATCAGCATTTTGGTTCAGTAATTAAAATCCTGAATTTTTCACCACACAAAGTTCCAATAAACAAATGTATAAATTTTAGGCTATGTGGATAATGTTGCAACAAGAGAAACCCGGAGACTATGTGATCGCAACGGGAGAAACCAGGTCTGTGAGAGAGTTTGTAGAGGCAGCCTTTAAGTATGTGGGGATCACTGTCAAATGGGAAGGAGAGGGAGAGCAGGAAGTGGGGTGTGATGCCAGCTCGGGGAAGATTCTAGTCAAAGTCAATTCTAAATACTTCAGACCCACAGAAGTGGTGAGTCATTTTTCTTATTTTCTGTACATTGTTGGTATATTAGGTTTGAAAATTATGATAATTTAGAAATAATCGCAGTCTATTGAAATATTTTTCCATTTATCGATACGATTACGGTGTCTCCCTCAAGTTAGATTGCCGGTAGATTAAGACTAACTGCAATTAATAAGTGTACAAGTCATCTTCACCATGCTAGCTATAAAAATAACATATATAGGATGGGTAACATACCTCATTGCTAAATGAAAGAAGTATTGTGCTTAAACATAATTGTACTGTGCCCTTAAGGCGAATTGGTACGGAAATGAGACACTCAAATATTGGCCAAAATAATAATGTTTCCTGTCTTAAACAGAAAAGGGTTATAAAAACCTGTTCTTTTCCGGAAATTTCGCAGTATTTAGGCATGTGTGTTTTTCGCATATTGAGAATATTTTTTTTCCAGGATCTTTTGTTGGGTGATGCTTCAAAAGCAAAGAAAGAATTTGGTTGGAGTCCTAAAACAACATTTGATGAACTAGTCAAAGATATGATGGAGTCAGACATAGCACTGATGAAGAAGAACCCGCAGGCGTAATGTTTCAAAGATACATATATATATATATATATATATATATACGTATTCTACTATATATATATATATATATACATTCACCTCATATATATATACGTATATATATACTATGAAATATACGTATAAATATATATTTTTTAGGATAGAAAAGATGTATCTGGATTTTTTTTTACACCCAAATACAACTTTATACACTTTTCATAGAAAGCTAAAAGCTTGTGACGTGAAAGGGGAGTTTGCTGGCACCCAGGATTGAACCATGCACTTTTTGTACCGATACTTTTACCTCCAAGTTATACATACATATATTTGCAAAACTGTTTGTTTGTTATTCGTATAAATTGTGATTTTCACGCCTACGAAAGTGTTTATATGACATATATTACGATAGGTATGGTTCAATCGCAAGAAGTTCGGTAGATGCATTATGACGTTCTACAGTATAGTATCGTAAGTGCTTAATCAGCACTGGTAGTTTGAAGGCATATAGGTGCTGATGCACAACAGTTCAAACAAATTATTGCAAAAATAAAATGGTGAAAGAGTAATATGATGATTTTTTTATAAAAAATATGCACAAAATAAAATAATACATTTTTATAATGATTTTGTAATGTTATCGTAAAAAAAAACTATTTAGTCATTACACATTGTACATTTATAAGAATCTAAATATACTTTTATTTATGTATTGCTATTGTACTATAATTGTAGCTGAGTGTATCTACAATGGGATAGACAAAGAGAATGGTGTATGTTGATGAAGCAGATCTTTATTGTCGGTAGTTACAAGTTGAGAAGATGAGATATTGTGATGTCCAGATGGTAGATTTGTTGTGACGTTCTACAATATATTCACTTAGGTGGCCACGTATCTTAGCACCATCCCCCTCAGCCAAATATATCTTTTTGGTCATTCTGCCCTCATTTATTCTTTCCACATGCCCAAACCATCGTAACTTATTTACATTCATCTTTGTCATGCCTGTCTTTGTCAAACACAGTTTTTACATTGTCCTATAAAGTGGTGTTCACATTTGGGGAATATCGCCAGGCGAGTTTGCGTAAAAAACAAAATTCGCCGGACGCCCATTGATCGTCACAACTGTTCACACGGTCCTCCGATATAGATACGATCTGTCAGATGTGCTTTGATTTTGACATTGTTTTCAAAATGGCGGACGTCGAGATGGAGATCGCCAAGTGTTTATTATTAGTTGAAAATATTATGGTAGAGGTTATAAGACGCCTTTTAATTAAGGAAACAAACGCCACAAACAAACAACAGAGATAACAATTGTCACGAAGCGGGAAACATTATAAAATTTAAAGTTTTTACCTAAGATACGGATGCCGCGTGTATCTACGCACGCGCGCATCGTTCAACCAGCTTATAAAGTTGGAAGGTGATCAGCTTGAGACGATATCGTTTCTACTGGTTTATATCGTTTCAGATTAAATGTCAATTTGTTCACACGGTTCAAATGGCTGAGAATATTTTGGTGTCCTGGCGATATTCGCCAAATGTGAACACCACATAAGATAACATTGTACAAATCTATGTAGCAGATTTTATCATTTCACCAACATTATAATATATATTCCAACAATGTATGAGCTTTTATAGAAGTATGGAATCAGTTTTCACAAATCTAAAAAAAAAAATGTTCGTGGATTTGTAGGTTTACATTGTGAAAACATGTATTCAAAAAATTTAAAATGTATCAACACTAATTGCTAAATTTTAAATATTTGATTTTGATGTATTTTGAAATTTGTGTAGTTTTGATAATAATTCTTTTAACTTTGATGTTTTTTTAAGGCTTTAACATATCTGGTAAATTTAGCATCTTTGCTGGTTTATATGTTGAATGTGTATTTTGTTAATAAGTTCTGTATTTGACTGTTTGATCTTGTAAATATTGTAAAAATAAAATAAAAAACAACACCACTGTTAACTTGTCACATCAATGATAATAATGATGATTCTGGATGATTTTATTTTGACACTGCTGAACAGTTCCTAGACCGTCTCAAGGGCGCCGGTGAAAAGTTCAGTTTTCAATTTGCTTCTGAAGCTGGTGACAGTCTTTATCAATCATTATAAATATTATGTGTTTGACGAGAGAACAATTGGTTCTTTTGATAATGTAGCTGCCTTGACGAAATCGCTCAAGCATAATATAATCATTAATGTAAAAACAGTGTTGTTGTTTTGACACATTTTTTTTTTAATATAGGTAATATTTTATATTTTTGTTTACTTATACGATTTTAGACAATTCTGTTTATTCATCTCAAGTGAACAAATATATGAACACAATGTGAATTGTGAACAATAATGTTATATTTAATTCAAATATTTTTTGTTTTTTTTTCTGCCGAGATCGCCTTGGCAAAAAGCTGTTATGGTCTCAATGCAGAGTGAATTTTGTAAGATAATAATAATATATTCATATTTGATTAAAGAAAACATGATTTTAAATTAATATAAGTTCATTTTTTATAAACTGAACCTTTAAATTAATATAAAAAAAACTTTAATTTAATATGTTTATACATTTGCATTCCATACTTTTATTTATTATTTTAAAATGAAAATCTACATAGCTAGTTTATTCTAATATTGTTTGTACTGAAAAGAAAATGCAATAAATAGCAATACGGCAAGTAATTTAGTGTTACCCGCTGTTTCACATGTGAAATGTACTAATTTAATGTCCTACACATGTAAATTGGAGTAATTCAGTGTCAGACATGTGAATTTTCAGATAATACACTGACTTCAAAGTCATTTTGTATACTATCTAGCATTTCACATGTGAAATGTAGTAATTAAGCGTCGTACACATGTGAAATGACAACAAGAAAATGTAATTAGTGTTTTTCTTTGACAGTTCACATGTGTGATTTAGCGTCATATACATTTAAATTCCCAGGCAGTATACGCACTTAAAGTAAATTTATGTTTAACCTAGAATTTCACATGTGAAATGGTTTATAGTTTAGTGTCATATACGTGTTCAATGGCAAGAAGTACACTTAATTGCTCGCTGTACTGCCCAGTACAAATAGTTGTTTACGTTATGATTTTTTTATGAAATATTTACTTTATATAATATAATCACACATAAGATACTAAATAAAAAATATATTGTTATATATTTTCAACAAATGTTTTAATCATAAAATTCCTTTTTCACTGTGCATCTTTCGCAAAAAAGTAAAATCAGAATGTTGAAAGTGTTGTCAAATAGATTTATCGAAACCTCTTTCAACATGCACCCATATGAAAATAAAATTAGAAAATATTGACACATAATATTATCAAATGTGGTAACCAGTGGGCTCACTACAAGTAATGAACATACAGATAATTCTCTTAATGTCATAAAACAAATATAATCAGGATTGGTTGCTGAACTGATACAGCTTTCGGCCAATATAATCTTAGAGAAGAATTGATATACGCAAAAACAAATTGATGGCTTACTGAGGGTTTAAACTACTGAACAAAATTGATGCAAGTGAGGGTTTTACACGTGACAATGTTAAGTTAAATAATGTTAAATCTCTAAAGTGAAGTCTCCGATTGCCTGCCTTTTACAGGATACTCAAAGAGCTTTACAGGCACAAATGGATGTCATTCTGTTCTAGGTTCTCGACTTAAAAATCCTTTTTAACCCTTTTTTTTATTATTAAATAATACAAATACAAAAAATCAGGAATGAATAAAAAATGCTCATTTATAAAAATAATAACATTTTATTTACAAAAGTTTACATTAACAAATAATAAGCAGAATATTTTAAGTAGAAAATTGTAAAATGTGATTTTAAATGGAGGAAAAATGCTACACATTTACACTGCGTATTTATTTCAGTCTATTTTTTAGAATAAGAAATGCTTCAGAGGTATATTTAACGGTTCAAATCCTTGTTACGCATTCAAAATGAATCATGTGGCAATGACTCAATTTTGATGGACTCGAAAAGAATCACTTATTACGATAAAACATTGTTTAAAATAACTTAAAAAAAAAAATACAATTAATACCAACACAAGATTATGTTTCAAAAAAATTAGGGTGTTGGCACCCGTCTAATTAGTGTTGATTTTTATAATACATTTAAATTTCAAATATTCATTTTTATTATTAGACACAAATAGATTGTTAAAATAATGTTTTTCGTGTTGTGATAAGCAGTTAATTTAAAAAAATCAAAACTTTGTAAACATCAGACGACTCAGTATGAACTAATAGCTAAATAAAAAAAATTACAAATTAATTAAAAGCAATATTTAAGAAATGCACACTTCAGTATTGTGATATTGTCTATGAGAGCGAACAAGCCCAACAAACAAATTTCAATACTTCTCATATGTTTTTTGCTTGTAAGAATATTTTGTACTATTTATATTAAATCAATCTTAATACACAAAAGAAATTATATTATAACATGGACAACACAACAAATAAAATTAAAATATAATAGTAAAAATATTAATCGAGTATGTAGAATACAGCTACATTAACATTAAAAAAAAACAATTTATAAGAATTTGTATGTAAAACAATAAATAATGAAACTATTCTGTCATGAAACATCACTTGCCAGTATCTGTGAAAAATGATTATCGGCCATTGCTATGCATGGTAAATTATTGCATTAATTTACTTGCTCACAGAATATGCATGGTAGATTAATGCATTAATTTACTTTCTCACAGAATATGCGTGGTAGATTAATACATTATATACTTGCTCACATGTTATGGTTAGATCAATGCATTAATTTACTTTCTCACAGAATATGCGTGGTAGATTAATACATTATATACTTGCTCACATGTTATGGTTAGATCAATGCATTAATTTACTTGCTCACATAATATGCTTGGAAGATTAATGCATTAATATACTTGCTCACAGATTATACATGGTAAATTAAGGCATTAATATGGCCAATTTTGAATCATAAAATAGTTTAGTTGCACTAACTAAGTCAACTAAGTGTGAGGAGATAGTTGAGTCATGATAATTAATTCTAATTCGTATTCACAGTTTTCCGTACTAATTTAGTTAATTAGTTCATTTTGACACCTTAGTACAACTATAAATTTCGTCATTCTATGGATTTCGTATTCAGAATGAAATTTTAGTTGACAGCCGACGACTAAAATAAGTTGGATTTGGCAGAATTTTATTCGCGACTTTTAATGTGCGAATATTATAATTTGCTGTCATTTTGCCGCAGAATATTGCTATATTTTGGAAGTGTTAAGTTGTTTTTTCAATTAAAAGTAAAAATTTATATTTTAGGGCCCTCGCAACTCTTAGCATGTATAAATTGTAAAATTATACCACCACCGACGCAAATACGAATGCCAAAATATATCGGCAAATCTGACATTTCACAATTTTCAACCGCGACAACTATTAAATTGTTGCCAGAAGTGTAAATCGGAAGGTGAAAAACATTTTGTATTGCGGCATCACTGACTAATATTAGTTTGTCCCATAGGTTTTACCGTTTGCACTTGGTGGTTCTCAAGTTTATAGTTCATAACTAATGCTGAATACTATATATGTAATAACTAATATTAATCAACTATTAGTTTAGTTAGTTCATTAAGATTCAGAATTGGCCCTAATATATTTGCTCTTAGAATATGTGTGGTAGATTAATGCATTAATTTACTTCTCACAGAGTATGCATGGTAGATTAATGCATTAATTTACTTGCTCACAGAATATGCATGGTAGATTAATGCATTAATATACTCGCTCACATGTTATGGTTAGATCAATGCATTAATTTAATTGTTCAGAGAATATGCATGATAGATTAATGCATTTATTTATTTGCTCACAGAATGAGCATGGTAGATTAATGCATTAATTTAATTGCTCACATGTTATGCATGGTAGATTAATGCATTAATTTACTTTCTCACAGAATATGCATGGTAGATTTATGCATTTACTTACTTGCTCACAGAATGAGCATGGTAGATTAATGGATTAATTGAATTGCTCACAGAATATGTATGGTAGATTTTAATGTATTGATTTACTTGCTCACATAATATGAATCTTTCAACAAAACGCATAAAATTATAAGTAAAACAATGAATTTAATTAATAGGAAAAAGTAGTTATATCACCACAAATCACTTAAAATAAATAACGAAGAGTTAAATAAACAATTTATGTAATATTTTCAAAATGTAATAGATATTCAAAAATTTGGGAGATGGTTTAAAAGAATTTATCTAATTTGTAATAGAGTAATAATTTTTATTGAAAACAATGTACCTAGTGAATAAAATAAAAACTGGTACAGAAATACAAATGAATTAAATTTAAATTATACATTCAGCTGACAAAGTCTACTTAAATCACACAATTTAATCATTTTTATCATACAATATATTACAGAAACTATTTTTTTTTATAGTTTCATAATAAGTTTGTAAGTATAAAATAAACTTTTCGAAAAATAGGTCTCACTCTTTTCTGCAAGTTTTCGAATGTTTTGTAAAAGGCAGATATTCGTAAAACGTTCCACATCTTAGTCCGCTAGGTGGGAGAGGCCATGATGGTATAGATAGATAAATATATTTTTAATATATTATTTGGTAACCAATATTTTTTTACAATTCACAAAAAAATACATAGATAAAGACAGTTGAACACAATATTGGCTAGTTTGCCTCAATGTCTTTTAGAGGAAAATTAAAGTCGGAAGCGAAAAAAATTACTAAAATACTATGTCATCACGGCGCATCCCACAAATGGGGTAGCCAGTGGACTAACTGCATGTACTAAATTTAATATATAGATTAAAAATAAGACATTCTGGATGGATAGCATGCCTCATCGCTAAATCGTAGATGTTAATTGTCTTATATGTGATGTTTTACGAACACCTGCCTTTTACAAGGCACCCAAAAATATTTATTGACCAAAAGAAAGACAAAAGGCAATCGTGCGGGAACATTAGTAGAGTATGCTATTTCAAAATTAGTCAGCCTGCAAAAATTACTACACAAAGATTCTATATTTCTAGTAAAGGTTTACATTTCCAAATATATTTGTGAATTAGCAATTTTCTACAAAATAATGACTGACCAATCCCATAGGCCAGCGATGCACAAACCGTGGCCCGCGGGCCGCATACGGCGCTTGGTCGGTATATCAGTGATAATCGGATGTTCGGTAAAAGTACCGGAAACTGAATGATTCGAGTAAAAATTCTATAAGAAAATTGAGGAATTTTTTAATTATTTCAAATACCTTTACCATTTTGGAAATTCAGAGACGGAGACGGGGGGAGAAATTCAAACACGTATCATTTTTAGTATCGACGGGGGAGGAGGGGGGGGCTGAAATTTCTTATAGCGGCCCGTCCTGACTCATAATCTTCCCGAGTGGCCACTGTTCCTTATAAGTTTGTGCATCCCTGCCATAGACCAATAAAACTAAAATGGAGTTTCTCGACTTATAATGTGTAGATAGTTATATTCTATTGATTCTATAATTAAAAAAAACAACATTTTTATACAAGAGACACATACATATCGATACCTTAATTCGCAGATTGGGTAACTCCATTTTTTGACAAAATGACTTAATGATGCCATAATGTTGACTGTAATCCAACACACATGCTAGGTAAATTTGAAGAATCCAACGTTATTACAAATGCCCCAAAAAAAAACCTCAAGAAAATTGTGTAACTCCAATGTTAGTATTTACAACGCTGCAAATTGGGTAACTCCACCATTCTGTATGGAGACTTGCGAGAGATAGGTTGTGTATTATGAATATTTTACAAAAAAGTGGTTTTGGATATCTTGTCCTGTAAAAAAATGTTAGATAACTGTAACCATAAGTGTCAGCTTTATTTCCTTCAATTTTTTAAAGTTTTTTTTATCATTTGCTCATTATGTGATGTAGTTAATATATAAGGAACTTACATTTTAAATAATGCAACTTTTGCAGGAGTTAACTATGTGGAATTTAACTATTACTGGATATGTTTGCGCCCAATTAGAAGCTGATTTACTGATATTGTATTGTTTTTTAACATAATATATTTTGTTATTATTTTTTAGTCACATAAAAATCTAGGTTTTCAATACTTAAATAAACGACATTTTTTTTTTTGATATATTAGGATTTGTTGAATCATGATTATTTTTAAATTAGCTCAAAATCCAAATAACTGAACTTGTATCTACATACATTACCTACTTATCATTTAAAGTTTGATTTCTCGACCGACGGTTCTTGGTGGAAGTTCATATTAATAATTTTTAAAATGAAACATAATATATAGTTATTCCACTATTGACATTATTTATTTTGCGAGCCGGCTTTTAAGAGCTTCCGCTCTCATCGTCAGGCAAAAGTAAAATGTTTACTTATCATTTTATAGATGAATAGCAGACTAAAGACTATGGTTAAATCAGTAACTGAAAATTGAAGGAGTGAAGGAAATCGTATGAGTGAAACAAATCCCAGAAATCATGATTTTCTACAAATTTATCAAAGACAATTCGAATTTTTATTACGGAATTGGCCCATCATATTACTTGATAGTGGTAATCTTGCAGAAATCCAAAATATAAATACCTACTGATGATAATAATTGAGATAATAATGCGACACAAGGGATATTGTTAGATGCACAGGCTAATGCTATTGATCATATTAATATTGCAACAGAGAAGGGCAGCATAAGAGTCAACATCTCGTTAGTTCCATATTAAGAACATTCAGATTCTGATGAAAACTCTGAGACTTCTCTTGGAAAAAGGATGAATCATGGAGTAATAAAATTTTTAAATTATAATTTAAAAAATCAAAAATACGTGTGATAAACTCGCCCTCTGTATATTGATCACACCTAATTTGAATGCATTTTTTTTTTTATAAAATTGTATATATTGTGATTAATGTACAGTAAATTACAGTACCTATATTATATTCCTTTGACGGGGGACTGAGAGAAATACACGACGCCTCGGAGGCAGCCGTACGATGGTTGAGTGAGCTGGAAGTACGGGTTTAAGGCCATAAGAAGAAGAAGAAGAAGAATGTACAGTAAAGAATGAATGAATAAATAAATAAATTGCCTCAAAGGAAGAAAAACCTTGGCCCAAAAAATATTGTCGGCTTAAATAATCTAAACGAGACTGAAAATATCTTCACGAAAATGGACTCAGGACTATCACGATTTCTAAAATAATACTCCACACGAATAATTATTTTCACATTTTGTCACTCTTCATTATTTTTGTCTAGCTATCAACGAGTATATTTATTTACGAGTATTTATTTAATAATGCAATATACGGCTTGCGCTTTTTTACAAATAACATGAACAAAAAATAATACCGTCTTCAATTTCAAACAATAAATATATCAATAGAAAACAAGCAAACATAACTAGGTAACATTAGTACTCTATCAACAAATACATATATATAGGCATACATTTATAGTTTGCTCGGGCATATGGTACCTACTCACTTGGTACATGGATTGCAAGTATATAGTTGGGTATCTATATATTTTACAATATATCTCTAAAGTTGCAACTTTTTTGTTCAACTACGTTGAAATATCATCTCCGTGATACAGGATAGACGATGTTCCAGGCTGGGTAATATCCTGAAAATGCCCAGTGATAATTGGCCAAAAAGAGCACCGGTCTTCCGTCCGCAAGGGTTCTGTCAGCCCGGGATTTCCCTCTTTCACAATACACCGTTCTTATAACGACAACAGCAGGACGCAGGAAATATCGTAGAAAGAGGTGATGCAATTGGCGCAGAGTCGCTCTGAATGGAGGAGGCTGCTTTCTGCCTTGTCCTCCCGAGAGGAGCGTTGATGATGATGATGATGATGATGTTGAAGTATTTATCCTATATATTACTTCAATTTTATTTTATTTTCATATAAAACACTTTAAAAATAACATTATTATGAGACCAAACAGTATACAATACTTATAGGCAAATTGGGTAACTCCATCATTTATAGCATTTATTTTACAAAATCTATCACAGAAAATTGTGTAACTCCAAAAAAAGGCTACAAAACCATTATACACATAATTATGTCATGGTTATTGTGCTGCAAACATGTATCTACATCATGTGGATATTTAAGAATAAAGAAAATAATAATAACAATATGCATAACAAAATTATTTAGTTTTTTGTCCGCCCTGTAAAGTAGCTATTTTGGAGTTACCCAATCTGCGAATTAAGGTATCGATATGGCGATTTCAAAACTTTGACTTGTCATATCTCTGATTATTTGGAATTGTAGCCACATTCAACTATGTGACTGATACATTAAATTTTTTTTTAGTTTATAACTGTTGATCTTGACTTCGTGAGTGAATGATCCTTGAAGCAGCAGTTCCATGCCAACTACTGGCTCGGGTAATATCGGCCACAGCTGAGCATCTTGGGCACAAGACACAGATAAAGTTCCCACATTTCCACGCGAGTTCTTCATGCTACGCCGATTTGCTGATTTAGGAACTAATTCAGCATTACCACCACAGACCTCAACCAGTTCTAAAAAAAAAACACAAAAGCTTTAATGTAAAAAATTTGACAACAAATGATGGAGCTTAGAAGTTATTTTCTACCAAATATTTCAATAGGCGAACATACAAACATAAAAAAAACAGTATTTTCAATATGTTATTTTTTTACAAATGAATAATTGTTCACACCGTGTATGATAAAAAAATAACTTTTTGTATTCTACAAAAAAGCAGTCATAAATACAGTGAATGCGTGATCTGGTATACGGAAGAAAAGATTTTAGGATGATGTAAATTAGTGTAAGATGAGAAAATCGATAAAGGAAAAATGAAGAAAGTATTAGTATGGATTTGGAAAGGGAAAGAAAGCAATAATGGATAATAGATTTGAAAAAAAAAGAAGGAAGAAAGTGTTAGTGTGGATAAAAAATTAATTAGTACTATTGCTGTTTTCGTGTCCGATTTTAAATCATTCCACTCCAATAGGTGTTAGTAGAGTTTGGAGAGTTTAAACTGTTCTATGAAAAGACGATGGTGGAAGGCTCCATCACAAAGAATCCCACAGCTGACAATAGGTCTGATCAGTATGGGCCATAGCTCCATGTCTCTGTCGCATGTAATGGACATGGTACCGATATCACCTCTCATTGTTTGTCTCTCTGTATCGGGTTGTACTAACACTGCACTACCTCCACTAGCATACACAATATCTATAAATCAACAAAATAAAGTAACACAAAACTATACACAATGAGAATCTTGATAAAATTCTAGTGGAGAGACAAGATGGTCAATGAATTAAACACTATCAGAAGCTTAGTGGTAGAGTTTCAGACTTTTAATCAAGAGATTCCAGGTTCGAATTTCATCTTTATAACATTAGATTATTTCTTACTACGAAGATGTTTAAGTTCTTTTTGGGTTTATCGATTACTCATGCTTTCTTTCTTGTTTCATGCATGCTGAAAGCAATTTCTTTTGTTGTACAATGATAAGTTCAATTCTCAAACCAAAACCTTACCTTAATCCTAACCTAAACCAAAAATTGATAATGACCTTAGAAGTGGAGAGACCATTGTATTGTTTAATCTATAGTAGAACGAAATGCTTGTATCAATTTATCCAACTAAACCAAAATTTTAATGCACAGAAGTGTTAATCTGTGAAATAAAGATGCATGCATCTATACATAAATATAAAATCAGATAATAAGAATATATACCAACCTTTAATTTGGTCAAAAGGCATTGGAACATTTGGGGTGACGTAAACCAACCACCCTTTAAGATATGGTCTGGCGGTTCGTAGAACTTTATCCAAACATATGTTGTATTTAGTTTCTAAAACTTCACATTTTAATATGTGGTTCCATGGATCTGAAATAATTAATAGAAGATCAATTTAAAATAGATTGATAAAGAAATATTTGCAACCCAACAGAGAAAAAAGAAAATTACGTAATGAATGATGTGTGGATTTAAAAGGGATAGTATTTTAATGAGTAACTGAAAATTCAAATTCAAAGTTGCAAAAAATACGTACATGCAGAATTACTGACTTCAGCGAATAAATGTATGAGTTAGGCTACAATACAGTTTGTGTGACCATACAGCTATTAAGGTGACCATATTGTTGCGAATAAATAAATCAAAAATTGTCAGACAACATATTATTTAAAGTGAGCTGCATTTTATTTAAGATGATGGTTTTGTAAAATCATAAAATATTGTGAAAACAAAAGTGATCGGCACACAAATATTGTTTTCGATCAGGAGATCACGGGTTTGAACCCCGCTGCCGACTTATGGTCGCACAATTAATATTTTTCAATGCTCGTTTAGTATTTTTACTGACTCATTTAGTATATCTGTGGCCCATTTTTTGCAACTCAGTTATGAATTTTTGCCACTCAATATTAGTTATCCATTTAGCTTTTCTGTCACACAAATGGTATTAGTCAGTTAATTATTGTCAGGCAGCCATTTGATTTTTCGGTCACCTGTTTAAATATTTCTCATTCAAAAGTAGTCTGCATTTTGACCAGAATGCTTTCAGCATACCATTGTTTGTAACACATCTTCTATCTTTAGCTCTTCAATGTTGCTTCCAAGAGCAGAGGGCATCACGGTTTTAATTCAATAAAACATATGAAAAGCAGCGACAAGAGCAAACTTATAGAGTGAATGTTCGAGAGCCAGAAGTGTCTCTCAGTGTTTTTGAGTCTTCTGGTGAAATAACCGGAATGATCAGGCATAAATAGGCAGTATTTCACTTGATGCCCATCAAATCCTAATGGTGCTATTGAATGCCCCATTGGCAGAATGATTTGTTACAACTAACCTACAAACTGTCCTGCCTTCTGACATGTGGCTACCCACAGCTGGGAGACAATGGGTATCCCCTTAGCTGCAGCTACCATCACCTTCACAGTCCTCTTACAGGGCACGGGAGCCACCAGTACTTCTGCATCTTTATCCACCACACGACCTCCTGTAAATAACACACAAGTCCAAATATAGAATTTGTATTTTTAAATTTTTTTTTTTTTTTTAAAAAGATATATCTGGGTTTGTTATAAACCCAAATACAACCTTATACTAAGCTAAAAGCTTGTGCCGTGAAAGAAAAATTTCAATTGCTATGTACCTATTCAGCAATAACATTCTATCTATCTATATTATCATGGCATATCCCATACATAGGGTGGCCGGCAGATCAGCTGTATGTAATAAACATGCAAGCTGAAAATCGCTCCATGCCAAAAAAATAAAGACATTCAGTATGGATGGCAAACCTCATGCTGTGGGGTAGGCAGTGGATAAACTACAAAACATTACAAATTTTTAATCTTCTTTCATACTTTAAAACTCCTCTCAAAAATACAAGATGGAAGACAGCTTCCTCTATTTAGAGCATATTCTGGGTTAATTGAGTCACCCTTCCTACAACACTGTTATAAGAACAGTGCTTTGTGGTGGAATACATTATGGCGACAAATGACTTTAGAACGTCAGGAATGACATAGAAAGAAGTGACTATATTGGCACAGAATCACTGTGAATGGCAATTTCAGCCCTATGTTTGAGTAGAACATTAGAGGGCAAAAAGAAAAGAAAAGATTCTAGTAGAGGGTTTCCATGCCATAAGTGATTTTATGGACTAAAAACAGAGTGTACCCTGTTTACAAACTATCATTGACCATTCTCAAAATGTGATCCATTCAAATAAGTATATCACAAATAGATCAGATCACAATAACATATTTACAAGAAATTTAATAAACATGGAAATAAAGTACTCACCTAATCTTTCAATAGTTTTTTCTAATGACTTAGCAATAGCTTCAAGAGAAGTAATCATCACTTTGATGCCAGCATACTTTTCTTTACTGCTTGTACTTAGATTATCGTGACTACTGCTAGATGAACTGCCTGATCTGATTTTAGTAAGACATTTGCCGGACTGGTCCACATCTTTTCTACTTTCATGACTAATTCTAGCACTGGATCTGCTGTTGTTTTCTGCAGTTTCACTGTGAGTTCTTTTCCTATCACTAGAGCTTTTCATATCATTACTTGTGTCACACTTTTTTTTATCTACTTTCTCCATTGCTTTATTGTCTTTTGCTGCCTTATGTTTCGAAGTGTGTTGCTTTTCAATGGAAAGAGAATCATCCGCAGGTTTGCTATTTCTTAATGTTCCTGTTTCTTTACTACTAACTTTAGGTTTACATCCAAAATTATCTTTAGAACTTGCATCATCATTATGATTTTTCTGTTCTTTACTAGTATGAGCCTTACTGGATTGTGCTTCAACTTTGGAATTTTCAGGTGTTTTGTTGGATACATTCTCCATATTCTCATCTTTATACGATGCTTCTTTGGATTCTTTTTTTCTAGGCTCTGATGTATTCAAAGATTTACTCTTATTATTGCTAACTTTCTTTGTTACTTCTTTTGATAGGTGATCAAGAGAACTATTTCTACTACCTCTTGATGATATTCTCTTACCAGTGTTGCCCACATCATGTGCATTTTCAACTGTGACAATAGCGAAAGGATTATCGGTATCTTCATATTTTTTATTAACCTTTCTTACCCTAGAACTGCGCCTTCCAATAATTTCCAAAGGTTCACTATGTCCAGCACTTTTGTTATCTGTGTCTTTACTAACCACAGAACTTTCTTGAGCAGCCTGACAATTCTTACCTTTTCTGGGCATTCGTTTATTAGTTTCATTCTTCACTTCTTTAGTTTGTGGTACTGCATCAGATTTTGAAGGCTTGCTCATTTTTTGAACATCCAATATTTTAGAAGTTTCTTTTCTGAGTTCTTCTGAATCAGGAGTAGAATCAGAATCGAGAATAAACCTCTTTTTGTTTCTTGTGACAGCAGTGACTTTTGCGATTTCTTCAGATTCGGGTGTTGACTCAGAGTCTAGTATAAACCTTTTTTGGTTTCTAGTATTATGTTTTGGAATAACATCTTCATCATTTGAATCTAATGGTCTTTTGCGACTTTCTATTTTGCCAATATCTATGTGTTGTTCGGTCTCTTTCGTAGATCTTTTCACATTCTTTCTAAGGGCAACTTTTGGAACAGGTGCATCAAATTGTTCACTTAAATTGTTTATCGCATTATTACATTTAGTTTTTTTTAAAGGAATAGCCTTACGAAAAACAACAGGAGTATCTTGCGATTCTTCAGGAGGGGCATCATCATAATCCGAATTGGAATTTACTTCAAAATTGGCCAACATCTTTGAAGCAAATATATCAATTTGCGGAGAATCCAGTTCACTATCTGATATTGTATATTTGATTTTTCTTTTCATTGGAGACTTGAAGATCTCTTCACTACTCTCAGATAACTGTGTTCCTGCAACATGAATATCTAAAGTTGCTTTCTTGGAAGGAGTTGAAACTTTGGTAAGTTCTCTATTAGCTGATGTATTGACTTTATCTTGTGTTAAGAGATCGTTGTAGACATCCTGCGTTGATTTATAAAACTCTTCATCTTTGTCTTTACTTCCATGTTTATTATGTTCAATTGTCTGTTGTGTGCATAAGTCGTTTAGTATTTCTTGTGTGTTTTGGTAGAAACTGGATTGTTTGTTTTTGAGATTTTGCAGGGAATTAACGCATGAATTTTCTTTACCAGGGGAATCTTTTTCTTGTTGTTTTGGTGTAACACAAGTCTCTTCCACAGTACTTGACATTAAATCGGCTGCGAGTTCTTGTGTATTATTATAGAATTCATCATTAATGAGAATTGCAGGTGGAGCATTATGGGAAGGCACAAGTCTTCTCAAAGCCATAGTCACATCAGCTTCTTTGACGATTGAGCTGTGAACAATTTTCTTTTTCTTCCTAATTGGTCCACTGTTAGGTGTACTGAATGTGAAATTGTCAACGCTTCCAATTTTCATAAAATCTAATCTCTTACATGCTACACGCGATTCTATGCTAGTCTCTCGCATAAAATTTTCAGAAGAAAGGTGAACCATTTTACTAATAGGACTAGGTAGAGATTCACTCTGAGGTATAATTTGTGTAGCAGCCATGAATATATCATCAGCACCTAAAACAAAGATACTAAAGTGAGAAAGATAATCAGATATTGACACAAATTTGCTAAATAATTACTTAAGAACATTTCAACTTACCGACATCACTAATTTTTGATGACTTGGCAGTGTTAATGGAAGGCATATCAGATTCAATAACTTGAGTGGCAAGGTTATAAATATCATCCTCTTCACAATTTGCAACAGGGCTTTGTTTAAAATCAAGAATTTTTTCAACGTTGGAAGAAATACTAGAAGTGTCACCACTTTTAGGAATTTCATCCACAGGTTTAGCTTCACTTTCTCTATCTGTCAAAATCACTTGGGTAGCAAGATTATAAACATCATCATCATCTTGCTCTTCGTCATTCCTTTTCACGTGATGCTTAGAATCACCAATCCTGACATTATCAACATTATCTCTATTCGGTTCTGCTACAACAGGTATCACATTTCCACCATTGTCGTCAGGTTGTAGTTCTTCAACAATTTGCGTCATATTTTCATCATTTTCTTCATCAATCACTGCTGAAGGCTTTTCAACAACTTGTGTCATATTCTCATCTATATGATCTTCATTTACAGAAATTGGTGAATCATCAATGATTTGTCTCACAGATTTGTTTGCAGGATTGTTATCTTGAGGGTTTGTTTTTGAATCAGAGATTATTTCTTTATCTGGGACAATATTTGGACTTAAAACATTATCTTCGATATCAGTGGTATCATCATCAAAATCCTCTTTTTTAGTTATACACTGAGTTAAAGCATCATAAATGCCATTAGAAATATTCAAAACATCATTCTCTTTGAGAATGCATTGTGTGGCCATGTTGTATATATCGGGAGATGAATCATTTTGAAATGAAGCGCTCTTGGTCAAAGCTGGAAGCATTTGTGTTGCCACCTCGTGTATATTTGAAGATTTATTCAGCAAAGCCTTAGTATGCTCATCCAATTCCTGTGAAGTAATGATCTGTGTTGGTTCATCTTCCAGATCAGCCATTTCTTTATTTATATCTTCATCTTTCAATTCATCATCCTGCTTGATTTCAATCGTATCTTTTTCATCTTTTACACATTCTGGGCTAAGTCTTACATCTTCTATGATAGCAGGAAGTTTTGAAAAAACTGGCAATTGTGGTACACTTTCGACATCTAAGAGTAAGCTTTGAGAAGCTTGGATTTCAAAGTCTTCTGTGAAACCGTCGAAATCGCAAAGCTGTGAATCTCTGATATCTGAAGAGATATCCCCTTCATCTTTTGAAGAATTATTGGGAGCGACTACTGTAAGTGTTCTACACCCAGGCACTTTGAATATCTCTTGAGTCTCTTCTTCGTGTATACTGGCAGGTAATTCTGGATTTTTTGTGAGATCTTGCGCTGGATGGGACTGTTCTTCAGATTGATTCTTTGACGCTGTGACGTCTTCTGATTTTGCATCCGATTCCACTAGAATATAAAAACTGTCTTACTTGTCGGCCAGAATAAGCGCGTAGAGTACCACATTTCCTTACAAGCACATGCAGTAAAGATACGAAATTGACGTGCAAATACAAAAAAAAACTAATCACTTATACGAAAATCACCACGAAAAACATTTTACAACCACCTAATTACAAAATTGTTAGTTATTGAAAAATTCTATCACCGTTTATTAGTTTTTATTCGGTTATCACGATCCTCAGCACTGAAGGAATGACAGAGAAGAGAGAGAATCGGTAACCAGACGGTGCAAATGGGAAAAATATTGGTACAAACCCAACTGAGGATGCTATGACATGGATGCTTTTCTAATTTACAATGATAGATTTATATATTCATCGCCCAGTTCCATAGCCCATATTAAAAAGTAGTTTTTGGCTTATTCACTTAGACAAAAAAAAGCATCTAGTTCCATAACTCAACTAGTAGAAATGTATTGTATTCGAGAAATCACCATTTTTGTAATTATGATATATTTACATCATGCTTTAAAAACACAACAGAAAGTGAAATATACTATATAACAATCGCACTGTGAAAGACAAGCGTTGTCTATGTCCAGTTTCATAGTTAAACAATTCAAAATATTTATTTGTGGAATTGTAAATAGAGTTCGTCGGTAGCCTGGGGGTAGAGTCTCGGTCATGTAAACAAGGGGTTTTCGGTTCGATCCCGGGTGCCGGCAAACTCCCCTTTCACGACACAAGCTTTTAGCTTACTGTGAAAGGTGTATAAGGTTGTATTTGGGGGTTTATAACAAAACCCAGATATATCTTTTAAAAATAAAATAAAGTGCATTAAATTTTTACCTTACCTAACATTTGATGTATAAAGAAAACTGTGTATTTTTATAGTTGTTTGTTAGTGGAACTGGAAGAGTTGCTTTGATTGTGTGTATTACCAATTAAAACAAAAATTTCGACTCGTTTTGTTGTAGAACTGAACAGTCGATATATTCAAGGTTTTGGTTGAGTGCTGTAAGGCCACAAAACCTTGACACGTCATAAGTCAGAACATTGAAAAATTAAGATTTACTGGCTTATAAAACTGAATGGTTGATATTAACACTGTTTCATACTTGAATGACGCTTTATGTTAATATTTCAACCAACATCAATCTCAAATTGAAATCATTGATGTTTTGTATTGAGTTAACACTGACAGTGTTATGAGTTATTATTTTTTTATCGTGTCAAAACCCAAAAAAAAAACAATCAAACTAATCTCCAGTACTGTGCAAAACGCACAGCATGTGGAGATGTGTCAAAAATATCCTCCATACTGCTTATGACAGGGCACAATGGACACTCCAACAAGTGTGGAATGGTCTGTGCTGTAGTGCAGTCACACGCTCCAGATTCGTGTTGTGGAAAACCCCATCGTTCTTTATTCTCACGCTAAAGTTTTTTTTTTTTTTAAATTCAAATATATTTATTATTGATTCGTCGGTAGCCTGGGGGTAGAGTCTCGGCCTTCAGAACAAGGGGTCCGTGGTTCGATCCCAGGTGCCGGCAAACTCCCCTTTCACGGCACAAGCTCTTAGCTTAGTGTGAAAGGTGTATAAGGTTGTATTTGGGTTTATAACAAAACCCAGATATATCTTTTAAAAAAAAAAAAAAAAAGAAAAAAAAAAAAAAAAAAAAAAAAAAAAAAAAAAAAAAAAAATATACAATTTACAACAATAATCATTTACTTATAATTATACAGTAAGCAAAACAATTCATTCCCTCAAATATGAGCAGAGCTCGTGCTTTGAGGGATATTGTTAATTGTTAAGTGAGTTGTTAATAAATGTAGGTATTACAGGTTAGCTACAGCAGCTCAAAAATTTTAGAGAAGCAAGAATATAATTGTCATTTAAATTCTTCTTTACTATACATTAGCTATAATCATTACAAAGTATCTTAAAAATATCAGTTATAAAATTCAATGTTCAGTGGGCTGGTTTGTAGTTAGATTGTAATGTATCTCAACTAACCCCGTTCAAATTATTTATTTACTCATTCTTTACTGTACATTGATTACAAACAGTTTTATAAAAATACATTCATATAAGTACAATCAATTAACAAAGGACGAATTTATCGCAAAAACGCGATTATAACACATACCTAACTTTTTTTTATTTTACAGCTACAACATAATTATGCATGCAACATCAAACAAAAATTTTCCACCACCTTTATTAAAAGTCAATGATATACCTGTTAATCTTTTGCTCAAAGGTGTTCCTTGTATTTGTAAAGCAGGATTTTGGCTTGTTTCTGTACATCTATTTACGGGCACGAGCTGGGTAGGTAAATTGTACAAATCAGAATCTAACGGAAGCTGTCGACATTCTGAATAAATTTTTCTAGCATCATTGTCAATGAAATCTTGAGTTTCCACTTCATGGATTGAAGGAACAGAATTTAGTGGAGGTTTAACATCTTTATCTGGCTGAGGATTCAAAATATTGGCGGAGTCATTTATATCAACTGGTTGCGTTTCTAGGTCGTGTATACTGGTGGACGCTTCTAATTGTAAATGTACAGAGGAAGATTGTTCCGCAACCATGGTATTAATAGTATTACTTTGATTCACTTGTGAAGTATTTAGATGTTTTCTCTGCGAAGTTTCTTTTCTTTTGTTTTCTTGAGAGGCCAGAATAATCGAATCCTGAAAAAAAAAACAAATAGTTAAAACAACTTTACTAAGTATATTAATTTGACTTATGTTACGAAGTTTGCAAAGGTAAATCAATATAGTGCTACATCCTCTCTGCCTACCCCGCTTGAGATATGGATGGTAAAGCATTGCGTATATAGTACAGAATAGTATTTTTTATTAGAGAGTGAATTGTTTTGAAATTTCAAAAAAAATAACATGTAAAATGGACATCAACAAAACAAATTTAAGACCGAAGATACTTGTTGGAAGTCCATTTCAAGGGGAATTGAAAAAAATAATATTTAGTTAACTTCCAAGTGACTTTATTATCATGCGCTTTTTTTTTCTCTAAAAAGGTCAAGGGACCTTATATCCCTTGTGTCACTGCGACCATAACAGATCTATTGTGACATCCTTCTGTGTCATATCTCACTCTCAAGACCTAGGTGCGTCATGTAGCTCACTATTTGTCTTGGTGTGAGAAGTCTCACTTTCTCAGATTCCAGCAGTGGACCTCCGAGGATGTGACTTCGGTTGCGAGCGAGTGCGTCACAGTTACAGAGGATGTGGATGGGCGTTTCATTATCCTCTGAACAGAATCTGCAGGTTGGGGTATCTGACAATCCAATTTTTGTCATATGTTTCCTTAGTAAGTATCATACTAGTATTCGGAGACTCTCGACTCCATCCATGAAGTCCGCTTTGGATGATCGTCTAAAGTGAAACAATGTGAATGCCACTAAATATACTTACAACACTGTCATCAGAATCCTCCCCATCATCAGATTCAGGTATTACAGTGGCCAAATGGTTGTTACTTTGTACCTTGCTATATACCATAGGTGTCATAGTTATCTCCTGTAACAAGAAAAGTGAGAGTCTTAGCGGTCGGTTACAATAATCTATCCAACCATAACTACCAGTTAAAATTTATTGTATAATAATATATTTAAACTGATAGTAATGGGAAGAAAGATTGTTGAAATCACTCGTAAGTAAATCTATAAATAGTAAAATGTTACATTTAAAATTTTACTAATATGCTGTAGGCATATCATCGTTGCATATTCAAAAAGAGGTATGTGCGAACATTTTTATTAAGGCATACTCTTACTTAAAAATTGTTCATTAGGCATTAAAATTGTTGTTTGGACTTTTAATTGGAATGTGATATTATTCTTTAAGTATTGAATTTTAATATTTGATACTAAGAATCACTTTACAAAATGGTTATGATGTCATTATAAGCAGTTTATTCTAGAAATGTCAAAACATTTATATATTCACATACCCCTTTTTGAATATGCAACGACGATATCTTACTTTATTTAATCAATACAAGGCTCTTGCCTTTTACAATATTTAAAAAAAAATAAAAGTCTCTCTAAATCATATTATCCTACCAAAAAAATATGATAAACAAAATAAATAAACTTCACTTTAAAAGAGTTAATCTCGATAAATTCATTTTATTGAAAATGTCCTAACAAGACGAGAGACATCTCTCTCAATACAAGGGACTCGGACACTAATAGAAAATACTTAATTCACCAACCTAGTCTGTTCTACGGCTTTCACAAATATTTTCAAGTTAGAAACAGATAACCAAATAGTTCTAACTAACCTCTTCAGCATCTGTCAAGTCGCCGTCATCATCATCTCCTAACGAGTCATTTTTCACACATAATACATATGCTTTATACTGGACTGAATTCTGAAACATAACAACAAAAGAATGATACAGGAATCACGGAGAGAAAATACAATTAAAAACAGTTGAACCAAAATTACAGATTTTGGTATAATCGCATTTTTGTACTATTTTTTTGTTTATTTGAAAATTATTGTCAAGAAATTAAATTCCTAAATTTGTCTGTTTTCAATACCAAACCGATAACTTGGAAAATGTGTGTCAGAAATAAATATACTTACCGTTAATTTGCATTCTATAATATTCACTCCTTCCTTGATTGCCTGTTCTCCACCAGCCCCCCTCCACCTTATCCAGGCCACCTGAAAGTATTACCAATAGTTAATATTGTCGACCGACGGTACTTGGTGGAAGATGATTCTACCAATATTTCAATAATAAAGCACTAATTACCAAACATTATAATAGTGCCATTTTCTTTCATTTATATAAAACCATTGCATGTTCTATTGTAATATCTTTTTTACAAAGTTACGCACTCTTATAAGAGCGATTTAAGCTATAAAAGTATGTAGGGACGGTAAATTTAATATTAATCAAGATTTTGTTTTCCCTCTATTTTTTGGTTTCAAGGACATTTCACATAAACGCTTAATAAACCTAATAAAATATTACAAGGTAATGTAATTTCTTCTTCAATAAGATACTGACATAAAACTGAATCCATGTGACATGTTTTCAAATTTTGATATAGCATAATACGTATAAATTTAATAAACAAAATTACAGTTTACCGGGTTTAAACGTTTAACGTGAATGGAGTTTAAATGGATATCAATTAAACTCTAGATCAGGAATAACATACCTCTGGTGGCTCTGTATCAGTGGACCTAAGTCCAGAAAATAATTTAATTATATTTTTGATGGACATTTAATGTTTCAAAATAAACTATATTTAAAAACACCAAGCAACTCTCCAGCGCGGCTTTACAATATTATCTCAAAAATCAACAAATTATATCGAATGACAGTTGGAAACCATAAACAACAAAATATGTAATAAACAATAAATCAGGGATGCACCTTCGGAAAGTTGATGAACCAAGGACGGGCCGATATAAAATTGACACTTCTAAAAATGCTCCCACAGTAAAAATCTACCCCCCCCCCCCATCACCGAATTTTCCAAATGGTATAGGAAATTGAAATATTTCAAAAACTCCTCGGTTTCTTAAAGAATATTTACTTATTTAGTAAGATCCCGTGGAGCACCCGGTAAAGAATTGGTCTCCCACTCTTCTGCGTAAGTTTTCGAGTGCCCTGTAAAAGCCAGGTGTTCGAAAAAAATAAGACATTTTACATCTTAAATTCAGCGATGAGGTTTGCCACCCATCCTGAATGTCTTGATTTTATATTGGCACGAAGAGGACAGTTTGCATGTTTCTTACATGCAGCTGATCTGCTGGCTACCCCACTTGTGGGATATGCCGTGATGGTATAGTAGTAGTAGTAGTAGTTATTTAGTTTCCGGTACTTTTACCGAATATCCGATCATCAATGGTATTGACTTTTTTTAATTGTTGGCGGGCCGCAAATATACCGAACAAAGGCCGCATGCGGCCCACGGGCCGCGGTTTGCACATCACTGATTTAAATTTACTAAACACGTTGAAACAAAATAAAGAAGTTAACGGAAAACAAAACTTATTGCGTAGGACAGAAAGTTCTTCAGATTATGATATGATTATATAGCTATAAATTGTACTTGAAGAAGAAGATTATACGAAATTTAATGTAAATTTTAAGAAATGAAAGACGTAATCAAAGTTCAAATAATTATAAGAGATTTTATCGTTTGATAAACGGCTTGATAAATTTGGTGTCTGTAGTTTAACAATTTATTTTAATAGTGTAAAAATGGGGATTTGAAGGGTGTGAAAAATGGCAACATTTTTTAAAATGTCGTTTCTCTTGTCCGTCATTTTTGTCTTTTTTCTGCCGGATGCGTTGTTCTCTGCCGTTTCGTTCAACGTTATGTGTCGAAAACTAATTATACCACGGTTCTTATTCAACTTGTTCGAAGAAACCTAGGGCAAATATGTGGTGCGTTTCATTGAATATTTTTACACTATGACATCTGTAGCAAGTACAGGCTATGTTTTGAAATTATCTAAACTAAATTCCTAACATAAACAGTTGAAAATAGTCTGTGTAGGGGCGTTGGACGACGAGATATTTTTATAATAAACGGGGTTACAACTGCACAAGTGTGTGACTTATATAAGACGGGAATATAATCTTATAATTCGACATGGAGAGTGAAGATGATTCCAGTAGTGATGATTCTGTCTCCTCCTCGGGGAGCTCTGACGATTCTTCCAGTCAAGATGAAGATCGTTTTGAACCAGCCAGGATATTGGGTACCACCTTCGAATTACCACAAGATTTGTGCGAAAAACCGGAAATATTCAGAGAGTTCCTGTCCCAGAGTACTTGGGATTCTCTGAGTGAAGCCAATATCCGTCATTTGAAGAAATTTTTGCCCAAATTCTCTGAGAATGACGAAGCTGAGAAGGAAATCACTGTAAAGAAGCTGTTTGCAAGAGAAACATTTAAGTTTACATCACCTTTGGTCGAGTTCCATAAGAAGTTGAGAGATGGAGCATTCCGGCCTGACATTGCCAGAATGCAAAGAGTTCTACAGAAAGCCAAACGTCAACATATCAAACATCAGGTACATATACTTTGTGTGATATAGTTAATTTGTGCAATATACATAATTGATGTTTATTGGTCAATAAAATCCATAATATATCTATAATATGACATTATTATCATTGGCACAAAGTGAATTTTATGGCATTACTCAATTAGCAATAATATAAACATCTGTAACTTGTACTGGGCCTACATACTTAAAATTAATATAAACTTAATAATCTATAATATTATGTACGGGTTAAAGCACTGTATTAGTATTATTTAACAATATTAGATACCAATATTAAAAGTGTTTGAAAATTAATAAAAGTCAATCAATTGGGTACAGAAGCGGGTATTAGATTGGACTAGTAGGGGTGCAGTAAAATTATAAAAAAAAAATTATTCATATAGAAAATATTAGTTTCCTCTCCTCATTCTCATCCACGACAACAAATAAGGATGAACTATATTTTTTAAGGAATGTTAAATATAATAATAATCTTTGTTTCATACAATGTTTACAATGAAAAGAATAACATACACCAATATATTTTATTTATTTATTCTTTACTGTACATTGATTACAAGCAAATTTACACAAAAATACATTTAAAACAAATCTGCAATCAATATGCAGTGTACTTCCAACTAACCCATTTATAACTATGAGCGAATGAGTTTTGGAAATCACAATTTTAAATTAATAAATTATACTCTATTTCAATTCATTGTACATTTATATACATTTCTGAATTTTGTGAATTGTCGATATTCATTTTCATGACCGTTGTTTCAGTTTGTCTACTGGTTACCCCACTTTTATGAGAAGCTATGATTGTTAAGAGACTGATTGGCACTAATTTGCCAATAAAGTTTATTTATTTATTTTTATTAGCATAACTTCACTCAAGTCACCTAGGGGACTATACCATTTCTATCAATAACATTACAGCATATCTCTCTTAGGAAACTGATCCCCATAGTAAAATAGATCAACCATTCTGGTACATTCTCGTGTGTTCTGTAATTCGGCATATAATATCACAATTCGATGGCATAGCGCACAGATGTGGTAAGTGCAGTTTTCATAGTTTTGAGATAATCAATGTTGAAAGTTTGAGATGTCATACCATTTCGTACTTGCTACACATAGTTTTTGTTAAATATCTCGTCAATGACACAGAGTTACTCAATAATATTCCTATGGAACATTCTTCAGATGATATAGATTTGCATGCGTATAATAACAAATTTTCGGTTAAAACTGCAATTACCACATCTGTGCTCTATGCCATCGAATAAGAATTTAATATCTTCAATTTAGCCATGATGAGGTGTGTTTCATATCCTGAATGTTTTTTTTTATGCCCAGAGAGGGCTACTTGCATGTGCATTAAATGCAGTCAGTCCCACTGGCTACCCCATATAATACCCGAAAATAATATGATGGTACAGAAAGGGAGGGAGAGAGTAAGTTTATTTTTTAATTGTTTTTTAATAATTTATAGTGGCGTCAAGAGTGGTACCAAACTATGCAAGAAGTGCTGGTGTCTCGGGAGCGTCTCCTGGCCATTGCGGGAGGCTTACCTCCTGGAGTACAACCCCGTGCAATACCACCGCCCCCCTCTATGCATCCACCTGCACCGTCACAACCTGCATTGCAAGTCAGGACCAAGAAGAGATATTTTCAGGTATATTGGACTTTCAATGCTAACAATAGGATGATAATAATAAAACTTTATTGATAAAAAAAAACCATAAGCAATTGTCGATCTTCCAGCTAACCAACAATTTAACTCCCTGTCTGCCCAAAAGAAACCTCGAGAGCTAATTTTAGAGGATTGAAATTGCAATTATAATATGTTGTTTTTAAATTTGTTACTGGATTTGGATTGGGCACAATTAGTGATGTGAGAAGAGAAAATTCTTCAAAGAAATTTCTCGAGAACGAGAAATTTCTCCTCTGATGGAAGAGAAATTTCGCTCCATAATTTTTCTTAGTGGTATTATGATCTTTCGCCTAGTACTTTTCGCAGCCAACCTGATTGATCCAAAATTTGTGGGGCTGAGTAAGGCCCAAATCAGAGGTTTTTAACACTTTTTTCCATGAACGTACCTGCAATTTTTTTTTAACTTAAATATGGGCATGTGGGGTGTCAAACATCAAGATTTTACATCAGTTATTAGCACTTTTTTCTATGAAGGTACCAACATTTTTTTGTTTCCATAATTAATTGGTGATAAATTGTCTCAATATTTGTACATTGTTATTGATTGATTGAATAAAGTATTTATTATTATTATACTGTTAAATAAAAAATAAAAAAAAATCTCTACTTCGAGAAATTTACCGAGAAATTTCTCTGTAAATTTCTCCAAAAATTATTTCTTGAGAATTCCACAACACTAGGCACAATGTGCAGATTGCAAAACCAATCAGATAAATTCAGTTGAAAGGGTTTGTGTACACAATGCAACAACATTGTTTTTGCATTTTGCCTTCAGCTTTCTTATTATTTATTTATTCTTTACTGTACATTGATTACAAACAATTACATGAAAGGTAAACATTCAAGTTAAATATGTACAATCAATATACATAAGGCGAGTTTATCGCAAAGGCGCGATCAAACACAGGATCCTCTTAAAGTATTTTTTTACTCATAAAATCACCTTGTATAATAAATTTATTTATATATAGCTATAAGTTACAGACAGTCATTTGTGCCGATACATATTGAAAACATTTTATATATTTCAAGATTGTTATACATACGCCAACTGCATTAAGAAAAATAAAACAATTATCATTATATAATGTGAAATATCTTAAGCATCATAATAGCCTTGTCATAGCAAGGAGATTTTTCTTTACAAATATTAGATTTTTATGTACCTATGTGTATTCTTTACGTTGCTGTTCAAATTTTGTATTGATAATATTTTTATTTTGTCGACACAGGAATTGGCTGTGATTCGTAGTGAAGTTTGTGGAGAGGGTGCGCCGGCTTCTGATGATGAGAATTTCCCTGAAGGACCTCCAGTCGCACTCACCAAAAGTCAGAAGAGAAACTCGTTACATCTGCAGGTAACTTCATCACAAATTTATTGCAGAAGAATCGTGCAACAGAAATATTGTACATGGTTATGTAATTAAATATTCATTTTATTATGATATATTAATTTCATTTGATCTTCTCAGTGCTTTATTGTACCTCACACCATCAAGTGACTACTTGTCACAACATTATTTATAATGTTAAATATCCTATAAAAACAGGTGTTTGTCACACAATACTCACAAGATGTTTAACGTTTTGTAGTACCCATGGACTATCTTGAGTTGTTAATATTTATTTTATAGACAGAATGTTCTGTGTTTTCTGTACTAGTGGGATTATATGGATATAGATTGAAACTTTTTCAGATGGATTAAAAAAAATAATAATTTGTTTTTGTGTATTTGTGTTATCAGAGTGGTGATATCAACAGCGTCATGTCCACACTGGGTCCATCCAGGAACACAGGACCTAATCTATCTGAAGAGTGGAGAAGAAGAGCTCTAGCTGCTCATAGAAGAAGGAAGCAACTCAATCCAGTATGTTAATAATCTATATTCAATACAATTATCACATTTTATTCAAATCCAGTCCAGAGGAGAACCACCAGATGATTGATTATTTTTATTTTTACTTCGTATTGCTATTGCTTTGCCTGTGGATGGCAAAGATTTGCTGAAATCAATAATGATTTATAAAAAATCAAATAACAGATAATACATAATATAAGTACATTATAAATGATTCCCGTGGAGCACCCGGTTAAGAATTGGTCTCCCACTCTTCTCCTTAAGTTTTCGAGTGTCCTGTAAAAGGCAGGTGTTTGAAAAAATTAAGACGTTGTACATCTTAAATTCAGCGATGAGGTTTGCCACCCATCCTGAATGTCTTGATTTTATATTGGCACGAAGAGGACAGCTTGCATGTTTCTTACATGCAGCTGGTCTGCTGGTTACCCCACTTGTGGGATATGCCGTGATGGTATAGTAGTAGTAGTAGTAAATGATAAAAATGTCTTGCAAATGTTACATAGTAAAGTTAATCCTTTGAAAATGTGTAGAAATGATTGACATTATTAATAACTTAAAAATCTAAGATTATTGATTATTAGAGAACTTTTGAATGTGGAGGAAGCATAGAGTGCAAAGATAGGTCATATTGGCATTTCTACCTCTTTGCCTACTCCCACACAGTGAACCTGTTGGTTTAAACAAATTTAAAGCCAGTGAATATCAGATATCCATGATTTGAACCGAGATGTGAGTTGTAGAGTTTAGAGGTTGACGTCTTTTAAAGACTCCCTCGAATGTTCCGACAGTGATTTTTGAAGCTTTGATCTTATATGACGATGTCTGGTAATAACAAAATAACAGACAATTTTGTCATTAGATAATAATTAATAGTATAGCAAAAAATATTTGTTTTAACTTGCAGGACCATCCGGAATTCGTGACAGCGGGTATCACACTGGATTCTATAAAAGCGAGGTGCGGTTCCTTTATTGCAAACGGTTCCGATATACATCCTCACATGCCTGTCACTCGACCTCCTCCAAAGAGGCAACGCAGACCACCGGCACCAGCAAGAAGAGTTCCGGCATCTCCAACCGATTCCAATTCAGATATAGACCCGACATCTCTTCATGCTGTTCCAAATGTTAGCAGTGATTTTATTAAAATTGAACCTGGTCTTGTGAAGTCTAGAGGAAAATGTTCTCCGTCTCCTCCTCCATTGATTCAGCCTCAACCTCCCGCACCACCAGTATCATTGCCACCACCCCCACCTCCGGTTGTGAGTCCTGTCACGGTCAAAGTGGAGAATCCTGTAGTTGAAGAATCCAGTGAGTATTTCAGTAATTTCTTTTACCTTCATTTTACTATGTTCTTTTGCTCTTTTTCTCATTGTAAAAATAAACAAAGAAAAATATTGGGCAAATTGTTCAGTAGTCTGATAGTAGAGTCTCCGAATTTCGATTGAGAGATTTCAGGCTCCATTCCTTCCACTGTCAAGTTTATTCACCCTCACGACACGAGCATATTCCTTACTGTGAAGGTGTATTTGAGTTTACTTTAATCCTAGATTAATTTTAAAAAAAACATTTCTTTTGTCTCTTTTCTTTGTAGTATTAACAAAAGGAGGAAGAGAGAAAGAAAAACTTTCATTCATTCGTTCTTAGTCTTATTCTATTCGGACCTAATTTCATTTTAATTTTTTCTTGCAGTTGTACCAGAAGACTCTAGTATTGAACTAGTTCAAGAGACCCATGTATGCTTCTTCTCTGTGCTGCGAGATTTGGTTTGTGGTACCGCCAGACAGTGTCTTCCTCTCCCAGCCATCACCGCGGGCCTTAGAAAGTGGAGACAGAACCCCATAGCTCCACTTAACCATTGGTATTCCGGTGAGAAATTATTTTTTTAATGAAATATAAATAACCTCCTTAACTATACAATTATTTTGTTATATTATAAATAGCCAGTGGAATTACTGCACATATGAACTTGTACACTCTGTAAAATAGAAAATTTAAGATTTTTAATACATATATCATAAAACAATTAAAACATTTAGATTAGAAAATGAATAATAGATTTTTAAAATGTCTGTGAAAGTCAGTTCAGTAAGCATTAATATTGACTTACCTGGGATGGAGAGAGCAGGCGGTTCACCCCCACTTGAGTCCTCTTGAGAGAGATGTAAAGATGGTATAGGTAGATAATAGATACAAATTTTATAAATATGTATTTCTAATTTAAAATGTTTGTGTGTTGTTAATTTAATAATGTTTTTATTATTTTAGCTGTGGATGATTGGGTAAAAGCTTTGCCGTCAGCCGTTGCCTTCTTAGCCGGAGAAACTGCAAACCTGCCTGAAGACTTTGTGCCTTACCTCCAGTATAAACCGGCCAATCAAGTTTACCAGTGGATCGGTGCCGGTCGGGATACAGACAACCATCTTCAACAGTTATGCACTCAGTGGCTTACCCTTCGAAAGGCAGCTGCCAATACTCTGCCTCCTAGCGCTGGTAGTAGTGGAAGCACTCTCGGAAGCAGTTCTTCTGTATCAGGACAACACGCTACACAACTTTTGGAAAGACCACCTTCGCCTCCTGTGACTAAGTGAGTTTCTATGAACTGAATTTCTGATATAATTCTGATTTCTCTTGGGACTGTATTCAACAATTTACATACATACATGTTTTTGGAATGTGGGTCCACATCAAAATATAGAACCAATGAGTTTGTCCGTGGCTTGATGTTGGAGTCTCAGATATTTAATCAAGATTTCGTGGATTTAAATCTTCCAACCAAGTTTCAAATATATCCTTACGATAGTTATGCGTTTGTCTTATTTCTGTTGTAGATGGAATAACAAATGGCAAGCTTCCCCATCAGAACTGGAGTCATTCAGGATGCAAGAGAGGATCAGGTTCCAGCGTCCACACAGAGCCTTCACGTATAGACTTCCCAGAGGCAATTGTGTAGTTGGCCCTTTGAGGGTGAGTATATCGAATATCCAATATTGTTAAACCTAGTTACTGCTTGCCTTCATCTTTTCGCTGCTAAACATAGGCCTTTTCAAAACTCTTGACTATTATTTTTGATATCATGCAACATCCACTGTTTCCTCATAAATTGTACAATATTGTCATCAACCAATCTTTTTTGACGTCTTCTTACACCTTCCTTGTCCTTTCATGATCCTTTTGTCTTGCCATGTGACCAACCCGATGTCATTTTAGCTTTGAGATTCGATCAATAAAGGCTTCTGTCTTTTGTCAAATGATTATTGTTATAAGAAATTTAAATAAAACTGAAATTTAAATATTATTTAGTCATTTCTCTTGACTTTTAACCTGCTTTCAAGAGCTTCTGCCCTCATCATCAAAGAAGTGTAAAGTTATTATTGTTTAGATTATACAGAATATCTCAAAAAATATTTAAATGCAATGTTCTTTTTTCAGGGTGTGTACGCGTGTGATGAGAATGACGGCAAACGTGGCGCTCGGGGGCACAGTCTTCTGGCTCCTGGTAGGCCTAGACACGTCACTCTCCTAGCTCTAGTCAGAGACGCTGTGGCCTGTCTTCCTGGTGGTGAGGGAACTAGGGCACACATCACTGCACTTTTAAGGTACAGGATAGTAAAACAATCTCAATTTTTGACATATCTCTTGTGGGGCTGCCAGTAGTCTAATTAATTGCTTGTAATAAACCAAAAATTGTGGTATAGCTCAATGTTCAATTGGTTATGCCTTATATGTGATGCTTTACAAAAAATAGAACTTATATTGTTACAATTCGATCAAATTGTTTTCAGGCGCTCACAATACCTGGTACCTGAAGCTATGGAACAAGCTCTACAGGCTGCCGTAAGTGGGGCCCTAGACAGGATGCACGGAGCCCCAGACCCTTGTGTCAGATACCTGCCTATGCAGAAGGTCTGGCAGTATTTGCATAGAGACAGGTGAATAAAAAATCGTTAACTATATATTGTCAAATATTACTCAGTATCTCAAAATGGCCATGTGTTCCTTACTTTCAACAGTTTTCATACATTTTTTTTATTCAAATGCAACAATGTCAGAATCTGCAAGTATTAATTATTGGATTTAAATTTATTTACATAGAACTGAAGAGGAATTCGAAAGACTGCATGCAGAGAACCAGAACAAGGGAAAGAGTGGGGCTGCCTCAGGGAGTGCTGGTGGGTCCGGTACACAGAATAAAAGGCCTCCCAGTTCTAAGCCAAGGGTGAGGCCCAGTAAGGCCAAGACGCCTGCTGTGACGACATCAACCCAACAAACACCAGGTAAATTACTTTTTCTTGAAAAGTTTTACATAATCTTGAAAACTTCGTAAATAGGGAAGTTCAATCCAATAAATGTCATTTTTGTTTGTTAATTTTTAGAGGAATGTATCTATGTATTGATGACTTTGAATGATTTTTTAATTGTTATAAAATTGGGCCCTGTTATTTTAGGTTAAAAAATTTGTCTTAGGTCATCGAAATTATTCACTATTTATATGCTAAAAGATTGGTATTAAATTATTAATTAAATGAGATTGACCAAATAAGTGTAGGTATATATAATTATTTTAAATTTTAAATCATAAAGAATCAGCTTAACAAAAAAATCTAGATACAACAATATAGATTACATAATTATTAACCAGTGAAGTTTGTTTAAAAAGTTAGAAAATAAAATTATTTCTGCTACATTTTTCACAAATTTGTATATGTCAGTGGCCGTGATAAACCTTGTTTTGTATGAAAATCTCAGATTTATTTTGTTCTTTTTCAGCGCCTATGATCAAAACCACAACAATGTCTATGGAAAGTGATGGAGATGGTGAGGATGCTAATGTAGATGTAGAAGGAACTGACGCCATCCCTGACATCAGACCTCCCATTGTCATCAAAGCAGAGAACCCTAATCATCCCAAACAAGAGAGCTCTTCCAGAAAAGAATCAGTCAGCAGAAAGGAAGCAGTTAGTAGGCAAGAATCTCTTCGACAAGAGATGGTTAACAGACAAGAACCAAGATTAGAAATGATCGGAAGACAAGAAATTATTGGTAGACATGAAGTGGTTGTTACAAGCAAAGAATCTGTCCCAAGACCAGAATTGACTGGCAGACAAGAAGTTGTCAGTACGATTAGACATGAAAAAGGAGGAAGACATGAACAAGGGCATAGACAGGAACCGTTACACACACCTAGTAAACATCAAGATTCTAATGTAAAACATGATAAACAACACCACAGACCTGAATTGGTTTTGCGACATGATAGCATAGTCAGCAGGCAGGAATCAATACGTCAGGAAATCGTCAGTAGACAGGAAGCTATTTCCAGGCAAGAACAGGCAAATAGACACGAAACTATAAGCAGGCAAGATTCTGTCGGTAGACATGTCGAGGTTGTCACTAGACAGCCTGAGCCTTCTCCCAAGCACGACATTTCAAGACAAGAAGTCATCAGCAAGGTGGAGCAACAAGTTGGAATAACAACAAAGTCTTTACCACAGCAACAACAGACTATTGTTATACAAACATCATCTCAAACTCCCACATCTCTTCTACAAAGTGATAAGGTATATATGTACATATTTCAATGTTCTGTAGAAGGTCTCTTGAGTTTCCTGCAAAACGAGCCAATCGTATGCATATGGAAGATATTATTAGTACCTTTTCAGCTGCGATGTGACTGACTCAATATTGGAGAATATTTTGAATATATTATCCAAGATGACTTAGTAAATAAAATAGTGCAGAGTAACTCTCTTCCTATTGACTTTTATATTATTTTGTCTCGAAGTCTATATATTTCTGGAGAAGAATTTTTAATTTAAATGATAGTTGTATTATAAAGTTTAAATTATCAGCCGATAATTCTTAGTGGAAGTTCATTACAATAAGAAATTAAGTTGAAACATAATATTTAAGAATATCACTGGTGACTTTATTAATTTGCAAGCCGACGCTCTCGACACGTTAGGCAAATGTAAAAGTCTTGCATGTGTATTCGGAAGCTTCTGCTCTCGACGTCAGAAAAATGTAAAAGTTTTCGATTTATAAAATTTTTAGGATTGTATTACATATTTTTTTAACATTTACATATTTCTATTTCAGATCATTTCTGTGGCAAACACTCTTCCTTCAATGCTTCAGCCACGGTCTACAGTTGTTGCTTCATCGGTAAGATTCTCAAGAAAAAATTATGTCCTTATTTGTGTCTAGTGTCTAAATTTTTTTTATTTTATTTATTTTATATTTTATATTTACTCCAGACTTGATGTTGGAGTGTGCAAACCTCTCAAGTCCATATCAAAATACATACAATATAATACAAATGATTTTGAAATTTTGATATTTGAATATTTGATTTTAACTGGTAACACTTACATACAATTTTTTTGTATTAACCTTGACTGTTGTGAATTCCACATGCTTGGCTCTCTTGCGCATCCAAAATGATTGTAATTAGCATACTGGTAATAATAGGGTTCTTTGGTGGTCCACTTATGGACTTTAAAAAAAAATTCAAACTTACGTTGTTTATGATATGACTGTTGTATCCCTGTTGAAGATGACTTCTGACAAATAACTCATCCAAATGGTTTGAGATTAAATTGTTTGTTTTTTTCACTAGGTTGTCCGTCAGTCTATGTCCAGTGCTGGAGGTCGCAGTGTCGTGAGAGTCCTGAATCCCACAGCTTCTGGAAAGAGTCTGATAAGTCCACAGGCTCTAAAGCCCGCAACCCCACCTCCAACAGGTAAGACTCAATTTCATTTTAAATCCGAGTTGGCTGTTATTTGAAAACATGTTTGAACTAATTTTATATTGTGATTTTCAGTTGCTCGAACAGCGACTAGTCAAGCCAAAGTCATTGTTCAAAGGCCGCAGGGTCAAAATACAGGTAAATGAAATAAATTAAGGCTGTCTGTTAATTATTGTTGGTATCTTTTAAAATATTTAATTTGTGAATTATGTTTTAAATGTTTTTTCAGGCCATCAGCGAGTGGTTTTAGAATCTCTTATTCAACATCAGCGAGGTGGACAAACCATATCACATGATCAGCTCTTCCATACCATACAATCCACACAGGTATTTTTTTTACTAATCAATGTCAATATAAATCTTTTTAGTTGAGGATTATGTTTTCATTCAGATTCTTTTATGTTACTGTTTTCTTTTCAGAAGGTTGCTACATCTACTGCAGCAGGCTCAACAAATCAAACTGCATCACCGACAAAAACTCAATCAGGTTCTATTGGCCAAACTATACAGTTAGCTGGACAAACTGTACAATTACCATCCGGTCAAACAGTGCAACTCACAGGCCAAACAGTACAATTGACTGGTCAGACTGTACAACTCACAGGACAAACTGTCCAACTAGGTGGTCAAACTGTACAACTTGCTGGACAAACTGTACAACTTGGTGGTGGGCAAACTGTGCAGCTAGGAAATGGACAAACAATGCAGTTGGGGAGCGGTCAAACTGTACAACTGGGCGGTGGTCAAACTGTTCAATTAGGCAGTGGACAAACTGTTCAACTAGGCAGTGGGCAAACTATGCAGTTGGGTAGCGGTCAAACTGTTCAGTTATCTGGGCAGACTGTCCAACTTGCTAATGGGCAAACTGTCCATTTGGGCGGTGGTCAGACGGTGCAATTGAGCAATGGACAAACTGTTCAGTTAACAAGTGGACAAACAGTGCAATTAGGCAGTGGACAAGCAGTGCAATTGGGTGGAGGACAAACTGTTCAACTCACAAGTGGACAGAGTGTTGCTCGACCTGGAAACGATGGTAATTTAAGAGGAACTCAACAGAGACAAACAACACCATTAGTTGCTAAGATTCTGACAAATGCTCAAGTGCGTGGTGGGAACATTGTGCAAGGAGCGAGAGTGGCTACGCCTGGTGCACAAGGGGCTCTCAGAGTTGCTGGTTTAAGCTTAGCACAGTTGCAAGGGAAGCCTGTGTTGTTACACACTTCATCTCCAGGTGCTGGCGGTTCCAACATACTATTACAGGTGTGCTCTTTAAATTTCTTCCCTTGATTTGATCGAATAATCAATGTGAAAATATTTGAATGTCTAATTTTGTCATCTTGTCAAAATCAACTTGAAATTCTATGTTTTTCTATTTTTTCAAGGCGAGTGGTGGAGGTGTTTCTGGCCAGAATATCATAACAGCCAATACGGCTAATGCAGGGACAGCAGGCAACACTGAAGGTGGTGCTGGAACTCAACAGCGAACCACACCAGCCACATCGACTCCACAACACACATTGCTCCTTAGCAATATTGGTGGTTAGTAGGAATTGTAAATTCTGCCCATTTTCTACATGAAGGTTCCTCTCATTTTACACATCTAGGCTCTTCCCATTTTCTTTGTGTATGCTCCACCTATTTCATACAGCCAGGCTCCTTCCATGTCTTACATGTTGACTTCACTCATCTAACACATCTAGTGAACAATCTTATTTCATTATGCTTCTTCCATCCAAGCTTCTCCCCTTTTTACATACATTGTGACAACTCCCTTTTTAAATATTTATGCTTTACCCCTCCCTATTTGTAACATCTATATTATTGTAAAGTTTTACTTTATTTGATGGTTTGTGATTCATTCATTCCAATAACTCTTTATTTATTTTGTTTCTTACAGTTTCGTCGCGAGGTCAAGTGGTGAGAGTGGCGAGTAGTGGAGGTCACATATTTGGACCCACCCTCAGGCTGCAGGCGGCTGCACCTAATGCACAAGTACAGGTATTTTGAGAATGCTGTTACACTTTCAATTAATGAGAATCTCGTGTTTTTTATTGAACATAAATAAATATCACATTTATTTCCACTCATCTTTACCAAATAAATTAAATCTTTTTTTCTCATTTTTACCTTAATATTTCATGTTCTAGGCAAGACCCGGCGCCACAAACGTTGTTCTTGGAGGCCAAGCACTAAAATTGCAGACTTCTCCAATCAGATTACACCAAGTATGAAGTTTTATTTTCAAATCAAACCATTTCATTGCATCACACTAAATTTACTGTGCTATTATGTATATTGTGTACAGCCACTTATAGTTTTATTATTAAACAGAAATTACATTTGAAAGAGAAATGAATGAGAATCCATGATGTCCATTCTGTTATGTTTGTCTCTTGTCCTTTACATGGTTTATTTGATATGCACACTTAATATTTGAGTCGTATATTTCCTATTTCCGCCAACTCCTACCGCAACAGATTTTGGGAAAGGACGATTTTTTATTTTGAAGACACCTAATTACTAAATATAAATTTTTTTGGCTGACATTTAAGATGAACTACTTTCATTATTTTATTTCCTATAATTTACGTAAATTTTTCGTTTAGAACTATTTTACGCGCCAATTAATTATGGAGTTAGCGTAGTTTGTTTACTACAGATGGACTTGGCGGCTATTGAAAGGCGTCTGTTTGGATCTGGCGGACATTGTTTCAATTATTTGTAACAGGTGCGTATCGCCCTACAGGATGATTAGGACGTATACTTAGATAAAAAACACTTCATTTGAATTATATTTTATTATCAAAACATGAAAATGAAAAAAAAAATATAAGTCAAGAATAATACGTAAATACAAAAAAATATATAAGTAGAATTAAAAACATATTCTTGATCAATGTCTAGTTATAAAAATATACTTTAGAGATAAGTTAAAAATGTATTTAAGTTTAATAATACGTAAGTTAAAAAAATACTGTTTTAAAAAAAATGCAGAAAACTTAAAAAAAATATAAGTTCAAAAATATATAAGTTCTTATGTTTAAAAAATACTTTACACATAATATACCTATCTTAATAAAATAACATAACATCTACACTGATTCATAAGTTTCTTGCATAGATTCACAAAAGTCATTTTCGTCACATAAATCATTAAATTGAGCTCGTTCTTGGAATTCACGATTAGAGGTTTCGGCGTCAACATAAAACTTTAACATTTCTAAATTTCTCCATTCTTCGCCATAATGTTTTTTAAGAAGATTTGTGACATCGATTACCTTTTCCGATTTTATTTTAACGCCAATAGGGACATCCCTTGGTTCAATATTACTTATTGTTCTTCCTTTTTTAGTTATTACTTTTTTGTCAACTTTATCCACTTTATAATTTTCTTCACCTTCAATAAAAATAGTCGTTTGACCTCTAAATAACAGAAATCGTTTTGTGGATTTGAACCTAAAATGCCAAGCGGAGGGAGGTTTAATATTTTCTGAGGCTGAAAATTTCCAGTCCAGAACTGATATTTCTCCTCCTAAATTGAAAACTGATCCATGTTTTTTTAAAATAGCGACATATTCTTCTGGTGAGTTGATTACTTCTATTTTCCGCAATTCTTTTTCGACTTTCGCAAAAACACGATCAGGTGGTAGAAAAGAATGACCTACAATTGGAAAAATGATTTCAACTTTTTTCACGATTCTAGGTGCATGTGAATGCAACCACTTACTGCACATAGTGATCATGGCACTATTTTTGTTTTGCCCGCAGCAACCATCAGCAAACAACCGCAAAGTGCATATATTTGTGCTTATTTCAATATTTTTTAATGTGTTGAAAACAGCGCTTGCTATTTCGTTTGAGCTTTTTGGCCTTTCTGTCTCGTTCCAGTAATAAATTCTTACATTATTTAATGGTGATTTAGAAGTTCCGATGACCACGGTAAAATTAAAAAAACTGAATTGCCTGCTAAAGTAAGCTGATTGATCAGGAAGCTTGGGCAACATTAAATTTTTTTGACAATCGAATGACAAAGTTAAAATGTTGTCACATTCTTCTTTTAAAAGATCATAAAATACTTTAGCTTTTAACCGATGTAGTCTCTGTTGTGTTCTTAATAACTGTTTAGATGTTTCATCTATCTCTGTTTTGATTCTTTCTTTAAATTCAGTACACATTGAACACACGTCGGTGCGAGGCGAACCAAATCCAATGTTATATTTGGTATTGAATTCCTTTCGAAAAAACGATTCTTTCACTTTGTTTTCAATTGTTTGTGCATTATACATGCGCCACATTTTTTTTATATTCAATTCCGCCGACAAATAAATTCTGCAAGATGATTTTGACCTGCAATAATGTGGCTCAGCTCCTTTGAAAGACTCAATAAACATATTTATTTCGTTTCTCTTTACACTATTGCCTGTAGATCTATGATCACCGCCCCTATTTTCCTTTGCCAATGACCCTTCATTTTTGAAAGATCTTTCCAGTACTCCGGTCACACGATCTTTATTAATCCCTAAAATTTTCAAAAAAGATGGTTTGCACACACGAATTTGTTTACCAGTGAATTTTTGGGTAACAAAGTACTTAACCGACATATTTTTTGACGGACGGTTTCCATTTTTCGGTCGAACACGAGCACATCTTTGAAATTTACAATGTTTTAAAATAAAATTATCTTGATGAATTTTTTCCTTTTTCTTGTAAAATAATGAATGCATTAGCATTAAATCAGCCATTGATAATGTCCCACACTTCAAGGATTTGGTGTTGTGACGACAAGTTGGATACTCCGGTAAACTATTGGGAGAGTACCTAAAATAAATAAATAAATATAAGTACTACATACTTCGCCCCGTCTATTCCGTTCATAATCCACCTTTCTTAAAAATTTATTATTCTACACATTATTATTTTACTTTTATATACTTCGATTCCGTAACATGTAGTTAAAATATAATAAATAGATGTGGTGAAAAAAAGTGTGTTTTTAATTTAACTGTAAAAATATAATTTATATAAACAAACGAAAAACTGGGTTTAATTAAAAATATTTTGCAATATTATATTAATTTATTATAATCACTGATAAAATTTTGAAAATAATTATTCGAAATAGGCATTAGTTATTTACATACATACATTAATAGTCAATTGATAAAATGTAAAACAAGATATTATGGTAAAAATTTATGATTTACAAAAAGTGTGATAAACGTTAAAAATGGATCCACATAATTATGAATAACCCTGTAGGTGGTCAAACTTAGTACAAAATATGATGAATTTTAATTACCTTTGTCTGCGAAGAATATGTTTTCTCCATAAATCTGGATTTTGCTTTCGTTTTCTAGCTTTGTTAGCTGTAGTTTGTGTAACATTAATCACAAGATCAGACATTATTATTTGATTAAAATGTAAAATAAACTGACAAGATATTCACGCAACTCTCACATTGAACTGTATGGCAGCCATATTGAATAACCCTCAAATCCTGCATCGTTCATTGGCTGCGCGGGAGTTGGCGGTTTTAGGAACAGTATGCTATTTGGAGTTAGCGGATTTAGTAAAAAATCTGTATTTTCGTATTGGATTTTATATATGTTACGGCGGATTAAGGAACTAAGCGTTTATGTGCCATAAAACGGTTTGAAAATACAAATAAATGTTGCCATTATTGGAAAAAATGTATCATACTGGAGTTGGCGGATTTAGGAAATAGACGACTCATTTCATAAATGAATATTATACTGATTGAGTTGACGTTTATTTTGTAAAACTCCATATTAATTTATGTAAATAAACAAATTGTTTTTTTACTGTATTTATTAATAAAAGTAACCTGGTTTCGACTTACAAAATCATTGTCAAACTACAATGACTTTGATGAATCAATTGAATTTATTTATTTGGTTCTAAATCGTTTTCTGCCCATTATGCTAGTATCTTAACATGTTTTAACAAAAAATAAAAAGTATGTTATTTTTACTTTTTATTCATGTGGAATTCTACAAAATAAATACCAACAAAATTCTAAATATCATACATATTTTATATTGTATTCTTTGACTATCCTAAAAATAGGACATAATTGTATTTCTTGTTATCCGCAAAAATTACCGCTCATTTTAACATTCCCTTTTTACTTTCAGGGTGCTGCGGGTGCCACCATAGCTGGTCAAGGTACAAACAGGGTCTTGCTCGCTAGTGGTACAAGATTACATGGACTTAAACTGTTACCAGTGCAACACGCTCTTGCTAGAGGTAATTTATTTAATGAAATAAATAGCTTACACCTTTTTACATACATTATGAACAAATAATAAATTTTACACAATCTGACGTACATAATTATAATTTATTTTTATTAAATTACCTATATCTATAGAATAAAACTTTTATGAACGCAATGTTGATATTTCTATGAAAATTATATTCATGATATACCTGCTATTATTTTTTTTAAGTTACTAATTATTTTCAATATTTGCTTGTATTCAGGTGGCGGAGTGGCAGGTAGACAAGTGTACGCTCGTATAGTGGGACCTGGGACAGCTGGCGCAGCGCAAGCGACCATTGTCAGAGCGGCCACACCAAACGTAACCACCACGCAACCCACCAATACCACACCACAACAGAGAAATACACCACAGTAAACAATTAGGAGTATTAATTATTGGCTCGACTTCATTTACAAAAGTCAGCGATGAAGCTTGCCACCTATCTTAAATCTTAAAACATTTATCATCTTCAGATAATTCAATTGAAGAACCATATTTATACGAAATATGTTGTGCGAAATACAATTGGAAGAAGCGAGAAAGGCATCTCAATGAAACGCCATCTAGACTGGTTACCGTGAAATCATCCAACATTGCCCACTTTTTTCATCAAAATGAAATTGTGAAAAAAATATCTATGGCGGGTACAGTTTTATTAAGCTTGAACAATAAACTGGTTTGATGTGTTCTTTTTTAAATATAATTCATATAAAATTGGATACAATTACTAATCAAAAAGTACATTTTAAACGCTGGGCAAGGTTAGGAATACATGTAGCCATCATTGCCCACCGTTGTTTCTGTCGTATAATATACCTTGTAAACATTGTACTAAGGTATATAATGGGAATTTGGGCAAATTCGTCAACCAGTAATACGGGGATGAAATAAATGTATTGATTTGGCCAATTTTAAGGCGGGCAATGTTACAATACAGTTTTTACCTACTTTCATACAAAACTTTTAGGCAAGTTAGGGTTGATAAAAAAAATACAGAAAAATACAAAATTATTTTATTGTGTAGAATTATAGAAAAAAAATAGCAAAATTTTAGATAAATAAATGCCTTCTCAAAATGTGTAGAATGTCTTACCAACATCAACAATTTTTCCTACCTTTCTTAACTTTTAAAATAGAATATACATATTGAACAAATTAATTTCTTAACCAATTTTGAACGTGCTTAAATTATCCGTTTTGAATTCTAAGAGACCACGACGAATTATGGAAGGTTCAGAAAGAATTTTAACAATATCAAAAGTGAATACTTGAGAAACATCCTTCACCTGAGGCCAATAAAATATGTTATCGTTTCTTTTTCTTAGAAAATCAACAATTACATTTGTTTCATCAATACTAATTATTTTTCCAACAAAGTATTTAAAAGTTTTTGGTGTTTTGAACTTTACTAAAACATATATGAAATTCCTTAAATCGTTTTGACTAATTTTGTTTTCATCCTTCTCATTGACTTGTTCTCCTTTGCTGTCATCTACCAGAAAATTTACAAGATTTGAGTGATTTCCATTGTCCAATTTAAAAGTATCGTTTTCTTCATTGCCACTCTCTACATCTGATAACAAAAGTCCTTCGCAATCTGACGAGTCTCTTAGAGAAAATTTTTCTGAGACGTCAGTGTCAGAGTCACTATAAACACAAGTTTTTTTTGAAGTTGTTTTATATGTAGAATGAATGAGATTATCAAAATGAAATTAATCAGTCCTACCAGTATTAATATCATTATCATCCACAGTACATATCTTTCTTTGTAGTCTATCTATGAAAGTCAAATTATTTTCCGATCAAGTCGATGGAATACATTTATCAGCTGGTTTGATAATTACTTGTGATAAAAATTTTATTTATGACTTAACTTTGGGTTCAGTTTCGTTTGATATTCTTAAGCATCCACTTTTTTCGTCTAAAACTATATTTTTTTCTTCTTCTTTTGATTATTATTATTATTATATTGGATGATTTATTCGGCGCCGTTTAATGAAGTATCCATCTCAAGGGCGCGGGAAACTATGTTGGAAGAGCGAAGTCTTCAGCTTGCTCCTGAACGTTGTAATCGGCTGGTTTTTACGGAGGTCCTCGGGGAGTCGGTTCCAAATGACGGGTCCTGCGACGCCGAAAGCCCTATCATAGAAGCAGGACTTGTTTGCTCTGTTTTCGTCCAGCATGTTGGTGGATGTCTTAGCTGAGCGTAGAGGTCTACTTGCAGGTGTTTTGAGAACACAGAGTTCAGAAAGTGACTGAGGTGCCATTTTGTTCAAAGCTTTGTAGACTATAAGGCACAGTTTGTATTGAACCCTTTCACCTGCTCTTAACCAGTGTAACTTTTCCAGCAAAGGTGTGATGTGGCAACCCTTATCTTCGCGGAAAATAAGCCTTGCAGCGCTATTGAATGCCATTTGTAGACGATTCAGTTGAATTTGCGGCAGTCCTACATATAGTATATTGCAGTATTGTTCAACTAAATGTTTTTTCTTTTTTACTTTCCTAGAGTCAGATTTTTCATAGGGCTTTTGCAGATTGATATCAGAAACGGACTTTCCAGGTTCAATAAAAATCTTCTTATTTCTTTTCGTTGTAATTGGCTTCGGAGCTCTGGTTTCTTTCAAATATTCAAGTAAACTTGTGTCCACTGAATATTCTGCCAATCCTTCGTGGTATTCTGGAATTTTCTTTAACACAGCTTGAGGGTTGTGGGGATATATCCCTGTAGCTTTAAATGAGCTTTTAATATTGTCCACCTCTTTTATTTTAGATTCTTCAATTAATTTTTTTAGCAAATAAGGAAAATGCTTTTTGTTTAATGACTTCTGTGAAGGATTTTCAATTTTATAATTCAGTAAAAAAAATTTCCAGTTCTTCTTTAAAGGGCCGAAGAAACCCACATCTAAAGGTTGACATATATGTGTGGAGTTGGGTGGAAGCAACACAAACTTAATGTTATATTTTTCACACTGTTAGATTACACCAATATTAATATGGCTAGACAGATTATCGCAAATTACTACTTTATTTCCTGGGAGTTCTTTAGCCCAATTTACGATTATCGTCTCGAAATAATCCTCAAACATCACTGAATCAAACCATCCCGATTTAGTACGACTGTATCTAGCTCCAGATGGTCCATCAACCACCCACTCTGAGTATAAGTTATCAGCTTTATACACAACATATACCGGAAGACAGGTACCACTTGCTGTGACTGTAAACATTATCGAAACCGATCCTTTCGATGAATTCAAGACTCTTTCAGGATATTTTACTCCTCGCCTAAAAATGCACTTAGATGCTCCTGGGTCGTCACTCAAATTAGTTTCGTCTAAATTCACAATATTTGTGGGAGGTACATCTTTCAAAGTTGTCTTCAGGTTATTAAAATAGTCCATCATCTCATTTACACCCTTTTCCGATCTCGCCTGTTTTATATTCTGGGTTGATCTTACAGTTAATAGCGATGCATTTCTTTGCAGGAAATTATCTACCCAGTTTCTCCCTGGCAATTTTTCGTGAAAAATGAAAGATCGGGAATTTTTTTTCAAATATTGAAAAACAACAATTCTTAAATCAAGTTTCGTTAATGGGCTTCCAAAATCCCCAGCTGCAATTAAAACTTTTACAATTTTTTGTTCTTCTTCAACTGTTAGACGTTGAGGTGAACCAACAGGTTTCTCATGACATTTATTAATTTTGTTTAATAAAGATCGTCGAGGAATATTAAACTGCTTCTCAGCATCACGCGATGAGATTTTTTTATCTCGAACCAGCTGGACCGCCAACTGAAGCATTTCTTCCGTATAGTTTTTATAGGAACGCGATCCAAGTTTTCGCCTAGGTTTTCTTTTTTTAATGCGTGGTTTAGCGCCTCCGTTTTTATTTTTTGAATGATTTTCCATCCTGCAAATGATAGACAACCGTTATCGAATAAATGATTGCCATATTATAAAATAATGAAAAATTTAATGATTTTAGAAATAGGCAAAACCCTATTCATTATTCCAGATGGGCAAAATTGACAACACATCTTCTGCACATGTGACAGTAACATTGCCCAGCATCATATTTCATCAAAAATTGGGGAGATAATAGTTTTAAATACCACTAATCTATTTTTTAACAGAAAAACAATACTTTATGAACAGGTAACTTACTTAGTTAGTTTTGTTATATGATTTTCACCAAAAGTTTTTTGTGACAAAATTCGCTCCACTAAATAACCGCCAAACTCAACTAGCACTGACAAGCAGGGTTGCCAGATTGTGAATCCAAAATTACTGTACTTCTAGGGAAAAATTTCCGTACAATTACCGTACATCACTAACGTGCGCCGTTAGCCACTATCTTCTCGTGTTAAGAAGGCCTTTTCCCGAGTACAGTCGTTTTCGTCCCCCCGTGCTCTCATGCTATGTACACGTGATAAACGTCCTTGAGCTTGATGGATACAAAAAAAATGATTTGTGTGCCAAATTACCGTACATTTTCCATACATTAGTTTTGATTTGAAATTACCGTACTTTTGTCGTACGGTAATTTACTACCGTACTGGGAATGAAATTACCGTACAAGTACGGTAATTACCGTACGTCTGGCAACCCTGCTGACAAGTAAACTGAAGATAGTAGATGATCTGTCATTTTACAGTATTGCCATAAAAATATAAAACTTTTAGACAAAATCATAAAAATGTTGCAATGTCTTAAAAAAAAATGATATATGATAATAAAGTTAATTTTTCTCGGTGGACAAAGTTTCATTTAATGGGCAATGTTGGATGATTTCACGGTACTGTAGATGTCCATGGACATTGTTCAACAATCCCTGTACAGTTGAGTATTTCTGATTGGTTTTGTCATTTGCATGTCATGACTAAATCTAGTGGAACAAAAAAATTATGAATATTCTAAACATTTATTGTCTTACATATCCCTATTGATTAGCAAAAATTTTAATATTTCTTTTTGATTCCTATGATTTTTTTTGATGTCTTAACTGTTTTTTCATCACAAAATTTGTATAGCCTATGTCTATTTATATGATATGAATTAAAAACTTGAATTAACTCAGGTCAAGTATCTTATGTACAGTTTTATGTACATTTTAATGTCTTATCTTATATAGTGTGATTATCCCTTTTCATATGATAAAACTTTTATTGAATACTCTGATTTTAAGTCTTTAACATCCAGTGATATTGACTTTAGTTATTAGTTGCTCTCTCCATAGACGAAACTTCAATTTTACTTTCTGATTGATTGTCAATCAACAAAGTGTTTAGAGAATCAATTCAAATATTTACTAAAATACTAATCAATTTGATAAACATAGTTAAAAAAATTGTTGTGGTCATGCTACTGATTTTCTGTTGCAAATATAACACTTTGCCCTACTTTCCAAATCTAGGAGTATTTTTAAAATGGCTGTCAAATTGTTGGCTGATATAATTATCTATAGTTTGACATTTATTCAACAGCGGTATGTACTGACATTACATATAATTTAGAAATTTGAAATCAGTCCTACACAGCTTTCTAATGAATGTCAAACCATAGACACTCTCTGCTAATAATTTAAAAACTCAGGATATTCATTTTATGGCAATGCACCCGCAATCGAGTGAATTATGAACTCATTGGGATATGAAAATATAAAAAAAATAGTTATTGTCTATGGGTTTGTGACCAATGTCTATTTCGATTTTGAATTGTTAGTCTTAATATTAATTAAGTGCTCTGGAAGATGTAAGGAGATTTTAATATTTGACAAAAGTCTTATTGTATGAAAAGGGTCTTATGTAATTTATATGCATAGTTTAGGGATCAATGTCAAACATTATATAGCTTTATTATTAAGTTGTAGCAGGAATATAATAGTAAGAAGATCTGTAAATAATAATGTTAATTCATTAGGAATAAATTCTTGTATATATCATGCTGTTAAATCATCATCTCATTCTGTACAAATATACTATCATGTAAAGTTACTTAGGAAAATTTTAGCAAAATTTTGATAATAAAATTGTGATTTGTGTATTATGTTTGACTTTTATTTATGTTTATACCCCTATAAAATGATTTTGAGCTGTAGTCTTAACTAAGGCAAGATTTTACTCTGTGACAGATCTAAATTGTCAATTTATTTTTTATTTTATTCTTCTTGCACATCATCATTCACATAACTAAATCAACTAAACAGTTTACATAAGAAAAAATGTGATGACACGCAGTGGCGAGATTATAACTATATAGTGATTTCTTCCATCTAACCACCAAATTTAGTGAGTCATTAATCAATTGTGGTCTTTGTCTCCTCAAAGGGTATATAAACAAAAACTTCCAAAATTTTCATTTACATTTTCTCCATATTTAATACTGTTGTAAAAATGAAAGAATAAAAAAATATTCATAGAGAATATATTTACTTAAAAGATGTGCTTGAATAATGTTATAACTTTTCATTGACTCAGCTATTGCTTTAACAATAAATAAATTGTACTTTTTATTCTCAACTTTATACTATCAAAACAATATGAAATATTTCCATGAATAGAAAGTAAATTTTTTATTTTATTTAACAATAATTATACAGACATTACAATACATAGACTATTTGATACAACTTAAATCTAAACATCCTCCTTATAGAGACAAGTCTCGTGTAAAGGAGGGTTAACATGATGGAGATATAAACATACATTTATTCACTGTCTCTCTCTCTCACACACACGCACACACACACTCACGCACCCTTACAAACACACGCGCGCGCACACACACACATACACTTACAACACGCGCGCACAAGCACACACATGCATTGAACACTGACATACCAACTCATTCACTCGGACCTCATCATCGGTGACAGGATGCGCTATTTCTTGATGGTGGTGTCGGGGATGATTTGTTTCTTTAGCGCAGTTTTACGATCGTCTCAAGGGCGTGGATGAAAAGAGCGGCTGTCATGGAATGATGGTGTTTACTACTTGAACACTCTATTTTCTTATAACTCGACTAGCCGCGTAAAATAATATAAATAACTAGTCGTCATTTTCAATGTTCACGTGACGCCTCTGAACTCTTATCCAGTTGCAAATTATCAATGTTGCCAGTCTTAAGCGTTCCTTTTTTATTTTTCAGATTTCACTTTAGGTTAGCCATAAATAATGAAACGACTAAAAAATCCGCCATATTAGTAAATATTCTGACTGTCACAAATTTGCGATGAAAAGTGAAGTTCGTCTTGTAACAAAGTGATCACATTGAATTCGTCATTTTAAAGTTATTTATAATATTTACAACATGGAATCTTGTCTCGCAGTTGAAAAAGATATTGACAATGCTTTAGCAAAATTTACTGGATTAGGAGAACACGCAGATCGTGTGTTGGCCGATGCAATCACACAAATACAAAGTCTGAAACAGGAACTTTCTGAAGGTATCTTGTTTATATTTAAGTTGTAATCTGAAAATATCACTATTAATTATCTTCTTTGTGTAACTAGATACTATTTTATATAATTTATTATACGTTGTAATTGTTTTATAACTTTACAGTACATTGAACTCTCTTTGTTATGACTCAAACATGAATATTGTTGTGTTCCCTTCTCCATGTGTTTTTTTTTCTACATTGAGTTTCTTTTGAACTTGAAGCGTTCAAAAGAAACATGCGCGACCTTGTTAACGTTTTAAGTCCTTCAGTTATAATCCATACTTAATTGTTTACAAAAAAGGTCGTATTTTTAGAATGTTGTAAAAGAGAAATGGCTGAAAGGAGAAAGTTTATTATTGCTATAGAATATTTAATGCAGTGTACAGTTATTTAGTAACCTCTAGTCTCTTTCATATTTATTATTAAATTAACGTTTTTACTCACACTTTGTAAGAATCAAAATGTTTGTGTAGCAATGTTAAGCTTTATTTTTATTTTTCAGTTCCAGAGAGTTTTGTTTTATCACAAAATCAAATAGACATTGTCAGGGAGACCGCATCTAGAGTTAAGGACATGCTACAAAGATTGGCATCAGGTAAATTATTAATACACAATATTCCAATTTATTAGTATTAAAACCGCCCATTACCTAAACACATGTGGTGAAGGAGCTTTGTAAATTCAAGTTGTTTAGAATATTCCTTTTACAATTTGAGTTATATTATACGCATTATTCCCAGATTTAAGATCAGTAAAAAATTAAGATGAAGAAATTCTAGCCGTTTGCATGAGTTATTGAGGTTATCATGATTCTGAAAGGTTCTTTGTAAACTTGTATTATGTATGATAACTTTTGTATAAAGTTGTTTAATTAGATAATATGTGAGTCTGGGTCCATAATGAACTTGAACATACCCTGAATACCCCCCCCCCCCCATTAAGCAATAGTTTGTATTATGAAAGAGAATTAGGTTGGTAGCTGCCAGATTTGATTCTTCTACTTTTAGGTACAAGAATTTCCGATGAGCTACCAATCACCTGGAGTTATTTAAATTTTCTTGAGTTATATCTGCATTAATTTGCTAAGCATTATTATACATATATATATATATATATATATTTTACAGAACATCGTGACACTCATGCGTGCGTCTCCCGTGTTGGCAAATCAATAGACAAAAGCTTTGTGGCTGAACTTTTGGGTGCTGTGCCGCGTGATGCACAATTCTCAGCCCCAGAACAGAGACCTCTCATAGACAGAGCTGTGGCGCAGCATCTCTATAGACAAGGACTGGATAGCATAGCCGATACACTTGTTAAGGTTGGTTTTAGTTTCATGTAGACACTGCATATAAATACAATACTTCTATCCATAGTCTCTATTTAATTATTTATAAACTAATCTTTAAACTGGCACAGTTTTGGTGTATTGGCCATTATCGTTTAGCAAAAATGTCTTTAAATGTAATTTTTAGCTTCATGAGACGTTTTCCTATGTATGTTGTGGAAAGAATGTCGCATCTTTTGTTAAAGAATGTTTTACTTTATATGAAATGTATTTTTGTTGATAAATAAGACACATTCTCTGGGAATGTGTTCAATAGATGAAAAGTCACATAGATTGGGTATTGGTTTCCCTGTTGTTCGTTTGATATTTACGCGGGGATTATATTGTGTTTGTTACCCTCCTAACTTACAATGTGCTGTAGTGTAAAATAATGCCAAACCTAACTTACAATCAGTCAAACATAAAAATTTGATGTCCCGAGTGTATACCAAAAATGTAAATAATTAATTTTGTGTTTAAAAAATAACAAACTTTACCAGATTCATATTCTTCAGATGAAATGTTACATATCTGCATTAAAGTAATCCAAAAATATATATGTTAAGGTACATTCAGAAGATCTGAATAATTCTGAAATATGACTGTGATTTTAGGAAGCTAAATTAGAAGAAGATGATGGTGGATCTCCTCAACTATCAGAACTACATAGAGTAGTGGAGGCTCTCGCTGCTAAGGATCCTGGACCAGCTCTCAAGTGGGCAGAAGAACATGCAGATGTGTTACATCATTCACAATTACCATTTAAGTTACATAGGTAAGTCAAACACAACTACTTTTGATGTAACATTGTGTTGATCTGTTTGCCAAAAATGATGTAGAGCAGAACAGTAGGTATGCATACATACATTTTCTTCCCCTTATTGGGTCCATCAGACCTAAGCACTTTCTCCTGAGAACCCTAATGTCCATTGCTACTGCCTCCAGGACCTCTGTTCTCTCCAAATCAAGTATTTGAACACACATTTTGCAATCTTATCCTAGCCAGCTTCTTTGTGGTGATACAAAACATTATTCTCAAGGAATTAAACAAAGTTTATATCAAAGTTGATTTCTAAAGCTAGAAATCGTTAGCCTGGAGGTAGGGTCTTGGCCTCAAGTACAAGAGGTGCACGGTTAGATCCCGGATGCCAGCAAACCCCCCTTTCACGACACAAGCCATTAGCTTACAGTGAAAGATGTATAAAGTTGTATTTGGGTTTATAACAAAAACCCAGATATATCTTTTTAAAGAAAAAAAGGAAAATGAATGTCATGATAATGGAGAAAATTATCAACACTTTTAACATTTTCATATTACTACTACTACTACTACTATACCATCACGGCATATCCCACAAATGGGGTAGCCAGCAGACCAGCTGCATATAAAACATGCAAGCTGACTTCTCCGTGCCAATATAAAATCAAGACATTCAGGATGGGTGGCAAACCTCATCGCCGAATTTAAGATGTAAAATGTCTTAGAGAGAGATGGAAATTAGAGATGGAAAAACTGTAAAAAAGTGGAGAGCTATATATACTCAAGACTCACTTTTTTATGGATCTTCTTTAACCCCATTTGAGTACTCTACCCTGTTGTCACACTTCCCAATTATTTTGTAACACAAAGATTGCAACTTCAAAAAATTGTGATCAACATTTCTTATGTCTTGTATTTTATTTTCAGATTAGCTTTCTTGTTGGCAGCTCGTAACGAAGGCCCCCTGGCCGCCGTATTATATGCACAAAAACATTTCCCTCAATTTGTAAATAAATATGAAAAAGGTATGATATTATTTCAATCATTTTGAAGTTACGTTATTGGTATGATTTCATGTTTTATTTTTAATGAAATACTATTAATTTGTGTATTTTTATAGAAATCCAACGCACAATGTGCTTATTGGCATATGAGAACAACTCCCTTCCCTCTAGTTATGTCTCCCTGAGGGACGAGGCCCTGTGGCCCGACGCCATTGATGTCTTCCTCAAGGATGCCTGCACCCTGCTAGGCTTACCACCAATGAGGTAAATTATTCATTTAACTGTCGTCCAAACTTTATGTATTTACTTACAATTGTTTTTTGCGTGTTTTTGTTATAGTATTGAATTGTTGTTGGTATTGAAAATATATTACTTTGCATAGTGTCGTTTTCGTTACTGTATGAATTATTCTTTTTGTATTGAAATATGAATTCCGTATTGTAAGTCTTTTGATCTTTTGTTACAGTCCTTTACAATCAGCTGTTAGCGTTGGTAGTCGCGTCCTGCCAGCTCTACTGGACATCCGCATGAAGATGGCTCACACGCACCAACAGCACGCGTGGGTGGCCAAGGACGAACTCCCTGTCAGCGTTCACAACATAGTGGAAGTGGAGGGGGGCGGACATCATTCAGTGTTCGCGTGCCCCATTCTCAGACAGCAGGGCTCTGAGCAGAACCCTCCCATGAGACTTCTGTGCGGTCACGTCATTTCTAAAGATGCACTCACTAAACTGTGTCAAGGAATCAGGTATGTACAAATTATTTAATATTTTTTTATTGCAGTTTTTTCTAACTTAGTCGCACATATCTCTAATCGGAAGGGTCTAGAATAACCAAAAAAATATTCTTTGTCTTTTTTATTCCTTTGTTTTAAAAGCTTATGTAAAAAGTGTTCCGTAGCACGATAATAGAATTTCTAACTTTCAATTTGGAGATCTCGTTTTCAAACCTACTCCACCCTTACAACACAACCACATAGTTTACTGTTAGAGTGCTTGAAGTGGTTTTGAGTATATGCTGATCCAGATAAATTTTTAATTAAAAATAAATAAGACAAAAAATATTCATAAGGTTAATAAGAGAACCGTCTGAATTTTCAAAATTTCTGCTTTTTTTAGATTTAAAAAAAATGCATTTAAATATTTTCAATGTCATTCGTTTCAATTAAGACATTCATTTTCATTCATATTCCTTTTGTATTTTTGTATTCTCAGATAGTTATCCATGATCAATCTGATTTTAGATATTTTAACTTAACGAATCATATATATTTTTTATTATATAACTCTCATATTAATTAGAAAAGTTTTCTAGATATAAATTTCATTTAATAATAATCACAATAAAACATTCAACCATTATTCCTTAAGTTTACTATATATTCGTAACAAGGAATTTTTCAATAAATAAATCTAATATCAAAATGAATTTTTTCTTGTCAAAGTTGTTTTAAAATATATAATCAAATAAAATCTGTTAAGCAAAAAGATATAATACCTTAGCAGGGATAAAATCTGTTATTGATATTATACGTGATATAAAGTAAGGCCGAAAGATGAGAAAAAAATTTATGATTTAATTGTAGAATCAATATGATGTATAGATTTTTCTTGTCTGTTATGGCAAAGCATCCGAAATCTAGTAAATTGTTTAATACGGTTTATCTTTGTTCATCAGTCGGCATTACAGTATGCGCTTATGTCATGCGCACTGATGTCAATATGCATGATGTCATGTCAAATATGAAATATCATTATGAATAATTAAATAGATTTATATGTTGAAAAATATAATATTAATGATTTATGTTTACTAAAATTTCTCGCAATTGTTCACATCGCAGTTGAATGCAATATAGTTAACGATTTATCAATTACATACTTTTTGCACATTTTTTCTGTTATCTCTTTGCATCATTAGTAGTGGTAGAAGTAGTACTAGCAGTAGCTAATTCATATGTGATATTGTTCACAGATTAAAATGTCCATATTGTCCAACGGAACAAGCACAGAACCAGGCTCGTTTCATCTATTTCTAAAGACATACATCACACACACATCTTAATATAATATGATTATATTATTATTATCTTTAATATGAATATAACTGATTACATTCTAAAATGACCAGCAACTTAAATAAGACACAGTTTACACTGCATTCAACTTTAACAAAAAATTACGTCACTTCATAAAACATATTATCATATCATAAAAGCGACAAATATATTTTTTTTCACACATATAAGTGCTGAATAAAAGTGTAATAAAAAATACAAAACAGTATAAGTAATTGCTTTATTTGTGCTAAAATAAAAGTGACATTAATTACACTTGTAAGAGGCAAACATATCTTTTCTAATGTTCTGTAAGAAGACATAAAAATAATTAAAAATCAATATCTTCTAAAGGAAATTGATAGCAAGGAAATATATTATATTATAATATCTCTAGTGGAAGTGGAAGACGAAGTAATGACATATATTTGGTGTTTTTACGCTACATTTTAGTGCTACTAATGGACTAGACTCAATTATACATAAAATAGTTTGTTAACTCTTTTAGCTAAACACCAGTATTATGTCCATGATCAAAAGCACTATGATTCATTTTATAGTGTCTTGAATATTTGCTATAAAAAACATTTTTTTCTAAGAATATTCTTTAACATACTTTTAGTATTCTCTCATTTTGAAGATACTAAATTTAAAAGAATCACAGTGTCTGTTTTAAGTTTGGTCAATTAAGTATCATTTTAGAATGATAATTGTTATATAGACATCACTCGGAGCAACAGTAACATAAGTCAAAAGTGCATTTACTCAGTTGATCTGAACATATTGCAATACAGCGACAAATTCACCCACTGCGCTTTGGATAGTAAATATTTTTATTGATATTTTTTAATGATTACTATTGTAGTAAAGAAGAAAATAAGTGCATTTTTTCAACCCAAAATGCAAAGATACAGTAAAGCACATGAACAATGAATATATATATTTTTTTATTAATAATTATGTTATTTTGCATTTAAGTAATCAGAATTTTAAAAAAAAAAACATGCTTCAGTTTACATAATTTTTCTTTTGTAATTCATTTTCCTGTAGATGTTGATTATATAGGGTGTCTCAAAATTAACGCAAGATTTGAATTTGCCGCCATTTTGACAGTAAGTTGTTGGCAACCCTGAAAAAAGAGCGGTTTGACAGCTGAGAGTTTAAGGTTAGTAAAAATGGAAGCCTAATGACAATGAACAGCGAAGAGAGTTCGTGGAATGGATTATAAATCATCAACAAGTAGATGCTGATTTTTCGAGTAAAATAATCCTAAGCTATGACGTACATTTTGACCTCGATGGCTTTGTTATTCGCCAAAATTGCCGTGTTTGAGGTTCCAGAACCCACGTGTGATTGGCGAACAACAAATGCACCAACAATGTGTCACTGTTTGGTGCGGATTTTGGGCAGGAGACATTGGACCATACTTTTTTGAAAATGAGGCTGGTCAAGCAGCAACTGTTACTGGTGCTCGATATCGCGACATGATAAAACTGGTTTTTCTGCCGAAGTTGGATGCCAATGATGTGGTCCATATGTGGTTTTAACAAGACGGTGACACATGTCATACAGCCAATAAAACCATTCAATTACTGCATGAGACATTTCCTGGTCGTGCACTCTCTCGTTTCAGTGATCAGAATTGGCCCCCTAGATCATGTCATTTAACACCATTAGATTTCTTCTTAAGGGGTTATTTGAAGTCAAAGGTCTTTGTCAACAAGCCCACTACCACACGTGCATTATAAGAGGAAATTAAACGCTGCATCAACGAAATTCAGCCACAATTATGTAGAAAGCTCATGAAAAATTTCTACGAAAGGGTTCTATGTGCCTGCAAAGCCTTGGAGGCCATTTGCCCGATGTGTTATTCCATAAGTAACCCTATCCTATGCACTTCATGATTCAATAAAAAAATAAAAATTTTAAGGCTAAAAACTCTCTTTTATACTTAATTCAAATTTTGCGTTAATTATGAGACACCCTATATTTGTGTCACATTAATTTTTTTATAAACACAAATTCATCACTAAGAACAGGAAATGAAATTAAAACATCAGTTAATCAAATGATAATTAATTTGATTTGTGTTATTGTTTGCGATTGAGGACAATTTGTTTTTCTATACATAAAATAATTGCACAATATTGCATAGCATATTTTTGTATGTCTTTAGATACGTATATCATCGTCATCATTATTATAATATTAGTAACATGACGTCATCATTTTTAGATTATATTATTTTGTTTGTTTTTCTATTTTGCCGCATTTGTTCTGTATTACGACAAAAGTAATAATTATTTACTTGTCCGAATCTTCCCTCTCTAAAAATGGCTACAAATTTTGCTTTGTTATTTGCCAAAATCAACAAGACCAAGGCGGTCCCCCATCAGTGGGTATATATACATACTAATAAGAAACTGTCTTTATTTAATAAAGTTATCTCTATACAGTTTTCATCAGATTTTTTGTAAAATGACAGATGTATAACCAATATGTTCCGTAGAAGGAAACATGTGTGCAAAAAATTTAATCTCAAGTCATATTAAAGTTCACATATTGTGTATATCTCTATATCAATCATCAAATAAAGTTACATAATTACTGTGTACTGTTTTGCATTTTATTTGTTATACTGTAAGTAGGATAAAACAATTAATATTTCCAAGATTTATATACATATTGTTTATTTAGTCTTTTGTGAGGTTGGCAAAGAGGGCATAGTGACTAAAAAAATTTGGGATACGGAACAAATGCGACTGGAAAAGAGAATTGTATAGATCTTTGTTTTGTGACAAATGCTTTGCACAAAGTTGGCACACTTTACAACTTTTTAGTGCTAAGAAAGACGAAATTAAAAAAAAAACATGTTTTCTTCTACTATGTATATGTTCTTTATTGAGAGATACGTCTTTCGTCTTATAAGGACATTGGCAATCTCATATATAGTTACGTCATAAGACATAGCATACTTATAAAACGAAAGACGTATCTCTCAATTGCGGCGTACAGACAGCTGGATGTGAACGTCAATCATCAAGCAAAAATCTAAAATCTTTCGGCGACAATTCGGAGCATTCTCCGAAGAAATATTCGAATGAATGCCTTCTTTATGTCTCATGGATGGGTAATGAAGACATTCGTTCGAATATTTCTTCGGAGAATGCTTCGAAATGTCGCCGAAAGATTTTAGATTTTTGCTTGATGATTGACGTTCGCATCCAGCTATCTGTTCGCCGCCATTAAAGAACATATAACGTTTGTTTTTTAATTTTGTTATGAGATTCTACTACCTTAACACCTACACAGTGAATGCTAAGAAGGTTCGAAACTGTTTCCAAATGACTGTCTGACAATAATTTTTCCCTATTTTGAAACTGTTATCTGCCTCAGACTGATAAAATAAAATAATAGACTGATGCTAGACTAATATAATAGATGCACCCTATCACGATTGGTAAAAGTCATTAGTCACAAAACCATATCTATACATTTCTCTCATCTATGTTCCTAATAGTTATCATAATATAATAAAAATTAGAGCGTTCACAACATTTCGCATCCATTCGAACCAGATTTATAAAAATCAAACATTTGTCACTCATAGAAATGTGATGTAGGTAATGTTTTGTGATTGCGCTATATAAATTTCGTACTTATTATTTTAATATTTTTACTATTTATGTTAATTAATTATTATTGTTAATTTTATGCGTAATATTTAAACTTTAGCAGCAGAATCTCTGTAATTAGATTTTATGTAAGAAACAGCATACATGGGGCTACCGCTAAATGTTGTAGCAACTCTGGACAGATGAAATTCAAGTGTACTGTCTATGTTTCAGTACAAAAAAGTAATATACATATATAAATGGATCATTTGTTAAACGCCGTTATATTCTTTACATGTTCAAGCTATATTCTTGTTGAGATTACTAAATAAGACTATTTTTTTGCTTGTGTCGAGCTAAGCATAAGAGAATGAAGTGACGAATTGTTACCTTGATGCAGAACTATCCTATGTATCTTAAAGTGATTTTTCACAGGAGCATTATAAAGTTTTGTTTTTGTAATAAAAATATCTATGGCAAATTTTGACATGCATTATATACGAATGTAATTACTCTCATTCATTAAATTATCTTGTGTCTATCATATCTATTATTAGCATTTCCTATTTCTTCATACTTAACTCATTTTGACCAAAATTTGAACGTAGGATAGTTCTGCATTAAGGTTATGAAATGTTCAATACCGATCACGTGGTTTATAATAGAGGAATTTGGTGATCTGAAATAGTCATCTTGTAGCTCGGTTGCATAGAACAAGCCGGTACAAATGGAAAGGTTCTTGGTTAGAATCCAAACTAGTGACTATGACAAATCGACATTGTTTTATCTAACATTCAGTGGTAGCCACAAGCATGGTATTTCTTATATAAAATCTAATTACAAATTTACAATAGATTTAGATTAAAAATAAAAATCATTAAAAATGAAGTGGATTTAAGTTTGACAGGAACGACGAGCAATTTATATATTTTTATATTGCATTATATTACGTTTGTATGTTTATTTATTGTTTTTCAGGTTAAAATGCCCGTACTGTCCTATGGAGCAAACACAGAACGAGGCTAGACTTATTTATTTTTAAGAAATAATTAATCTCAAACATCCGTCATTGCTGATGAAAAACTACATCAAACAATTCAGCTGTTGTTTTTTCAATGACGATGGTTATAAATCGCGAATATAATAATTAACGTTGTGACTTTATGATATAGTACTTTTAAAATACTTGGATGGAACTTAATGCAAAAGGGATTTAATAAATGAATATAGGCTCTGTTTGAAATCATTACACCAATTTGTAGTAGATTGATTTACTTTGTAAGGTAAAATATTTTAATTTTTTCTTATAAATAATACATCTTGTTATTATTATATTCTATGTAAGAATGTTATCCACATTTAAATTGTGGGAATAAACAGTTTAATCCACCCACATTTCTGCCAACAAATTACAAAACATGGAAATAATTTCTCTATATCGACCTAACTTCTAAATATGTATTGTATATTTTCATGTGTAACTTGTGAGAAATTCATAATTAAACAATTATTATTAATACAAACATTGCTTTAATTCACTATAAATATATTTTGTTATTAGAACGCTTTCGATTACAGTGTGATCAACATCTGTAATTGTATAATGTATACATATTAATATTTTTCTATTATGGATGACTATTACATAGTAATCGAAAACATTCTAATAATAAAACAAGTTTGTAGTGGATTAAAAAAGCGTTTTGTATTAATAATAAAATCTTTATAAATATGCATGATTTGTTTATCTCCCAATTGTTCACTGATTGTAAAGTTATTCTTAATCAAACCAAAACATGATTGTATATTATCTACTCAATATTTTACGCTATTCTGTGATAATAACTAATGTGTCACTTAACCCAATATAACTAATAAAATTAACAGTTATTCTAAATTTATAAGTAAAATCGTTTGTGTCCCTTTTTTCAAAAAACAAATGCTGTTACAATATTGAAACAATTGAAAGCAGTAGTAATTCCTTTTTGTTCAAATTCAGATTAGTTTATTTGGTTTTACGAGTGAATGAAACTGTGTTTTGCGAATGGATAATGTTTGTGTCTGTGTGTGTATATATTTTTCTCTATTTTCTCATATTATATATCTTTTATGTGAGGGGTGTAGAAGCAGAGTCACATTGAGCTTAGAACATTTTATCTGAGAAAACAGCATATCTCTATTCTTCTTCTTCTTATTTCATTTTATGGCAATGCACCCGCAATCGAGTGAATTATGCCTAGATTTCATAATAAAATGCATTTCACAAAACATAATCAGGATGTAATATGCGTCATCACAACGCTTAGTATCAAATACCCTTTTATCATATTCGTCACAAAATCTAGCAAACAAACCAAGTCAAAAACAATGTATCGGAGAATAGGTACATGCCACATCTCTATTCCTACTTGAAAATTTATCGATTCTAAATCAGTTTTTTAAAATTGTTTTACCCAAGGATGGAAACGGTTTTGCGTTGTGTCGATTAAACTTCATTGTAGCCAACAAACATACAAACATTTCTGTGTTCATAGTTAAATATTTGTGAAAAATGGGTTGAAGTGATTTTCTTTCTGCACCCCTCATGTTTGAGTTTGTTTGTGAATATTCTAATTATGTATATCTACACATTGGTAATGGATTTATTATACGGCAAACGGATAATTCCCGAGTTATGCTAAATAGCTACGATTTTCTATGATTTTGTATTCATTATATACTAGTTCTAAAAAAGAAAGGTTCCATTTTAGGAATCATAACACCCATCCAGCAAACCATCACAGAATCTCCCACAAATAAAATAACCGGTAGACTAATTATTTCATGTAATACACACGCAAGTCATCTTCTCTGTGTCAATTAAATAAGACAGGACACATTTAGGTGTTACACATCATCACCCCAACGAAGATATTAATTGTGGTATTGACGTGAATATTGTGAGATGTTTCACAAATATCTCCCTTTTGTAGGACACTCAACTTACAGAAAGAAAATTCATTGTCGGAGATTCCAGAGATCTGGTGAATAATTTATTCCTGTTGCATATTTAAATCAGATATATTCTTACATAATTATCAAATAGATAGGCTGTACAATTACTAAAGTGTATCAGTCGTAACTCGAGAGTTATCTGTTCATATTACAAGTAAGATATTATATTATAAAAGTTATTGGAAATACTATATCGACTGTGCTCAGGACAAAGGCATCAAACCACAATTTTGGCAAAAGTCGTTTTATGTTTTTAAGTTAATCATTTGTGTCTTGTACACATTCTGGTAAAAGGATTCAATCCAAAAACGTCTAGTTTCTTTAGAAAAAGCAAAAATATTTTTTTTACCTAGGATTTAATTGCAAATATCCAATAGGATAAAGGACTCAAACAGCATGAGTTTCATTATTAACACTAAAAAATTTCACCCAGACATAATTTTACGGCGAGGTAAAAGGCATCAAACCACATAACCCCAAACATGCGACATACATATCTCTTTTACATGCTGCTAAAGTTTGTCAGGACAAAGGATTTAATCAACATTTTTTTTTATTTTTTTGTTATAACTTGATAATACGTGAATATTTTCTTTTAAATTTTTATGACATAACAAAATAACTACATTACAAAAAGATGGTAAAATAATAATGACAATAATTTGAATTTTTCTTTATCCTACAGTTTTTTGCTTCTCCTATAAAATTTTACCAATGTGGTTTGATGCCTTTGTCCTGAGCACAGTCGATATACTGATATGCATGTATGTGTTGTTACTATTGTAAATAAATAAAATATGTTATCGTCACCAGCATCCACTGCCAAAAGAATTATAAATAATATTGTATATTGTCTACTTATACGGTTGATGTTTTACAGAATGTGTTGGGTTAGTTGGAAGAAATCCCGCCATTGCAGTAAACCTAACCTCAGTTTATATTGATTGTATTAAAATTTAATATCAGTATTATCTTGGACAACATTAAAGTGTCGTTTATGTACCAAAGCATCTCAATAGCACTGTATAATTTGAAATTAAAAAAGATTTTTTTCTTCTATGTTTTTTTTATTGAGAAACGTCTTTCTTGTCTCTGTCAATATGTCTATACATCAATAATGTCTATATCATTGATAGTCAGTGTATGGCGAAAAAACAAGTTAATTAATGTTACTGCAGTGATGTTGATACAAAACATATTTTATTGAAAATGATTTGTTTACCACATTTTACTCATGACATGTTTGGTTTGGGATCGAAAAATGGTATTTTTTAACTAAGTATATAGAAATATTCTTTGTGTCGAGTTCTGTAAAACTGTATTTTTCAAAACAGTTGACACTTATTAAATCTATATAAAAAATAGGAGAGAAATTTGAAGTTTATATTGAGAACAGACATATTTCAGTTATTTGTTGGATTCTCCCGACATTTGAATACAAATAGGGAACTTGCACTCGAGAGGAATATTTTGTGAAATGCATTAATTAGGTAGAAAAAATGTTATATATCGATTATATTTTGATTAAAACTCAGAAATAATTATTTTTCATTTATTATTTTAATAAATAAAATCACACTTTTTCACCCGCTGTTTGAGCGCCATATTGCTGGCTATTGCATTTGTGACGTCACATGTCCTGAGTGATGTTTTGTTGTTTATCGTAATGTATGGGATTAACAATCGCTTGGTATTTGAGTCCGGTTTTTAACATTTTCGAAGTAGGTAAATATATCTTGGATTGATACAAAATGTTTCCAAAAAGATCATACAAATATTGCGTAGTCCAAGGTGTACAAATATAACTTATACGACACCGAATAAATTATTTCTACGCATGCCGATATTGTTAGCTGCATACTGTACTGTAAGTTCAGCGACTTCTTTGCAGCTTTCCATATCTATCGTCCAATGACAAAACAAACAAAATCATTCGCAGTATAAATATTGTTATTAGGTAATGAACACATCTATTAAGTAGTGGATGCGTATGGTGTCGACATTTGTTACTATATCCTTAAAATACTATCTGATTTACAATAAAAATCTTTTGGTTTTGAACAATGGCTGCCAGAAACTCATTCGGTGTGGATATATTTGTAGATGATCGATGACTCAATTCAGCACAAGTTATAAATTTAACTTCTTCAGCCAACTTTGATTTTTTCCAATAACATTGGACAATTTTTTTAGCAGGATCTTCACTCCGACCATGCACCCAGTACAGAAAAGTAATGGCGTATTTAGAACCTGTAATCACTAATCAGACCTCAGAATGATGGAAAATTGATAATAATTGCCATTGAATATATGTAATTATTACACAATGTTGTATTGCATTTACAAATTAGTAATAACATTATAAGACAAAGCTATAGCGCCTACCGGCGGGCTTATTATTATATGCATGATAAATATCCGATCGCCCCTTGAGAAAATCGTTTTCTGTCATTATAACTAAATTAAAAAATAGGAACTGATGTATGTTTATACGTAAAAATTTAATCATCTTGAAGTTTTTGGCAAAAAAAGCGTTCAAACCCAAACCACAACAGTAAATAACCTCGTCAAACTAATAGATATATACTACGAAATGTACTAAGCTTTGTAGACAGAGAGATCGAAGGGACGTATGACGTCATCAAAATGGCGCTCGCGGATGTGGTGTTTTTGCGGAAATTCAAAAATCGAAATTGCTATAAAACAGAAATTAAGCAACGTATCGAAAAAAAAATTACTGATATGTGTTACTGATTACTTAATTTATGATTCTAAAGAATAAAAAAAATATGTGCAAGTTCCCTATTAATGAATATGTCCAGTTTCAATCCCAAGCCACTCAGTCATGATCTCAAGGGTGTAATGTGAAACTATTGTCGAAAACTTCCAATAAACAGATTTATTATTTATAATAAAATGTCAGTGAATGGTCTGACAGATTATACATTTGCATCATACACTGTACCTATGTTAGATCAGGGGTCGTAGCCTATGACCCGCGAGTCACCAAGGGACCCATTTGATAATTTCAAGTGACCCACTTTAGTTATGAAAATAAAGTTTAATATGTAAAAATAAATTATAAAATATAAAACAAACATGAAGCAAACATATTAAGAATAAAAAAAAATATATAGATACTAAGAACAAAATGTTCTTATTATTCACTGAAAGACTTTTAAAATGAAAATACCACTTACCCAATAACATGTTAGTTGATTTTGACCTGCAGCCAAAAAAGTTTGCCGACGCCTGTGTTAGATGCTTGTATATCAAAAAATAATTGAACATTTTGTCCAAAACATTCGGCATTTGACTTCCTGTTCATATTCTTTAAAAAATCAACTTTGAAACTCGTAAGTAAGATGATTATATAATGGTGTTTTTATAGATTTTTATAATAATTATAATATTCGAAGATGAAAAAAATATAAAATTTTATAATATAATATACTATATATTTATTGATTGTATAAGATATGGAAAAGATATTGTTTATTTTTAATGGGAAAACATAATTCGCAATTTCAATATTACGCATCACAGTTACGTATCTAATATTTATTTAAACAAAATTTTAGGTACCTTTTTTCTTAGTTATATATAAAAAAAATATATATAATTTATGCTTGTAAATATACAAATTAAGATTCTATTGGTATGGAGGATGAGATGGCTTGTTTTGTTATTTTTAAGAATATATTAAATAAAATTATGTATAATTAAAATGTTTCTCATCACTGCATTGGTTTTTACTGCGGTTAACGATACCCAAGGACTTCGCTAATTTGTATTTGTTTAATTTTAATCACGAGAAAACTTCACTAAAAGAACTGAAAAACCAATATTGGTAACCACATTGAATAGTCAATTTTATTCAGATAAGGGTGATGTAACATGTTCATCTTTGATCTTCGATAATTACAGGAAAATGTATTTGAAATGTCTTTAACTTCTCTGTCAAATATTTGGGGAATTGCTCTGTACAACAATATAGTCAGAATTTCAACAAAACTTAAATTGAAGCTACAATTTCACATAGTCAATATTTTCGACCGACGATTCTTGGTGGAAGTTGATGTTAAATTATTCAGAAATAAAATAGTTATTTAGTACTTCCGCTGTGACTTTATTAGTTGTGAGCCGACTTTCAAAAGCATCCGCTCTCATCATCAAGCTAGCTCACTTTACGCGAGCTTGATGATGAGAGCATAAGCTCCTGAAAGCTGGATCGTGACTAAACGCGAATAAAAACACAGTGGAAGTACTAAATTTAAGTGTTTTATTTCCGAATAATTTACACATTTCGTGATATTTTTTTAATAAATCCATCTTATTAATCTCGGCTTTGATTGTAAGAGAGTTTGTTGAATCGCAATGGCAAGATGTTTCGTTTTTAAATTATTATGTTTTTAAATATATTTTAGCTTTTCAGTACAGAGGAGGTTGCAAGACAAGGAAATTTTATTTTTAGTTTATTTGCTGTCTTAGGGAAGGTGTTGGTATTCGTGAATACATTGTGCATTTTATGTATATTAAAAATGTTCAGTTAACATTTTTGTTTGTTATACAAATAATGATTATTTGTCTGTATATTCGCGCTATCAGCATACATATAAATATTTATAAACATTTATACGTGACTGACTGATTATAAACTATATCATCGGGCACTTGTGTACGAATTGCAGTTTCAGGTTCTACTTACACCTATGTTAACTAAAATTAAGGCTGATTTCTTGAGATAATTTATCTCACTCTCTCCTGTATTAACTGTGCTATTAATTTATACATTTTAACACTGTTTTGTACAAGAAATAAACATCAAATTGTTAATCCAATACAATGAAATGAAACGCCAATAATTATTAACTCTCTATATACAGTTGACCATATAAAAGTTTGCAGACTTGAATAATTGTTTGATTATCAAAATTAGCTGCACAGTTCCCATCATCAGCAGATTATTTTCCCCTTTAGAACATATTTTTTGCACATACTAGTTTTCACTAACATGTATGCTGATTTCTTTTTATAGACATATCTTTTATTCCTGAGTATATTTACATCAAAAAGAATAGCTCAACTAGTCAAAATAGTAAAATATAGAAATAATACAATTTTATCTTATCATCACAATAATTTTTAATTAAAATTTACGAGTTGTTTTTATTTGATGAAAAATATCCTAGCCAATGTAATCACGAATATCAATATAACTTTATATTGTGTACAGTGTGTACTGAGAACGAGTTTTTACACGTCAAAAAAGTAAGTGAAATGACGGCGTTATGATATTTCACTTTGGTTTGAATATAGAGCTGCGCTGTTCGATCGTCCGGTTCCATTAGCCAATAACTCGGTATTGTAATTTCCCGAGATATGGGTGCATCGAAGTTTTGAAACAGTATGGCGTTCTATCAAAACCTCAATATATGCTACAAAATATTTCATTATAGATATTTTTGTTTATGGAAACAAGAGAATTTAATTTTCTTCTCTCCTTCATGGCTTCTCCTGTAAATATGGTAGCCAGTAAAATAAATTAATGTAGTTCTGTCCTAATTAAAAATGAGATGTTCATGATGGGTGGCATACCTCATCGCTGAATAGAAGTTATAAATATGTTATTTGTGACATTTTTCAAATACCTGTGTGCATTTCTACATGTAATGTGCCAAAAAAACTCGATATTAAAAAAATTCTAGTTGTTGACTTATGGAATTTGGCGATTGACTTGTAATGACATAGCGTCATCATTCTCACTTTCTTAATGGTAGTGTAAAAGTACTAAACCTGCAGACTATATAATGTTTAAGGCAGATTGTATATACACGTGAATAATAAAATAATTACTATTTCTTATTATTATTATTATTATTGTTTATTATTATTATTATAAATTATTGTATTGTTTTATTGATAAGATTTTCTTTATTATTATTATTAAAAAATAAATAATATTATCACACCCTGGAAAAATGTGTTGTTATTTCTTTTCAATAACAATTTTTACCTAACTCCAATCTTCCAAACAGCAGGGTTATTCTTGACACAATGTATTTATTTTTTTATTTTATTCTTCACTGTACATTGGTTACAATATTACAAAATAAAACAGTGACATATAAATATAAGTTATACAATTCAATGTACAGAGGGCGAGTTTATCGCTAAAATGCAATGTCTTCCAACTAACAATCTTAATCTTGATACTACGACGCGACACACGAAGTGAATTAGTCAAAAATACGTACATACCAGTCTCGCAGTATTGGTAGCGTGATGTTTTTGACTATAGCCCCTTTGCGCGTCGTATGATTAAGATGAATACAAGATTGAGATCATATTTATATTGTGTCAAGAGTAGCCCTGTTTGTCATAATTTCTACTAGTGGCCAAAATATTTTTTTGTATAAGCGCTACATCAATTTGTGAATAATCATGCCACATTCACATCAGAAATTGTTATTTTTTTATTTTATTTATTTAAAAAAATGGGCAACATACAATAAAATTTTACAAAATATAACATACTAACCATTAAACATATTTCTTGTACTTGACCAGCCCATCTTTGAATTCATTATTATTATTGCCAGTACAGTACAAACACAGAAAGAAAAAAAGAAAAGAAAAGAAAAAATAAACAAATATTTCATTCCTGTCTAATGTGGCTCCTAAAAAGGCTCCTGAACATACAGAATATGTCCACGGACCTCACCTTCGAGTTCTGAGCAGCATTAGTACTTTTTTTACTTAAAAAGAAAGTCGAGGTGTGTCTCGTTCGTCTATTTGGTATGTTAAAAGTAATTTTTGCTAAAAGGTCTGTAAAGTCAATATTTGAGTTTATTAAATCGTAAAGGTACAATAGGTCTGAATTTCTACGTCTTGTATGTAATGTCTGTAATTCATTTTTGTAGTTGTTGCCAAATTTGTAGTTCATATGTTTCAAAAATATATGTTGAATCCGTTCTAAACTGTCAATGTAAATGTTATATTGTGGATTCCAAATGACAGACGCATGTTCCAATTGACTTCTAACAATTGTGTTGTATAGTACATTAAATGTTTTCATCTGAGTGAATGGTTTGCATATAGGGGGTTCGATCCCGACCCTTTTTTCTAATCCCGGGATTTCGGGATTATCTATAGTTGATCCCGGGACTAGTCCCGGGATTGTATTGGTAATGTAAAGTGGTAACAAAAAGTCAGTAGGCCATGTCAAAATCACTTTTTTTTACTTATCTGGCAATGAATTTAAGCTTTGAATCTGCAAAAAGTCGGTTAAACAAAATTACACTTCAAACTTCTAAAATAAACAAACAAGGCACTTCTGTTTATGATTTATAAAAGTAACAATTTAACTTTTTTTATATTTTTACATTGAATTCTTGTATTTGTATTTATTTCATAGTTTTAACCAGAGATGTGACGTATTTGAAATTAAAGTACTTAAAACACAAGTACAAAATACAAAATATGTAGGTATTTTCATTTTGTATTTCAAATACCTTTGCGTAAAAAGTATTTTGTATTTTACACAAAATACTTTTACAAAATACCTTTTTATTTGTTAGAAACAAAATTCTGCCATTAATTGATATGCGACGAATACAACGTTTCCATTAGAGTACTCCATATTTGAGATATACACATATAATAATGATGATTGAACTAATTATACATGACGCCGTTGAATGATCCATGACCATTCCAAGGGCGCAATTTCTTCTGAACTGCAGCGTTTTCAACTTTGTCTCCAGGAAATTGACGCTGAGACTCTGGTTCTCCTTTCTGTAAATTTAGAGGTATTTGCAATATTGAACTCTACGAGTTTGTTCACGGCATTAGAAGCTGAGTACAGTCTTCGACTCAAATTTTTGTCAGCGGAATAGGTCAGTGGGTGGTGTGCTACCTTGTGGACAGTGAGACACAGTTTAAACTCCACTCTCTCTGAGACTCTCAGCTAGCGTCTGATTCTCTCTGTAAATGATTCGGAGGCAACATTAAAAACCATCTGAAAACGATCAAAAAAGGTCTGGAGCAGTCCTGTATATAATATGATGTTACAGTAGTCCGTACGATTTCAGATTCGGAGTATCCATCCTGATTTATTCTGCAGCCCAAGTTCAGGAATTCTCTAACCTGCTTGATACTCACTCCATTTATGACTATTTTTGCAGTCGCCTCATCTTTTCGAACGACCTTACATTTTGTATCGTCTTTATTTATTTTTTATGTTGTATTTTGATAGTTCTTCCTAAGACTTTATTCAACTCATCTTCATTATCTGCAAGCAATGCTATATCGAATTATGTCAACCCTTTCTTTATTTGTCTATACTCTTGTCCAGTTATTCATTTCTTCTATCTATTCATCAATGGCTCGCTGTATATAATAGTTAAAGAGTGATGGAAATATTGAATACCCCTGTCTTACACCTTGTTCGACTATTTGTAAAAGGTATTTTAAATAAGTACCTATTTTAAAATACGTATTTTGTACTTAAATACCATTTTGAAAAAGTATTTAGGTAGTATTTTGTATTTGAAATACAAAAAATCAAAAGTATTTGTATTCTGTATTTAAATACTTTTTTGAAAGTATTTTGCACATCTCTGGTTTTAACCCAGAATAGTTTTAGTTTAGTGGGGCAATATATTCTATAATGTTGTTATTTATGTTTGTTTGTATGTACTATTTTGGAATATTAAAAAAAAAATCAACTTAGACTTATTTAACTTAACCCATAACAAAAAAATACATACTACAGGGATCAATGTTTAAACTCGTATTTTTAAATCAAATTGACCAGAGACATTATGAATTATTTATTCGAATTAGGTCGATGAGTGATTTTTTGATGCTATTTTTTAAAATATCAAATCGCTCAAGCATTGTTAAAAGACTATTTCAACGCGATTTGCAGTTAAACAATAAATTAAGCTCTCTTCCATGTTCCTTTTCAATATAGTTTTGAAGCATAATATCATTCTTCAAAGATGCTCTTTTAAAAATAAGAACCACTACGAACTTTCTTTACGACTTCATTAATATTCCGGTAGTAGGTCAAACTCACATTACCGATTTTAATGACTAATCCTGAGTCCAGTTCTTCATTATCACCATCCAAATCATCAATAAAAGGCGATAGCCGTTTATGTATTAAATAAATAAATAAATAAAATATCGTCACTGATAGGTTCATTTGCAGGTATTTTTCTATACAATAAATCACAAACGGCTAAGTGAATACCGTGTGCAAAACAAACTAGGTGCTTTGCATTAACAAGTTTTCCAACTGTAATTTGGACCATCAGTAACTATTGCCACAATATCGTATCTAGTGAGATATCGAACTCAGAATAGCGCTCTTTTAAGATACTAACACAAGCTTCGGCTGTCAGTGATTCATTGATGTGCTTGAGTCCCAAATATTTGACTTAGTGTATAATTGTATTAATCCCGAAAATCCCGGGATTTCTTAAATTTAATCCCGAAAATTTCGCAACTAAAATACGACCGGGATCCCGGGATTCGGGATCCCGGGATCGAATCCCCTATTTGCATACTCTCATTAGGAATCCCAACATTTTGTAAGTCTTTAAAGTAATCCTGTCAATGTGTTTGTCAAATAATAGTTTACTGTCCAGTTGCACACCCAAGTCTCTACAGTCTGATTTTTCAGCTATTGGCTCCCCATTGATTTTATATGTGAATTGTGAATGGTACTGTACTTTTTTTCCTGGAAAATGTAATCTGGTGACATTTTTTTTACGTTCAGTAACAGTTTATTGGAGATGCAATAGGAAGTCAACCTATCAAGGTCACGTTGTAGATTCTCACAGTCAGTAATGTCTGTAATAGTCTTGTAGATTTTCATATCATCATCGTATAGTACGTAATTACTGTCCCTAAAACATAATCCAATGTCATGTATATAGATATTAAATAAAAGAGGTCCCAAATGGGAACCCTGAGGGACACCCGATGGTACCTGCTACAAAGTTTGTTTGAAATCTGACATAATTAAAATTATATTCTTGGTACTAAGTTAGAGATGCGCTATTTAATAAAAAAAAAACTTGGAGGAAAATATGGAAAGCTCATTTTAGATTAAAACGCGACATCTTTCCACACATTAGCTAAGTACCACTTTAAATTTATAAAAAAATAGCTAGATGGCTTTTGGACAATAGTTTTGCTATTACTCAATAGATGACTCTTTACTTTGTTATTTTACTCTTCTACAGATGGTCTTTTTATGTCAATACGAACACTTACAACATAATTGGAAATAACAATAATCAATTTTATTATTGTGACAATATAATATTCATGCAGTATCTTAATATCTCGTTATTTTGATAAATTGATCTACTGATTGATGCCGTACCTCTATTTAGGTATAAATCATCATTTATCATGAACTTTGTCATACCTAATTAGGCAGTATTATTATAAATACGACATATTTACGTCGCGTCTCGCCATTAGTGAACTCGCCTTCGTGAAGCTAAGTGCACTTTATAAAGACGTAATACAAATAAATAATACGTATTTTCATTTCAATATAAAATAATACAATAATATAACATAATCGTAATTTGGTTTGCGACTGCGTTGTTCTGCGCGCTTTCATTTCAAATAACCTTCCCGTGTTTCGCTATAACAATTCTACGACTAAACCGAACAGTTTTTGTAGAAGGATCAAAGTGATTGGATGTGTTTTCGAGTCGCATGCTAAATGATAAACTATAATTAGCGCAAATAGTTATTTTGAAAACGAAAATAAGTGGTACTTTATTTGAAATCATATATTAATAGAGATTTATTATTATTTTTAAACGTATCGACATTGTTCGATGCGTTTTGACCTTCGATATAATCGGATATTGTGATATTTTGTAAAAACGGAGTCCAAGTCGGGTTGTTTGTCACTTCAAGCAATAATAGTGGCCGGGTGTATACCGGTGCAAGATCACAATCTAATACAACTATTTGTAAGATTTAAGAACTTTTCACCATGGCTTTCATGATGCCAGTTATGAAGAACGATTGGGACATCTACAAGAGCAATCGTTCTAGGAAGTCTTCGGAAGGATCTAGCTCCCAGCCAAGCAGGTAAAACAAATCTTCATTATTTATTATTATTAACTTCTAAACAAAACAATACATAAGATTATGAGATGTAATTATTGTATTCTCTCTATAAATTTCTCTGGTTCTTAGAAGAATGGATTATAATAGCATGTTTGACTTAGGTAGGTACTCAACTATGTTTTACCCTCTGTAGCACCCTCGATTCTTCGAAAGTGCGCTTTAAAAATGTACAAATACACACGTATTAACAATTCGTAAAGTGCGGAGACAGTATCATTATTATTTTACCATCTATAGCTTCCTCGAATCTTCAATATTATATATAAGTTAACAATTGCATTGTGTGTTATAGACTTTTTAACGGAGTATTTAGTATGTATTTTTTATATTTAAATTACCATAAAGATATTGATTTTTTGGAAGTTTTCAAGTGTCCTGCATTCGTTAAACACCACGAATACCTAAGGCACACTTTAATTCAGCGGTGAGATGTGCCAGCCTTCCTGGATGCCTTTTTTCTTATTGGCACAGAACAGAGAAGACAGCTTGTATTTTTACAACATAAAGAAGTCCATTGACAACGTCATTTGTGGGATGAATGATTTAAAGATATTATTACCATATATTTTTAATATATTGTACTTATAAATAAATAGATAGAAACACCGCAAACTCGCCGTCCTTTATAATATTACACTTTTATAACATGCAATGTCGTGCTGCATTTGCTGGCATCAACACAAAACAATACAATATACAAACACGCCTACCCACATGTTACATGATCCGTAATAATATCTCAAAACTTGACAGTGACATTCAATAAAGAAATAAAATTAACCTACCTGTGTATCGAGGGGGAACGTCGTAAATGAAATACGTGAAACTGTTGGGCAATAAATTCTCGTGTTGTACTCGCATTGAAATTTAGTGTTGATAAATTTATTGATTATCATACATAATACCATCCAGGTATTTCTTACAATTGTGGCTGTCAGACTGTTAGCGAATTAATTGCAGCGAACTGATTGCTTGAATTGAAGATGTTAAATTCATGTCTTACACCTTTTTTTTAAAATTAGCCTTTTTTACAAGACACTCTGAGAAAAGAGTGATAGATCTGTTTCCTGTCAGAGACTCCACGAAACTTTGTTCATATTATTTCATTTTATGCACTTGTTTTTTCTCTGGGTGTAATAATTCTTTCAGTATTCGCGTAAAGACACTGTTTATATCTAATATTATAGTTTTTGGCAACGTATTGTAAACAAGATATTTTATAGTGAGAAATATCTGCTTGTGTAGGTATGAATAAACGGGAGTCGCAATAAATATTCATATCATTTTGTAAGTGGGGGAGGACCAATTTTTATTTTATTGTTTCGGTAATGAATTGTCATTTTTACTGCATGTATTAAGTGATTTGAGTTCGTCGGTAGCCTGGAGGTAGAGTCTCGGCCTCGTGAACGTGGGGTTCGTGGTTCGTTACCAGGTGCCGGCAAACTCCCCTTTCACGACACAAGCTTTTAGTAGCTTACTACTGTGAAAGGTGTATAAGGTTGTATTTGGGTTTATAACAAAACCCAGATATATCTTTTAAAAAAAAATTGTGCAGGTATTTAATTACTTACTCTCCCAATACTTAATTATTTTCACAGTAAGCAATGTAATAGATTGAAAGACTCGAATCCGGGGTTCCCCGTTTGAAAATCCAAAACTTCTAAACCCAAATACCTAAGTCTAAAATCAAAAAGCTATTTTTTTTGTACCATCGTTTTATCTCCCACACGTTGAATAGTCAGTGGATACTAAGTGCGTTTAACTAACATAATATACATAGGCTTGTGGGTTATGCCATGATAGTAAAGTGGTAGTAATAAGCATACAAGTCGGTCTCTTTGTATCACAAATATGAGAAATTCAGTATGTGGGATATTGTATCTAGGTGATGTTTTACGAATACCTTCTGTTCACAGTAAGACACTAAAAAAATTGCAGAAACTTATTAAATTCTGAAGAAAACACAGACACATTATGTATACAATTATACATACATGTATAGTCGGCCGGTGTGGCGCAGAGGTAACGCTCTTGCCGTGTATTATGATAACCAATAGCATTATGCAGTTTGAGTGTCGAGGTCACGGGTTCGATTCGCGGCCAGGGCAAAATAAGAATGACCTTTTTCAAATTGTTCTGGGTGTCACGTGTATACGTGTTTGGTGCATCGTCGTGTTAGTATCCATAATACAAGATCCATGATATCTTAGTTTGGGACTAAGTCGATCTGTATGAATTATAGTCTATGCATGTTATGTCACATTTGTTGTTATTATATATAATAATTCATTTACATCCTGTCTGTCTGCATACCACTGGTATTGCCATTGAGTTAAATAATAAATATTACATGCATTACATAGTACATCAAGAAACATAATATAATAGATAAAGATAAACATGTTGTCAATATACATACATAATATAAACATCCGATGTGCATTCATTACATTACACTACACTACACTGCATTTTATTGCATATTATGAGTATAATTATATCATATTTGTATATTAGTATAACACTTGCATATTTACTTAGTAATATTATTGCATCACAATATGCACTTTGTGTATACACTAGTGATGTAACGAATGTGTGATTTTGGATATTCGAGAATGCGAATGCGAATAGCGAATATTGACCTGCTTAAATTTCTACAATTGCTCAAACATTAAAATTTCTACCCCCTCGTCGCCGAATTTTCAAAATGGTTTAGGAATTTAAAATATTTCAAAGCTACTTTGTTTTCTTAAAGAATATTTTCTTGCAGTACCTTTTTCTACAATGTACCGGGTTCGTCGGTAGCCTGGAGGCGGAGTCTCGGCCTTCAGAACAAGGGGTCCGTGGTTCGATCCCAGGTGCCGGCAAACTCCCCTTTCACGGCACAAGCTTTTAGCTTAGTGTGAAAGGTGTATAAGGTTGTATTTGGGTTTATAACAAACCCAGATATATCTTTTTTTTTTTTTTAAAAAAAAGGAGTATCCGGTACTTTTACCGAATTTACCGAATTACCGATACTTTATTACCAAAATAATATTCGCAAAACATTCGCATATTTTTTTGCGAATGCGAATACTTTAATATATGCGAATATTCGCGAATACGAATATTCGTTACATCACTAGTATACACCAGGGATGTTGCGAATATTCGCATCCGCAAATGCGGAGCTTCCGCATGTATTTGACATCTGCATCCACATCCGCAATAATCGATGCGGATGTTCACGCGGATGCGGATGTAAGACAATTTGCGACAAGAAAGAAATGGGGCGGGGCCGGCGAATGGCGCGTGCCGTTCGCACTTGACATTAACCAATGGGAATGAAAAAAATGGTGACAAGATCCGACGAGTTTTTATTTTTGCCGGTTTTATTTTATTTTTTTATTTTTTTGCCGGTTTTTGCAAATTACAAAAAAAAAATATTTCGCCAAAAAACCATAATATTATTGTAGCAACAATTTCGTCACATATTTGACAGTGGGGCCTACCAACTAAGATAGTTCCTACTTTTTTTCTATAACATCTTAAACATCCGCATCCGCGAATGTGAGCCTTCAAAAATCCGCATCCGCATTCACATCCGCGGATGTGTAAAAATCGACATCCGTAACATCCCTGGTATACACTATAAACGGAATTGAAAATGCCCTACTGGTGGGGTTACCAGCAGACCAGTCTATACCTAATTATTCATCTTCATAGTGATGTCTTATTGTATTGTCATTACTTGAATAGTGATTCATGAATGCACCTATATAATTTATTACAAGATTTTTTTTGCTTGCGCTTGTAAAATTATCATAAGTACTTTCCTAAGAAATGGCTAAAATAAATGATGATATTATTTTTAAACTGGCAACACTATTATTTAAATACTTTTGACAGTTCATTATTTTTGACATACCATGCAAAACAATATACCATTAAAGGATGACGTCACAGAAAAATCATTGAGGGGCATCAGGCATCCCAACACAACAGACGATTACGGTGTAATATTAGGTGGAACGCCTAAAGAATACCTAATAATCAAAAAAACTGTCAGTGTCGATTTTGTTATTATTTTGTCGTCTGACTTTCTTTTTTTTTCTCTTATGGCATAACATCCTACAAGGATGATTTGCGCAATCTGACTGTTTGCCCCCCAAGCAAAAGCAAATCCATAGACAAGACCACGTGACCTTTAATGGTCTATTTATTCAATTCTCATAGAAATTTACAACACTAATATCCCTGTCAATATACAAAGTATTCATAATATTTTTAGCCTAATAGATGCCTAAAAGATCAGACCTCGTACAGAGTTTATTTATTTTCCTCTGTCTTTTCTAATTACGTTGTCTATTGAGAACATAATATAATACAGACGGACACAAATATGAATTAGATTACGATACATTCTTTTGTTCGTCTTATCACATTATTTTATTTATTCATTCGTTTATTAATAATATATCTTGACATTTAGTTATTTCCCTGTTTGATTTCTTAAAATAACTAAGATATGTTTATAGGAATATCTCAATTAATAGATAGTTAATTGTCACTTTTATAAAAAATAGGCGGTATATCTTCCACGCCGTGCCCTAACAGGGGTAGACAGAGAGAACGGAGTATCAATGAAATCTATCCTTTCATACTTCTTTCGTTTCTCCCACATTAATTTAATCTTACTCAGCACGCGTCTGACCTCGAGATCCAAGTGCAAATACCGTGTTGTTTTCGATGTATGCTTGTGATTCCTCCAGTAAATTTATTTTATTTTGGTCAAATATAATTAAATTTTAATAACATAATAGACAAAAATCTATATTATATTAATATATTGTATATTTATAACCAAAAAGAAATATGTTTGTCAGTTTATTTTGATAACAGAATAAAAAGATAAAAAGATTGTATTGTAATAAATATTACCTGTCTATAAATAATTCACAATGGATAATAGGTATTATGTTCCTTAAATAAAGACATTTTTAGAACAGTATTATTGTTATTCTTCGTGTTTTTGTAAGAATAGATAGAACATTGTGGCGCCTACGACACATAAAAAAATACTAATAATATCAATACAAATTTTGAAAGAATGGGTGATCACATGCGAAACCAAGGCGCTAACGGAGCGAGTGCTTAACACAGACTGATGTACTGGCGCGAAAGTCCCGGCTCACAAGGTCACAGGTGAATGTCGTGAAAAAGGGACTTACCTACCCTTTCTATGTTACTCGATATGCGAAATATCGCTCGTTATGGTAGCAACTTTTTCACATTTTTTTTTGCTCGTTATGCGAATTACTCGTTATGGGAGGTTCCACTGTACTGCCAATAGGGAACATTCACAAAAAAAAATTTCAACCCAAAAAATAGTACAGAAAATAAGAAAAATTATGGTGCTTTTTATATTTTTAAATGTGCATTTTTAAGGTTTTTATCACCATTTAAAAAAGCAATTTTCGGACTTCGCCGCAAAAAGGTTCACTCGTGGCGGAGCAGTGTTTGACAATATCAGGCGCTACAAACAGTACTAAGAGTGAAATGTGTGGCAATACAAAATAGCGACTAGCGACGTCACACCGGACTAATTCAATAACAGAAAATATGGATTTTTAAAATGAAAATAATGAATGAAAAGTTTTATTTTATCGTTTCTTATTAGGATATTCGTGATCAGCGTATATTTATTAATATGAATTGATAACATTTATTCATATTCCTCACACATGCATGTTCCCCATTTTCTAAAATATACAATGTAAGAATATGTTTGTACTCTTTATCCTCTATGCTTTGGAATGAATTCGAATTATGAAAATTTTCAAGCGGCGCATTTCTAAGTTGTTGTTTTGATACATAAACTGCTTAATTGCAATATTTTATTTATTTTTCACAATCACAAGGAACACAAATAGTTTACACAATAATTGTTAGCAATGCAAATTTCAATATACTATTCCAAATCCCGTATATTACCATAGCGTGCACACAAAACTATTATGGACACTTTTCAATTCACATAATTTTGTAAAACACAAAACAGAAATCATAGAAATTTGGTGGAGTCCCCGGCAAAGAATATACCTCCCACTCTTTTTCGAAAGTTTTCGAGTGTTTTGTGAAAGGCAGGCGTTAGGTAGTTATTTTATTGACTAACTTGTGGGCAACGCTAAAGAAAACATTTTTTTTTTTAATTTTTATTTCATTTATAAATACACAGTATACATTGATATTCCAACAACAAAACATTATTACACATGGTAAAATGCTCCCTCCATAAGCAACCAAATGCTTGTGTGGAGGGTCGAATTTAATTTAATAAGATGTAATTTATCCCTCTCTTGTCCTCAGGTCCCGCAAGGTATCCGAGACTAAATCAGAAAGTGGCGGCGTATATTCTCCAGGAGGCGGCTCTCTCGGATCCCCACTCAGGAGTGTTCCCACTATGTTGTCGGCAGCCAGGCCAACTCGTCCACCTCGACCAGCAAGATCGTTATCTTGTTCTCCGCCAAATCCAACTCCTCCTGCCGACAAATTCCACATCAGGCTGATGGATAAACTCAAAAGGACGTTAATACGAAAAGACAGGGATACGACGGATGAAAGGTCTTCATGAGAGGACTCACCGGGCCCAAATGAGGCCCAAAAATGATGGCGATGCTTTAGAGGAGTCTACTTAAAAGCGTCCATCTTCATCTTTAATTAAACTTGTAAAAGTTTTATCTTATTGTGATCATTAAAATGGCTGATGCTTGAAAATTATTCTGAAGCTTCGTCTTAACATTGTCATCGTCAGATTTTAGTTTATGTATTTTGCCATCTTAATATTGCTAGCTACTTAGTTTTTGTTATCTCGATCATCAGAATTAATTTTATTGGAGTCTTTAGTTACAGCGAGAATGTGAAAGTTTTGCTCCGTCTCAGAATATAAACAGTTCCTGAAATAGTTGATAGTTTAGTTTCATATTGCCATATTTCACGTTAAAGCGCATTGCTGAAGCGCTTTTTTATTAATAACTTTATCTTAAGCTCAAAAAGCTCATGCTTAAAAAAACAACAAGCTATTTAATATTAAATAAATTTTTCTAAGTGCCCAATTTAATTATTATTGTTAATTAAATAATTTAAAATCATAATTAATAATATTTATATCACTATGATTAATTATATCGAATTGAAAAGAATATACAATCAATGTTTTAATTTAAAACAAATAAACAATTTTACTATTATCAAATACAGGATTTATTATGTAGTTATTAGTTAGAAATAACGAAGCTATATTTATTATAAGCGATTTTTTATTTATAAGCTATTTTTGTTGCATCGTTTTCGTTATTTATAACGTCAAAGACTCCGTGCTTTTATTGCTAAAAAAAAACGAATGCTGTATGTTTTTTAAAAACGCATTTGTTTATAAGTTTCATAATCTTTTTTATCTGTATTACATTGTCAGTAAAGGCATCACCATCATTAAATTTAAAAAAAAATGTATTTATCTTAATTTTAAGATTTGAAAAGGTAGATATTTGAGTGCTTGAAAAATGGAGTGTGTTATGCAAGAACATATCAAAACAGAACCAAAAATAACATTCTAGCTTTGTTTAAATAATTGAGCAGATAAAGCAATAAATAATCCACTGTAATACCTCCATTTGTTGTTAATTCACAATCCATACAATACTTTCAGTACGTTTACTCAATACAGAGTATCAATTATCTCTATTTAAAGTTGGTGCGGTTTGAAACATTGTTGCTTAACACATTCCAATTGATTGTTTTTAACGCACAATATTCTTGCGATGTGAAATACTCGCTTTTTATATCATTTTTATCTTGCCAAATGAAGTTTAAGAAAATCGATTCAAAATCACGTATTTTGTTTGTTAAATTGTATCAAAATTATTATCAGAACAAAAATAGCAATGTATATTTTTCATATTTTAATTAAATTTATCGGTATAATCGATAATCATGTATCGTAATCGCAAAATGAAACAAATTTATTTCTGAGACTAATCGTAGAAACACACATTGCGATCTTTTATAATAATTATGAAATATTGTTCTAAAAGTTTTATTAAAAAATAACGATATCGCTTATAACACCGTACTTTGTGACCTTTATGCAGTGTATAAAGCACTTAATATTAACTGATTTTACGACATAAATTCACAAAATTGTTTTAACGTCTGATTATCGTTATCCATATACTGTAAAACCTCAAATTTATACAATTTTTTACAATACTTTATCCATAAAGAGCTTCAAACTGTGTTCAACTTGATAAACATAAAGAATAAAAACAAATTAGGTACAAGAGTAGATTGCAAGATAATGTCGCGTTTTGTTATACATGATGTTGATTTTGACAGGTAAACGAGTAATTTATATCGTTGCGATCGATAGTGAAGTGCTTCGAGATCGATTATCGATTTGAAATGTTCGTGATACATTCCCATCACTATATTATGTTAATATAATAATCCCATTTGATGTGTGAGGGTTTAAACTTTTATATTTCTAACCAGTGAGGTTATTGATCGAAATTTACATTATCGGAAAAGTAGGAAGTTTTTATTAATTTAACATTTTGTTCAGGGGCAACGGTCGTAAAAATATCAAAATATAGAAATTACCTAAAATAAATAGTAGAAAATTGATAAAATGGGCTAAATCGGAATAAAATTTCAACTAAAAATAATTACCGATGTACTTTTAATTTATCTAACATGTTGACATAAGATGGAACGTGCCGAATCGTTATTTAAATTTATCATTTTTATTTTTTATTGATTGGTTATCGATTTGGTATAGTTATCGATTTGAATTCCTAATTTAATATTTCATTGAAAGTATTTAATATCTTCTATAAAAGTTGACGTTCATTTCCGCTTTTTCCTCACGTTTTTATTATTGTTTTTGTTATCGGTAAAATGTAAAATAGATTTGTATTCATTTATTGTTGTGCGAGAGACATACAGTTAGTTATTTTTACCCCAATGTCACGTTTTCCGGCCTTACTTTTCGCTAGATTATACAATGCACGTATTATATCTACGGTTATATTTTTAGTTTTCGAATGGTTTCAAAATGAAATTCTTATATTACTTCCTTTGTTGGCAACACTATAAATAAATTTCTGTCCAAATAGCAACACTGTCATTTTTAAATGATTTGAGAAAAATGTTCTAATTTTGATCACCGCTTTATTTTATAGAAAAATAGTTGCCAGGTTCTGAAATTTATATGATATTTCAGTTGTTATTTTTTTTTGACGGTGTCGAAATGTCGGATGAATTAATTTATTAAACTTTGACCGTGTAATATGAATGAGATATTACTAATGATGTATTTCGCTAGTAAGGTGTTATGCATATCTTGATAGAGTATTAATAATTGTGTGATAATGAGAGTATAGCTGGATGAATGAATATTATCCATAAATATTTATTATTATAAGAAATGAGTAATGCATGCTGTGATTAAATAAACAAGAATAATTAAGTTAAAAGTATGTCGTCTTCATAGCGTTTTGCATATCATAAAACAAATAAAATTGTAAATTTTATATAATATCTTAACACTCCCAATATATTTACAATTTACATCTTTATGAAAATATTCAGATAATTAACCGTATATAAGATAGTTAACCGATGATTTCAGTTAATAAACCTTAGTTGTCTATAGCACCTATAATAAACCTCACTTTTTTTTTTTTTTTTTAATGTCCATTACAAGTTTGGAATATATCGGTAGTCACTACAATAGAATTTGACATTTTTACATAAATATTCAGTTTCCAATTAAGGTTCCTTATTAACGGTTACAATTATTTGATGAAACTAAATTAATCCATAAAACTGATTTAATTGAGGAATGCAACGAAAAGTATTTCAAGACTTTGTTTCTTTCATATTAATAATGAATGAATGGCGACCAATACATTTTCTAAAAATAATATGATAGCTTTTAATATTTATTGAATTTAGTAATATAAAAAAAAAACTATTGATGTTAAAACTTAGAATTATAATGTTAAATTTACATCAAATTAATTAATTACATGTTGCCATTGATTTTATTAAACCTCTGTGTTAAAATTTGAAAAATACCAAAAACAACTTTGTTAAATACTTACATTATTGGTACCTGTTACTACGTTTAAATAATTTATTATTTAACGTTTTAACTATATTAATCACAGGGATATTTATTTAGAAATAGATTTTTGAGTTCCTGAAGTAGTTTTTCCATTTGTTTATATTTTATTTAGTAATGTTTTCCATTTTTTATCTAATAAAATATCTCAGTGCGGATAAAATTTGGTCCATTATGTGCCTAATAATTGATCTGCCTGTTGTGTAATGCAATGACAATATTTTATCTCTCTAGATCGATAGTTTTTATCGGGTGTACATTATTACATTTGTTATAACATAATTGTCTATTACTTATAATAGTATTTGAAAATAGAATGAACAAACTTCCATATTCAAAATAGGTGTACAATGACGAACAATCTTTATAGTTAAGAGTTATAATAATTTTTAACTATTTTAAAGTTGTTTAAGTACCTATACCAACGAATTCCAATCGTAAATTTTCTAAATTTATTCTAAATTGTTGTTGTATTAAAATATATTTAATAAATGTGAACCCAAAGTTTTTTTCAGGAAATTTATCAATTTAATAACTTTGTCGTTGTAACAACATTTCTAGAAGAGTTTGATTAAAATGTACCTTGATAAAAATATAAATTATCCAATATCGATAATTTATCTGTCAAAATCGATAAGTTTTCTGATAACTTCAGACAAAAGTTTATGTTATACCACTTTCTGTACCCCGATTGTATATTATCGAAATCTTCCTTATCATTGATTTCTTTTAAGTTTGCCTTGAAGTTTCCATTTTCAAAATGGAACAATAAGACTGCAAAAATAATAGTTTAATCCTAGATGTTGTTCTTTATATGTATATTATATTATTCAATGTTTTCTCCAGAGCTGAATAACTAGTTAATTCGTTAACTATTAATTAACAAAGTCAAACAATTGCTATCCTTAAGTGTTATTTTCCAAATTAGTTATTGTTAACTTTGGTTAAAACAAGCTTCCGTTTAAATTATATGAATACTATAATATACACCACACTTCAAAAATAATTAGCAGGTTATTTTTTGCTGACGAATTAACGACGTTAATCTTTTATTAACAGCCCAGCTCTGGTTATCACAATATATTGTTTGTTGATATTATTTCAAAAATTATATGTATTTGAAACATTAAGCAGAATTTTTGAACTACAGATAAAAATAATTATAATTACTGTCTTATTATAGTAATTACGGGTGCATATTTTAAAGTAGTTTTATTGTAATAATAGATTATACACGTTTTTAAGTATGAATAGATAAAATTAATGTAAATTAAAATGATTATAACAGCATTAATTAAACACTCATACAAACATAATTGGATAATAATTGTTTTGCAACATCATTTGTTTATTTAACATTATACCTAATCAAAATCTCTGGTATTATAAAATAATAGAAATCAAAAGAAATTTAAAAAAAATGCTAAGTGTGGCAACTTTTTTTGTTATTCAAATATGGAATACATATTCATTTGGTATGTAATTTCGAAGCAATATTTATTGTTATTTTGTGATTGGTCATCTATATGTTCAATATAGTTCCTGTTTTTGAATTTGTTGACAAATAGAATATTTTGCTTATTGTATTGTTATTGGTTCGTTTAAATTGGAACGTTTTTGAAATATTTACAGAGGCGTATCATAATTTTGTAATTATACCTATAGTTTGGAGCAATTGATAATTAATTTTCCAATTGGTTCATGTTAGTTGTTTGATACGAGACGTGCCAAATTTGGATTAATCAAAATTATTTGAATATTTGTTTTTTTTTTTATTGGCATTAAAAACATGAAATAATCGCCTCTTACGTAAATTTTACAGTGTTTTTTCATATCTCCTATTTTATAAAAAGACTGAGTGATTAGGAATGTGATTAAAAGTAAAGTTGTAGAATTGTGTACATAATTAATAAAAATGGTGCGATTTGAAAAATACGTAATCAATAATATTTATGGTAAGGAATGTGTATACTGGTTTGAATTTCAAATATAGAATGTGTTTGAGAACATCTCGAGCTTATGTATTGGTGTATTTTTCAAAATATTGTTCCATTTGTGTAAAATAATGTATCATAAAAAGGAAAGTATTTTTGATAGAACTAGACCGTCATTAGTCACTTTGTGCTGTAATATGTATATTAAAATTTAAAGTTTTTTTGAAATTATTTTCGTATTTATCCATTTGATCCAACTATTTTCTTAATTTATGTTTTGTAATGTTAAATAATATTTATTGACTTAAATTATAAATATTATCATAATCTGTTTTTACAGTTATCCAATTAAATTTTATTCGATGAAGTTGTTTTACTTTATTGGTTAAAAACATGAAGTGCTCTCTTTAGTATATTTTTTATACTTTAGAACGGTCTAGTGACGGAATGTTCAGCATTTTTGATTCACTCGGTCCAGATTTTGTAACCTAACCTAACTTTATAAAATTAATGTTAATGTGTAAGTAAAAACAAATACTTTAAACAATGTTACTCTACAGAACATGCAAAAATGCTGTCTGTATTTTGTTTGTAGTTTTTAAGTTTTGTTTCGTATAGTTAGTTACACAACTCTTTGTAGAAAACTACTATCTTGAATAATAAAAATAAAGTTTTTAATTACTGAATATATTAACGACTTTTTACTCGTTGCCACTATAAACCACATAATGCATTTGAAAATTTGAATAAAAGTCATTCATACTCAATTCAGGGCCTTTATTGTGAGTTTTTACGCAGAGAAAATTTGGAATGACGTCTCTAATATTTGAAATTGAATATGACCACTGACGAGAGCTCATTTCTGACGAAAAAGTGACGTTATTTTTACTTTCTAGTTTCGTAATACTCATACTAGATGTCCTGAAATTCCAAGATGAATACATGGACTTATCAATGGAAGAATATAACATAATTTGATATAAAAGCTCCTAACTGGTACCTAAACAAACAATTCTTGAAAACAATGTCCGTGAATCCTTTGAAAGAAAAAATATTTTCGAATATTCAGTTTTCTGGAACTATTGTGTCCAAAACTACATTGAAGGACCCAACGACCCCCTGGAAAGTGCAGAAATCTGAGGACATACATTTATATGATTCTAATCTCTGCAATAGCTTTGAACAAAATGGCACCTCAGTCACTTTCTGAACTCTGTGTTCTCAAAACACCTGCAAGTAGACATCTACGCTCAGCTAAGACATCCACCAACACGCTGGACGAAAACAACAGAGCAAACAAGTCCTGCTTCTATGATAGGGCTTTCGGCGTCGCAGGACCCGTCATTTGGAACCGACTCCCCGAGGACCTCCGTAAAAACCAGCCGATTACAACGTTCAGGAGCAAGCTGAAGACTTCGCTCTTCCAACATAGTTTCCCGCGCCCTTGAGATGGATACTTCATTAAACGGCGCCGAATAAATCATCCAATATAATAATAATAATAATAGCAAATTTGTCCATATGGGTGGTACCATATTATAAGAGGACAGTCTGGAGAACTGGTCGGCCAAAACCACCACGTGTGGAATCTCTTGACTACATTCGTTCGATGTACCTATAACCAAGGTGAGTAGTACCTAAACAAGCACAACAGAAAAATAAAACAACAAAGCAAAAGGTTTATAGTAAAATAAATGAAGCATAATATGTAAAAAAATATTATAATAACCCAAAACACTAAACTGAGGCGCACAGGAAACATCCTTTATGTTCAGAGGTATTCAGAGTTGCAAACACGAAGGTCAATCCCTAAACTGTTCAGATATAGCAAAAACTTTGACATCTTGAATTCTTTACTATTACATAATATTATTCGTACGTAATTCGTAGACGCCACTAATCGTAGATAATAATATGTATTAGGTACTAAGTAACTAAAATTGATTTGGACGCATAGTAAGACGCCAGGGGCTCGCTAAATACTGAAGTTATTAATAAATAAAAATTTGGCAAAGATTTGAACCCGGAATTTTCAAAGCCATTATTATTTAGCTCCGTTTCAATAGACATAATACAAATATTACGAGATTGGAATGAAGCATATTATTAAATTATTATAAACAACAATACAATATTGCTGGGATCATTGCAGCTCTAAATCAATGCATCCCAGACTAAAAAAGTTTTAAAAAATATAAGCAGCTAAAAAATCTTCTGTAATATCTCAATCTCCCTAATAGATACGCAAGATTTACTGAATTAACTTAACTTTTTTATAAAAAGATAGAAATAAACAAAATACACGCAGACGCCCTCATAGTAAGTAATATGATTGTGTCGTAAAGGTAGAGTTAGTCAGCAGCGGGTGAAACCAAATTCGGGTGCCCCGATTGAAAGTCTCAGCAATAAAATTGTAGAGCCTATTTTAGGGATATTGCAATCGGAAATCTGTGAATTCTTCTACGACCAGTTGTAGGATGGCATATTTTTCTCCTCTCATTATGTGACCAAAATATTAAGTTTTACGGAGCTTGATTGTTGCGAACAATTCTCTGTTCGTTTGCTCTGCGCAATACTTCAACGTTACTTGTCATGTCAGACCTTTTTACATATAGGATAATCCAAATTTTTATATAAATGAATACGAAACATATTCTTTCCCAAGGAGTCCATGAAACAACAAAATTAAATCACACAGTATTAATCATTATTTCAAATCACAATTTGAGCAGTGCAGTATTTATTCTCATTTATTTGTTTACTTATTGTTACAGGAAGGACATAAAATCAATTCAGTTTGCTCTAACTTCCTTGAAAACATCTGTTTGGTTTTGGCTCTCAGAAATGTACAATAGCTGTGTTCTATGAAATATATGAATATTTAAACGGACGACCGAATAAACAAATGGTCGACTAACAATGCATTGATTCTAATACTATTTGTGCGACAAGTAAACTAAGTTTGCGACTAATATTGGGTGACAAAAAATTCTTAAGCGAGCTGGAAAAATTGGACGACTGTTATACTTGGTGAGCGACTTAAAATACTAAACGGGTGACGAAAAATATTAACTGAGCTACCATATACTTATTTCGATTGATTGACAGAAAATACAATAATTCTTTTAAAAGTAAATATATCCTCCCATAATACAATATGCTTGTATTGCGAAGATGGATTTAGTCGGTAGCGAGTGTCGTAGTTAAAATATCATAACAGAAATAGATTAGAGAATTTCCATAATAGATTTCCATAGTTGCAATTTGACTTTTGTAAGAATCCCGCTAAAATAATAATAAACCTTATTTTGACTTTGTTTGAATCTCTTGGTTGACCATCTGCAACCAACTTCACTCGGCTCCCGTCTCTCGTGCCTTGCCGGTGTGTTCTCACACCGGCAAGCACACAAAAAAAATAACTAAAAACTTGGTGTAAATTGTGATTAAAAAAATAAATTGAAACCGTGTCAATGTGAACTAGAAGTAGTGACAATTAATCTTCATTAATTTAATTAGAACCTGTTGTATAATACTAAGTTCTTTGTGAATATGTAAATTACTGTGTGTGTGTGTGTCTTTGAACCAGGCATTGTAAAAGTTGAACTATCAATAAATGTTTCTCGTTTAACTTAACTGTTTGTTTTTAATTGTGTAGCCAATCTATGCAACTCTACGATTATCCCTGATTGAGGCTCAAAAACTCTACTGACTGATATAGCTGGACAATGGAGGGAAAGATGGACTTGAGTCATACAAAGAATGGTGGGAAAAGTGTTACATAAATAGGGTTAAGGAGGATGTTACACGAGGTCCCAACCCGTAATCTCCTAATCGAAAATACTATTCTGCTATCGAACACCTTTATTCTCACAATTAGGGAATCCAATCCCGCAAAAGCGGGATCCCGTAAATGCGGGATCCCGCACCTTTTTTGCGGGATCAGAAATGCGGGATTACTCATGCGGGATCCCGCACTCTTGCGGGACTGAAAAAATTGTTTAAGAACGAGCTCAGACGACGTTCTGATTATTTATTAAACCCAGCACTGCCTCAATGATAAGTTAGTTAACTACTTTGCCTTTGGAACTCGTGAGTTTTCTATAGAATTTGTATGGAAAATGATTTGAGTTTCCAAAATCTAAATGTGATCGCAGCAACAACCGGCGGTGCAGCAGTCATGAAGAAAGTTTATTTATTTATTTCATTTACAAAACAGTTTTAAAAGATAAGTCACAAAATATCTACCTAACTGGGCATGAGCCAAGTTGGGAGATTATTATCAGCGCACCACCAGTTATGCTTTGCACATGGGTTCCAACTCGCTGTTCTTGAAGTTCTATGCAATCAGAGACAAGAAGAAGAAATACAGTCAAGTTGAAGTACTCGAAAAAAGACCGGATGGTGGGAGTGATAATGAAAATGAAGATGATGATGACGAGAAAGGTGATTATTCGGTAGAGGAAGACATTCAAGAAGGAGAGTTGCTACCACAATACAGGTTTGTGAGGAAGGAAGTTGAGAGTGGAATGAGACGAAAAAATGAAAAAAATGTATGTGTTTGATAAAATGTGAAGTGTTGGGATAGTATTTGTTTTTAGTCTGTTTTTAAAGTTTTTGATTTTCCTTTTTTTAGAGTTTGTTTTGTATTGTTATTGCATAGGTACATTTAGGAAGTGTGAATGTGTTTGTGCGAATGAATGTATTATGTGTGCGAAATTGGGTGAATGGATGTATTGTGAATGAATGTATTGTGTGTAAGATTTTCTATGATAGTTTTGTGTGTTATTGCTGAAGTGTGCACTGTTTGGATGTAAGACTATTGGAATGTTTTTGTCGCTTACATGTTATATTTATGTGTCTTTCAACTGTTGTGTACCATGTAAATGAATAAATAAATAAATAAATAAATACAGGTAGATAAGTATTGTTAGACCAATAGATTTTTCAATGAAAATCATTATAATTTATTCCATTTGTTTTTTAAGATAAACTGATTCAAAAAGTCAGGAAAATTGTTAAGCTTTTTAGTTCTAAATCTCCAGTAACAAATGAACTTCTGCAAACATATATCAAAAAAGAAATTCTGCAAAGAATTAAAGCTGATCCTAGATTGCCGAACGCGCTGGAGCAGTCTCGCATCAATATTATCGAGGTTCAACCAAGTCAAACAGTGCATATTTAAAGCAGTTATTGATCTTAAACTGACATCATCTTCATTTTCATTCACTGATGAAGAATTTATAACATTGAGTAATATTGAACGAGCTTTAGAGTCAGTGAAGCTTGCTGTAAATGTCTTATGCCGCGAGGACGCAACATTAATTACTGCAAAAACTACATTACGTTTCATGATAATCAAACTGGATCGACAAAATACCAGGTTAAGCCAGGAACTTGTAGTGTCGCTATCTCGCTAAAATAAGTTAGTTAACTACTTTGCCTGTCTATAAAATAACGCCGCACATCAATGACTGTCGCTGTGCTTAGAAGGTCCTAACAAATATTTAGAAAAGATTCAGGATCTACAAATGTGGTGGACGATCTATTCTTTTTTCCAAGCAAAGTTACACTTAGAACTGAAATGAAGTGTTTAATCGAGAAACTGCTGTTAGACTCGCAACCTGAAACTCATAACCAACAAGTTGATGACAATGGCGATGAAGACACGCCTTTATCGAATCTATTGAATGATTAGCCTTAGCCTATACTAGAAGATGAATTAGAGCACAGTCTCCGTAGCTCAGATTCAGAATGGGTAGCCGAGTAATATAAAGTCAATTCCACCAACAAGTGGGGAAGCTGAGCGTGCTTTTTCCGCCGCCGGCTATTTATGCAACAAGATAAGATCAAATCTAAAAGATGAAACGTTACATACTTTATTATTTCTTAGAAAGTATTATCAGAAAAAAAACTATTTTTTTTATGCCTCTTAACTAATAAATATGTTCAATTGTCAATACAAATTACAGATCTATAAGGAGAATATTGTTAAAATAATAATGTATTATATCGTTCCTTATAAGAAGCTGATTATTAATTATAGATACCTCTAAAACATCATTATTTCCACTTGTTAATTAGAAAAATGAGTAGGTAATAAATCTGCATAATAATAATAAAAAAAATATTAAAATTTACTCGTCTTTATTTAATATAATTTTTAAATTACTAAGTACCTACTTAAAACAATTTTTTTATTAAAAAATCTCAATCCCGCAAATCCCGCGGGATCCGCGGGACTGACGACTTCAATCCCGCAGGCTTGCGGGATCGCGATTTTGATGCGGGATTGGATTCCCTACTCACAATATTGGTTTATCCTTCTTTACACGAGACTTGTCTCTATGAGGAGGATGTTAAGATTTAAATTTTTATAAAATAGTCTTTGTATTGTTAAATCTGTTGTGTTCAATAAAATAATATTTTTTATAAGCACGTCTTCTTACATAAAATGCAGCTCGTTTCAAATTAATTGTCTACCAATATTCGATTTATTTGTTCGCCACAACGTAATCACCTAAATAGTTATAAAATGTTGGCAAAAATTATTAAGTGGTTGCTCACTTCAGTATTACTTAGTTGCTCACATTCAGTCGCCCAATCAGTAATTACATATGTACCTATGCTCATTTCCATAATTGGGTTAGTTGTAAGAAATTGCATCTCTGCGATAAACTCGAAAAATGTGTTTGTGTTTAAAATTGTTTGTAATCAAAGTAGAGAATAAATAAATCAATGTTTATGCAACCCATAATTTGAATTTTCTGTCGCTCGTTTAAATACTTTTCTATGAAAGATAATAAAACAATAAAGTAAATATAATGTATACTTGCTTTGAGAGATCAAAGAATAAAGGAGCTGGGAATCAAATCAAGGCAACTATAATAGAATTTGTTGAATATTCAATTTATTTTGAATTGACCTTGTCCTCGTAAGATATCTGCTTATAATGGATTTCACACACAGTAAAATAATTGTTTCTATTATTATTCTTTGAATAACTTCAGGATAGGGAAAACTATTGCAATAATAATATAATATATACAATAAGTTCTTACTTATACACAATACTGAAAAACAAATTACTATCTCACCCCACCATCACGAAATAATGCGTACAATAATAATTTGATGTAAGAATCTGCGGAATCCCTTAGTAAACAGAAACATGGCACCGATGTTATTTTTTTGATCAAATTAAAAATCAAATGTTTTCTCATACTATATATCGCATCTTAGCGATAAACTAGCTCTCTGTACATTGAATTGTATAACTGATATTTATATGACACTGTTTTATTTTTGTAATATTTTAACATTTGTAACCAATGTACAGTGAAGAATAAAATAAATAAATAAATATCGTTGCTGTGAAATCAAACCAGCATATCTGCAAAAATTATTGAATAAAAATCTGTCAGATGGCCTTGGGCCGGTATGCATTTATTTGGAAATAGTTATTTTGTTTATGAGAAGATATCTATTGCGCAATACGCCGCCGGTCGCTCCAAAACTTTCAAGGAGGAAAGATTGCCATCATGTAAGTCAAACTGAATTATCTCACAATACACAGGTTCCAAAATAAGAAGCCATTGTGACACAAATGCAAATATTACACTGATTTTTAAGTCATAATGGCACATCTACATATTTCTCTAAATTTAAGCAAATTCCGATTTATTTGCAACTATTACTTAAATAAGCTGTATTTGTCTAAATTTTATTCATGCATAAGTGGCATTGAGGTGAACCATACGGACGTTAAATGGAAAATATCACATGCGAAATCTTTAAAGTGCTCTGGTGAAAAATATGCATTTTACAGATATGCCGGTTTGATTTCACAGCGGCGATATGTTCTTCTCTCAATAAAAATCGATGTACCTAGTAGAAGAAAGTATTTATTTTTTAATTTCACATAGGTACCTCATTTTGAGTACGCAACGACTATATCGTGTAATTTCGTAATGATTATAAACGACTATCCTCAGCTACCGCGTGATTGGCGTGCACGCATTTTTTACTATAATAGTCACTTCGCGAATCATAGGTTAAGATCAAGACAATTTATTAAGGGCCCCGTTTAGCAAAAACGGTAAAATCTTCAATTTTCAACAAATTTGATAGAAAAAGTGCCAAAACTTGTTGACCCTTGCGAACATATTGATTTGATAAAATAAAAAAACAAATATTTATTACCAATATTATTTTTTTACTAAAAAATAAATAAATCGCAGACTGACGAGATATATTAAGGTACTCTTTGTTATATCAAAATACAAATTATTTGTAAAATAAATCTATTTTTTATTCCTCCCATCAAGCATATAAATACTAAAGATTTTAGCAAACTTTCTTTAGTATGCAAAAAATCGAGTTCATGTGGTGATTTTTGGTTCCAAAATATGAGAAATTTTATCAAAAAAATATTTTTTAAATCGGTCAATATCCATGAACAAAACAAAAAAATATATAATTTACTTGTTCTATAATTGTAATAACTATCTAAGTATTCGTAATATTAAAAAAAAAATATGAAAATTTGTAGGATTCTCGTGCATTTATGTAGGTACCAAACACCCCCCCGAATTCATTTTTTAGAAATATGCTTTTTTATAAATGAATACTATGAAGCTAAAATCAAGTTTTTTTTAAAGTTAAAGTTTGATATTGGTAATTAATATTTGTTTTCATATTTTATCAAATCAAAATTTTCGTAGGGTCAACAAGTTTTGAGAGTTTGTGTACCAAACTTGTTGAATATTGAATGTTTTATCGTTTTTGCTAAAGGGTCCCCTTAAGATAGTATTTATGTAGATTGTGTCAAGCGTACCTAACCTTACAGATTTCGTGTGATCGCATGTCTTTACATAATGATTTCCCATGTTTTGATAACATCAATCTACTTAGTATCTAATATTATGTATTATCTTTATACCTATATATTTTTCTATTTGATAGTGATATTATTTCTTTATAAATTCTAAGACACGCAATGTTCTAGAACGAATTATTTTTATTGTGAAGAGATAAAAAAATTGATTATCCGGTAATCAGGTCAATAGTAAATACAAATACTTAGAATTTGCGTACTTTTACCTGCTTGGTGAAATGTAAATTATTTTATCTTTTCCTATGTCTATTCTATTTTCCACAATATTGGAGTAGTATTTTTTAAAAGCAGCGCCCATCGCATTCCTCTGGCCGAAGTTGCTCCCTCCTTAATGAGGGAGCACTGTAGATTTAGCGGCCATACGCCAATAATTTTCGCGTTAAGAGGGAAAAAGGTACAGAGATTCTTGGAAACGAAAACTTTTGTCCTTCCCTTTTCTGTGCCCATTTTCCATACTTGAACATTTTTGTCCACTTTCTTACTATTTTCAAGATCATAATATGAGGAGCAGTTGTCCCAGTTCGCACCCCCTGGTAGGTACGACCATGAATGATTCGATTTGATCTTCCTTAATCACGGCCTTCCCTTTCAATTCCTATCTTTTTGATGCATTTAATCACATTGAGCTTATCATAGATTATCTATAATTAATTAGATATAGGTAGTGTAATAAAACTTTTAAACTATTTGGCGTCATTAACTCTACAATAAATTATTCAAGCAGAAATATCCGCATTCTGATTCTGATAATAGCATTGCGGATCGCACTAGTTGAAATAAAGTTGTTTCAATTTATTTTAATCTATCGGTTTAATTTATTCGTGGAGAGTCCGGCGTTGAATTGGTTCCCCACTGTTTTCAGTAATTTTTCCAGTGTCCTGTAAAATGTTGTGGCATGTATTCGTAAAACATCAAGTATTGAGACATTTTAAATATTCAATTCAACGATGGGGTATGCTTTTCGTTCAGAATGTCTTAAATTTTATTGACACGCAAAGAACAACTTACATGTTTATTACATGCAGTTGGCCCGCTGGCTACCCCAACTGTGGGAAACACCGTGATGGTATGAATGAATGAATTAATTTTATTGATACCATCACGGATTTTCTTATAAGTGGGGTAGCCAGCAGACTAATTGCTTGTAATCAACATGGAAATTGCCCTCTCCGTGTCAACTAAAATAAATACATTCAGAATGGATGACATACTTCATTGCTGCTGAACTTTAGATGCTAAATGTCTTATGTGTGGTGTTTTAGGAATATCTGACTTTTACTCCGACACTTGAAAACGTACTGAAAAAAGTGTAAGGGTAATTCGTCGGTAGCCTGGAGGTAGAGTCTCGGCCTCGTGAACAAGGGGTCCGTGGTTCCATACCAGGTGCCGGCAAACTGCCCTTTCACGACACAAGCTTTCAGTAGCTTACTGTATAAGATTTATAAGGTTGTATTTGGGTTTATAACAAAACAAAAACAACTTTAAAAAAAAATGGCGTTTTGTACTCTCTGCGTACCTCACTTGGGATGCACCGTGATAGCTTAGTATTATCTATTATAGTATAATATTTTCTCTGCCGGGAAATCCACGAAAACAGTTTCGATCCCCTCCCTGTGTATTGTGTTAAATCTATTTAAATGTTTGAATATTTATTTTTAACTTTAATTCTCTAATAATTTACTATGTCCAATGTTACTGCCCCGCCTTATTGAAAGATTTATATTTTGTTTGAATGAAATTTATAGTTTCATAGCTTAAAAACCCCAGCTGTAGTGCCAATTTTTGCAGAGAGTCGACAGTGAAATTTTTAATTAAGTCTACAAAGCTATTTTTTCATAATATTGGTACACAAGTAAAAGAATTATATTATAGTTAAATCTACTTCTTCTCCTTGGGCACTTATTAGTCCACATAGTGGTAAGGTCTGCCTTTCTTGTTTTATTTCGCCACTTGGTTCTGTTAAGTGCATCCTCATGGAAAACATATCTTGTCTTATTACTACTTCACGCCATCTGAGCTTTGGCCTTCCTCTGCCTCTTGCCGGTAACCTCGATACATTGTGCTTTGTTGGCTACATACTCAGCTGAGCTGGTATCCTGGCCACATGGCCGTATCAAATCTACAATACTATATAAGTATATCATCAGTAAACCATCGGACAAAAGTCGTCGACATTGTTTATAAAATCTCCAAGCTGAAATGGCATTGGGCTGGTCATGTGGTAAGGCGAGAGGATGGCAGGTAGACTTCCAGATCTCTTAAATGGAGGCTGTGGGAGGACAGAAAAAGTGTAAGAAGACCTCAAAAAATATGGGTTGACGATATTGTCTAGGTGATGGGAAAACAGTGGTATCGTTTTGCTCGAGATAGAAAAGTGTGGAAAAGTTTTGAAGAGGCCTATATCCAGCAGTGGAGAGAAGAATGTTAGCAGTAAGTAAGTAGTATATGTATTAGAGTAACCGGCATGCATTTATGTGAAATTGAATGAATGTGTAGGAAGCGAAAAATGTTTTTGTATGTAAATATATAGGTACCTATTATATGCAATTAAGTTCATGGGTTTTTGAAATTTTACGATCAGCAGAGTATATATTTGGATAATAACGGGAGTCACCGAGTCACATTCTATTTCTGATCTCCACGAGGATGTCCTTACACAATAACATTATTAATGGCATAGCTCCCACAATAAACACATCAATATAACACGTGTTAGCAATGGGTAAACATGTTTAAAAAGAGTCGTTTGGGTTTAAATATAAACATATTATTAAGAAGTAACAGTGCACCTTGGAATTTGCATTACACATACACACAGTTATAGTTAGAGAGGATTAATATTCTCAGATTCTGAGTTTTGTGTGAGAGAAGTTATTGAGCAAAGTGGACATCAAATGCACACATGCATAAAAAAGTGGAAAAACCTCAAGAAAATCATGGTTAGGAAATTGATGCCTTACCAGAACTCAAATCTGAAAACTGTTGGAAAATGTCCACCAATATTCTAACCAGGAGTTACAGTATCCCATGGTGAATTTGACATTAGACTGTGGTTTTATACATAGAACTCAACAAAATGATACGAGTAGTCTAATGGTGAGGTTACCTATGTTACAGTATTGTGTAAACTTGTATCGAAAGAAAGCAGAGAAACAACTAAATTTTACCGAATCGGCTTTAGGCTGGTTTCCTTCTAGGTAGAATTTAGAGACTCTCTGGCTGTAGGCAATGTTTACCAATTCTAGTTTGTCCTTTGAATTGAGGCTTTTTAGTCGGTGGATGGCGCCCGTAGTGGCTGCCTGAAGCCTCTGACGTCTCATTTTTAAAAATTAAAATGTTGTCTAATAATGATTCAAAATAACAAAATTTGAATACAGTGTTTTTAGTTTCAATAGTTTAGTAAGGATAATTGTTTTTCAAGTGTTAAATTACTTTCAAACTAATTAAAAATTACAAATTTAAAAACAAATGAACTAGTGGATAAAATTTGTGACAATAATAATAATAATACCTACAATTAGAACTCACATAATTGTTTCATGTTTCAAATTTGTGACAGTTAGAAATACATTAATTATTTTTAATAGTTAAATTAAATTCATAAAATATATTAAAATTTGATAAACAACAATAAATTAATTAAAAAAAAACTGAAAATGCGCCCATGCGGTGGTTTGTACCAGGGATGTTGCGAATATTCGCATCCGCATCCGCAAATGCGGAGCTTCCGCATGTATTTGGACATCTGCATCCGCATCCGCAATAATCGATGCGGATGTTATTGCGGATGCGGATGTAAGACAATTTGCGACAAGAAAGAAATGGGGCGGGGCCGGCGAAAGGCGTGTGCCGTTTGCACTTGACATTAACCAATGGGAACGAAAATAATGGTGACAAGATCCGACGCGTTTTTATTTTTGCCGGTTTTATTTTATTTTTGCAAATAACAAAGAAGAAAAAAAAAATTCGCCAAAAAATCCATAATATTATTGTAGCAAAAATTTCGTCACATGTTTGACAGTTGGGCCTACCAACTAAGATAGTTCCTACTTTTTTCTATAATATCTTAAATATCTTAAACATCCGCATCCGCATCCGCATCCGCGGATGTGAGCCTTCAAAAATCCGCATCCGCATTCACATCCGCGGATGTGTAAAAATCGACATCCGCAACATCCCTGGTTTGTACCACAAAACGGCGCTCAATAAATTGTCCAGATTATTATTATTATTCAAAATCTTAAGGCAAACCTAGAAGCAGAAATTTGTCTGATTGATAATATGAATGTTCACACTCTTTTCGATAAGTTTTTGAATGTCCTGTAAAAGGCAGGTGTGAGACATTTAAATATCTTTAATTCAGCGTCAAAGTGTTATTATTCATTGTCACGGAGAGGACAACCCGTAGTTCATTACACGCATTTAGCCTACTGACTATTCTCTACTTGTGAGAAATACCTTGAAGTATAATAGATGTGTGTGTCTGTGTTATTTCTGCACCATGAATTTATTTACCATATGAGCATTCCTATCGATCATAGATCATTAATTTCAAGCATATGTGAGTAGGTACTTAGTATTTGTAGAGTTGTTTTTATTACACGAACTGTGATTATTTTTGAACATCGAACGGAATCTTGTAACGTTGTTTGTCTGCGAAATATTTTGAAAATTTGCCAAGTTTAGCTGTAAGTAGGTACGTGTTGTTGATGATTGGGAATATTTTAATATGAGATCTGAGGATAGTTAATCAAAAATTTTAACTTCGTTATTCGCATATCTGTTAACAAAAAAAATTAATCTCGTTAACTGTGAATTCGTTAATTTTTGATAATACAATAATATAATCAGGATTTGAAATAAACTCAAACTTACCTCAGTATTCACGTATACACGTATTCATTTAACAACTTAAATTTAGCGATGAGATACACCGCCCATTCTAAACGTCTTATTATTAATTAGTACTTACAGAGAGGACGATTTGTATGTTTATTAGAGAACTATTTTTACACAATGTAACATTGTGCAAAATCTAATTGGAAAAAGTGAGAAAGGCGTCCCGACGCTTACGAATTGGCTCTAGGCTGGCTTAAGTGATCACTTTCGGTGTCCATATTCACCAATTCCGCCATTCTCACAGTCACGATGGAAGCTCCTCCGACCGAGAAACACTTTTTGCAAACCATAACCGCTAAAGCATAGTGTAACATTTTATAGAAGTATATGTAATACATAATAGAGGCAAAATGTAGGTATGTACATCTGATGTTGGGTTTGCTCCTGGTATCTTGAGGTAGCTTGGTTGGACTCTTGGGAGTACTTTAGTGTTCTATGGCTTCTTCCGGGTGCTTTGGGGTAGTAGGCCAGCCTGGACCTGCGTCAGACTCAGAGACTAACCAATAACGCCTGTCATAGGGCGAATCTTTGATTCTAAATTTGTTTCTGTTGCTATATGTGTTTGATGTGCCTGTTGGTGTTTGTTTGTTCTAATACAGTGGTTCCCAAAGTTGACTGGGCTTCGACCCATCTAATGAAAATATTTAATCTTGAGACCCACCCTTTAGCTGTCTTTGAGATAAGAGGGCATAAATATTGGTAATGCTCAGGTTCCCTAGAAGCGAGTCATGGAACTACTCAATGCAAAGGGCCCACTCAATATTCGCTCGCGACCACTGGTGGGTCGCGACGCATAGTTTGGGAAATACTATTCTAATAGATAAAAAAAAACATTTTCTCACTATTTTTACGATTAACAGATTAACGAGATAATAAATCCACCTCTCCCTATTATCATCGATGTTGTTTGTTGTTTTATTAGAGCGCTACACACACTTGACACTATAAGCTTCCTTCACAACATATTATTATTATTAGCCGTATTGATGTAGATATAGGTATCATTTCATTGACGATGTTTTTAATGCGCATTCTGACATTGAATGTCTTACAGAGTTATGCAACTGTCAACGAACTAACTTAGTTTCTATAGTAAAAAAAGTTAATGTTACATATATTTAATGAGCTTGTAGAATTTCCGTAACGCTCTAAAATGACATGTTATTTGTATTCAGTTCACTGTCCGCTGGCTACCCCACTTGTGGGAAATGCCGTAATCATATGAATGAACGAATTAAATATTTTTAAATATTAAACTTTTTCAAGTGCGACATGATTTTCATAAACAAAACACTGTTCAAATCTAAATACGTCGCACCTTTAAAGGCCAAGTGTTTTTGACGATTTTGAGTTGTATTGATTTTCTTATTTAAAAAGCTAACTAAATGTTGTAATTTAAAGGAAATCAAAATAGTAGACTCATAAGATTATCCAACGCAATATTGCATTCAATAATATCAATACAAAAACCTTATTTTGCTTATACTGTAAAACTCATCATTTTTTATAGTGTAACTTGGCCTTTAAAGGTGTGATGTATTTTATTCAAGTTCTCAAAGTTTTTATCATCTTAGTTGATAGTCTTATATGGTTATCCTGTGCATTATTATTTGCCCCGTGGAGTCTCACAAGAAATAGGTTATCCACTCTTTTTGGCAAGTTTTTGAGTGTCCTGTAAAAGGCAGGTATTCGTAAAACATCCCATTAAAGATGGATACTCCATTAAATGGCGCCAAAGAAATCTTCCATCATCATTTAACATATTCAGTTAGCGATAAGGTATGCCACCCATTTTAAGCGTTTTACCTTTTATTGGCACAGAGAAGATGACTTGCGTGTTTGTTTTACGTAGTTAGTCCGCTGGTTACCCCACTCTTGGGAAATGTTATGATGATATGAATGATCTTTGATTATCATTTAAAATCGAATCCAATCTTCTGATTTTTAATCATGCATTTATTTCATAATCTGATTAAAATTAAGACGCATGCACGTTATCAAACTAATAATGTTCAATTACTGATAAAAACCAGTATCATGAAACCTCACGCATTCGAGACATTATAACAAGATTCAATTTTCATCACATACCATATGGAAGTTATCACATTGAACGAGTACCTACATTTTCCTTATTTATTGTAACATTGTCTAGTTATTATTATCATTATGTATAAAGAACACTGTACATTTCAATTGTTTTCAATTTAAAACAATTCGAAAACAAATGAACTCTGACGACGTTACTTTATCTAGAAAACGTAATGATTCCGTAATAGGGTAGAGTAGTTATCATATGACAATAATGAATGATATGAGTGAATCACCCATCGCGCAATGTTATCGTTTTCCTTAACCCTTTCAGGACCGTAAGTTTTCCAAAAGTATTTTTGAAAATCCATATCTGTTTTACTGTCAAAATGAAAGAATTATAACTAAAATAATACGATGAAGTAATATAAATTATTATGCTTCCGGAAAAAAATGTATCCGTTAAATATTTTCACTGATCAATAAAAATACTCGTAACATAATAAATGTTAGTTCTATTAATAGTATAGTACTTAATGCATTTAATTAGTTTACATAAATGTTAATGGTCTGAATTTAGCTATATTTTATTGTTTTTCAATGCGGAAAAAATAAAATAATAATAAACCCAAAGAGTTGGTAAATGTAACATCAACTTTTTTTAGATTTCATACTTTAGAACAGTAAATATCACCAGATTATAAAAATTATGATGAATGAAACATTAAATTTTCATATTATGTCAAAAATAAATATTTTTTGTAATTGAAATGATCAAAAATCGAAAATACGCATCATGGAAAGTATACTTGTCCTAGACTTCAAAGGGTTAATACTTGTAAGTGACATGTACGTCATTCACTCCATTATTAATATGATTTAATTTAAGCAAGTAGATGCATCTAATCATCAGATCATTGACAATGTAACAAACTTGAAAATCACCAAGTGTTCTACTGCCAAGAATAGCAACTAAAGATACTTGCTACAAAATGTATTTGATAAAATTGTGCTCTGCAAACAATGTTAGAACATTCTTAAATACTTGTTAACGTTGGCGCACGTTAGAGAGGAAATTAAAAGATTTTCGCTGTGAGTAATCGCCAAATCTATATTCATCAGATTTTGGGTGCGTGATTGATGTAAAAAATAGTGTCATGAGGTGTTGTGACTTCTAAAATGCTCTCTTGCGTTGGTTTTCTATAAAACTTTTCAAACTGTTAAACCTTATAAAACTATAGTAAACCATTTCAAACTGCCTAGGTTATTATCATTTATACCATCACGTCATTTCTCATAAGTGGGATAGCCATCGGACTACATGTGAAAAATATGCAAATCGTCTACTCCATGTCAATCAAAGTTCAAGACGTTCATGATAGCTGGCTTACCTCACTACTCTTATGAAGACGTTGAATTTCTTATTTGTAGATTTTGTATCTGTCTTTTATAAGACAGTTGAAATATCATAGAAAATATTGGGAGACTTTTTTGCCGAGGACTGTATGGAATGTATTAAATACGGCACGTTTACAATGTGCAATCAGTATTATTTTTGGCTACGTGCGCCTTTCTACATTTCGCATTACAATGTCACATAGTGATTTCCTGTTTAGTAATGATAATAATAACAACATAAAGCATAAATAAACAATTTAAGGTGATACAAATAAATAATCACACTTATCCCGTGGAGCACCCGGTAAAGAATTGGTCTCCCACTCTTCTCCATAAGTTTTCGAGTGTCCTGTAAAAGGCAGGTGTTCGAAAAAATAAGACATTTTACATCTCAAATTCGGCGATGAGGTTTGCCACCCATCCTGAATGTCTTAATTTTATATTGGCACGGAGAAGACAGCTTGCATGTTTTATATGCAGCTGGTCTGCTGGCTACCCCACTTGTGGGATACGCCGTGATGGTATAGTAGTAGTAGTAGTAGTAGTACAAATAAATAATATTGCGCAATGAGCGAATCAGCTAATCCAAAACCACGTTTATGTGTATGTGTCATAAAATTGTTATTGTATCCGGTATTAAACATTATCTTATGACACATTATGCAAGAAAAACCACATATCGAAATATTTGTAACGTCTATTGTAATTTTCCTTCTTTACAGTTGACCCCTCAGTTGCGGATTGCACAAGGAAGTTATTATAATTCTGAGGAACATAATGTTATACATACCACTTATCGTCGATGGTTTCATGAAACCCCCTATCAAGCTTTTGCAGCAGATTAAATAAACTGTTTTGCTGGATGATATATTTTTTAATGTGTCTGATTCGTTATGTAGAAGGTTTCGTCTTAGAATGTATATAATATATAGTATTTTGAATTTCTAGACATATGTTTCGAATAATTTTACAGAATCATTTATTCAGTACGTACAAGTTTTCACGAATTACTTAAAAAGAAACATCAAGCAAGAGATTTGATGTTTCTCAATAGCTTGGTTTTATTTACTTGATGGTTAAAGCTTAATGACAAGTATAATAAGCATAACATTTAAATATTCTAGCCTAGAAATTCTACACTGAGAAAAATACTAACGAAATTTCACAACGAATCATTGGTACGTACTATCAAATTAGGACCAGAGTTCGTAACAACGATTCACTAGTACAGATCTATTAACTTCGCAACTAATTCATTGGTACATTTACCAACAACTTCTTCACAGTGACGTCATCAACTTGAAGTTGGCTGCCGAACGAATCGTTGGTAAGAATCAATCGAATTACTTGTCATACTTACGTAGGTACCTCTACATGACCTTGCTTGTAGCTGTCAAAGTCCAATAATATTAATCGCGATTAGTTGTAAAATGTGATCTATTTTTCTAATAACACTATAATTATTATTTGAAAAAATCTAACAAAAATAATAATATTATTAGAATAATTATTCACATTTTACAAATAAACATTGTGATTAATATATAAGTAAAAAAAGTAGCAAGGAAATAAAAATGATTTTTTTCTTTTAAATTCTTATGTAATATAATAATTTATTAAAAATTTCAATTAAAAAAATATAAAAATAAGGACAATTTATAAAGACATAATAAATATATCATACGAGTATTATAGAATTCTTCCAAAGGTCGTGCAGAAATTACAACTCTTTCTTCAGGGATGTTGAATTTTACTTATTATTATTATTCACAGGCATTCCACCCGGTACGAGTGGTTTGTGAATTTTACTTATCATCATTGCCAAAACTCAAAGGTGCTATTTCTAGATCTCTTCAGGGTGTTGATGATTGTCTTGAATGTGGTGAGGTTCCCCTCCCCCAGTTTTTATTCAGAGAGGACTGATCCCCCCCCCCCCCTGAGCATCAGTCATTGCTTGTGTTTTTTTTTGTAATAGCGTATTCATTTCACGACTGAATGTTTTTCTTTTTGCCTTCATTGTTATTGCCTCGATCTGCGCAATCGAGTGCATTTTGTTTTTATTTCTTTTTGTTCTTGGAACTTAGCTGGAACATAGTGTTGATAATATGATGTAAAATAATTTAACAAACTTCACTGGCTTGCAAACCATACAATATTTAAGTTATACTATATAATCTGTAATAGCTGTTTGTTTGTATTTAAGTGTATTAACAAAATAAATAAATTGATTGAGTCGACGTTGATTTTGTAAAACTCCATTATATTGATATAATGAAAACAAATTTGTTCTTGGTTTTACTACGATTTATTTGTTAAATAAATTACCAGGTTTCGACCTATGAGGGCATTGTCAAACTAAATTTACTATAGGCCGTGTTGTTACTTAAATACTATGTCTTAGTAGGTAGGTATAACAATATATTCTTAGAGCAAAGGTTTTATATAATGCAAAAATTATTGAGGGAAATTCAGAAAGAACAGTTGGTTGTGTTGTATATGATTTAAATTATATTGATTATAGAATCAATTAAATTATATAGATAATGTGACATTTTATTGGTAAAGATTAAGGAAGACAGTAGGCTATATTTATATCATTTACAAACAAACTTAAAATCACAATTTATTCAAATCAACAGTTTAGTTTGACAATGACCTCATGAACGAAACCTGGTAACTTATTTAACAAATAAATCGTAGTAAAACCAAAAACAATTTTGTTTTCATTATATCAAAATAAATAAAAAAAATACAAATTCTAATCATACCACTTTGTTGCTCTACGGGAGTTATTTTATTTTGGTATAATTTCTCTGCAACATTTTTCTATGGGAACAAAAATTTTTCACGCTGATAGTTGACCCTTTCTGTTTGAGTATGAATGCCCCAATTCTACTAATTTGTTTTCTTCTAGCCTTTTGATAATTCCATTTGACCTTTTTTCTGTAAAAGTAAAATATATAACTAAAAGTTATTTTTGAACCCGAAAAAATAGAAATTAAAATAACAGAATTTGAAGTATACAAACCAAATCTAGTGCAACAGCTTCACCAATTTGTTGATGTTCTGCAACATTCTGTAAAGTACAAATTTTAGTTAATCGTCAATAAAAACTCAAATTTGGCTTGTAGATAAAACAATTATTGCAAATTAAACATCTCATACCAACTCATCATGGACTGGACTTTATAAAGATTCATTATTTGTTGAGCTGGAAATGCTTTTGCTCGTAACATATTTTATGTATGTATATGCTTCTCTCGGCTAGAGGGACATCAAAGGAGTGTAGTCAAGTCAAAAGATTCTGCACGTGGGGGTTTTTGCCGGCCGGTTCTTCAGGCTGCCCATCATGGCACCTCTTGTGTGGAGAAATTTGTTAGTGTAGAAATTTAATCGGATAAGTCCCCAGATTTCTGAACTATCCAGGAGGACAGTGGGTCTCCTTCAATGTATATACTCAATCACAACCTCGTTTGTTTCCTCCACAGTCTAAAAGTACAAAAATGATTTATTGAACCAAATGATAACTAATAAAGTTGTTCATTCACAAACAAAATCAATTTTAGTTCAATATTACATACCAAATTCATGGTTGAAGGTTCACTTTCATTTCATCACATGGTTTTTAACATTACATTCTGTAATCTGTGAAGCAAAAAATATTCATTTAATTAAATAATAACCTTATTAGTCCATCCACAAGCACTCAAGGTTAGTTCAATGTTACTCACCAAATGGTTACTTGATGGTAGACTTTCATTCTGTAATTCCACGTTATTTTCCACATTGCGTTTCATCTGTAAAGTAAAAACATAATTATATCAAAACCATTGATGCTTAAAATCATATAAAAATAAAAGTAAATAAGAAGAAATTACAAAGGTTTACCTTGCATTCCCATGACAGATGATTTTTTCGTGCCATAATGCAATATTATGAGGGATCTTGATTTAAATGTGAGTAAATGTTTTTACAATAATCCTCAATCCACTAAAAAAAAACATCGAAATACGAAAACGGCTTGACAGAAATCAACAAAACACAACGGGAAACCAATGAATGACATCGAATACTAGTGTTGCCATTAGAGTAATTAATAATGACCAAAGTACTGTTTTTTTTTTATCAAAATATTTCCACTTATATTGATATAACACATTTTACAACCATTCTAATGTATTCATTATATTAAATTACAATAAATAAGTATTTAGTTATTTGTATAATAACGAAAATACTACAAATAAATAAAACAATATTGTACTATTGAAATACGTTTCGTCAATCATAATGTATTTTTATGCGTGTGGCAATTTCACAAGCCATATGTTCTAACCTGACTATGATTTTAAACCAACTAGCGCCATACACGGATGTTTGGGTAACTAAAAGATTGGTAAGCGCCGAACGAAATATAGTTAATGGTAAAAGCGAAATGAATTGATGTTACGTAATGTTGAATTTGATCTTTATGTCATATTATATCAATGGTAAGGCGAGCAAAACAATTTATTGTGAAATATCAATTGAATTTGGAGATGTACCTTTTCTCAGTGTAGGTAATAATGGGCAAGAGAATTTAAAAAGCCTTTGCCTTTGGAACTTACTGGAGTAATCAGTATGGCCTTGCAGGGCTACTCTTGACAAAACTAAACACGATCTTAATCTAGTCTTGATCTTGATCATACGACGCACGAAGGGACTATTGGCCAAAAACAGCGTGCTACCGCTAACGCGCGATCGGTTTGCGTGTATTTTTGACCAATAGTCACTTCGTGCGTCGTATGATCAAGATCAAGACTAGATTAAGATCGTGTTTAGTTTAGTCAAGAGTAGCCCTGCTGAGGCTGGAAAGTTTGGAGGCCAGGTTCGTATCATCATGGCATTTCCCACTAAAGGGTAGCCAGCGTACTTATTGCGTATAATAAACATGCAAATCGCCCTTTCCGTGCCAAAAGAGTGCAGAAGTGCGGGATGGGTGGCATACCTCATCGCTGAGCTGAAGATGTAAAATACTCAATAAACGTCATAAACCAGTTAAGATATGTCTAAATATAGTTTTTCGCATAATCTATGTATCAGGAAACCTACTACAATATTGTTACTGCGATTTTAAACATTCAGTGACTGCACTGTATTAAATTAATATTGAATTTAACCATTCTACCAGTTTAGACAAAAACATCCCGTTGCCAATATTCATATAATATCACTATCACAGTGCCAAGTTGCGCGCTGAACAATCATCTGACCTGGAGATGTGTGGCGTCATTAGCTGGGAAACCAGATGAAAACAACAAAACGTCATCGGAATAATCTCTTTACAATCTGGACCATACTGGCAATACATACTTACAAAGGGCCATTTTCACATTAAAAAATTTGCACATGTAATTTGTGATCGGGGATCACGGTATCCGTTTTCACAATATGAATATTTTTCTTTTTGGAGGTGTTTTCTCAGTCTTGCTTTCACAAAGCTTTTTTACAAAATGATGGTGTTGATGGATGACTTTGCCGGTAAATAGTACAGTCTTCAATTTGCTTCTTAATTTCCATAAGTATTTTTTTCTTTATTCAATTGCCTCACCTTCTTTCATTCACCATCTTTACGGCAATGGAAAATTTTCATTAGAAAGTCTATGTTATACAGCCAGGATACCTCTGTGTGTAAAAGTACGTCTCTTGGATTCAGTATATCAAGCGTATGTCTCTGCTTCAAGAAAAGATGTCCCTTAAAGACGATATTTATTTTTCATTTTGTATTTACAATTTATTCATGTTTTTAACAGTCCACTTTGCGAGGATTTGATCTGTATTCTTTTCTTGTTCTTGCATGCAAGCTTTTCTTGCAGAGTCGGATCTTTTTAACGTTTGTTCGCTTTCAACTGTTAATAATCTTTCGCTCTAAGCCTGTATACCAAAGCTAAGACGCCATCGTAAAATTGTATATTTATGCCGCGTAGTGTGAAAGAAGAGGCACTAGTATTATATAAGTTAAAAATGATTTCTTTATAAGACTGGTATCCGACCCAATTTTCATAATATGAAAAAAGATTAATAACAAGATGCAAAGAAAAAACAATAACAATTGTTATTAATTTATGGCAACAGAAACCAAACAAGAAACTACGTAGGTACCTACTCCAAAATAATAGTCATAAAACAGGAATTCACACACCTCCCAAATAACAGACGTGAAAATAATACGGAAATAGAACAATGAGTAATACACGAAAGTGCATGTTGAATAATTTAAAATTTGGAACACATTCCTTTATTTTAAATATACTTGGTAAGAATATAATTCTATTTTCAAATTATTGTTTCAGTAAAACACGTGGGTAATAAACGAGGCGTTTAAAATTTTGGTCAAAATTATATAGATTGAGCGTTGAATCATCTTTTTTTATATCCTTACTGCATCTCCTATGAATGGAGTGGCCAGTATTCTAACTGCATGCAATAATACAAGTTGTTTTGAACGTGCGAATAAAAAAATAAGGCGTTCAGGATGGGTGGCATATCTAGGGTTGCCAGATATTTGGCTTTGGACAGTCCAGTCGATTTTTTTTTGGCAAACCGGACAAGACTACTAGGTACCTGACCTCATTCGCGACGGTATAAAAATATTAAAAAAAACTGTTTATTTTCAACATATCTGGCAATCTTCTTCATCGCTTTTATGACAATTTTTCATGATATCTATGATTCAAATTCAAATATTTTTATTTAAATAAAATTAACAAATTAATAATATTACATACACACCTTATTACTAAAAAAACACATTTATTACATATTTGACCCCCAAAATTGAGCAGTGCTCGTGCTTTGAGGGTTTAAACATATTTCATATAATTTACATAAAACAATAGCGCTCACCAAATAATAATAAAAACAAACACATATCCACAATACAAATAGCAACCAAATACAGTTTCTTAACAAAACTCAACTACAGAGCAGTTGAACAGCTATTTAAAAATATCTTTCAGATTCAATTTAAAACTCTGATTTTTTTTTGTAGAATCATACATAGATTTTTTGTTCAGCTTATCGTACCACACAAGTCCGGCAGATGTTTTTCTGGGAGGTACCTTAATTAGGCCTCCCAGTCTTGGACACGCACTAATGTCATCCGGTGAGTAACATAATTTAGTTGTACGAATTAAATGGTGCTTATTCTTTGGCCACAGAGAGACTTTGTTCCATCACCTTCCTAAATAGGTACCTACATTATGTTGCCGCCCCATTTGCGGAAAATGCGATACATTATGACGATAGTACGATAATTAGACAAATATATTTAAAATTTAAAATGTACATGTTTTAAAAAAATTCGAAATCAAATGTCTTCGAAAAAAAAATTAACGACGGACTTAAAATTCTCACTCATATTGCACAGAAATATAATATGTGAAAACAGACTAGCCCTCGACAAAAAATTCACATGATTAGACATATTGTGCAATATTGATTACATTATCACAAAAGTACCTTCGTATTATCACAAAAGTTCCTTGGAATTTGACTATCACACGAGTAATATACCCTAATTTAATACATACAATAAACATTTCTTAGAAATAAACCGTTGTTTACCTGTTTAAATTCAAATTACACAATACATGCAATAAATAATAAATATGGTAAGTAAATAAACAACTTCGATGAATCATCTCATAAATAATATATTGATCCGTTCGTATACCTATACGTTTGATTGTATGTCCTCAATAAACACCATAGTACAGATTACGAGACTCTCGATCATTATTTGCTATCGTCATTTCCGGTAGCCCGCTTCAAGATCTTGGAGATTTATATTTTCCTTGCAAGACGTGTAATAATTTTCTTATCTACGTGTATTTCTATTTTTATTTATCTATTTATTTTCTTGAATATTCTCATCGGCATCAGTTATTTGATTTGTTTCGGGACCGATGAGGTTCACTAAAGTGTATTTATTATGTTAATTTTTTTTTCATTATTTTAAAAACATGAAAGCCGTCCTCTTCATGCCAACAAAAAAATCAAAACATTCAGGATCATTGCTGAATTGAAGATGTAAAATTTCTTTATTTTTTGAACACCTCCATATTTTTTATAGGACTCTCGAAAGCTTACTGAAAAGAGTGGCACATTGCAATTCTTTGCTGGGTAACGCAAAATAAATTAATCCAATTGTAAAAACTAATCTACCATAAACTTTTAGATCACAAACATTTTAAATGCTGTTAAAAATATTTGCGTCATGACGTTGCCATATTTTTTTAAGTATCTTATTCATATATCTATCTATATCATTACGACATATCCCATAACTTGGGTACCCGGCAAACTAGCTAATGTAATAAACCCGTAAGTCGTACCTATTCCTTGCCGGGGAATCCGCGTTGTTAATTTAACTTTTATTTCCTGAAAGACACCGGGTTAAAGTAGACTAGTACTTAGGTATTATAATAATTTAGACCAAGGTTATCACATCCAAGTGATTAGATGATTAGGTATATTTTTAAAAATATTTATTTTTCATATTTATCAGTACGCTATTTATAATTTATTGATTGACATCGATAAAGCCTGCTGATAATTTTAATCCATGTTTTTATGTGTCACATTTCCACTCTTTTCCAGAAATTTTAAAAATCTCTTTCATTAATATATTTGTTTCTTATGCAGATAGCTGGTTACTCGTAGTTTCTTAAAAGATTCAGAACGGATGGCTAAATCTCGAAGCTGTGTTAAATATCTTCTTAAAGGGCGACCTGCTTCTGGTAGAAGGCAAACCTCATGACTAAGCAACGTAAAAGATTGGACTCTTCCAACTTGCGCAGGATATGAAAGTCTTTATGATCTTCAACGTTGGGGAAACTTTATATATGGCACAGAGAGAAGAAAACATTGTTCATGGATGATGAATTTGGATTATTATAGATGTTATTTAACGCGTCTTTGTATCAATAAAGTCATTTATATAACTGGATATAATTATCGAGAAACATTTTATGTCTATGATTATTTTCGTGATGTCTGGAAATGTCCTGGAAATTTGAGACAAAATCCATATATGATTGAAAATCTGAAGAAGTGAACATAGTTGACAAATTAACTGAGGCAATGGAGGTCCTAGCTTTTTCGGGGGCCTGGGAAAATCAAATTGTGCGGGACCCCTAAGACAATTTGGTAAATGAATTTCAAAAAATACCCAACTTTTTAAATTTCTATCCCTGGTCCCCCGTCGCCAAATATTTAATTTGCTGTAATAATTTATGAAAATTGGGATGTCTTATTTTTTTAAAGGGATTTCGTAATAACAAATAGCATTTTTTAATTAAAAATTCTTTCTAACTTTAATAATTCAATATTTTCAGTCTGTAGCGCGGGCTCCGGGCGCTTTTCTGGGTCGCCCACCATAAAGACCCCTTTGACATAGGTTTCGTTATCTTGGGTCTAGACAGCATTAGATTAAAAAGAATCCATTTCTAGACCGCCTTAGGAATAATCACCCGTCTTAGTATCAACAATATCAAAATAATGTATCCATTAGTATTCTACATTGTCACAAGGGAATTTCCCATATCCAATTTCACAACATTTCAAGATAAGTTGCAAACTCATTAAGCACGAACCACATATGTAATAAACGTAATGTTTTTATACAAGTATTATTTTACTAAGCGACACAACCAACCCAGCTGAATTTGATATTTTAACAACTTTTATTCAAGAAAAATCTGTAATCTCCGTATTACAGGAGAGAGGATGGTCCTGACTGGGATATGTTTTGAGAATGCCCAATGATAGTTGGCCAAAAAGAGCACTGTTCTTCCGTCCGCAAGGGTTCCGTCGGCCCGAGCATCCCTCTTTCACAATACACCATTCCTATGACAATGACATCATAGCGCAGGGAATGTCATGGAAAAAGGTGACGCCATTGGCGCAGAGTCGCTGTGAATGAACGAGGCTGGTTTCTGCCCTGTGCTCCCGAGAGGAGCGTTGAGGGCGATGAATGAATGAATGATTCAAGAAAAAATATTTTTAACCACGTGGCTCGACCACATGGATCAAATTCTTGAGGACGGCCGCGTGTCGAGTAAGAGAAATCGACGTGCATGTATGAGAAACTGGATGAATGTAGAGGAAGCGAAAGAAGTATGTAAGGATAGATCTATATGGCGTTCCGTTCTCTCTGCCTACCCCACCTGAGACACGGCGTGAGGGTGTAGTTAAGTAGTAAAAATATTGATAAAGTAAATTTATAAAATAACATACAGTTTATTTTAAATAAGTTTCAATACTTGGAGTATAACGTTTTTTTCTGTAGGAGAAGGAGAAATAGGTCAGGTTTGGTACCGGATGGTCTGACCCAGCATTAGTCTGACGTCTCTATGTCCAATCCACACTCACAACTTGATGATGGAACCAGAAAGATGTAGTTTGTGGAGAAGGCTATCAAACCTATGGCGATAGAATCTTAATTGGCATATTTTGTGAGACTTATTATGTGCTGGCGCCTAAAGTAACGGGGGCTTATCATTCTTTTTAATTAAAACTGATTAACCCCATTACTATCTCTTCATCACAAGAAATATAATAATGGTTTAATAAATTACTGACAATGTAGCAGTGTATAATGCTGTACATCTACTAACCAGTTTAAGGCGACTCGAATCAGATAAAGAAAACAATTTAGTCAATAATGAAATACTTCAGAAGTTCAATTCAATTGTGAGCATTGTAATAATTGTAACAAATCTATTTGTCGTTTATACGATAATATTACATTTAATTGATAGAGAATTTTCTTCGCAATATCTAGGATCTGATGATGATCTTCTCTGAGTATCGCGCAGAAGGCAGAGTCTACATAATCGCAAAACTGTATTCCCAATTTTTCCTTCTCATGGGGTGTTCACATTTGGCGAATATCGCCAGGCGAATTTCGTTTGCATAAAAAACATCACAATCATCAAATGACGATATTTACACCAGTCATTGAATTATTTTTGAATTAAGGCGTTTCAAAGCTCTTAAATATTATTCAATGTAGTTATTCGCTGAGAGAGACATAGAGAGGTTTGATATAGATTTTACGATGCAAAAAAGTAAATGAAATGCCGATCCTCGGATGAGAGTGTCCGTTGACTCAGATTCCAGAATTGGCATTCAAATTCGCAATCTCTCGGTACAAATATTTTTGAATTCGAAGACTTAAAACATTTTATATCATAAAACATTTTACAACAACAAACACACTTCATTCAGCGATGAGATTTGCCACCCATCCTAAATATCTTATTTATTTTTTTGGCAAGGAGAGGATGGTTTGTAGGTAACATGCGGGTGGTCTTATGGCTACCCCTCTTGTGGAATATGCCGTGATCATACAGTAGTAGTATAAATAGATAATAATATATTAATTATAATATAATAAGTAGGTACTTAGGTACACAAGGAGTACATGCTTCATAAGATTTACTTACATGTATCATTAATATAATAGGTATATATTGCATGCCTATATTGAATGAATGACCAATTGTCAAAAGACTTGTGCCAACTATATTGTACCTACTAAGTATTATGTATGAAAATAAATCAGTATTGAACCTAAATAATTGTTATAATAGAGCAATGTAATATTTATTGCTGTAGGTCGTTATAACGATATAGCGCAATTTAGCATAAGTAGGTATTATTAAAAAATAACTTGCAAAAAAGCAATAGACCATATCTAACAAAATTAATATATTTAGATCTCACAAGTGAGGTAGTGCAAGTAATAATCATGCAGCTAGTCCGTGCCAATAAAAACGTCATTCAGGATAGAAATCATCCCTCATAAAGGGTCGTTCACATTTGTTCACTTTCAGTGATCACTCCGGATGATCCTCCAAGATGAACAGGTGTGAACGGGCGTTTCATCAATAGTGATCACTAGCGATGACGGAAGAAAGACACTCGTCATAATTTTGATGAAAGGTCCTTTCACTGAAACGACCATAAACAAGTTAAATCTTATTATTTGTTTTATTCTCTATGAATTTGTATTAAATGTCAGAATTATGTACACAATTATAATGCAGTCGAGAGCTATATTAATTTATTTTATGTGTTATTTTTCATTTTTGAATTTGTTTAATTATTTTTGTACGAAAATACGTTAAACTACATACAACATGACTGAGAGTGTTGACATGGCTGTAAAAGCATAGGATGAACAAGTGCGAACAGACGTATTCACTTTCGATGAACAGGTTTGACCCTGACACTCTGGATGATCATCCAAAGTGAAGCAATGTGAATGCTACTTTACTCAATTGTTGATGTTAATTGTATTATACGCGAGGTTTTACGAACACCTGCTTTACATGACACTCGGAAACATACAAGAAAGAGTAATTCTTTCATTATTTCCATATGCCCAAGCCTTCGGCGTTGTAGCTTTTTTACATTTTTTTTATGTGGAATACGATATAGGTTTATGATGCGATGTCCTCGATATCATTAGCAATACAAAATACTGCGAAGCATATCGGTTAAGTTATTTATAGCACATTGTTACAACGTTATTAATAACTGTAACATATAGATCTGCTCTACAAATGTTATATTCGGCTGAATACTACACTGAGGACATATTGCACAATGCAATGCGAGTTTATCAACCGCAACAGTTAGTCGGTTGACATTCATTCTATATTAATAACAATAACGCAATAACATTAATTATAACAGTGATATTGACATTCAAATTCTTGCCCTACTCAAACATAAGTCACTGCATAAGCATTAAATATTATTCTTTGATCATATTGTAGACATGTATAAAGTCCAATTATTGTCCACCATATATGCATGCGCTGTGTCCTGCATTACTTTGGGCACATCGCACGAAGAGGGCCAGACAACCTGGAGAGGCGTGTTCTAACTGGGAGTGTTGGGGGCAATATAGCTAGGGGACGCGCACTAATGAGATGAAGTGAAGGAGCAACAGGGGAGACCTTGCATGAGGCGCTGCGAAGAGCGGAGGATCGGAGTCGCTGGAAGCATTTTGTCCACACCTATACAAATGATGGTCACGATCGTCAGCACTAAGGGAGAAAAAAGAAGATAAAGTCCAATATAGCTCGTAAACTAGTGAATGACTTTAGAGAATAGAAAAAGCATCGTCTCTTCTGTATTACAACAAACCAACAAAGACTACATCGCTGAAAGTAAGAAGTCTTTATCTTTTCGGATATCCGTCTTTTACAGGACTATAGAAAACTTGCGGAAATGATCGGGAGACCTATTGTTTACCTAGTGTTTATGAAGGTGGTGTTCTTTTCAATTATCGGTATGTAAGATTATTTTATAATTTGTAATATTTAACATCAATTACTAAAGTTTGTTATATATTTTAATATTGCTGTGATTTTTTGTTCTGTTTTCTTTTTTTTTTTTTTTTTTATTTTTATTTTTTTACAGGATCAGACAGTCGATTATAGTACATGATAACAATTTACAAAATCAAAAGGTGGACCAGTGAAGATCCTAAATTTACCAGAAGGGTTTCAAAAAATCATCAAAGTTAAGAACAAAATACAAATATACAAAAACACCACAACATGCTTTTAAATTAATAAATAAAATGAAATTCAGGTGAACGAGTTAATTAAGACTAAGTGAACAAAAACAAGACCAAAAAATCAACGTAAGCAACAAAACAAAGCAATAAACACAATAAACAATAAACACACACACAAACACAAACATTCTTCTTGTATTTATATGTAAAATTGTATAGAGTGCAGAGAAATGATATGTATTGATGTAAATTGTATTAGTAAGGTATTTTATTTTGTTATTAAAAAAGTTCAACAGCCGTTTATAGTTTAATAAATTTTCTGCGGATTATAGGTAGTAGGTACTCGTAATTAAGTATTACCTATCAAGTAAATAAAACTGAGCTGTTATCCATCAACGTTTTTTTATCCAATTTAACACAGCAACAATAGCAATTCAATAAGCCATAAATGAGCTGTCGTGGGTAGGAATTGTTCTGCGTTTGGAAACCCCTAATTTAACAGATAAAAATATTATATCCATAAAGTAAAGCGAATCTATTTCCCGCAATCAAATAATATTTGCTGACGACGCGACGTCTCGACGCTCATTTGTTTAAGGAATACGTTTCATGTGAAAGAAATCTTGAATTATTATGCTTTAGTAGTAATAAAGATAAACATACAGCCGCTTATCATACATAGACAATAATATACCGTAGAGATCCCAGTTAAAAATAGGTCCACCACTCTTTTCTGTAAGTTTTCGATTGTCCTGTAAAAGGCGTAAAACATCTCTTATAAGAAACTTAACATCATCAATTCGACGATGAAGTACTTACGCCATCCATCCTGAATGTCTTACTTTTTGTTGGCGAGGAAAGGACGAACTGCATGTTTATTACATGCGGTTGTTAGTTTGCTAGCAACCCTTTTTACGGGAATTTTCATTATTGTGTGAATGATCATGCACAGACTAGAAATTCGAACGAAACATTTATTTCATCTCTATTATTTTTTTTATTTTATTTTTTATTTATTATATTATTTATTTATTATGTAGTCTTAATACTCGTACAAACATTAGTCTATTAATATAAAAAATTGGAGTAGGTAGTTAGAAAAGATCGCGCCTTTGCGATAAGCTCGCACTCTGTATATTGATAATATTATTTAATTTGAATGCATTTTTCTATAAAATTGTATGTATTGTGATCAATGTGTAGTAAAAAATGAGTAAATAAAAAAAAAAAAAAATAGGGATAAGTATGATGTTTTATGGTTACTATTAGTGGGAGTGAAACAGTAATGCTACTAATATTAATACCATGGAGTGAAATACCCAATGTCAATTGAATTGATATTAATTTCGAAATTTGAATTGTGAGAGAATTAGTTCTATACGTTTCTGGTCTACGTATATAATGTCAATGGACTAATATTGTATTTAGGATACGGACACTGGCGCCAGCTGTTTGCAAATACATAAAAAAGCCAGACTTCATATTAATAATAATATTCTTTTAGCTAATTTAATAGTACCTATTCAGTTTTGTATTAGAAGGTATGTAGGTAAGTACTCTTTCCCAGACATATTATTTCCACTTCTGCAACGTCATCTATAGTTTTATTATAATATTATTCAGAGGCAGGGATATCAATTTGCATGTTTTTCATCTTTTACATGCTGTTAATCTGTTGGCTACCCCACTTGTGAGATATATGTTATAGATATAAATGATAATTTGGGTTAGATGGAAGAGATCGCGGCTTTGCGATAAACTCGCCCTCAGTATTTTGATTGTATTTAATTTGAATATATACCTTCTATGAAATTGTATTTAATCAATGTACAGTAAAGAATGAATAAATTAATAAATAAAAAAATAAAGAGAGGTAGGAATATTTATATATCTATCTACACCAACACGGCGTATCTCAAAAGCAGGGTAATCAGCAAATTAACTGCGTTCAACAAATATACAAGTCGCCCTTTTCAAGCTAATAAAAATAATTATTTCAAACAGCTGCTTTTAATAAACATGCAAATCGTCATCTCTGTGCCAATAAATAATAAGAAATTCAGGATGGGTGGCATATATTGAGTTAAGTGCCTTACACGTGAGGTTTTATGTCTTTTAAAGTAGGTACGTTCGAAAACTGAAATCAAAAAGGGAGACCCATAGGAGGAATTCATGTATTGTATTTTATGCATGTATGTATGTTAAAACATTATAATAATATACACATGTTGTATTGTGTATGTATGTGTTTGTATAGGGAGGAAGTGTGTAGGCAAGTACCTGCCCACTACACGCATGCGCGTTGGACAATTTTCTCTGTGGAAAATTCCACTCAATGACGTCACACACAGACTGGGAACATTTCCAATGTATTTTTTTTAACGACAACACCGTAAAAGGAATTATGTAACAGTTCGGTATGGTTTTATAGTGCGACGCTAAAATTTTACCCTTTCGAAGAAAATGTATTGCGTTTGATTCATTAAGCTTTTTTGTACATACACGAAGAAATGGACTAGCCCGTAAATTTGTCACGTTGTATATTTTTATCATTTTTGTTTTTAAAGAAAATGAATACATAAGCGATTTCATTATTTTTTTATAAGTTTTGTGTATTTATTTTGTTGACTGAAAAAACGCTCGAACTTATTTTCAAACAGAATGAATAAACAAATTTATACAAAAATAGTAATGTTGATCACTTCGGTCCAATTTTCTTTATATTTGTATACCTACTTATATCTATAAATTAATTTAATTTATCAAAACACTTAACATTAAATTATTGTTGATTGAAGTAAGCCTAATATTTCAATATGCCATTAGGGCGACGCTTATCCTGAGCTAACCCTTAATTTGTTTAAATTTGCCTTTTCACGCAATAAACTTTAATATTTCACAACTATTTTGCACTAAAATGTAAGGGACGAATGGAGAGATTCTTGGTGACACCTATCAGCCTCTCATTTAGGTATTATTATCATTATAATCAATTTAATGTGATCAACCTAACTTTGAAAATAATGTTAAAAATACCTAGCTATTAAGATTATTACAATATGTCACTGAGGGTCACTCTACTTGCCACTTACATTTTGGTGTACTGTATAATAGTTGTAAAATAATGAAGATAGTGGATGTAAAAGCAAGATTGACAAATTTAAGGTTTAGCTTAGGATTAGTATTACCACAATATTAGTATTGGCACGAAGAGGACAGTTTGCATGTTTCTTACATGCAGCTGATCTGCTGGCTACCCCACTTGTGGGATATGCCGTGATGGTATAGTATAGTATAGTATTACCCTAAGGGAACATTGAAAAATTGACCATAGTCTGGCTTATAATCAAATACGACTAAAATAAAAATATAGGTACCTAAGTATAAACAACTCAAATGAAGATTATATTGATGCCAAATTTATGATTCAATCTATCCAATCACAACATCTTCCACAAGTGGGTTAGCCAATGACTTCACTAAATCTACGTAATAATTATACAGGTTGTGATGTCCATTCCATACAAATTAAACGTTCAAGATATTTATATCGCTAAATTGAATATGCGAAATAGCTTACTAGTCTTATATTTTTTGTTCAACGGATGTCTTTTTACAAACCATTCGAAAACTTACAAAAAATAATGTTAGGTTCCGTCAATTTCCGTTCAATTCCGTTAACTTCATTTATCGGGTTAGTAAAAAGATAATTCAATGTAGCGATAAACTCAACTTCTTTTGGCGTTACCGGACTTGTACTATGGAACCGCCTTCCAGCTGCGTTAAAAAAACAATCAGCCGATAACCAAGACTGAAATGTTTTCCGGCGCCTTTGAGACGGCCTAAAAACTGTGAAACGGCGTCAAAATTAAGTCATCCATCATCATTATCATTATTCTGAATTGGATTGTACCTATAATTGATAATTTTGTGATAAACTCTAATGCTTGTTCTTACAACCAATGTATATCAAATAATATTAATTAACACTAAACCTACCGTGCGCGGTCAAATGACCGTTTTTGAAATTTCGTTTAGAATTTCTTGTACATAACGTTGCTGTATCGACATGTAACTTTCTGACTTTTCCTATAATATGGATATATTCCATTTTTGAATATTCACAACTTTCTTTATTTTTTAGTTTCTGATTTTTTTTATTGCATGTCTAGTCTACCACGAGCGGTCATTTGACCTTTTGAACAATTCCTGTTACTAACTACTTTATTTTTCGGAAAGTGTACAAATGAAAAAAGTTTTATAAGTCCGTGGTGTAGTTGTGGATCTACAGCGTTAACCAATGATTCCCAAAGTGATCAAAATCGACTTCAAGAGATCTAAGAATACCTACAAAGAGTCCATGTCGGCGGAAAAAAGTGGGGGATTATGAAAAGAAAATGGGGGATTATGAAAAGAAAATGGGGGTCAACGATAATGGATATCATACAAACAGGACTTGATTTTACTTTTGGCACTCCATGAAATCATCCACATATACAAATAATAGGTACCTGCCTATTTTTTTTTACATAATCGCAGAAATGAGTGTTGTCAATACGAAGAGAAATTGTCATTAGAAAGAGGAACTGATCGGAATAAGCACTATTGAAAAACAATGTGAGTTACATTATACCAGATGTCAGAAATGCATTTGAAGTTGATAAATGTATAAATTATTAATATCAAGTATGGTTAGGTCTAGCCAAAACCGAAAAATATGGCGAGTGGTCTGTGAAACAAAAAAGTTTGAGGACCTCTAGTATGAACAAACAAGCGATTGAAACAAATGCCTAGCTTGTGCCTAAAAATATGTATCTATCATATTTATGGAATAAGAAATGGGGTTCGTTATTTTCCTCGACAACTATAAACCGAACTGACTTTATAGAAATCATTTTAGAGATTTGTCCGGTTTTACAATAGAAGTCAAAGTAGCTAATGCCTACAAAACGATGAGTTTGGTTTCATCTGTCAAGTTTGGTTCAATTTCATCGAAAACAGTCAAAACTGTTGTCATCGAAAACAGCACGTCATAGAATAACTCTATACTTGCCCAATAAATCGGACAAATTTGGTATAAAATTTTGGTTGTCTTTCGATATAAGTTGTGAGTAAGTACATAGTAAACGGTTCTCCATATTTGGGAAGAGACAAAGAAAGAGAACCATCAGCCTCACTTGGGGAACTTAAATGGCCAGAAAGTATGGTGTAAAATCTAAATGTTAAAAATACATTTATAGGTACTTTTCAATATCTTAGATTTAGCCGGGATAAATACTTGTAATATAAGGAAATGACGGGTGAAGAAATTTCGGAGGAATAATTTTTATTTCAGTTGGCACAAGAAGACCAAATGTCAGAAAGAGACACAGCTACGCCAAGAATGTTCATCAGAAACAAGAACAAATACATTTATAGATTCATCTGGACGGAAATCTTATCAAATAAGATATTATTAGGTCAATTTGTGAAAAAGTTAAAATTACTTACGTACCTATGTGGAAAATATGCGACGCAAAATAGTAAATTCTATAATATGTAAAAAATATGCTAAAAATGCATAAATGTGCATAAACTTTTCTAAATAGAACAAAAATATGTTTTTACTATTCAATTAGCAAAAAAAAAAAAGTTCTATACTAATGATATATATTTATTTTTTTGAAGCGGTCATTTGACCGCTCGTGGTAGGAATAGGTATACATAAAATGTCGGTAGGTTTAGTGTTAAATAAATTATGTGTATTTTTTGTTATTGGTGTAGGACAAATAGTAGGTTTGTTTGACCTCTTTTTTGTTCAGACAATGTTCTTGTCCTTTTCCAAATAAACAATGATTTATAAACCACTGTCAAAATATCAATATATTATCACAATTTTATTCATTTAGATGGCAACATCAACATTCATAATATCAAAATAGCGGTCAAGTGAACTACCTCTATCATTATAAATTTCAAATTAAGAATGTGGTCCCACATTTTTTTCAGCACAAGATGGATGTCGTTTAAATAATATTCACGTGTTGTGGCTTGCATCAATGGAATGCATATTTGAATAAGTTCCTTTGTATACAAGTTTACATAATTTTGTATATGTTTTGTTCCTTGTATCCTTTATAGTCGCTTTTCCTAATAGTTGTTTTATATTTACTTCTTCGTACGGAATGTTAGGAATCTATCTAGCTTTCAAGGCCATTCACTCGTTTTAGATTTGGTTCCAGAATTTAAGAGATGGTTTCAGAATGTTAGGAATCGGAAACATAAAGAAATCATCCACATTTCATTTAAAAAACCTTCTTGTTAGAGAGGAGATGGATAATATTTTAGTGTGGCAATTTTATTACGAGAAGTTTTTTTTTATAAAGGTAGGTACACCTGGATCTGTAATTTATAAAATACACCCTCACAGAAAACAATATTATTATATTATAGACAATAAAACGATTCTTACCAGAGTCATTACGCCTGATGGCCAATGCGATCCCAGACGATAACATTAAACGATGAACTCACCTAGACATTTAGATGATATAACTACAATATTTTGACAATATTTACCTCAAGAATTCCGCATAATTATGTCACATTAAAGATAATATCAATACTAAAATGATGCAGTGAACGGGGAGTAGGTCAGGTGGAAGTGGTGGAACCGAATCCGGAATCTCTCGATTCAAAGTTCGAGACCCTATGTACTTTATCATCAGGTTGCCGACAACTTCATCACTTATTTCGTTATTTTGCAAGAATCTTGCCAATTATTTCCAAATTCTTATTTTTCAGTTAAATGTTTAAGTCCTAAGCAATGCCGGCTTTTAAGGTAGAAATAATAAAAAAGTTAGACCACAGGATATGTCATAGCCAATCATAGCCAATATAACTTATTAATAACTAATAAAGTTCAGACATTAATGTAACATACAATATGTAATAATATTTACTATACACACACAATATAACAATAATAAAAAGAAATGGATGTTTTATTAACAATTTACATTATTAATAATATTATTTCTTGTGTTATGATTGGACTGATGATCGTTCATTTATGCTTATTGTTTCGCATGTGCTTCGATAGGGTGACCAGTGTATAAAAGATCAATAGAATGACATGGAAATAATATTATGATTTTTAATGATAGATACATTATTTTTTAAGTAAAGTAGACCGCGGCTCCCTCAGTCTACAAATTAATGGTACGGAGGGCAGAAGAGGATGGCGCAGAGCAACATACTTGTCAGAAAATCATGACTTTGATGAGCTATGAGGAAATCTTAAGAGGGAAAGAAAGATATTTATTTTCCACGCAAAATTCCAGACATGTTAATACAAGCTTTGTTAACAAGCAAGTATTTATTTTCTATTTTATTATCCTGAAATATCTTTGCTTGAAAAAAAATTAAAGTTCGTTTAGAGGGCATTAATTTAATTATTTTTGGATGTAAATGTGTCTTTAAAGGATTAATATACATAGGTACTATTCATTTATCGCATTTATTTGCGAATATCTGATTTTTTTAAGACTGGAAAACTTATAAAAAAAGAGTGGAGAAATGAATTTGACGGTGTCAATAAAAAAAAGTATATTTTCTGATAACTATGCGGAAATATAGTTTTATTTTTAATTACGCAGCTGTCGATTCTCACCATCAAGTGTCGTCTTAGGAAATTAGTTTCTCACCACTATTACTTGTAATACCATTCATTACTAATTAAATACAAGGGCGAAAAACAACTTTGTTATTCTTTACAACGGCAGATAATTAACTAGTCGTGTAGTAAGTACTTGAAGAATGATAGCCATTTATTTACTTATGTCTAATTAATTGATTTTCCTTGTAAATAGATGGATCAATAATCATTTGTTTTTGTACCAAAAGTAAGTAATTTTCTCCCATTCTCACACGACATATCACTTGTGAGTTAAGCAGAGAGGACAGAACACCAATTCAAGCAAAACGAAAAGATATTTAATTTTTACAAGATCGGTCATAGAGAATATTTTATATTTCTATAAAAGCAATATGGGGAAATATTATCTTTTACCATATCATCTAAATATTCCTCTTTGTTTCCTTCATTGATTGTAAAATTATTGCATATATTAGAGGAAATTATTAATTTTACAGGTTATGGCTAAAAAAACATAGATAATTACATAAACATGTTCATAAAAAAATCCAAGAAAAAATCTAATTATATCGATGAGTAAGCTGACACATTGTCTTTCTGTTGTTTGTATTACATAGTTTCACTGAAACTTGCTGTTTGTCACGTTTTTAGATAACGAATGATATAGATTATACTTTTAATTAGTAATTTCATTTGTTAATCACATCAACAAAATGTACATATAATACATAGTATAAATGTAAGAATATTTAAATGTTTTGATGATTTGAAATTTATGTCTTCTATTTCAGCAATTTTAGATATGATGTAAATCACAATTAAGTCTTCGTTAAGCCTTACACTCTTTCTATCCTGGGCACATCTCATCCATGTGCTTACAGCATTTTCCCTTAAATCATTCTACAGCCTTCTCTGAAGTCTATCGTATTTTTTTTTTTTTTTGCAAAATTAAAATTAGTCAACAATGTGAATTATGAAAATTAATGCAAATAAACTTTAACGTTCTGTCTAAATAATAGTAATAAAAATCTTTATTGCACAGAAAATTATACAAAAGAAAAAATATGACAACATTATTACTGAACAAATAATGTTGTGCAATGGGCGAGCTTATCGCAGGAGCGCAATATCTTCCAACTAACCCATTATTACTAAGTTAGAAATAGGAATCTCCTAAATTATCTCTAAATGACTTTTGTTTTCATTTCAAACCAAATTGTCCAGTAAAAGATGACACGATTCACAAAATTGAATTGACATGAAATTTTTATCATTACAGAGAAAAAAGCAATATTAAATTCAATTAAAAATAATTATTAATGTACCCATGATTGTCACGAAACGTGTGGTCACATTAAGGCCGTTCAAAGGCCATACCAATCTAGCAGTCGCTCGCATATTACATTCTATCCTTTTCTAACGTAGCTTGGTGCTGTTCACTCAGTCCACAGTGTGTTTGTAGAGAGAAGCTAGTTGATACCATCTCTGTATGTCGTCAGAGGGAAACTACACGATGTCGAATTTCAGCCAAACACAAAAATGTTCTTGTCCTCATCACACTATTTATAATAGTATTTTCACTTAAGTTAATTATTCGTTTTTATTTAATAAATATAGTAAACACTTTATTGCCAAAATAAATTTGTACAAAAGGCGTAGGTAGCTTACGGCCATGTCTTCCAGTAAACCTAAGCGTGATGTAAATTATTTTGTAATAGACATAGACATAGACAAAAAATGTTACTACTATCTCATCACGACATATTCATGCAAGTTGTCCTCGCCGTGCCAAACAATTATCAAGGTAATTAGGACGAGTGGCACATTTCATTCGTGATTGTAAAATGTTCCTAGTTTTTTCGAACACCTGCCTTTTACACGATACTCAAAAACTTGAGGAAAAGATTAGAAGACCAATTTTTTTGCAGGGTGTACCACGGCAAGAATGTGTTATTTTTATTAACTAAAAAATGCTAAAAAATCATCTTTAATAAAAAAAAATATGCAAACAAACATGTGGTATGAAAACTTAATGCCTGCTACTACTAAAGCCAGTGTTCTCGAACGACATTGTCCAATATCGGTAGAACTATCCGCTAAAATCGGTATAAATGGTATATTTTGTACCCAAAATCGGTATATGGGGTATTTGTACCGACGATGGTCAATATCGGATACTTTTCTTTTCACGAAAATTTCTACCCCCCCGTCGCCGAATTTTCAAAATGGTATAGGAATTTGGAATATTTCAAAAACTCCTCGGTTTTCTTAAAGAATATTTTCTCGAAGTTCCTTTTTCTACATTGTACCGGGTACTTTCCTTTTTAGAAAATTTCTACCCCACCGTCGCCGGATTTTCAAAATGGTATAGGAATTTGGAATAATTCAAAAACTCCTCGGTTTTCTTAAAGAATATTTGCTCGAATCCAATAAGTATCCGGTACTTTTACCGAATACCCGATACTTATCTACCGATTATACTTCCCTATCGACAAACCGAATACCGAATTAAATACCGAAAAATCGGTAGGTTCGAGACCACTGACTATAGCATCGCGGCATTTATTATGTGAATAATATTGTGATTTGTAAATAGTGTTATGTTGTGTGTTTTGTTTACATCACTCGCCGCAAAGGCGAAAACTGTCAAGGTGAGTGATGTCAATTTTTGAAAAATAAATAAATAATAATAATTTCTCAGTGGGGTCCTATTACGAGAAAAATATGCAGAACGCGTTTTGGTAATTTTTGTTAACACAGTATACTTTAATACTTCATATTGTGCCGACAAAGTTTGATTTATTTATTGTCTTATCCGTGCCAATAACAAAAATAAGTCACTCAGGATGGGTGACATGACTCATCGCTGAAATGTAGATGTTGATTGTCTCAAACGTGAGGTTTTACAAACACCTGCTTTTTACAAGACGCTCAAAAACTTACAGAAAAGAGTGAGATACATGTTCTTTACCGGGGACTCCCCTTAGGTTTGTAAAAAAAGTAAAAATGACGTCTCATGACATATTGCAGTTTCGCTCCAGCATACAGTATTGTAGGTACGTAAACTTACGTCTACTATTATACAAACTTAGCGTGAAGTATTCGATATCGTTTCGTACTAGGGGTAGTAGCTTCCAGGGTTTAGTTATCTCACTTCTGCGCAAGAGTCACCCTTCCCCTTCTAACTGAGACGGTACAAGACTGGTTTATTGACCCATTCTCCGTAGTAGAACGTAGATACTATGATATATTATATTAATATGTATAACATTACTATTATTATTATTCTTACTACAACGCTACGATTGTTTGGGTTGTGTTCGGATTTTAAGGGTAGCGCCCACCACAATATTATACATCGTGTCGTATCTGGAAATGTACTCAACTTCTTAGCGACACTCATGAATCATGTACAAGGTATCACTATATAGGATTTAAGGTTTATTCTGGATTCTAAATGATCACAAAAATATCCATTTCTACTATAGGTTAGGATCCAGTAGTACCTACCCATTACGAAAATAATATATACTTATGGATGAATAAGCGAGTAATATTGGAAACTTAACATTTTCCATTCAAACATCCTCACACTAAGTAAAAGTTTACATCGAGATGATGGAGTAAACGGGCGGTGAGATTAAAGCAACGGACCTTCCGTTTCGATTGTCAAAACTCTACCATTAGCCCACCGACCACTTAATATAGGTACTTATCTTCACCATCTCGCCCAACGCGGCTGTCGGGATGACATTGCAAAAACCAGCCTCCACCATTCTTTTCTGCATTCTTTGATTCTGCACTGCCGATTGAGTCACCTCTTTCCACGACATTCCTATCGCTCTGATGTCGTTGTCATAGGAACGATTTATTGTAAAAGAGGGATTCTGGGCCCTACTTATACGTACCTACATATTGTAATCTATATTTTTACATTTTTTATGACGCAGAAAGAATGTTCTACATCTTCATATAATAAAATGAAAAATATGATTGTTTAAAGCACAAAAGACACATGTCCACTATTTACGTAAAATGAGTTAAGATTATGTATAAAATCGGTTGCATTGCAACGTCATCTATGTCCTCAATAAAAAAATACTAATAATACTCATATCATTATTGAAATATTTAATAAAAACCAAATGTCACATGTTCATAAATGATATTTTTTTTGGGTACAGATGCAACATGCTACATTGGATATTTGAAAATATATTTTTAACGACTTTCTTAATTCTGAAAAAGCACATGTCCATCAAGGACATCTTCTGAATTAATTTAAAATTATTTAATCCATTGAATTCAACTATCAAACTTTGAAAAACTGTTTTCTTAAAACTGTCAAATGTGAACATATTGTGTCTTCTGTGGTTTGAACCATCTATATCTAGACAAAAAGATGTTCTTTGGTTTTCCTACTTGTGTTGTATAGAGACAAGCGTATTGATCCAAATTATTTCTTAGTTCTTCACATTTCAACATATTATTAGGTATATTGGTATCGTGTTTAACGAATTATTATTTGAGCAATTGATATTACGGAAAATAACTGCAGTGGAATTCTACAAAGTAATAGGATTCCGTTTTTTTTCTAAAACATCTAAAATTTATTAAGTGTCGTGTAAAAAATGTAGTGGATAAGTATAGCAATATTTTATGACTTGTAAGACAAAGATGCTAGTTTTGACAAGTAACATAAATTTTCGGAAATAATGTAGACAAATTTATTGTACGAATGTGAAGGAAGCGAAAAAAGTACCTATGTAGTGATAGATTTATAAATGGCTTTCAGTTCCTTTCTGTCTATCCCACATGGGATATGGTATGAGGGTATAGTATAGTACATTTAATCAAAAATATTGCATTCAGCGATGAGACTAGTCAAAATAATGCATTTGTTATTTTTTATGATATACGCATATTACCTACTGAAGGATGTCATCCAAATTTGTGTAGAACTATATTTTTTATTTATTTATTCATTCATTATTTAATTTATTCGTTAATTATCATTTACTGTTACACTAATTTGTTGGCACAAAGAAGACCGTTTGCATGTTTGTTACATGCAGCTGGTCTGCTGGCTACCCCACTTGTGGTATATGCCGTGATGGTGTAGCAGTACTGTACACTAATTTCAAACAATTTCATAGAGAAATGCATTCAAATCAAATACAATCAATATACAGAATGGGAGTTAATCGCAAAGGCGCGATCTTTTCAACCAAATAAAAAATTATACAGCATTTCTCTGGGGGGCACAGTTTCCCAATTCATTAGCAGTTTTCCATACTATTCCCATAGGTTGAAATAACTTTATTTGTCGGATATTTCAGGAGTCCAAGGACTCCTATTTATTTATACTATTTCCATACTTAAATACAAATTTTGCTTAGTTTCCTACTATATTCGTGATTTTGAGGGGTCAGATGTCCCGTTTTGCTCGCCCTCCTCCTCTCTCTCTGGTTTCAATCCTGGGATTGGTTTGCAGCAATTATCTCTTTAATTCTTCTCCTCCACTCCTCCCTGTCTTGTGCGGTTCTTTTGAATTCTGCATATGATGAGCAGCGCATGTCCACCAACAGATCCTCCAGGTACTCTCGGCGTGGGCGTCCCCTAGAGTTTGTCCCCTCGGTCATACCCTCCATTACGGCATGCAAAAGGCCTTCTTGTCGTATTACATGGCCGATCCACCTTGCACGCCTTTCTGACAAGATCTTGAGCAGGTGCCTTCCTCCTTCGATTCTTTGAAGAACTTCTTCGTTTGTGATGTGGTCTCTCCAGGAAATTCCTAATAGTCTTCTATAGGTCCACATCTCAAACGCCTACGTCTATGGAATTATAAATGACATTGGTTTCCATATAATTTGTTAATATAATGTATAAATAGCGAATATGGTAACAAACACCACATCTACATAATAAACAAACTAAAATATGTAGGTAATTATGCGAGTATTAGGTTACCAGCGATAATTTTATAGTAAAAATTGAACCATATCTATAAAATGTAAAGTAGGTGTACCGAAATAACATCAAATACCTCTGGGAGTACAAAATTAATTTGTTGTATGAAATTTTCATACAAAGCTGAAAGATGAGGTAATAATGTACAGTGGAGAAAGTAGGTACCTACCTATCGACTACTTTCTCCCTCTTGCGACTGCGTCCTGAAGCGCTACGTTTAAGTAATGTATTTTCGGCTGCGGAACTTCAAGGGGGTGTAACTCAGTGGTAGAGTGTCTGCTTCGCATGCTGAAAGTCCTGGGTTCGAGTCCCAGCTCCTCCAAAGCATTTTTTTGATTTTCACATTTTTCAGTTAGTGAATTAATTCATAGATTTTCTCCACGCAGGAAAGATTGAGCTTTATTCCTTGCACTTGCTTGTAAAGTTTAAATACATCATGTAACGATACGCAAGCACACGTAGGTACATTTTATAATAGAAGTTATTACTATGTATTCGAATTGCTAAATATTTTATACGTGATCTGTAACGAAAACAAATTTATTCTAATATTTTCCGTAGATGTTTTAATTGTAAGCCCTTTACCTACAGTAAACTAAAATAAATATTTATTTATACATACACATCGTAATTTTTCGAGTGTCTTGTAAAAGGCAGGTTTTCAATAAAAAATAAAGACATTCTCTTCACTTATCTTAAATTTAGCAACGATTTATGTCACCTATCCTTAATGTCTTAATTTTTATTGACAGCACGGAGAGGAGAGCTTGCATGTTAAATGCATGCAGCTGGTCTGCTGGCTGCCCCACTCTGTGGGATATTGCTTAATGGTGTACAGTAGTAGTAATAGTAGTAAATTTAAGTACATACATACATCCAATCATGACGCTTCCATCGCAGGTTACGCAAAATGAACCCACCCTTCATATATTTGGATACATTTCGACTGTTCAGTTCCACACATCAACAAGTTGTAATTTTCGATAATTTTGATTTAATTGTCAATTCATAAAATCAACTCCATTCCATCAATTCCACAAACAAATAACTAAAAAAAATACACGGTTCCCTTTATATATATTAAATATTAAGTTGATGAAAAAAAATTACCTACAATTCCACAAATAAATATTTCGAATTGTTTAACCATTGAACCAGTGCTATTATCTATTATTATTTGGTATATTTCACTTTTTGTTGTGTTTTTAAAGCATAATAATTATAAATATAGCATTCCTAATTACAAAAAAGGGGATTTCTCTTATATAAGACATTTCTACTTGTTAAGTTGGAACTGGACAGCCGATTTATTTCTCCATAACACAACTAGCACATGATCGGCACAAATCATCCTTGTAGGATGTTATGCCACAAGTGGAAAAAAAAACTAGCACATGACGTTGAAATGACGTAATTATTACTGATAAAATGCACTTATCGGTATAACGAGTTTCATTCTATAATAATTACAATGGTGATGTACCTATTTTTAGATAAAATACATAGGTATGCTTCGATAATATGATAATATCTTCCAGCTAATCAACTACCTACGTAATAAAGTAACTAATAAATAATATTGTGCAATATGTTAACTGCTATAATGTTACTTATAGTATACAATATGTAATGTAGAAGTAGTTTATATTTGTTATGATGTTATGCTCAACTGGGCACTGTAGGGCGTAGCCATTTACGTGTGGTGTTCAGTCATAATATGGAAACAATGAATGAGGACAGATTGACAAAAAAAATGGCTAAGGGCCATTATTATAAAAGTACGTTATCTAAATTTATTTTAATATGGTCCAAAATTTGATATAACTACTCGTTTTTCAGTATTATAAACATCCGTTAATATTATTTCAGTAAAATGTTACCATCGGCTTTAACTGGCCGACCGACCAGGGGTTAGTTTTGACGACTAGCGTTGCTGTCTCACTATTTGCCTGAAGAGAGAAAGAAATAACAATAGATGAATCTACGCACGTGTTTTGTTAGAATATACTCTCATAGCATATCTATTAATTTGTTTTGTGTAAATTTTGAGATTGTTGGGTGAAGTTTTTATGAATGGGGAGCAGGTAGCTAAAAGGGACAGGCAAGATCTTATGTGACCACCGGTTGAAAACAATGGGTACAGTAGGCAAAAATATTTCTTTTTAACGAATTGTCAAAATAGTTTTATAATACAGTCTCTAGTAGAATGTACGAATATCGGCCCTTAGAGAAAGGGAAGGTACTCGCAGACGTGGCTGGCTGGCAGGACACTTGATAACTTACAGAAAAGAGTGTAAGACTTATATAACAGATAATGTGGAATAGTCTCAAAATACTGTGTTAGTTTTCCCTCCAATTATCGTTTTAATAAACTTAAACATTTTTGCAGTTAATGGCTTCACTTAAAAGTGCGATGTTAAAAAGGTAGTGTTTGATTTAGTCCAATTATTGTTGTCCAAAAAGTTAACTGTTCTTTTGTTCATTAGGCTTTCAACGTTTCAACTACCTAGACATCCTCTTCCTACATTGAGAACAACATCAGAGTGTAAGAGTGTAAGGGATGAACAGAGGTGGCTAGTTTCTGCTCTGTGTTCCCGAGTAGACCGTTTATGAACGATTGAATTGTTTTACATAAATATAATATGCAATATTGGCATTTGTTTCTCTTCATTATGCATATTAATCATAGTAATTCCACCACTTATAATAATATAAATAGTATAAATTGTAGCTATCTGGTAGTATCCAGTTACAATAAAATAAAATCATTACATATACTTACTTAGTACTGCAGATACAAAGCATATTATCTATAATAATTATATAATGTAATAGATATATGATATCCTCACATAATAATAGTTATAGTGATTTATATTTAATTAATATAATACAATTATTTTTGTTTTATTACGGTCGGTTCTTATAATTATTATTATTCTAAAAACTCCCGGTTACTCCCGGGAATTCCCGGGAAAACCCTCTAATTTTTATTTCCCGTTTCCCGGGAAAAAAACGAATCCTTTCCCGGGAAAAAATACAAATTATTAGTCATGCAGATTGCCATACCGATACCGAAATCTTTGTTTAGTTAACTGTAATAGTCGTGATAAACTTGTAGAAGCTGACGAATATTTTGATATGAAAATATGAAAAATAATATTAATTACCAATATAAGTGTTATACTTAAAAAAAAAACTTAATTATAGCTTCAATGTATTCGTTTGAAAGAAGCATAATTATTCTAAATATAATTCGAAATCGGAGGTGTGTTTGGCCGACAATGTATAAGAATCCTACAATTTTTCATGTTTTTATTTACATATTTCGAAAAGTTAGATAGTTCTTAAAAATATTAGTGCAGCCAACTGTCATTTTTTTTGTTTTATTCATGGATATTAACCGATATAAAAAATCTTTTTTTGTCGAAATTTCTCATTTTTTAAAGTCAAAAATCTTTAAATAGCTTTGCCAAAATCCATAACATTTTTTTGCTTGATAGGATGATCAAAAATTAAAAGTTTATATATTTTGTAAACTATTTTTATTTTGATATAACATAGAGTACCTAAATAAATCTCGTCAGTCAGCTATTTAGTTTTTTTTAAGCAAATTACTTATATTGGTAACAAAAATTTGATTTTTTTTTATCAAATCAAAATGCTTGCAAGGGTCAACAAGTTATGAGAGTCTTTATACCAAATTTGTTGAAAATTGAATATTTATAAATATAATAATGAATTTCCCGTTTCTCGGGAACAAAAATAATCCGGGAAAAGATACCCTCTACCCTGCACTGAGACCATAACAGCTTTTGGCCAAGGTGATCTCAGCAGGAAAAAAAGCCAAGTAAAAAACAACAAAAAAAGCCTATAGGTACCCATGTCTTAATTATAATATGTCTATCTATCACATACGATGGTGGTCCCATGAGTTTCTGTATCTAGGAAAACCATGGACATTAGAGTATATACATCGACTTACGAAACCGGTAACGCAGTACAAATATTCTTATAATCTGTGTTTCAAAACATAAGAATAATAATAATATTATGCTATTTATTAATAACCAATAAATACCCATCTCCTTCCCTCTTATCAAACACCCTCAACTCCGCCCTTTCTCCCCCACCTTCAAACTCCCCCCACCCCTAGTATAAGTTAGTAATAGAAAACAGACTCACTACATATGAACTTAAACTAATTAGTCCTCCTGATGATGCCAAGTAGAAGCCTTGGCAAAAACGTTTGAGGTGAATAAATTTAATTTGGAAATTATACAGTGTTTTAAAATCATTTTAATAATAATAAAAATATGATTTAAAGTTTTAGAAGTTACTTTATCATAGTGACTTATAGGTGGCTCTCTCGTTTCACTCCATAACATTAAGTGGATAATGGTCTTCTATAAATGAATCTACAACGAGGGGCTCGAGGGAAATATGAACGTATCTTTTTAAACCAACACTCGTTTAAAACTGATAGAAATGAAATTATATTTATCGCAAAATATGATGGTTAATTTATGTCTTTTAATGACAAAATTACACCCCGTATACAAACCTATTCGACAATATGCATATAACTTTGAAATAAGCAAATGAGCTTGTTATTATGTATCAATTATTTATTACTCATACCACTATTTTTCCTATTATATAGCAACTACGTATTATTCCATATTATGCTTTGCTTTGTATCATGATCATGATATAATGACCTGCAACGTGGTTTTTTACATAAGGTATGGACTGTACTTAGAAGTTATAATGATATGTATAGGTACTTATAATAATATCAAAACAATTTTATTGAATAGTATAATTACTCGATGTCTCTGTGGATTATATATTTATTTATATGCAGCTTGTCTGCTGGCTACCCCACTTATGGGATATGCCGTGAAGGTATAGTAACACAAAAACAGTTCGTTCTGAGTCCATTTTTTTCCTATTGCTTGCATGTTGAAATATACTACTATACTATACCCTCACGCCGTGTCCCAAGTGGGGTAGGCTGAGAGAACAGAACACCAGTTGAAATAACATCTTTTCCCGGATATTTCAGTAGTCGAAGGACTCCTATTTATCTGTTAGAACTGATGACAAGTGGAAATTTTTCAACTCTCTCAAGTTCGTCAGTACCACTAAGTCAGTATTGGCATCTCCGACCCTACCACTTCAGTGGACTGTGGACTCGGCTGACGTCGTAGATACCATCTCGAGACCCACACATCCATAAATACCTTAAAGTATGAAGCGTTTGTGGCATTTAAAAACACTTCTTCAAACCATATGCGTCAAGGAATGTCGACAGTCATACCCAGAATCATTTACTCTCTTGCATCCATCACCAAAGGATATTCCCAAAATACATGTTCCGTATATTGAGCTCCTGTACCACATGTGCACCATAGATTATCAGTTAAAGCTAATTCAGAAAGTTTATTTCTTAGCTGACAGAAAAATGATCAAGGGACAAGGAGCTCATTCTCAGTCTTTCATGGACATCTGGAAAGAACTTGTAGACAAGTCTAACCGTTCTTCCATCTGTCTTGCCAAACACTCATTGTTCTCCCAGATTCCTGATATTGAAGGACCTACCGACCACCCGGATAGCGCAGAAGTCTGAGGATTTCCATTTATCCGAAATGCTCGTATGGTAAAAGTGGATATAAAGGATGAATAATTACATATACATATATTTAGTCGTGCTCGACTAATGTTTTATAATACTTTTATAACGAGCCACCATGTTACATATATAATGGATACAATTGTAAAAATGCAAGCTGACAGTTAAAATTATATGATATACAGTGAGACCAGTAGTTACTTCTGTATGTTCACATATAATATGTCGCCGCCAGACAATTGAATTAGCCAGTAAACTGAATGGCTAGGCGGCTATGCTGTGTTCACATTTGGCGAATATCGCCAGGACACCAAAATACTGCCAGCCATTTGAACCGTGTGAACAAATTGACATTTAATCTGAAATGATTAAATCAGTAGAAACCATATCGTCTTAAGTTGTACCTTCCAACTTTTAAAGTTGGTGGAACGATGCGCGCATGCCTTGATATGCGTGGCATCCGTACCTATCGTAAAAACTTTATAACCTATAAATTTTATAATGTTTCCCGCTTCGTGACTGTTGTTAGTTTGTGGCGTTTGTTTCCTTAATTAAAAGGTGCCTTATAGCCTCTACTATAACATTTTCAACTAATAATAAACACTTTGCGATCTCCATCTCGACGTCCGCCATTTTGAAAACAATGTCAAAATCATAGCGCATCTGACAGATCGTTTCTGTATCTATCGGTGGACTGGTGAACAGGTGTGACGATCAATGGGCGACCGACGGATTTTGTTTTTTATGCAAGCGAAATCGTCAGGCCTTTATGTCGCCTCGTATGAACACTACATAATAGAGGTCTAGCTAGACTGTTCAACACAACGTTAATCAATCCTAGTGCCAAATTAAGAAACTAAATTTCAACAATCGGGCTACCTTCGATCAGGCAGAATGTAGGACGATGGTGCGTCACTGTGATTCAACGAAACGGCTAACTATTCAATTAAATGCCGGTATTTAACTCACCGCCTAGTCATTTAGTAAACTGGCTGATCTAACTTTCAGGCGGCCACATAATATGTTATATTGTATTGGATGACCAATGTCCGCTACCAACAATAATTTGTCTGGTATTTTTCCATTCGGCCATTATTAACAATTATTATTTTATTATCTGTATGTAATAATATCGTGATATGATAAATCAATTTAATAAAATATATAAGTACTTAGCTACCTAATATTTTTTTTGTATATACATAGATAAAAATAAATTTACATGACTCAAAATCAAATTTAATTTGGGCGATGTTTCAGATAAAATTAAAATTTTCATCGATTAATAAATCTTCTTACTGATCTTCCGTTGAAGAATAATTACCTAACCAAATTTTTGCTGTAAGATTTTAAATATCCTAAGGCAAACATTTCTAAGAAGAAGATAAGTCATATCACCTATCTTAATAGGCTATCCGTTATCAAATATGGAGGAGGAAAGATTGTTCGACGAAAGAGTTTTGATTCGGGGTTCCGGCCGACCATTAAAAAAATATGGTAGCACTTCAAATCACGTAAAATGACAAGAAGCAGACCTTATCTAGAGGGACATCGAAGGAGTGTAGTCAAATAAGATTCCGCACGTGGGGGTGCCCACCGTTGCACCTCTCGTGTGGACATATATGTTAGTGTAGAATGGGGATCTTTCACAAAAAAAAAAATTTTTACCCAAAAAATAGTACAGAAAATTAGAAAAATTATGGTGCTTTTTATATTTTTAAATGTGTATTTTTAAGTTTTTTATCACCATTTAAAAAAGCAATTTTCGCACTTCGCCGCAAAAAGGTTCACTCGTGGCGGAGCAGTGTTTGACAATATCAGGTGCAAACAGTACTGAGAGTGAAATGTTTGGCAATACAAACAGCGCCTAGCGACGTCACACCGGACTAATTCAATAAAAGAAAATATGGATTTTTAAAATGAAAATAATGAATGAAAAGTTTTATTTTATGGTTTCTTATTAGGATATTCGTGATCAGCGTATATTTATTAATATGAATTGATAACATTTATTCATATTCCTCACACATGCATGTTCCCCATTGTAATCGGATAAATTTATAGTAGGTACCCAAAGTACTAAAAGTACCCAAAATTCTGAGCTGTCCGGGTGGTCGGTGGGTCTCCTTCAATATCACCTGTCCTGAATAGGTATCTTATTTTTTGTATTGATGGGAAGGACAGCTTGTGTATTTATAGCATAAAGTTAGTAGTCCATTGGCTGGATACCCACTTGTGAGAGACCATGGTAACTCAATAGACAAAACTTGATTATCTATCTCATTTTGAATTTGATGCCGTTTGAAACATTGTCGCATTATTATACCTTACAATAATTAATTGACACAATATTATCATTGTTTTGTAACAAAGTATTGTGAATAAGTTCTATCCTATTTAAATAACGTAATATCACAGTGTTATGATAATTAAATAAATTATAATGTAATTGTTAATATAATGCTAAGTCAAGGCCGTAAAAGAAAAATCTCCCTAGCACAATCTCTGCGCCCTCACTTTCGACTCGAGAACAAACAATTGGCATTATCAAAAATTCCGTTTTTGTTAAAAAAAAAAAATAACATTATAAATAATTATAATATATAGCGTTATAAAGTTATAGTATTTCTTAGATTAGATCAGATAATTTTCAAATAAAATATTTAAAACTTGAATCACTATGTTTATTTGTTACATTAATTTAAATTACGCTATCGCGATTTCAGTGCACTTGCACCATTGACGAGCTTTTGACGTAATTTAAATTAATGTAACAAATAAACATAGTGATTCAAGTTTTAAATATTTTATTTGAAAATGTCTCGTAATTGTTACATAGTCAATGCCTCTAAAATAAGTGAAATAGATCTGAGCCCGTAGACAATTTGTACTTGGCGATCGCCTACAAACGAATTTTCGTCAATAACTGCAACAATAACGCATAATTATACGGTACGTGTAGGTAGATTGTCGAAAAGTTCGCCAGTAGACGATCGCTAAGTACAAATTGTCTACGGGCTCAGATAATATAATATCAATTTTTTTTATAATAATTATTATTCCCAGGTGCCGGCAAACTCCCCTTTCTCGACACAAGCTTTTAAGGCTTAGCTATCCTCTATCCTCCTATTAGCTATACCTCTTCTAGTTAATTTCAATGTGTTTCAAAGATCAAAATACGTATAACTGTCATGCAATGTTGTAAAAAAAATATATAATATAGATCAATCTTTTATCTCGAGTTTAAGTTGTAGACTTCAATAAAAAATGGTACCAGTTTTCCAGAAAAAAAATCCTAAAAAAATCAAAATTAAAACTTGTACGAATCGCATCTCAAGTTCCCTTTATTGCACGTTTTTTTTTATTTGTTTGACTTATGGCATATATAAAAATCTACATTCTAAGTTGTGGACTTTTTTTAATATGCGTTATTTCTTTAATAAATTTCTAAAAACGTAAAATTGCACAAAAAGTATTTTCCGCCTATCGAAATTTCCATACAAATTTAATACTTTCTGCCCTGCCCATAGGGTGTGTCTAAAAATGTTAGTATCGAGTGAAGTGTTGGTGAGAGTGGACGTATCGCTTTTTTCTTACTGTGAAAGGTGTATAAGGTAGTATTTGGGTTTAAAAAAATAAAGTTTCCGTGGAGTACCTAGGTACTCAATAAAAAATAGGTCTCAGATGTTCGAAAAAATACATCTTTTAATTCAGCAATGAGGTCTGCCAGCCATCCTGAATGCCTTGTTTTTTTTCGCACAGAGAGGACAGCTTGCATATTTATTAGATACGCGCAGCTGGTCTGCTGGCTAACCTACTTATGGGATATGCCGTGATAGTATAGTAGTAGGATTTGTTTTTGTTTTTGCTCTCGATAGGAACATTGTAGGGTGGAAAAAATATGAATCTAATGATGAATATGGGCTTGTTATTATAATCCAATTTCAATAATTATAAACAATAATATAAATAACACGAAAACCGCTCAAATAATAAAAACGACAAAAAATAAGTGGCCATTCACTCGTTCGTGAGTGATTTGACCACTTTTCAATCGATAGAAGGTTAAGACAGGACGTTTTTCCAATAAATTCTATTGCGAATAAAATTGAAAGTTGTAATAAATGACGAACTAACATAAAATCAATATTCAAGTCCAATATAATATATCGGAAGCTTATAAAATATTCAGAAACGTGTGAATAAACTTATTATAGCTACACCAGCCTTATGAAGCCAATAGGTAGCTAGTTATTTCGAACTGGTATAAAATTATTAGTTATTTTATTATTTATAGAAATAACGATAGCACGGTTATTACAAGCAGACTGATCTGTCAATAAATATCAAATACGATATTTGGGTCGATAGGTGAAGGAATGGAAGTTCATTCTATTTTTAAATAATCATGTCAAATATACAAACTGCCAATCAAATTCTGATAGAAGTATTTAAATATTTAAGTTCATTCTATTTTTAAATAATCATGTCAAATATACAAACTGCCAATCAAATTCTGATAGAAGTATTTAAATATTTAAATTTGAATTTCGAATCGAAAATCAAATCCCCGGTAAAGAATATGTCTCCCACTCTTTTCTGTAAGTTTTTGAGTGTCCTGTAAGTCAGGTTTTCGTAAATTATCACGTAAGTATAAGACAAGTAAAATCTTCAATTTAGCGATGAGATACGTCACTCATTCTGAATGTCTTAACTTTTATTGGCACATAGAGGGTGACCTGCATGCTTATTATAGTTGGTCTGCTGGTTATCCACATGTGAGATGTGCAATGATGGTATAGCAGTAGTAGGTGCATCCAATAGGTTCATTAGATGCAGTGAGTCAGCTGGCTACCCCACTTGTGGGAGATGCCTTGATGGGTTAGATCATGGGTGGCCAACCTTTTCAACAGCCGGGCCAAATTTGAGAAATGGGATTTCCTACCGGGCAATACACTTCTTATATGGAACATTTAATAATTTTATTTCACCTTAAAATTTCTACCCCCCGTCACCAAAATTTCAAAATGGTATAGGATTTAAAAAATGTTTCAAAACTCTTCGGTTTTCTTTAAGAATATTTCCTCGAAATACCTCTTTCAAAAAAGTAACGGGTACTTGTACCAACTATTATTAAAAAGTTTGCATATGCTTCGCGGGCCGCACGTAGACATCCAACGGGCCGTGGGTTGGCCAACCTCGGGTTAGATAGATAGGCCTGTTTACAACAGTGGACTGATGAGGGCTAGCAGTAAGTTGTCTGATGAATAACAAAAGTGCTATAAAATACATAAAGAGTGATCCTCAACCTTTTTATCGCCGTGTACCTACCAATTAACGTTTTATAATTTTACACAACATAATATCCCACAAGTGGGGGTAGCCATGAGACCAGTAAACACACAAACTGTCCTTTCCGTGTCAACAAGATTAAAGTCATTCAGGATGGGTGACAAGCCCTATCGCTGAGTTAAAGACATGTAACATATTTTAATTTTTTCGAACACCTACCTTTTACACAACACCCGGAAAGACGTGGAAAAGAGTGGGAGACCAATTATTTGTTTTGATTTAATAATTTTAATTTAATTTTATTTAAACATGCCTTTCAAATAAAATACAATTACACTAAAAAATAACACGAAGTGATTTGAATTGAGAGAAATATATTGTGTACCACAGTAAATAAATTGGAAATAATTTTGTGTCTTGGGCGGTCCGGTGCCTACCATTTGATCCACGGACCGGGAGTTGGGGATCACTGCGGCACAACAAAATCTAATATATGACTATATAAAATTCTCGTGTCACGGTGTTTGTTATCATACTCCTCCGAAACGGTTGGACCGATTTTGATGAAATTTTGTGTGCTTATCGGGTAGGTCTGAGAATCGACCAACACCTAATTTTAATGCCCCTAAAAGTCCACCCCGATTTTTTTTTTGGACAACTTTTTTTTAATTTTTTTATGGTGAAGCATTAAAAAATACATACAGCCCTAAATTTTCACCCTTCTACCATCAATCCCTATTTTTTAATAGCGATATTAGTATATGGCAAAATAACGTTTGCCAGGTCAGCTAGTAATGTATAATAATTTTATTAATGAAAGTACAAGTAGGTACGTTTTAAAAACAATAATCAGTTTGCGATAAGAGTGCGGGCGGCATTGTTAATAATACAAATATTATTACATTGAATAAACAATAAATGTAGAAAGTAATAATAAAAATAATACCTGCACTTGAAACTATGTAATGTAAATATTTATATTACCAACAGCAACAATATTATTATTACAACGATGTTTCATTAACTGGAATGTTCCATTTTATCTGGTTATTACTAATATTAATACAAAAATCATTGAACACGTTGGGTCAGAGAGCTAATGGGAATATTACAGTGGGAATACTGAGAGCGGAAGTATTCAACAAAAATACCAAGAATTTTTTTACAATGGGCCACTTGCAGATTTTTCTTATAACATAAAATTGTAAATTAGTATGAATGAAACACAACCACAATTTTTGCACTGTTTTCTAAGATATTGGCTTTTAAAAATTGGATTTTCTCGGAGTGATCAAAAACGATATGGCGGCGCTGTGACGTCACGGAGTTCCGTGAATCATAGTAACTTTCGCACCACAGATTATAATCTCATACACACATGGGACTCTGTGACGTCATCAGCTGTCAAAAGCCATTTAGAGTGTTTTGCCAAACGTCTATAATTTTGGATTTTATTTTATTTTTATTTTTTTTTAAAAGATATATCTGGGTTTTGTTATAAACCCAAATACAACCTTATACACCTTTCACAGTAAGCTACTAAAAGCTTGTGTCGTGAAAGGGGAGTTTTGCCGGTACCTGGTATCGAACCACTGACCCCTCGTTCACGAGGCCGAGACTCTACCTCCAGGCTACCGACGAACTCAAATTCTCCATTATTTAGATAATTAAAAAAAATTTACCGACATATTTGTGTTTTCCGACCTCAAATTTACTTAATTCGATCATTTTTATTAAAATCCCCCACGACTGCAAGTGGCCCATTCATTTATATTGGCATACATATTGCATGCCATTATATAATTTGGTCGAAAACTAGCATCCAACTGCGAAATGTCGCTCATAGAATGATGAACAAGGGGCTAAAAGTAGTGTGTGACCTTGACAGATTCACTAGGACTGATGAGGTTTACAAAATTACTCAGATGCTGAACCTCGACGAGCTGGTATGCATAGAAAGAGCAAAGGCTATTATTTATAAGGTAAAGAAGATCTTATTAAGACAAATATGCAATTAATTAGAATCAGAGATGACATTATACACCAGACATATTGACATATACACCAGAGCTAGAAACAACTTAAGAAACGTGTACCCAAGGACTGACAAAGAACGAAAAGGATTTTATTATGAAGCTGTAAGAGTTTTCAATGATCTACCGGAAGAACTAAAAAAAATGAATAGTTATTATACATTCAAGAGGCAGTTAAGGAAGAAAATGCTAGAAAGAAAAGATTGTGACTGATTAATTTAAATTAGGAGATTTTCTTTTTTGAATATGTGTCAAGATTTTGACAATACTTAAATTGTGCTTTTTTGAAGACTGAATATAATTGAAGATTTTCAGGCCACTAATACCAGCGCTAAGATGCTGTCTGGGGACAAAATTTTTGTAATTTTCAGTAGGTATTTCAAATGTCATTTTAACGATTTATATTTGATTTGTTGTCTTGTTGTATATGTTGATGAATAAATTTTATTATTATTATTATTATTATAGATTGTTTTACCAAGTAAAGTAGCTGACTGTGGTTCCTTCAGTCTAAAGAATAATGCATAATGCTAAGGATAGAAGAGGATGTGGCAGACCTATACAGTTTAGACTTGTAACGCATTACCAATTTTCACAAAAAAACATGTTCTAAAGTTAAAAATAATATTATTAATATGCTGTTTCACTTCTTGGCTCACTGAACTTCATGTCTAGCTGAAGGATAGCTATTATGTTCGTGAAACATCTATCTACATTTTGAGGGTAAGTACCCACTCTAAAACTTACAGAAAAGTGAGGAGACCTTTTGCCTGGTAACTTTGTCACGATAACTTTGTTTTCAAAATGTTTATCTGTTGAATTTTAAATACAGAACATATTGATTTGACGTCAACTTACTTTCAAGCTAAATTCTATTATAATTCCCCAAAACATAATAGACCATTAAAGGTCACGTGGTCTTGTCTATGAATTTGCTTTTGCTTGGGGGGCAAACAGTCAGATTGCGCAAATCATCCTTGTAGGATGTTATGCCATAAGAGAAAAAAAAGAAAGTCAGACGACAAAATAATAACAAAATCGACACTGACAGTTTTTTTGATTATTAGGTATTCTTTAGGCGTTCCACCTAATATTACACCGTAATCGTCTGTTGTGTTGGGATGCCTGATGCCCCTCAATGATTTTTCTGTGACGTCATCCTTTAATGGTCTATTACAAATTCAAAGTTCATACGAATTCGGTAAAGAACCATCTAGCGGTAAGAATATAAAGTAAAAATTGCCTACGTGACGTCAAACAGGAAAACACCGAAAGCTGAAAGATATAGTGATAGAAAGAGAAAGGGAGAGATAATGATAAGGAGTGGAAAAGAGAAATAAAAAATAATGTAGAATATGTGTTATGCTTTTGCTATATGCAACGACGTGTTGTTATATTCGCAACAGACCATGGGAAACTTGCCAAAAAATTCGAACTACATTAAGTAGGTGAAACCATTTAACTTATATGGTTATAAAAAACCTAACTATTTTCTCTTGTTAATACCTAAAAATTCCAAAATTATAGGTCATCATCATCTCGTCCTTCAACGCTCTTCTCGGGAGCACAGGGCAGAAACCATCCTCCTCCATTTAGAGTATCTCTGTCTGCGTCAACTGAGTCATCTCTTCCCATGACATTTCTAGCTCACTGATGTCGTATTGTAATTACGACGATGTATTGTGAAAGAGGGACGGCCGGGACGTCAGAACGCTGTTCTTTTTGGTCAACTGTCACTGGACATTCTCAAAATATTGCCCAACCAGGACAATTATCTCTCCTGTATTGCAGAGTTGCCCAGAGCAGTTAAATAATTACATAGATCAGACCCTGTGCCTACTCTAGTAATATCTATGTCTATGTACCATTGTACCTATATCATCACAATATCTCTCACAGTTGAGGTACCCTTCATGTAATAAAAAATCAAATCGTTCTCATCATATCAATGAAAAATAAGTCATTCAGAATGGGTGGAATGCGCCTACAGTATGATCAGAAAAGTCTACATTTTATGGTCATACGTAAGCTCAACAGTCGGGATACATTCACCTATCTAGATATACCTAGAAGACAACAAATTATTGAATTAAAATCTTGGGTCTAAAATACTATCATATTGTATCTGATATAACTAATATTACTAATTATCATTATGGAAGGATTATAAATAATGTCTAATTTTGTAATATGTTACGTAAAAAGGCTTTCGACACGATTTCACTAAGTTTAGCGACTGTTAGAATATTCTACCTTCAAGAGATTTACAATTGATGACAATATTTATTATTTGTAAAGTTGTATTAGACAAAAGATTTTGACTATTGTGTCTTACATTCATACGTAGGTACCTTAATACTATTCAATTAAAAGGAAGTACCTACCCAAATAATATATTGTTAACTACAAACATACCTAGCTTTAGTATTTCCGGAATAATTTCTACCTATATTTCGTAATAATTGAGATAAAAGGATGATATAAGTTATAAGGGTAGAATCTCTGCACTGTCTTTATTTATCTACTTATTAAAGATGTCATCTGAAAATTCTAAATTTAGCCCTTTTCAATGAACTGTTATAAAATGACATCATCTCTAGTAAATAGCCACGTAATTGAAATTGAAAATTAAATTAAGTAATAATTATTGTTCGTTCATAAAATAGGTAGGTATTTCATAAGTGCTATCTCTCATTGACGTAGACGAGTTATTATTATAATAATTTAGATTGCGCGTAAGTGTGTATGTTTTTGTTGTTGTTAAAATTGATGTTATTATTATTTTGCAAATAGTTATGACACATGTAATGACAGGTACTTAGTAAACTATTATATAGCTCGAAAACCAGCAATTTTTTTTATTTTCCGGGTAATCTTCACCATGTCTTTGCATTTAAAGTAAATAAATAACTAAAACTAATTGGCATCAATTCATAAAGAAATGTAACTTTTGTTTTGTATTCTTGATTTGGAATTGTTTTTTCAATTAATTCATTCAATTTCATCATATTAGGTATGTTTCACTTTTTTTTTTGTTTTTCTTTTCTTTTTTTATTTAGTATGATTATGAGCTATTTACCTACTCAGTAATTTATTTACTTGCGGCAAAAGCTTTTTTAAATATTTTTTAATACATCAATAAAATTGAAAACAAAACATATACATATACAAATTTCAAAGTTGTAAAAACTTATAAAAGACAATAAGTATAAAAGATATTAAAATTTAAAAAAAAAAACAGAGCTATGATATAAATAAATGGAATAATATTATTTGGACACTTAATAATTGGATATTATATTGCATACTTATTGTTCGTGATTGTATAATTGTACTTAATATTATAATATCGTGTGAGTATTCTATTGACTTCAATACGTAAATAAAATATACAAGCATGTGTTAAAAAAAATACCAAAAGGGGGGCTTTTCGCATATATACGATTTTTACAACCAACCCAAAATCATCAACTTGTAAAACATTTATTCTGGAGTAGAGACTCCACAGTCAAATCATTTTTTTTACATAGACAATTCACACAGATCGAGCTAGTCCCAAACTCAGATGAATCTTGTATTATGGGCACTAACGCGACGATACACACATATACTATGCACTACACACGTATACATGTATCACCCAGACCCAAGACAATTTGAATAAGGTCATTCTTCACTTTGCCCTGGCCGGCAAATTTTGTCACTAGATTCTTTGTAAGATCATGCTGGTACCATTCTCGATCAGACAAAATAGCTGATAGCTTTTCTGAAACTGGATAAATAGGTACCTATTTCGATACCCATTTACCAAATAACTGAATAAACTATATTTCGGAAATTACCAACAAAAATCAGTAAATCATTCTCCACCTTCTATTTATTCAGGAGTTAGCTATAATCGTATATGTCATCCTCTCGTAACATTTTATGTAGTTTTCTCGCCATCACGGGTTCGATAGCTGGTAATTAAATATTTTAAGCGCAAAGCTATTTTAAGTTGAGTGCTTTAATAGTATCACCAAAATATGAATGAAATATACGAAGTCTAAAATAGCTTTCATAACTAGATTTCAACTGTTAATTCCCTTATCAGAGTAAGGCAGTAAATACTATATAGGTAGGTATGACTTTGACATTTAGTTTTTGTTCTCAAGTTCAGTGTTATAATTTATCGTAACGTAATAATAACTGCGCATAGGAATGAAAACAGTGGCGTTATAAAATAATTAGGACCCAAAGATTAATGTCATTTAGAGCCTCTTTTAAAGCAGTTCTGAATTTTAAGTATGGTTAATCGAAATTAACCTTACGAAAATATTATGTACTTGCTCAAATTCAATGTGTTGTAATCGAGTCATCAATTGTTTTCGAAAAATATCGTGTGGTATGTGTTTACTTTTATTAATGATTTCCACTTGAAAAAACAAAATTAAACCAACTTTTACCGTCCTTCCTTTTTGTAAGAAGTGAAGTGATCTTATGCGAGTCGTGGTTAATGTTAGGTAATACTTGTATAAAAAATGCAGTTAACAAGATTTAGGAAAATTGGTATCTAGGAATGATTCAATCGATACCTAATTATGTAAGTGCATTTAAGACATTTAAAAGATATTCACGTTATCTTTCTTTAAGCTAGCTAATGACGTTATTTGTCCAATGAGTATGTAATATTTAATTATCTACATTTTATATATTTACAAACAGTGCAACCTAATTTATTAAAAATGTCATGTCAACTAAAAATATAGGCAAGTATGTATTATACCTATGCTATAATAGGAAGGAGGGCTTTGATTATATTTTATAATTGGGCCTCATTACTGTAATTCTGTCCCTGGTCACCTGGGTGTTAAGTAATAAGTATTATTGAGTTATATAGGTAAGAACTCGGGTATGACGTGTAATAACTGAGATTACTGAGTTATATTTAGACGTAGGAAATACTAAAAGTATTGTGATCAATATAACGGATACACGCACAAAATGTAGACATTGAAATACACACTAAATCACGCAAAAATTATATAATTTTCAGATCATTATCAATGTTTGTATAGTTCAATGAATGCCATGTCGGTTATAATTATATAAGTTCCTGAGTCATTTGTAGAACTCGAGTTTAAGAAATTACTTCGTAGAAATTAATTCAATGGCCAAATTTTTGACTAGAGATTCAAAGGGAAAAAATAATGCAGCCTATCAAATTGTGCAGTTCGTCGGTAGCCTGGAGGTAGAGTCTCGGCCTCGTGAAGTCCGCGATTCGATCCCAGGTGCCGGCAAACTCCCCTTTCACGACACAAGCTTACTGTGAAAGGTGTATAAGGTTTTATTTGGGTTTATTACAAAAACCCAGATATATCTATTAAAAAAAAATAATCATATAGCAACTTCTACATTCATATCTTTCTCGCTGTAGACGTAATTTAAAAAAAAAGAATGTCACTGTTGATACAAAATATTATTAAGTATTAGAAGTGATCCTTTTTGGCGACAATGGTCTTTTTATGTTTAATTAATTACCAAACATGAAGACACCTGTATTTTTTCTTGTTTTGGTTTGTTTATGACTTTGTCAGGTATGTAAGATGTACAATATTTGCGTATTACAGCGAGAGAACCCATTACTATCTTACTATTATGGAGTGAAATTCAAACGTTTTTCTCTTGTGGTTAATTTTGGAGCTCGCTTTCCGAGAAAATTAATAGGTACTGCCTTACAGTCTATACTATAAATGTAACAATTGAGATAAACTGAGAATTTAAATAAGGAACATTATGTTTGTATGTAACTTTTTTCGCTAATTCTACATTATAAAACTATCTCTCTTCAGGTATTAATTCGTGTGTCCTTCTGAGACAAGATACTACCTTGTTATATTATGTACTGAATGAAGATTTGTGACATTCAAGCATAATTTCATCAGCCATTATACAAATTTGAACTTCAAAATTCAAGCTAAGAATTGAAATAAGTCTCTTCAATTTAATAAAATATATTTGGCTGAGAAGAATGGTGCTCGGAGACGTGGCCATCCGAGAATCAAATGGCAAAATTATAATTATTATAAATCAGTTCCTACAGGACAGTCACGTGTTGAGTACTTTGAACAGGAGAGTATGCATGAGGAATTATATGATAGTGACGGAAGCGAAAGGTATGCAAGGATAGTAGGAAATAACGTTCGATCCTTTCTGCCTATACCACGAGGGGAGCGGCATTATTGTTGTATGTAATGTGTAGAACAGGTGTTTTTATGCCGTGAATATTTTCTCCCACAACACCGATTGGTCTGGCGTCTAGTTACACATTTTTTACAGATATTTTTACATATAGCAAGGAGAAACATCACAAGCCAGCCACCTTAATCATTCCCCAACGAAATATTGACAGTTGCAGCTTTGGTTTGCTTTGGTTCGACTAGGTTTGTGTCTTCTCGTGAAACATCCCACATTGACGGTATTTTTCGTGTATTATCGCGTCTATAGCATCTAGCAAGGCCCTGAGAAGTCACCAAGTGATTACGGAGGAAGAATCACATCGTTTTCAGTAGAAATCGTAGTTAGAACAGGTGTTTTTATGCCGTGAATATTTTCTCCCACAACACCGATTGGTCTGGCGTCTAGTTACACATTTTTTACAGATATTTTTACATATAGCAAGGAGAAACATCACAAGCCAGCCACCTTAATCATTCCCCAACGAAATATTGACAGTTGCAGCTTTGGTTTGCTTTGGTTCGACTAGGTTTGTGTCTTCTCGTGAAACATCCCACATTGACGGTATTTTTCGTGTATTATCGCGTCTATAGCATCTAGCAAGGCCCTGAGAAGTCACCAAGTGATTACGGAGGAAGAATCACATCGTTTTCAGTAGAAATCGTAGTTAGAACAGGTGTTTTTATGCCGTGAATATTTTCTCCCACAACACCGATTGGTCTGGCGTCTAGTTACACATTTTTTACAGATATTTTTACATATAGCAAGGAGAAACATCACAAGCCAGCCACCTTAATCATTCCCCAACGAAATATTGACAGTTGCAGCTTTGGTTTGCTTTGGTTCGACTAGGTTTGTGTCTTCTCGTGAAACATCCCACATTGACGGTATTTTTCGTGTATTATCGCGTCTATAGCATCTAGCAAGGCCCTGAGAAGTCACCAAGTGATTACGGAGGAAGAATCACATCGTTTTCAGTAGAAATCGTAGTTAGAACAGGTGTTTTTATGCCGTGAATATTTTCTCCCACAACACCGATTGGTCTGGCGTCTAGTTACACATTTTTTACAGATATTTTTACATATAGCAAGGAGAAACATCACAAGCCAGCCACCTTAATCATTCCCCAACGAAATATTGACAGTTGCAGCTTTGGTTTGCTTTGGTTCGACTAGGTTTGTGTCTTCTCGTGAAACATCCCACATTGACGGTATTTTTCGTGTATTATCGCGTCTATAGCATCTAGCAAGGCCCTGAGAAGTCACCAAGTGATTACGGAGGAAGAATCACATCGTTTTCAGTAGAAATCGTAGTTAGAACAGGTGTTTTTATGCCGTGAATATTTTCTCCCACAACACCGATTGGTCTGGCGTCTAGTTACACATTTTTTACAGATATTTTTACATATAGCAAGGAGAAACATCACAAGCCAGCCACCTTAATCATTCCCCAACGAAATATTGACAGTTGCAGCTTTGGTTTGCTTTGGTTCGACTAGGTTTGTGTCTTCTCGTGAAACATCCCACATTGACGGTATTTTTCGTGTATTATCGCGTCTATAGCATCTAGCAAGGCCCTGAGAAGTCACCAAGTGATTACGGAGGAAGAATCACATCGTTTTCAGTAGAAATCGTAGTTAGAACAGGTGTTTTTATGCCGTGAATATTTTCTCCCACAACACCGATTGGTCTGGCGTCTAGTTACACATTTTTTACAGATATTTTTACATATAGCAAGGAGAAACATCACAAGCCAGCCACCTTAATCATTCCCCAACGAAATATTGACAGTTGCAGCTTTGGTTTGCTTTGGTTCGACTAGGTTTGTGTCTTCTCGTGAAACATCCCACATTGACGGTATTTTTCGTGTATTATCGCGTCTATAGCATCTAGCAAGGCCCTGAGAAGTCACCAAGTGATTACGGAGGAAGAATCACATCGTTTTCAGTAGAAATCGTAGTTAGAACAGGTGTTTTTATGCCGTGAATATTTTCTCCCACAACACCGATTGGTCTGGCGTCTAGTTACACATTTTTTACAGATATTTTTACATATAGCAAGGAGAAACATCACAAGCCAGCCACCTTAATCATTCCCCAACGAAATATTGACAGTTGCAGCTTTGGTTTGCTTTGGTTCGACTAGGTTTGTGTCTTCTCGTGAAACATCCCACATTGACGGTATTTTTCGTGTATTATCGCGTCTATAGCATCTAGCAAGGCCCTGAGAAGTCACCAAGTGATTACGGAGGAAGAATCACATCGTTTTCAGTAGAAATCGTAGTTAGAACAGGTGTTTTTATGCCGTGAATATTTTCTCCCACAACACCGATTGGTCTGGCGTCTAGTTACACATTTTTTACAGATATTTTTACATATAGCAAGGAGAAACATCACAAGCCAGCCACCTTAATCATTCCCCAACGAAATATTGACAGTTGCAGCTTTGGTTTGCTTTGGTTCGACTAGGTTTGTGTCTTCTCGTGAAACATCCCACATTGACGGTATTTTTCGTGTATTATCGCGTCTATAGCATCTAGCAAGGCCCTGAGAAGTCACCAAGTGATTACGGAGGAAGAATCACATCGTTTTCAGTAGAAATCGTAGTTAGAACAGGTGTTTTTATGCCGTGAATATTTTCTCCCACAACACCGATTGGTCTGGCGTCTAGTTACACATTTTTTACAGATATTTTTACATATAGCAAGGAGAAACATCACAAGCCAGCCACCTTAATCATTCCCCAACGAAATATTGACAGTTGCAGCTTTGGTTTGCTTTGGTTCGACTAGGTTTGTGTCTTCTCGTGAAACATCCCACATTGACGGTATTTTTCGTGTATTATCGCGTCTATAGCATCTAGCAAGGCCCTGAGAAGTCACCAAGTGATTACGGAGGAAGAATCACATCGTTTTCAGTAGAAATCGTAGTTAGAACAGGTGTTTTTATGCCGTGAATATTTTCTCCCACAACACCGATTGGTCTGGCGTCTAGTTACACATTTTTTACAGATATTTTTACATATAGCAAGGAGAAACATCACAAGCCAGCCACCTTAATCATTCCCCAACGAAATATTGACAGTTGCAGCTTTGGTTTGCTTTGGTTCGACTAGGTTTGTGTCTTCTCGTGAAACATCCCACATTGACGGTATTTTTCGTGTATTATCGCGTCTATAGCATCTAGCAAGGCCCTGAGAAGTCACCAAGTGATTACGGAGGAAGAATCACATCGTTTTCAGTAGAAATCGTAGTTAGAACAGGTGTTTTTATGCCGTGAATATTTTCTCCCACAACACCGATTGGTCTGGCGTCTAGTTACACATTTTTTACAGATATTTTTACATATAGCAAGGAGAAACATCACAAGCCAGCCACCTTAATCATTCCCCAACGAAATATTGACAGTTGCAGCTTTGGTTTGCTTTGGTTCGACTAGGTTTGTGTCTTCTCGTGAAACATCCCACATTGACGGTATTTTTCGTGTATTATCGCGTCTATAGCATCTAGCAAGGCCCTGAGAAGTCACCAAGTGATTACGGAGGAAGAATCACATCGTTTTCAGTAGAAATCGTAGTTAGAACAGGTGTTTTTATGCCGTGAATATTTTCTCCCACAACACCGATTGGTCTGGCGTCTAGTTACACATTTTTTACAGATATTTTTACATATAGCAAGGAGAAACATCACAAGCCAGCCACCTTAATCATTCCCCAACGAAATATTGACAGTTGCAGCTTTGGTTTGCTTTGGTTCGACTAGGTTTGTGTCTTCTCGTGAAACATCCCACATTGACGGTATTTTTCGTGTATTATCGCGTCTATAGCATCTAGCAAGGCCCTGAGAAGTCACCAAGTGATTACGGAGGAAGAATCACATCGTTTTCAGTAGAAATCGTAGTTAGAACAGGTGTTTTTATGCCGTGAATATTTTCTCCCACAACACCGATTGGTCTGGCGTCTAGTTACACATTTTTTACAGATATTTTTACATATAGCAAGGAGAAACATCACAAGCCAGCCACCTTAATCATTCCCCAACGAAATATTGACAGTTGCAGCTTTGGTTTGCTTTGGTTCGACTAGGTTTGTGTCTTCTCGTGAAACATCCCACATTGACGGTATTTTTCGTGTATTATCGCGTCTATAGCATCTAGCAAGGCCCTGAGAAGTCACCAAGTGATTACGGAGGAAGAATCACATCGTTTTCAGTAGAAATCGTAGTTAGAACAGGTGTTTTTATGCCGTGAATATTTTCTCCCACAACACCGATTGGTCTGGCGTCTAGTTACACATTTTTTACAGATATTTTTACATATAGCAAGGAGAAACATCACAAGCCAGCCACCTTAATCATTCCCCAACGAAATATTGACAGTTGCAGCTTTGGTTTGCTTTGGTTCGACTAGGTTTGTGTCTTCTCGTGAAACATCCCACATTGACGGTATTTTTCGTGTATTATCGCGTCTATAGCATCTAGCAAGGCCCTGAGAAGTCACCAAGTGATTACGGAGGAAGAATCACATCGTTTTCAGTAGAAATCGTAGTTAGAACAGGTGTTTTTATGCCGTGAATATTTTCTCCCACAACACCGATTGGTCTGGCGTCTAGTTACACATTTTTTACAGATATTTTTACATATAGCAAGGAGAAACATCACAAGCCAGCCACCTTAATCATTCCCCAACGAAATATTGACAGTTGCAGCTTTGGTTTGCTTTGGTTCGACTAGGTTTGTGTCTTCTCGTGAAACATCCCACATTGACGGTATTTTTCGTGTATTATCGCGTCTATAGCATCTAGCAAGGCCCTGAGAAGTCACCAAGTGATTACGGAGGAAGAATCACATCGTTTTCAGTAGAAATCGTAGTTAGAACAGGTGTTTTTATGCCGTGAATATTTTCTCCCACAACACCGATTGGTCTGGCGTCTAGTTACACATTTTTTACAGATATTTTTACATATAGCAAGGAGAAACATCACAAGCCAGCCACCTTAATCATTCCCCAACGAAATATTGACAGTTGCAGCTTTGGTTTGCTTTGGTTCGACTAGGTTTGTGTCTTCTCGTGAAACATCCCACATTGACGGTATTTTTCGTGTATTATCGCGTCTATAGCATCTAGCAAGGCCCTGAGAAGTCACCAAGTGATTACGGAGGAAGAATCACATCGTTTTCAGTAGAAATCGTAGTTAGAACAGGTGTTTTTATGCCGTGAATATTTTCTCCCACAACACCGATTGGTCTGGCGTCTAGTTACACATTTTTTACAGATATTTTTACATATAGCAAGGAGAAACATCACAAGCCAGCCACCTTAATCATTCCCCAACGAAATATTGACAGTTGCAGCTTTGGTTTGCTTTGGTTCGACTAGGTTTGTGTCTTCTCGTGAAACATCCCACATTGACGGTATTTTTCGTGTATTATCGCGTCTATAGCATCTAGCAAGGCCCTGAGAAGTCACCAAGTGATTACGGAGGAAGAATCACATCGTTTTCAGTAGAAATCGTAGTTAGAACAGGTGTTTTTATGCCGTGAATATTTTCTCCCACAACACCGATTGGTCTGGCGTCTAGTTACACATTTTTTACAGATATTTTTACATATAGCAAGGAGAAACATCACAAGCCAGCCACCTTAATCATTCCCCAACGAAATATTGACAGTTGCAGCTTTGGTTTGCTTTGGTTCGACTAGGTTTGTGTCTTCTCGTGAAACATCCCACATTGACGGTATTTTTCGTGTATTATCGCGTCTATAGCATCTAGCAAGGCCCTGAGAAGTCACCAAGTGATTACGGAGGAAGAATCACATCGTTTTCAGTAGAAATCGTAGTTAGAACAGGTGTTTTTATGCCGTGAATATTTTCTCCCACAACACCGATTGGTCTGGCGTCTAGTTACACATTTTTTACAGATATTTTTACATATAGCAAGGAGAAACATCACAAGCCAGCCACCTTAATCATTCCCCAACGAAATATTGACAGTTGCAGCTTTGGTTTGCTTTGGTTCGACTAGGTTTGTGTCTTCTCGTGAAACATCCCACATTGACGGTATTTTTCGTGTATTATCGCGTCTATAGCATCTAGCAAGGCCCTGAGAAGTCACCAAGTGATTACGGAGGAAGAATCACATCGTTTTCAGTAGAAATCGTAGTTAGAACAGGTGTTTTTATGCCGTGAATATTTTCTCCCACAACACCGATTGGTCTGGCGTCTAGTTACACATTTTTTACAGATATTTTTACATATAGCAAGGAGAAACATCACAAGCCAGCCACCTTAATCATTCCCCAACGAAATATTGACAGTTGCAGCTTTGGTTTGCTTTGGTTCGACTAGGTTTGTGTCTTCTCGTGAAACATCCCACATTGACGGTATTTTTCGTGTATTATCGCGTCTATAGCATCTAGCAAGGCCCTGAGAAGTCACCAAGTGATTACGGAGGAAGAATCACATCGTTTTCAGTAGAAATCGTAGTTAGAACAGGTGTTTTTATGCCGTGAATATTTTCTCCCACAACACCGATTGGTCTGGCGTCTAGTTACACATTTTTTACAGATATTTTTACATATAGCAAGGAGAAACATCACAAGCCAGCCACCTTAATCATTCCCCAACGAAATATTGACAGTTGCAGCTTTGGTTTGCTTTGGTTCGACTAGGTTTGTGTCTTCTCGTGAAACATCCCACATTGACGGTATTTTTCGTGTATTATCGCGTCTATAGCATCTAGCAAGGCCCTGAGAAGTCACCAAGTGATTACGGAGGAAGAATCACATCGTTTTCAGTAGAAATCGTAGTTAGAACAGGTGTTTTTATGCCGTGAATATTTTCTCCCACAACACCGATTGGTCTGGCGTCTAGTTACACATTTTTTACAGATATTTTTACATATAGCAAGGAGAAACATCACAAGCCAGCCACCTTAATCATTCCCCAACGAAATATTGACAGTTGCAGCTTTGGTTTGCTTTGGTTCGACTAGGTTTGTGTCTTCTCGTGAAACATCCCACATTGACGGTATTTTTCGTGTATTATCGCGTCTATAGCATCTAGCAAGGCCCTGAGAAGTCACCAAGTGATTACGGAGGAAGAATCACATCGTTTTCAGTAGAAATCGTAGTTAGAACAGGTGTTTTTATGCCGTGAATATTTTCTCCCACAACACCGATTGGTCTGGCGTCTAGTTACACATTTTTTACAGATATTTTTACATATAGCAAGGAGAAACATCACAAGCCAGCCACCTTAATCATTCCCCAACGAAATATTGACAGTTGCAGCTTTGGTTTGCTTTGGTTCGACTAGGTTTGTGTCTTCTCGTGAAACATCCCACATTGACGGTATTTTTCGTGTATTATCGCGTCTATAGCATCTAGCAAGGCCCTGAGAAGTCACCAAGTGATTACGGAGGAAGAATCACATCGTTTTCAGTAGAAATCGTAGTTAGAACAGGTGTTTTTATGCCGTGAATATTTTCTCCCACAACACCGATTGGTCTGGCGTCTAGTTACACATTTTTTACAGATATTTTTACATATAGCAAGGAGAAACATCACAAGCCAGCCACCTTAATCATTCCCCAACGAAATATTGACAGTTGCAGCTTTGGTTTGCTTTGGTTCGACTAGGTTTGTGTCTTCTCGTGAAACATCCCACATTGACGGTATTTTTCGTGTATTATCGCGTCTATAGCATCTAGCAAGGCCCTGAGAAGTCACCAAGTGATTACGGAGGAAGAATCACATCGTTTTCAGTAGAAATCGTAGTTAGAACAGGTGTTTTTATGCCGTGAATATTTTCTCCCACAACACCGATTGGTCTGGCGTCTAGTTACACATTTTTTACAGATATTTTTACATATAGCAAGGAGAAACATCACAAGCCAGCCACCTTAATCATTCCCCAACGAAATATTGACAGTTGCAGCTTTGGTTTGCTTTGGTTCGACTAGGTTTGTGTCTTCTCGTGAAACATCCCACATTGACGGTATTTTTCGTGTATTATCGCGTCTATAGCATCTAGCAAGGCCCTGAGAAGTCACCAAGTGATTACGGAGGAAGAATCACATCGTTTTCAGTAGAAATCGTAGTTAGAACAGGTGTTTTTATGCCGTGAATATTTTCTCCCACAACACCGATTGGTCTGGCGTCTAGTTACACATTTTTTACAGATATTTTTACATATAGCAAGGAGAAACATCACAAGCCAGCCACCTTAATCATTCCCCAACGAAATATTGACAGTTGCAGCTTTGGTTTGCTTTGGTTCGACTAGGTTTGTGTCTTCTCGTGAAACATCCCACATTGACGGTATTTTTCGTGTATTATCGCGTCTATAGCATCTAGCAAGGCCCTGAGAAGTCACCAAGTGATTACGGAGGAAGAATCACATCGTTTTCAGTAGAAATCGTAGTTAGAACAGGTGTTTTTATGCCGTGAATATTTTCTCCCACAACACCGATTGGTCTGGCGTCTAGTTACACATTTTTTACAGATATTTTTACATATAGCAAGGAGAAACATCACAAGCCAGCCACCTTAATCATTCCCCAACGAAATATTGACAGTTGCAGCTTTGGTTTGCTTTGGTTCGACTAGGTTTGTGTCTTCTCGTGAAACATCCCACATTGACGGTATTTTTCGTGTATTATCGCGTCTATAGCATCTAGCAAGGCCCTGAGAAGTCACCAAGTGATTACGGAGGAAGAATCACATCGTTTTCAGTAGAAATCGTAGTTAGAACAGGTGTTTTTATGCCGTGAATATTTTCTCCCACAACACCGATTGGTCTGGCGTCTAGTTACACATTTTTTACAGATATTTTTACATATAGCAAGGAGAAACATCACAAGCCAGCCACCTTAATCATTCCCCAACGAAATATTGACAGTTGCAGCTTTGGTTTGCTTTGGTTCGACTAGGTTTGTGTCTTCTCGTGAAACATCCCACATTGACGGTATTTTTCGTGTATTATCGCGTCTATAGCATCTAGCAAGGCCGGCCCGCAGGGTCGAATTTCAGAAACTAAATGACCTTGAAGTACTTGAGAGTACTGAGAAATGCTAACAAGTCTCAGACTCTGGGAAAGGAAACTCCTGCTCTACTCCTCCATGTATTAGGAGGCGGGCAACGTCAAAAGTAACGACGTAGTAGACAGGGACCGATTGTTGGTCGGTATAAGCTAACAACCAACCCTTCTTAACGGAAGATGTTGGAAAGGGCACTCTCTTGCCCGGAGGAGCTAAAATCTTCTCAAAGGCGGAGGAACCTTCGAGGTCAACGGCATGAGGATGTGGAATGCAAGGGAAGCTACCACATTAAAGGCTCTAGCAGCATCCCAAAGTACCAACGAATTATGAAAATGATAAGATCTTTAGTAAAATCTTCCGGAGGTAAAATAGACCCCCGTTCGGCTCTCCGGGTGGGGTCTGCTCTAGATCTTGTCATTATGCAGAGTACACACGAGAAAGAAGAAGAGGATGTGAGAAGAAAACAAACCAACAGAAACAGCACACAAGGAAGATACGCCACCTGGAACGTCAGAACGTTGCTGCAGAACAGTAAGCTTGACAACCTAAAAGAAGAGATGAAGAAAATGAAATTAAGCGCGTTAGGAATCTCTGAGATGAGATGGCCTAATCCTGGAGATATGTGGACGGGAGAGTTTCGACTGATCCATAGCGGTAGTATAGAGGGGAAACCGGGGCAAGGGGGGGTAGGAATCATGTTAAGTAAGGATTTGGGGAGGAGAGTAAAGGGGTATGTACAGTATGGAGGTAGAATTATTTTAGTCAAGCTAGACACCAGACCCGTAGATACAATACTCATTCAGGTTTACATGCCAACATCTAGCCATAGCGACGAAGAAATTGAGAGCATATACGAAAACATCCAGAAATTGCTAGATGACACAAAAGCTGAGGAAAATGTGATTGTAATGGGAGACTGGAACGCAGTAGTTGGGGAAGAAAGAGAGGGATCAATCGTAGGAGCGTATGGGCTGGGCATTAGAAACGATAGAGGCAACCGTCTTATTGAATTTTGTGCCAAAAATAAAATGGTTATAGCAAACACATGGTTCCAGCACCACTTTAGACATCGTTATACGTGGAAATCTCCCGGAGACAGATTCCGGTCGCAGATTGACTACATTTTAACGCGGCAACGGTATAGAAACCAAATTAAAGACTGTAGGAGCTATGCAGGCCCGGACATTGATAGCGACCATAATATGGTTGTGGCGGAAACCATACTGAAATTCAAAAGGCTCGAGAAGAGAACCACAAAAAGATGGGACTTAAAGCTTTTGAAAACAAAAGAAGTAAAAGAGAAATACGACGAAAAAACTAAGGTTTGCGATTTTGAGAGCAATGAAAGTGTAAACAGAGTATGGGAGAAAATCAAAGAGAAAATTACTACAGCGGCAGATGAGGTAATAGAGAAAAGAAAGCCGCAAGCTAGGAAAGAATGGATTACGGTCGATATATTAGAAATGATTGAAGAAAGAAGGAGGCTAAAGAACTCGAGAACAGAAGAAGGAAAAAAGGAATATAAAATCTTGAGAAACAAAATCAACAGGGAGTCCAAATTGAGAAAGGAATGCTATCTGCAAGAAAAATGCAGGAATATCAACAGAAATATAAAACAAAGGAAATTTGAAACTGCATATTCTGAAGTCAAGAATTTTTACAATGATAAGACACAACCACGATGTGCTATCCAAGATCAAAACGGCAAACTACTGTTTGAGGATGAATTGATTGTTAAAAGGTGGAAAGAATACCTAGAACAACTTTACAAAGGAAAGAATATACTTGAGGAAAGTAAAGCACTGGAAACAGAATATGACAAAGAAAATAATGGAGATGACATCTTAAGAAGTGAATTTGATAATGCCTTATCAAAATTGAAAGACGGCAAAGCACCAGGTATTGACCTAATTCCATCAGAGTTGCTTAAATGCGCAGGAAGCGGCATGCTTGACACTTTGTATAAGCTTGTCTGCAAAATATATAACACAGGAGAGATACCTGAGGACTTCGCCAAATGTCTGATACGAGCGCTACCTAAGAAAACAGGCACGACAAAGTGCGAACAACACAGAACATTAAGCATGATATCACACGCTTCTAAGATACTCACCAACATTATAATGAAAAGGGCGGAAAGTAAAATCAACGAAACACTTTCAGAAGATCAATTTGGATTCCGCAAAGAGACAGGTACAAGAGATGCAATTCTGAGTCTAAGACTTGTTCTTGAAAAGAGAATAACAGTAAATAGAAACACGTATGTAGCATTCATCGACCTAGAAAAAGCATTCGATAAAGTAGAATGGGAACAACTTTTTAAGACTCTAAACCAGATAGGAATGAGCTATAAGGACAGAAGAGCAATCTGGAGCCTATACAAGAATGAAATGGCTGTAATTAAAAGCGGAGAGAGCTGCGCAGAAGCGAGGGTAGAACAAGGTGTGAGACAGGGATGCTCAATGTCGCCAGCACTCTTTAACTGCTATATACAGCGAGCTATTGATGAACTCAGAGAAGAAATGAAGAACTGGACAGGAGTAAAAATAAATGGGAAAAAAGTCGACATGATTAGATATGCAGACGACATAGCACTGCTCGCAGACTCCGAGATGGAGCTGAACGAAGCCTTAGGGAAAATGGAAAGTATACTGTTGTCAAAGTACAACATGAAAATAAATAAAGATAAAACAAAATGTATGGTCGTTGGAAGGGAGGAAGCGACTGCGAACATTGCCATAAATGGAGTGAGCATCAAACAAGTAAGAGAATTCGTGTACTTGGGCAGCAGAATAAACCAGGACGGACGCTCCAAATCAGAAATTGTGAGCAGAATAAACCAGGCACGAATTGCCTTTAACAAAAAATCCAAAATATTAGAATCCCCTAATATTGATCTAAGCGTGAGGAAGAATCTCACTAAAGCCTTTGTGTGGAGCATTTTGTTATATGGGTGCGAGACGTGGACCATCAGCAAGAGGGAAAGCGGACGGTTAGCGGCATTTGAAATGTGGTGCTATAGACGCATGCTGAAGATTCATTGGTCGGAACACGTCGAAAACGAAGAAGTGTTAACCAGGGTTGGCGAAAAAAGGCAACTCCTCAAAAGAATCTGCCAACAACGAGCTAATTGGATTGGCCACAACATCAGGCACCCAGGACTGCTCATCGCAATCGCAGAGGGCAGGACCGAAGGCACAAATGGCAGAGGTCGACCGAGAGACGCCTATATGGACCAACTGAAGAGGGACATGAGCTGTGGCTCATATATGGAGTTGAAGAGACTAGCTGAGAATAGGGAGGAGTGGAGAAATAAGTCAAAACTCGTTGCAGACCAATCCAATGGATTGTAACTCATTATATATAATGTGTAACAACAGTTAATAAAATAACTTTACATTATTATCGAGCAAAATGACGTCCAATAAAGTAAAATGCATTATGCAGTTTTGTATTTACTGACCTAGATTGTGTGTCTCGCTTTGTTCTTTACAATATGTGAATATATAGAAAGAGATAAACATTATTGATCGCAAATATTTTGCACCTACACCAATATCTTCGGTGTATTAACCGTACGAAACCGAAACACACTGCTCTTTTCTGGAATATTAATTTCATCGTGTTACTACTACCATCTTTAGAACAACATAAAAATACAAAATGGTTTGAGTCTATGCTAATATCTTAGCTTGTGCTACTATAATACAGGGATTTTTTTGTTCTATTCTCGCTCTTGTTTGCCAATTTTATTACAGCATTTTTTATTTTTGCAAAGCCAGTATTCTTAATTCACTCGAATTCGGGTGCTTTGCCATAAAGCAAAAGAAAGAAGGAAGCCAATATTTTGATAATAATAACAGTAATTATTTGGCAAGAAAAACGGACATAAATAATAAACCTATCGCTAATCGTTAACGCTCTTGAGTTTAAAATTTCGTGAGTTATTCGTTTGTTGTCAAACAGTTTTAGAGAAAATAAAATATAATTTATAAACTTAAGATATAATAAAATATAATTTATAGATTTAAGAAAGAACCAGCCCACTGCAACGTTCAGGAGTAAGCTGAAAACACTGCTTTTCAAGAAAAGTCATGGCGCCCTTGAGATGGTCACGGATCATTAAACGGCGCCAAATATAAATTGTCTTTATTATTATTATTATTAAACAAAATAAAATGAAAATTATTTTGTGTGTACATGTATTGATTTCTTTTAATATTTATTTAAGTTTTTGAGCTACGCCACCATCTCCGGTATGGTCTAGTGGCTAGGATACCTGGCTCTCACCCAGGAGGCTCGGGTTCGATTCCCGGTACCGGAATTTCTTTTGCGTTTTTTTTAAATCAGAATTCAATAAAACTTTAATAATTATATTATCTTAAACTTCAAGACTATAATTTTTAAGCTTCTCGAAAGCATTTTCTATTGAATAATTAATTCAAAAACAATACACGATGAAATTTTGTCTTGTAAAATTCGTGATCGTTTTTTTAATGTAATTTATCGCATAAATGAAATATTTAAATTTATACAATGATCATACAATGATGTGGATAATCTTTTCCAGTCAACTTTTTACTATGACAAGATAATGATTTAAAATAATTATGCGAAATTTACACGCAAAAATTCATACATGGTGATCAATTGTGTTGGTGCACACATAGTAGAATCTCTCTCGTGATCAATAATTTATAGTAGAAACTATACTACTATACTATACCCTCACGCCGTGTCTCAGGTGGGGTAGGCAGAGAGAACGGAACGCCATGTCGCTCTATCTTTACATACTTCTATCACTTCCTCTACATTCATCCAGTTTCTCATACATGCACGCCGATTCCTCTTACTTAACACGCTACCGTCCTTGAGAATTTGATATAGTAGAAACACTTGTTTCAATTTAATTAACTAGTGACCTTTTTATCCTGCAAGGTATAAAATATAAATATTAAAAAGTGCACATGTTAATGTACATGTGAGTATACAAAGTAGTGATGTAACGAATATTCGTATTCGCATATTTCCAAGTATTCCCATTCGTATTCGCAAAAAAATATGCGAATATTATTTTGGTAATAAAGTATCGGTAATTTGGTTAGAGTACTGGATACTTACCCGGTACATTGTAGAAAAAGGTACTGCACGAAAATATTCTTCAAGAAAACCGAGGAGTTTTGAAATATTTTAAATTCCTATACCATTTTGAAAATTCGGCGACGGGGGGGTAGAAATTTTATTGTTTGACCAATTGAAGAAATTTAAGCAAGTCAATATTCGCTATTCGCATTCGCGAATATCCAAAATCACACATTCGTTACATCACCAATACAAAGTATTATAAAAAAAGTAAAATGAAGGTCCCACCGAGATTTGAACTCGGATCGCTGGATTCAGAGTCCAGAGTGCTAACCGTTACACCATGGAACCTCTTGATGACGTCGCCAATATTTTACTATTCAAAGTTCACTATAACAGCTCGCAGGCGTGTAGACGAGTTAGTAAAATAGGAAAGCAAAATAATTTATTGAAAACCAATTTAATATAACAGATTTAATTATCAATATCTTTTGAAACTGTAATTAATAGGGATAAAGTATTGGCAAGCAAAATTGTAATTTATTTTATAAATAGTGACATCTGTTGAACGTCTAGTGCAATTTTATCAATAGGGATGTAATTGTTACTAAATATATCAATAGATGTCTCTATCAAATTATTTTTCGTTTAACTATTTTACTTTTGCGTTTCACAAATAAAGAATGCATAACAAGTGACAATCTTGTTTGTTCTAATTTAGACATTTAGTAGTAAGCCACTGAGCTAACACTGAAATAATGTAATTGCATGAATGTATGGAAAAATTACCATTGAAATTATGTATTTTAAATTACTATTGAAATTACCATTACTACATTTTCATTGTAATTCTACAAATTCACGAGTCATTTTTCATTACCTACTCAGAAACTAATTACATCATAAGTATATTTTTAGCACTTGGTTACTTAATTATGTAAGTACATTGGGTACATTGTAGGTAATTATTCAAAGTAGGTACAAACCTAAAGTATTTGTAACTGCCTTTGTCTATGATAGGACGCATTGATTATTGTTTATGCGCATCTACTGTCATTTTAGTTGTCAATGTTGTGTGGTGTAATGACGGATATGTTTACTATTTTGTATTTATTATCGTAAATAATACCATTATACTGTATTACACTGAAGCTTATTATCTTTAGGAATACAATCAATGAAATTGTTTTCATCGCAAATGTAATATCACTAATATTGCGTCGTAATGAATCAAAATGATAATATTGTGTTTTACCAGGTAATTACGATTTCACGTGCATATTTAGATAATAATTCTTAAAAAACACTGTAAATAGCATTTCCGCTTTATAATAAGTTGATTGAAGCTCATATTCAAATATTTAATTTGATGAAAACCATGTTTTAGCGCGTGTTTTTGACCGATTAGTATGTTGAGGTTATGGTATTTGTGTTTGTTGTTGATTTCCAAGTAATAAAACAAACATGGATATAATTTCACTGTCAGCGGATCGATAAAAGGTCTAAGGCCCACTTTTGTGTTGAAAAGTCGTTAATTTGCTATTTGCCCAATGGATTTTGTTAATACTTTTTATGTATTGACAATTTGTGTGAGGCTTAGAACACTTCACAATTTTCGACATGGCAAGTAGCAAAATTTATGTGAAAGACTTATTTGTTATCATTTTACTACTGAAGACTAAATTCTTTTTCTAATTTGTATCGATAAATATGATTAATAGTTTGAATACTAATTTAATTTCCATTTGTACACAATAAAAATGACATACCTATCAAGGCTTTAAATGTTTTTGTGAGAAGTACAGAATATAAATTCAAACGTTTTACTGATTAAATCTTTTGATGAAATATATATATAATTTGACTACGAAATTCACGTATCTAATCAAAAAAAGAATAGATTGATGGACCAAATAAATCAAGACTGTAGCTTCATCGTTCTACAGACCACTGTACAGTGCTGAGGACAGAAGTGGATGGTTTGGAGTAATTATTTGTTAGGAGATCATATCACTAGCTGTAAGGAAATCTATGATGGAAGGGAGAATTAAAGAATAAGTCTATTATCTTCATTCATTCATACCATGACGGCATCTCCCTGGCAAATTAACTGCATGATTTTAATAAACACGCAATTTGTCTTCTCTGCAATGATAAAAATTAAGATATACAGGATGCGCGGCATACCTTACTGCTTAATGTCTTTTTCACAGTGTTTTATAAATACTTGTCTTTTATAGAAGGACATTGGAGAACTTAAAGATAATTGTGTTTTATATTCTATATTTATTTCAGGCATCAAATGGCACATACCACACAACATCGACACAAGAGCAAATTTTTGAATCTACAAACATCCAACTACCTCTCACATCAGCCGCTGTTAGTGAGGCGACACACCAATATCAAGAAGTTTTCAATGGCAACATTATTGAAGCTGAACCATTACAACAAATAAATATAATCAACGCAAATGAACTTATACAATCAAACAACATCATACACAATGTCGTGGCGACGGAAACGCAAGAAAAAGACAATGTTATGCCATTCCATAGACTGATTAGAATATCTGGGATCAACACAAAAGGAAAAGGATTTCAATTAATTACAGATCATCTCCCAGATGCCAATATACAACAACCAAAGACTGTCAATACATCTTATATGAAAACTTTAAATATGAACGGTACAATCACAAGAACCGTTCTCGTACCGCAGAATACATTCACAACAACTACAACACAAATAGGCACATCAAATGAATCATCAATACTGTCTGGACAGTATATCGTAACACATAATGATATTTCTGCAATAAAACCAAAACCTAGCGTAATAAGAGATAGCAGTTATTTAGTACAAAGTAGCGAAGGGAATGGTGTCCCTATTCAGTTGATGGACACACTACAACCAAATGGAAAGATTCTTGTGCAAAGGATAAGAAGGAAAAATGTCAGATTAAAAAATGGTACGCAGATTAAGAATGTTAGAAGCGGTGCTGTTAAAACAAATGGGATGTGTTTTAAAGTTCCAATCGGTACAGTCACCCCTGTGCCGCTGGGAATTAAGCCAATGAAGAAGATACTGGTGCAGCCAGAAGGATTGGATCTAATAGGGTTTGTATATTTTTATTTATGTTGTATCTCAATTGCATTTAAATGTTATTAAGGTATAATGATGAAAAAGGTTTTCGAATATAGACAGACTTTTCACACCTTCATGCATATTTTTATGGCAAACATATGGTCGGGATAGAAATTTGTGAATCAATTAACCTCTCTAAGTTGATTCTTAAGCATCCAGGATTCATCTCTTTCACCCATAAAGAGAGTTAACAATTTTTCGCATTGTGCAAATAATATCTTTGTTGACTGCTTCTCTCATTGTCTCATCATCATCTCCGTCGGTCTCTCAATCCTGAGTTCGTGACCATCATGCTTCGTTCTGTAGACCGTCTGTCTCCATCTTGAGCGATCCTCCGCCATGTGCAAGGCCTCATGTAGTGAGTTCTGTGTGGCCTCCTTGATTTGGTTGCTCTATCTACACAAGTAATAAAAATAAATCTAATAAATGTGATTTTGGTGTATGAAAATAGTCAGTAAACATTTTTTAAATTGCTGATATGATTATCAGTCTCAACGTAACCCGTTCAAGCAGTCGAATCACGTCACTATCAAATTAAGTTTTGTGTTTGATAAAAATTTAATTTAGCATTTGTATTGACTATTGCCATTCATGAAAAAATTGTTGTTATAAGAGAATAAAATCTAATTGGTTGTGGTGATTGTGGTTTTTCATTTATATATATTGATAAATTATATTTTGGATGTAACAAACGTTGCAGTTTGCAAAACTACCGGAATGTTATTGTTATCAACGAACGTATTTGATAATTGGTAATTTGTTTTCAGTGTCGAGCAAGTACAGAATGGACAACTGCATGTTGTAACAGATTCTGGAAAGACAGTGCCAGTGAATATTGAAAGTCAGAATAATGTCTTGTACGATCCCACACCGCAGAAGACACGCATCGTTTTCAAGTAATTATTCCCCCGTTAATTATAAAAGTAGTTTCATTTGTAAAAGTAGGTATAAGTTCTCAATCTGCAAGATGTATACAACTTTAAAAAAAAAGCAAGAATCTGGGTTTCAAGCCAACCTGAATATACTTCAAACATCCTAACGGCGAGCGAATGCCTGTGATGTAAATACAGAGTAAATCGACAGTAAAAAGATGAGAACCTGTGATCTCTTGATTGAAAGTTCAAGATTCACCGGGCTAGTTGGAAGACATCGCATTTTAGCGATAAACTCACCCTCTGTACATTGAATTGTTTAACTGATATTTATATGACAATGTTTTATTTTGTATTATTGTAACCAATGTACAGTGAAGAATAAAATAAATAAATAAGTTTCAAATATCAAGCTAACGGATACTTTAAAAAAAATTACATTATTTTTTTAAAGACGTAATTTGATTTGTTTTTTTGTAGAATTGTGCAACCGGAAGATTTCCATCTGTATAGTCAAGCTGATATTGAAGAAACTAAAAAAGTAAAACGCCCTACAATCAAAGCAAAACCTTCAACAGTTCAGGAGAAGACCATTACACTTAGCAAGGTACTTCTACATTTTGGAATACAGTTATGACATAATTATCTTGAAACCAATAAGAGAACTCTTTGCACGTCGTTATTTCAAGGCATCACTATATTTAAAATTAATTTATTTTAGGTGGTGACAAGAAGTGGAAGACAGGTGCGTCCACCAAAACACATAACTACAACATACAACGGTCTCGATGGAGAGGATCTCTTAGACGAAGAACTCAACGAAGATCTTCCAAGCACCAGCAAGTCAAATGGTGTTAACACAACATCTATTTATGGTAATGGTGTCTTGAGTACGGCAATCATCAATGGTACTGATAAAGAAACCATCGTTCCGGCCGTTATGGAAGATGCTGCTAATGTTATTAAGGTTGCAGAAGTGAAGAAACCGAGCACAATTGATAAAACATTGCTTAGGAGAAAGAGGATACAGTGTATTACATGTAAAAAGGTATGTTTTATATTGCGTTTAATTTATTACTGTTTTTGATGTATGCATTTGTCTTTTAACCTAAAATTCTTATTAATTGTGTTGGTGCATACATAGTAGAATTATATAGTTAGGTTAATTGAAGCAAGTTTTTTTGGGCTACCATTTAAACGATCAGCATAATATTGAAGTTATGTTCAGCAGAAAAATGTATTCTGCCGACAAATATATCATATTCATATGCTACTTATGCCCAGCGAGAATATTTTTATTTATTTATTTTATTTATTCATTCTTTACTGTACATTGATAAAAAACAATTACATAAAAGGTATACATATATAGATATCTATTGCAAATAATATGATATTGAAAAACTCTAAATTTAATCGACCGGCAAAATTATTATATGTGCAGCAAAATAAATAAATGACTGGTAAACCGTGAGCTAATTTTAATTAAACTTGTGTAAGCTAAATGTTTAATCTTGTTCAAATAATAAATCTTTGTATGTAGCATCTTTGTATGTGATTTTATATGTAGCATCTGAATGAACGACACTAGCATTTTTCGACATTTCAGTTAGATATTTCGTTGATATAGCAAAGCGGAAACTGGGATTATTTTCATAGTCATCATTAATTTGGTAAGAAATCACAAAAACTTCATGTGGATCCGAAGGTAGATCGGTGTGTGAAATATATTGCATATCAATTAATATTTTCTGCTGCTCAAATAACAATTCTGCCGGTCAATTAATTATTTTGTGGTGCGAGTATTTATTAAGCCGTTAAAATTTGTCAATTTGCTGATATAACCAAGTTTGTTTGTAAAACAAGTGTTGCTCTTATTTTTTATTTATTGCCGATGAAAACATTGTTTGTTGTGCAAATGACTTAAATGCTGATTTTTCTTGCCGAACGAATGCATAATTAGCCGAACAAATAATTAGTTCCCGTTTTTTTGACATCCTACTATAGATTGTAAATTGTTGTTTACGATTTATAATCTGTAGTAGAAAGAAACACTTGTTTCAATTTTATTAACTAAAATTCTTACACCAATTTTATTAAGATATCTGTAATATCAGTTGTATCTGCTACAGGATTTACACTGAAATCTTTGTTTGAAGAATTATTAAGTTAAAAATAAATTGAGGGCTCAAATTTAAAAAAAGAAATATTTATTTTCAACTTTACTGTACATTGGTTATTACACCAGTCAATACAAAGTATCATAAAGTTATCAATTATACTATGTAAAGAGGGCTGATTTATGGCTAGATTGCAATATCTTCCAACTAACGCACACTTTTCAGGCATAATATTTCTGTTAGAAGATTTTTGGATACAAATTTTGTGAGCATAATGCTTCTAATTCTTTAACATCTTTGAAATCTTGATAAGTGAATCTCTCTTGGCTTAAGGCTGTTATTTTTTTGTGCGATCAAGTCTTATAACTTTAAAATTGAGCTGAGTGTAATCATTGTGTGTTTTGTATTTTTGCAGGTGTATAGTGGATTACAGTGTATCGGAAAGCATTTATTCAATTTTCCAGAGCATGCGACAACAGACAGATTGTCAGCAATATTAGACGATTACAAAGCCCAAAGAAAAGCCCGGGAATTGAAACCAAAAGTCGTAAAACCAAGCACAATAGTTTCGGAACCAAAACCTCCTATAGTCAATGGCACAAATAATGTAACTTACAACGCTTCAAAGAAAGAGACGGTGACAAGTTTAAGCGACGATCTTGAGTGTAAAGAGGATAGGAATATATTTGTCAGTCTGGTTGGAATTGTGGAACGTACATCTGAAGAATGCAAAGCGTCTGTGTTTGTGAGGCAGTTGTCGGCGCTGATTCTTAAACTTAAGCGTTTGATGCCATGCTTGTTGTTTGAGGATAAAAGCAGTTCATCGTGTATGATTAATGAGTCTGTGGGACGGTGAGTCAATTATTTTAAAATATAATCTATTGAATTTATCTTAGGTCATATTTCTTTTTGTTTTATCTAGAGTGACAATATGCAATAAATTTTACAATCTATCCATGTGGAATTAGTTAAAAACTATTAATTTTAAAGATCATTTAATGATTCTAAACTCAAATGCTCCTATATAATTTCATTGAAGAAATACACTTGTATTGTGAAGATGCAATGTATAAGAGATATAATTTTGTTCCCGGGATCTTTCAGAGTTCAAAATTCTTACCACCTGACTACTGACTGGGAAAAATCATACATTAAAATCAGTTTTAATGTTTTGTCTTTCTATTTTTGTTACAGAATGCTTGAGGTTGCACCGGGGAAGTACAAACTCAACATGAATGCAATAAAATGTTTAGGGGAGCAAGGTGGAAACTGTCCACATATCCCACCAAAACCAGATCCAACACCGATGAATATCACACCGTCTTGGTTGACGACAAATGATCAAAACAAAGTAGAAAAAATGTCCAACGCAAATAATACATTAATGAATAACAATCAGGATAATACCAATGGTTTAAATAACTGGACGTCCACTATTACAGATAACAATCAGACACAGAATGAGACACACAAATGGCCACCGATTATAAGTGATAGTCCTTTGGGAAGCAACGAATTGAGCAGTTGGAAATCACCTGCAAAAAACAAGAAGAAAGTTAAGACTAATAACAGTAATAACAATGGTGTAAATAAATGGCCCTCGATTATGAACAGTAATCAAAATAAAGATGAAGTACGAAATTGGGCACCTATTACTGATAATTCGTGTCAAAATAATATTGAAATGAGCAAATGGAAACCAATTGCAAATGGTGATACTGATAATGATTCTGATATAAATAAATGGACTCCTATTCCTAATACAGATTGTCAGGATAGTAATGAATTAAGCACATGGGCGGCGACCGTCAATAATAGCAGTGAAAGCGCCGATGAAATACATAAGTGGACAAATACTGCAAGTGTCAATTGCGAAGATAAAAATGATCTACAGTGGACGACTTCTTCAAAAACCAGTTGCCAAGATGAAGACGTCTTGTGTAAATGGAAATCAACTGTCAGTAATGGCTGCCAGGAAAAAGATGAATTAAGTGAATGGACGTCAGCGATTAGTAATGCTTGTCAAAGCGATAAAGATGAACTCAGTAAATGGAAATCAACTGTGAATGTCAGCAACGGTTGTCAAAATAAGAATGAATGGCCTTCGACAATTAGTAATGGTTGTCGAGATAAAGAAGAGTTGTGTAAATGGCCAACGACCATTTCTAACGGATGCACAGAGAAAGAAGATTTGAATAAATGGACTTCAACCATTTCTAGCTCATGTCAGGATAAAGACGACTTAAATAAATGGCCCTCAACTGCTACAAATGGATGTGAAGAAAAGGATGAGTTGGACAAATGGAATTCTACTACAAATAATGGAAAACGTAAATGGATACCTATCGGAACAAGAGATCCCGATGAAAGTTCAAATACAAATGATGAAAATTGGCTTTCAACAAATTCAGATTTGATTCTTGATAATGCGACATTCCCTCAAACGGTTGACAATATTAAAAGGTGGGATCCACTGCAGAAACAAAGTAGATTGGAAGACTGCACTCCTAGAAGTCCTTGGCAAGCTAATATTCCTGAATTGAACAAGATTGATATACCTCAAGAAATCATCAGACCGCAGGACCATATTAGCTCATCAAGCCAACCAGTACCAAGTGACGATAGTCTTACGTTTGATTGCGCTACAAAAATGGTTGAAGATATACATTCAAACTTAGTGTTTGATATAAATAAAGATATATCATTAGATTCTGATGTAGAATTGAAAAAGAAAACAGCGGAACCAGAAAACTTTGACTTTAATGACAGCCAGTTTGATATGCAAATAGATTCGGACAAATTAAACTTTAGAAGCGCTCAGTATAATGAAATGAAGTACGGTTCAGATATTTTGCCACCATTTAGAAAGATAGAACCTTCGAAGAACTTGCAACTTCCCGTAGATTCTCTTAGCGATATTAGTTCTGATGCAGATAAATTACCACTACCATCAACTGATGGAATATTGAGTGAACTAGGTTCCGAATCTTTAGGATTGACTATTAGTAATGAACATATTGAACCGATGGATACTGTGGAAACAAGGAAAGATGTAACGCTAAATCAAAGCGAAAATGCAGTTCATTGCGATGAACAATCTTTATTAAATTCTTCTGATTTGAATTTACCTATCAGTAATGCTAGTACAATGAGTAGAAACGAATCTATTTTATCTGTTAGTGAATCTAGTTTAGACGGCGCTAGACTGAATTTATCTTCGAGTTTAAATTTGTTAGATTCGTTGGGACCAGATTGTTTATCATTTTCTGATTCGGATCTCAGAAATACGTCACAAATGTCTCTCGATCTACAAGATTTATTTCCATTTCACCATGCGTAATTCAGTAAATTTATTTAAAATTACATATTAGAAAAATAATTCAAATAAATTAATTTTATTAATATTCAAATGACAAATAGGTTGTTTTGCCTTAGGTTATTTGTCGTATCAAAACCAACCCTTTCAAATACAAATCTACAATAAAACAGATATAAGATAAATCCATCATTCATAAAATATTTCGTACAATCATACTATTCATGTGGTTGTCTATGAGAGTTTTCTCTTTATGAAAATTGTAAAATAAGATGTAAAATTGTTGCAAAACAATATCTCTTACTAAAGACAATTCTCTATGGCCAAATATTATTGTTCTCAAAACTGCTTTTGAGGGTGTGATCGTATTTTCTCCAATTCCATAGTATTTTAGAACCTTTTCATATACATTTAAACATATTTTATAATGATATTACAAATTTTGTAATATCACAAGTTATATTCACAGGTTGAATATTCACAAAATATTTTTATAGACTTAATATCTTTCTCCTTGAATTCTATGTTGGATATTGTCAGAACTATTAATGATAATAGAATTGTATTGCCCTTGTACTCAAAATATGGGCCATGTAATATAGTCAAAATTTTGACAGATTCTAATAAAACCGCTCATTACAATAATTAAAACATTATTTGAACTATTTATTTTTATTTTATATTATAATTTCATCATTATATTTTACTTTTTCTCTCTTCAGTCGTTCCCTCAATTCTGGGGGTTGCGATCTTCGAATAGCTCCTTTTTTACAATCCTGCATCATCCTTTTCTGTTCTCAGCCAGGTGCATCCCATTATTATGTACATGATTCAAAAAAATTGTTTGAAAATGTTTTTAATATCCTAATTTCTTATGAGTTCGTCGGTAGCCTGGGGGTAGAGTCTCGGCCTTATGAACAAGGGGTCCTTGGTTCGATCCCAGGTGCCGGCAAACTCCCCTTTCACGACACAAGCTTTTAGCTTACTGTGAAAGGTGTATAAGGTTGTATTTGGGTTTATAAGAAAAACCCAGATATATCTTTAAAAAAAACTTTTAATATTTGTCGTACTAAAATTTTGCATGTGTTACATGACCAATTTTAGCGTGCAACGGTGATATGATTTATTTGGAATAACCAGCATGATAGTTTTTTTTTATCAAACCAATGTTATTTAGTACGACAAATATTAAAAACTTTTAATATTTGTCGTACTAAAATTTTGCATGTGTTACATGACCAATTTTAGCGTGCAACGGTGATATGATTTATTTGGAATAACCAGCATGATAGTTTTTTTTTATCAAACCAATGTTATCCAACATGTTTACATAATATTTTTGATATAGCATAATTATTTTGATAAGCAGAGTATGGGATAAAATATGTATAGTTAATAAAATACTGATTGATAATAGATAAATTTAATTGATAAGTTATATGCGTGTTTGTGTATATTTTTGAATAAGATTCGATTATAAACATACTAGTTTGTAGAATACACAGTACAAAATTATATGTTCCTAGAATTTAACTGATTACGTACTGCGGATAATATTAATATTATCCGTACGCAAATAATAAATAAATGTCTGATAGTGTCTACGTCTTTATATTAGATTTAAACGTTTTTTGTAAATGTTTAGTAACTTAAATTAATATTTAATTTAAATTATTATCTTTTAAGTACCCAGTTTCGTAATGTTTAAAATATTGATGTACGACAATTTAAAAATTAGAATTAATTTTTGTCTTATATTGAGAAGATATTTTTGTTGTTTTCAAAAACAATTAATTTTAACTTGATTGTATTTATAAATATTTGATAGTTTCCTTTTACTTTTAAAAAGGATCTCAATACGTTACTGAGACGAATATAATTTATTTGATAATAAGCAAAAAACCTTTATAGTGTAGACTAGAAAATCAAAAAAAAATTGATAATGGGTTATCGTGCTTCTGCGATAAACTTGCCCATTGCACAAATTTATTTGTTCAGTTATAATGCTGCCAGGTTTTTTTTCTACTATTGATGTTTTTGTGCAATAAAATTTTTTATTATTATTATTACAATGCGGCTGATCAAATTGTGCGACCCAAATAATTTCATATCAGTTAGTCTTAAACAAGTTCAAAAAGGTTCCTTCAGGTATATATATGGAATTTATAATACTTCCGTATTAAAACAAGGGTGTCTATTACCATCTTAGTGTTATGGAGTAAAAAGAGAGAAAATGTTAACAGTCTTATTGTTAATTTTGAAAATTAGAACTGCGTTTCTAGTCTATTCTATCAAGGTCTTTGTAAGTAAGGTTGTTTGATTGTTGAATTTGAGAAAAACTTTTTGAATAATAATTATTTCGGTTACTTATATATCCATCGCCGACCTTTGACTTTTATTATGTAATCTAAAACGAAAATATAATATAATTTGAATATGAGAAAGTCCAAGAAGTTTATGATTTTTGGTATGTCAGTGAGTTTACTTGCAATGGGGATGCCAACCTTCAGATTTTATCAGTATCATAACATATTTTTGGATGAAATTCTGCGTTTCATTGGCACACTTTGATATTTTGGTTATTTTGTCAAGTTTTATCAGTATTACTTCTAATTTTGATTATTTAAATCAAGATTTGTCTGTTAATTACGTTGGTTCTAAAATCTTTCCAGGAATTTTCGGTATTAATACATATTTCAAAACACTGATTTCATATTTCGTTGATACAAATTGAACTCCATTTCATGAATTATTTGTATTTATTACTAATTTCAATACATTTTCAGGTTTCTTTCGTGCAAATGTATATTCATCCTGTTTTTTTTATCAATGTTAAATGAATGTTGTGTCATTGCCTGTGAAAAAGTTTTTTTCTTAACTCCAAATTTATTGCAGTTGGTATCACTAATTTATGAACTAAGGTTATGAGTCAATTGTAACAGAACAATTAGAGTGTATGACATAACATGTGTAGTTATTTTTGCAATATTACTTATTATTAATGAGTTGATGTTATGAAATTAATGTCTTGTTTATGAATTATCGACTTTTGATTGATTAAGGTAGCAATGAGTTTTTGTTTGTTAGCAAATAATAATTGTTGTTTTATTTGTAATGTAGGTACAATTAGAACTGTTGTTTGGTGATTTAAAACTACTTAAAATATAGATGTATTATGTATGTGTTATAGAATTAATTTGATATTGTACATGTCGGCAATATATAGTTCGAAGGTATATTTTAATAATTATAATTTATATTTTGGTTATCTCTCTTTATTTGTGAGAAATATTATTATTTTATTTAAATATTATGTAGCTTTAAACCTGTCATTGTTCATTTAATAAACATCAAATTGAAAAAAACAATGTGGATATCATATGTAAACTTCGCAAAATCACTCAATATTGGGTGGAATGGCTGAATATTTATATATGAATATTTTTTGATGTGTATGCAGGCCTGGGATATCCCCTCTGTGGATAAAAACCTCTAAATAAAAAGCTTTCTAACTTTGTGAGAAGGGTAGCTATTTTTTATAGCAAATTTCAAAATTGTGTCATATTAATGCTTTTTATTATCTTTGTTACAACATTATAATTTCATTTCATGAAGAATATATTCGCTTTTAAAATTTTGTCTTACATATTTATTTATGTAGGTATACCATAGACATACCTACTAGACTTGCAGCGCGGTTAATTTTTTCAGAATTTTTGTGTTCCAAAATCAATGTCCTTCAAGCATTAGCAATGTATTGTCTTTCAACCAACCTCAGTTTAAAACTGGATGCAAAATTTGCCGCATGAACGATTAATTCTTTGAATTACTGGTATATCTTTGATGTATACTATCACGGTATCTCCCACAAGTAGTGTTACCAGTAAACTAATTACAGGCGGACCTCGACATTCGACTTTCAAACAATTCGCTATTTCGCACATTTTTTATCAAAAATTTGAGTAAAAAATAATTGTTTCCGTATAGTTTTTTTCCTGTCACACTATGAAACGCATAAAAACCGGAGTTTTTTACATCCCTCTACTTTCGAACATTTAACTTTCGCACACATTTTCAGGAACCAATCATGTGCGTGGGTCGAGGTCCGCCTGTACATGTTTATTTATTCATGACATAAACAACAAAGGCTTTAACAATATTGATTCTCAAATATTAGTTCAAAAATTACAAACCATAAAAAAATCAAACATTTCAATGATTGGCACAAAAAATTCAATCTAAATTTAAACCTTATTCGTAATTACCTTACATTTGTTGCAATAACTTTAATTCAAAGACAATGTGTTATTATTACATGTAATCAATATGTACACGTCCACATTCAACATTGACATCATCATAAACAGTACACAAATACATTATACTACCTACCCTCTCACTACCAAAATAAATTGAAGAGCCTTGGAATAATTCTTTATATGTACAATGAATAAGCAAAAAAAATATGATTTTTGGTGAAATAATTTTTTAATTACCGCTTACCGTCTCATTTGTTTGTACAAGGATATCGCCAGTTTAAGAACGCGTTACAAACTCTATGAAGTTGTTACTAATATTATCGTATCCACAAACATCATTACAAAAATATATAACAATAAAATATGGAAAATATGGACGCATGAAATGATAACACCTATTTCAATTTTCTAATCAAAGGTCGTAAATGTGGAAATTGTGGCCAAAAAAATAAAATAAAAGTTTGGGAATTAATTATGGCAATTTTAAAAAAAAACAAATTCTTCGTGTTTCCATACGGGCACACTGGTAACCAGAGGGTTAAAACATTTTATGCATATCTGAATGCATCCACCAGCAATTGTATAATAAAAGTCACCACGCAATGTAGTCCCATGATAATTACAGGAATCTACAGCGCACTGTATACAACTCATACAGTAAAGACTTACTGGTGCGAAAATAATTTCAATTGGTTTAAATACCTCGTGTAATGTAATGTAATGAAGGGTAAATGGTCACACGACAAAGACGAAAGGTTGGATGCAGTGTGCTCAGGATAGAGATTTGTGGAAAATCAAGCTAATAAATAATGGTGTTCTACATAATCAGAAGTAATTTTAAAGACATTAATAGCTAATTATTGTTTTGCAAAAGAGAGATAACCGTGTACTTATGAATATAGAATATTATAATGATAATTGTTTGTATTTATGTTGTAAATATTTTCCATAATAAATAAATGTATGTACGTATTTTATATTTTTGTAGTTCATATAAAATAAAATAATTTGAATTTTTATTTGAGTTTCAATTGTTTCCCAGTTATGATCTAAAAATGATAATATTAAAATTTAATTATAAATTACCTTTCTTAGTCTATGTCTGGTCCATTGCTGGACAAACGTCGAATGGTAGCTGGTTCAAAAAGCTTTGTTTTTTATTTACAAGGTTTCTTATGACTTGGGTGACCTTTTTCACAATGTTATCATTCCTATGACAATAACATCAGTCAGGAATAGCTTGAGTATAGAGTTGAAAATCTGAGTGGTAGGTGCTGGTTTCTGTCCTATGCACCCAACAGGAGTCACAGAGCAATTAATCATGACATTTTATAGAGAAATATCCCAACAAGTAGACTTGAAAATGAAAGTGGGTAAAATAGGGAATATGCATGTGTGAGGAATATGAATAAATGTTATCAATTTATATTAATAAAAATATACGCTGATCACGAAAATCATAATAAGAAACGATAAAACAAAACTTTTCATTCATTATTTTCATTTTAAAAATCCATATTTTCTGTTATTGAATTAGCTCGTTGTGAGGTCGCTAGGCGTTATGTTGTATTGGTACACATTTCACTCTTAGTAGTTTGTAGCGGCTGATGATGTCACACAGTGCTCCGCCACGAGTGGACCTTTATGCAGCGAAGTGCGAAAATTGCTTTTGCAATATTGATGATAAAAGCCTTAAAAATGCACATTTAAAAATATAAAAAGCACCATAATTTTCTGTACTTACTATTTTTTGAGCTGAAATTTTTTTTTGTGAAAGTTCCCCATTTGTGGCAATAAAACTCAAAACATATCATTTCATAATAAAACAAACAAGTTTTTGTTAAAAAATAATTTATTTACATGAAAATTAATTCCATTGTTATTTATACCTATATACAGTTTTGTAGATTAAAGAGTACAGCATTACTTTGAAATCAATGTGCTTTAGATGAACGATATTGTATCTACTAAGAAGAAAAATCAATAATACAAAGATATGTAGTTTATATTTTAAGAAATGAGATGTCTGCTAATACAACAGCTGATTAATGACATAACATTGACGTATAACTCTGTTCTCATAATTTTGAGTACTTCTATAATTTATAAGCAAGCAAAATAATTTATACATTCAACATTTATTTAAAAATACTTCTTCTAACTATGAGCTTTATCTATTGGAAGAATTTTTATTGTTGGTCTTTTAATCAAGTACTATTTTTTTAACAGGCAACACAAAACAACATTATGTTCCAATTTTCAAAAAAAAGAATGATAGTTTGTATGCCATGTGGTCCAAATGCAACCAACCATGTTAAGGCATCTATGATTTTCTTACTTCAACTTTTGTAAAACCTTGTTATAGAACTACTTCAAGAACAGTGCAAATATAATTTTCTACCAATAATAATTTCCGGCAATACAATATTTAGTGTAGAGATATTATTATACGACATAAAATTTTTGCAGTAATATAGATATATGTAAAAAATTCAAGTAATATTGGACATGGAAATATCATCATTATTGATATAAAATTCTACATTTATCCGCTAACTAATTAACATTGTAATGACGTTTGTGTTGATAAAAAATTACGCGAGTTAAAAATATATTTTATCTGAAATCATCACAAATATTTACAAATCATACAGGCGAGATATACACAACTACATTTAAATTTACACCATAAAATAATAATGGGGTAATAATTATTCAAAATGTCTCATCTCCAGACCAAATCAAGTCTCAATATCCAATTATGATTAAATCATCATCATCATCATCTTCCCACGATTAAATACTGAATTATAATTCTGTACTCGATCAAAATTTAATACCAATTCAAGACTCGATCTAGAATTAATACTGAATTAAGATTCTACGCAATATCATGACTCAACATCTAATTAAGACACAATCAAAACTTAATACCGAATCAAGACCCAATACAAATTTGAGGTTTAATACCCAATCCAGACCCAATAAACAATTGAGTTTCAATACCGAATCGAGATAAAATACCTAAACAAGACACAAACCCAACTGAGGTTGAATACTGAATCAATACCCAATTATAGCTTAATGCTGAACGAATATTTAAATAATAAATTAATTGATCTTTACAGCCCACTCGAAGTAACATATTTATAAATAGTTAATGCTCATTCTGGACTGAATACCGAATGAAGACCTAATCAAGATTTAATACCGGAATGAAGAGGGTAAGTTAAGGCTTAATATCAGCCCACCATAAATATACGTCATGTGATTGTATGTATAATGGTGCAGTACGCATAACAATGTCAAAACATTTTGTTAATGATCATTATTATTAAGTCAGATGTATCTATATACAATGTTCGGTACTAATCATTCCTCCGTATGAGACACATGTTCCTCAATGCCGTCACTTTCAGTCACCAGGGCGCGCTCCAAGATGACACGACCTTCTTTGTACCTGTAATAAATATTAATATTTTTTTTAAATTAGATACACAAGTACTAGTTTTAGGCAGTGTGAACATGTCACAAATGATACTGTGCGCCGGTGCAGTCAGCAAAGATCTGTATTCTCTGTGATACAGGAGAGACAATGTGGGTTTGCATGTTCATGATCTCATCATTAAAGAATGTTGACTAAAGAGTTCCTAATAAAATCTAAAATGAAATCGTTTTATTTAACCTGTGGTGGCAGGGTGAAGGGGCGTGGGTCGGTTTTGTAGTGTTGAGTTGTTCCCTCCGCGGAGGTGTGGATATGTGCCGTGCCTCGCAGGTAGTGGTGTCGAGGGTTACCTAGTACCATTGGCTACCCTCGATACCATTGCTTTGTGGGATATGGCATGTGCCTGCATTTCTGTGGGGGGAGTGACTCGGAGCTGCAGAGCTGACTTATGCCCCTTTACCTTGTCACCACAGATATGGAATATAGAATAGAAATAGTTCTTATGATATCATTTAATTGTATAGAATTGATATAGAGTATGTATAAGTATGTATAAATAAGTATTATTGTAAAGTAATTTAATAATTGTTTTATATTAAGAACCTGTTGACAAGTCAACTTGTCTTAACAGGACCATGTTTATTTTATGACTTAACAGGACCATGTTTATTTTATGACTTTAATTGATACCAATAAATAAAAAAAAAAAAAAAAAGAAATGAAATTAACGATGAGTTTGAGTTACGAAATTTCACAAAATGCGAAAGCTTTCAACAATTAAGTAATTTACAGGAATAAGAATAATATTGTAAATACACAAATCCCACCCTCATCTCCTTTGTTAGTATGTCCTACTCCTACCAACCACCCCTCCTCCATATCTACCATTACCCCTCCCACTACCTGTACCCTTCTCACCACATGAACAATAGCTCTCACAATTTTTTAGATTTCAGTTTCCCTGAAGATACCTACAAGTATAGGCGAAAACGTTTGGTATCTAACCTAACAAAGTAGAGATTAAACAGTGCTCAATAATATATTATAATATTCTATTTAATAAAATTAAAAATGGATTTCCACAGTGTAAACACTAAAACTCTTGAATTATTAATTGAGTAATTTGTATGTTACCTTTGATTTTCTTCAGTAGCAAATTCATATATCCATCCCAACTTAGCAGAACAGTTTTTACAGGACACATCTCTCACCATATGTCTTCCCGTCAGCATCACTCTGTCCTGAACATCAGAATAAACCAAGTTGACTACCTTGTTAAAGAGGAAGGCTCGACCTGCAAACAACAAGCACAATCCATACAATAGAAACTAAAAAAGGGTAAGTCACAAAGCATTCCTTCAATTAGTAGCATCCTCTTAAATGCTAGCGGGTGCTAAATTCCTTCAATTAGTAGCATCCTCTTAAATGCTAGCGGGTGCTAAATTCCTTCAATTAGTAGCATCCTCTTAAATGCTAGCGGGTGCTAAATTCCTTCAATTAGTAGCATCCTCTTAAATGCTAGCGGGTGCTAAATTCCTTCAATTAGTAGCATCCTCTTAAATGCTAGCGGGTGCTAAATTCCTCCAATTAGTAGCATCCTCTTAAATGCTAGCGGGTGCTAAATTCAAAAACCGTAATAAATAAATAAGTCACAGAAAACTACAAAATCGAGAATGTAAGAAAACGTGATGTCCGAGAAATAAATTTTTATGTATGAGAAATTGGATAAAGGTGGAGGAAGAGAAAGAAGTATGTAAGGATGAATCAATATGGCATTTAGTTATCTCTGACTACCCCATATGGGATGTGGTGTGAGGGTAATAATAATAAAAATCTTTACTGCACACAAAATCCACATTATTTATTTTATTCATTCTTTACTGTACATTGATTACAAACAATTACATAAAATGTAAACATTCAAATTAAATGCAATCAATATACAGAGGGCGAGTTTATCGCGAAGGTGCGATCTCTTCTAACTAACCCAAATAAATAAACATGGCAAAATTTAAACTAGACAAATAAATTTGTGCAATGGGCGAGTTTATCGCAGAAGCGCGATATATTTCTCTATTCTGCATTTAGTATATTTGATTTTGATTTATAGAATATTTTCGTTCGATAATGATGATTCATTTACCTGTAGCTCCTGTAAACCTTGTGCTAATGAGTTCTGCTCTGTTAGTCAGGTTAGTGTCGCAGGAAGCGCAAGAGAAAAGGCGAATACCTCCAATGTGAGCCAAGAATATTTTACCCATTGTTGTTTGTTGCCTTTTCAAAGTCTGAAAGAAAACGTTTACATAAAAATTGATTTTACAAAGTTCCTAATCAATGTTAACTAATTGTTGACCGAAATGCTAAATATGGAAATATCGAAAGTTTATTTACAGAAAGAACAATAGGTGTCAATAAACTTTTGTAAAACAGTTAATAGAGAGATGAGTTTTATTCTTATGATTTACTTTTAAAATGTATAATGTATGCGTAAAACTTAACAGGAATTAGTCTCGATATCGTAGTGATTTAATATCTAGACGTAAAAATAAAAATAACAAAAGGTTGAATGTAAATAGCAATGCAAGACAAAGATAACTCCCTTGTAACGAAGTAAATGACAATAATTATGATCGGCTATAGAATTGATAATTTAAAACTTACTACGTCAATTGAGCAAAAATCTGATGATTTCGCGATTGCTGGATGTCAGAAATTTACAAAACTACGAAACGATAACAATGAAAGTGCAACAAATCATACGTCATTAATTGTGATTGTGACAGCAAATCATTCAAGGATTTATAAAGCTCTAGTTCACACTACAAAAATATTAATATTTTTCGTTCGGAAGATTAAATTCTTTAGGATATTAATTTAAGTAGATTCGTCAAACTGAAAAATTAAAACGATATTAGTTTATTTAACGAAAAGGTTTTTCGTACTAAATTTCTCTCATATTATTTTAAATGAATAGTTTAAAACTTTAAAAATTATTTCTTAGGTATTATTAAAATTATTTGTTTACATCTTTTTTTGTTTACTAGTAACTCTGTGTTATCCGGTTTCATATAGTGGTGCCAACATGATAAAATTAATATTTTATTTTCGTCTCATGAGACTGAGAGCGCCTGTGCTTTTTTATCGATGTTTTGCAATTAATTCTTGCTATATTAATAACTACGTTGGAAAAGTGATAATATTGTTGTACAAAATCTTTAAATACGAGTGTGGTTAATCAGTTTACTTTAAAAATTGCCTTGATCTCTCGAGCTGTAAGGTGAGGTACAAGTTTAATTATTTGTTATCATTACAAAAGCAGTGTTAATAAATCTGTCTCGCGACATTACCACGTTTTATCCAGATGGTTTGCGCGATATATTTTTAGTTCATGTGAGGTTAAAGCTTATTTCGGTATTATTTAATACCGCATGGTGTATCGTATGTGGAGAGCCATGTGTAAAATTGTGAGTTTACTGCACTTTTGCAATTTAATATCCATTCTTTGATATTGTGAGGGTTGTTTTTTGAGTTCGCGAAATAGGATATGGCAGGAGTCCCGCGAGGAAATAATATTAGACATCGTTTAATTAATCAATAAATGATTTACCTTTTGCCGAATATTTTTTGAAGTATTCCATATCATTTTATTCTTAATTATTTGATAACTTTTATCGTGTTTATATTCCACTGAGTAACATGTAAAACTTGAAATGTTTCGAACATGTGGGAACATTAAAATTTGGATTCCTTTTTTTTAAACATTTCTACATAATCCTGTAAGGGATTTCAAATAATTGCATTAACATAGAGTGTGAGTAATTTCGAGGATTTACACGTGTTAATAAATTTGTGCTATATATAATTATGGGTATGTTTACATAATATTCAGAAAAATGTCTCCAAGACTAATTTTCTTTTATCACACCCATCAAAATTTTCTAATTCACTTGCAACTTCATTTATTTACATTAACACAGCCTCTCCCACAAATAGGGTAACCAGTAGATTAATTGGATGAAATTAACGTTCATGACGTTCTTTCCGATGCCAATATATAAAGAACATATTATTTAGAATGGGTGGGGGTGTACACATCACGCTAGAACTGAAGATGTTGAATTTCTTGTCTCTGTGATGTTTTATTAATGTCTGCTTTTTACAGTACACTCGAAGTGTTATATAAAACAATGGGATACCTCTTTGCCTGGAACTTTGTGGGGTATACTTAATACTTTGATCAATATTTGTTTTTGTGAGAATAACTATATGTTGATCTATATAACAGTTTTCAGTTAGTTTGAAAACATTAAAATTTTAGTAATATTAATAGATTATAACCTAGCAGTCTTAATATCAGGATTACATTAAGACTTCTCCAAAAAGAGTCTCCAAAAAATAGCTCTCTCATTCTTTTTTCTAAATTTTTGGGTGTCAAGTTTTGGAGACATTCAATATCTCCAATGTAGCAATGGTGAATGCTACCTATACTGAATGACTCATTTCTAACAAATGCAGGCAATGATGAGTGTGTTTACTGTATTCAGTTAATTCGTTGGTTGTTCCACCTGTGAGAGGTGCTGTGATGGTATGATAGACAGAAATCTTCCAAAGAGATTTTAGAGATTTAAGATCTTCCAAACTACCAGCGGATGTTAAGTACATTGAAAAAGACCCATCTACCACCCGAAAAGGTCAAGAGGTGCCATGGTGGGCCGTCTGAAGGGCTGGTTGGCTATAGTAACTTTGCTTGACAATATCCCTCCAGCCGAGATAAGCTAACACTGTACAGTTGTACCTCTTTGAATGGTTAGGACTGAGCGATATTTGTATTTTTTTTTGTAGGCCAGCTTTCAGCAAGGTTCCAGCCGTGTTTGAAGCACCCACAGCAGGAGCAGTACTCCACGTACAGACAGTTTTTTGGAGTTGAGCATTCGTCCAGTGGGGCGTTACCATTTTTATATGACTTTAGAACGATATACTGGTAAGTCGTGTTTTATTTCTTTAGTTTGTGGGCAAATATATTTAAAAAAATCCTCAACTTCACTGTCAAATACTTGAGGAATTGTGAAACTAAATACTTTTTCTTTTATATGAGTATAATTATTTTTGCAAATCAGCATTATTTTTGTTAATCAGTGAATTTGTGGAATAGAATAAATTTTAATTTTTATTTATGTTGTTGTCACATATTGGCATAATAATGTATGCTTACTCGTGCCATCAAACAACCACGTTTGTATTACTGCGAGAAGATGCACAACAAATCCCTACTGTCTTACTGGCTCTGTGCCGAAGCAAAGGGGTTAGATCAAATCGAAATCAGTTGGTTTGAAAACAAGAGGCCCATGCGTGTCCGAAACCTCACCAAAAAACTTGATCAGGTGACGTAATCGCAAAAATTATAGATTCATGAAATATTCACATATGTAAATTACATTTTATTTTTATTTATTCATTTTATTTAACATGACAATTTTACAGACATGACAATACATAGACTATTTGATAAAAAACTTAAATCTAAACATCCTCCTTATATAGACAAGTCTTGTGTAAAGGAGAGTGACATTAATCATATATAGTATTTTAAATGAAGAGGGAACAATCTCGTTTATTGTTTCAATAAATAAATATTTAAATCATAAAAGCCAAAAATAGCTCAATACTCCTTTGATTCTGAAATTCTTTGTAGTTAGGAGTTTTGAGTAATAGATATTAAAAACACTTTCATACGACACTCCTATTTCAGTTTGACGTTACAGGGAAAAAATAGAATGCTGAAAGGCAGTCAAAAGAGAAGCTGGGTTTATAGCTACTTATTGAATTTTATAAATGTAGGCAGAACTGTATTTGTTTAAACATTATTATTGATACTGTTATCGCAGTTTGCCATTTTTTATATCAGATATAACATTACCCCATATCAACAGTTTGATATGGGTATAAATTATTATATATTTATTGATATTTCATTGGTTAGTTTCCATATCAGCCAAACTATACATGTGATGTGGTTATGTTTATGTTATACAAAATATAGGTATTTCATAAATAATATTTTATATTAAATTTCGGTTTATTCCGCAACTGAATCAAAATTTGATTCAGGAGGATAAAAATCAATGCATATTAATATGCATTGATTTTTATCCTTCATTCAACGACCTTGCCTACTTCGACTTGTAAGTATAGTCCATTGGGGGATTTAGTCCTTAGATGTCTTCCCACAAACGTAAAACATGAAAAAAAGTTAAAAAAATCGCATGGGTTAGTTCCTTTGATCTGTTCTTGATCAGGGAAGTGCGAGCTAATTATTTTGGCGTAAGACATGTCTGTTAGTTTCATTATTATATAAGTGTGTATTGAATTATGCACTGATAGAATTTTCAGTGAGTGTCTGGAATAGGAGAGAAGTGGTTGTTTGCCTGGTATTGAACTTCTGAGTGAAGTTCTATTGTATGTATTCAATGCTTAGTGTATACAGCATTCATATTCATCTGTATTTCAGAATAGTTGTCTCTCTCTTTTCTGTAAAAGGCTTCTTTAAAAGCATTCCTAAATCTTGAATTTCACTGTTCAAAATCAGTAACGAATATGTTACTCATAATTTACCGATAGTATAGTGAGAATGACTTGTATATTTATTGCATTAGTCTACCGTGTGCTCTCGACAGGAGAATTGACAATATTTAAAGCATACTGTAGTGTCGCATTACTCCGTATGTATGATGAATACATTGCGTGTATAAATGTATGTAAACACCTTGAAGTGTGTAATTAGTTTATCCTACAGCTGCCATTATCATGCAAAAATACACTGACTAATAATATACGACAATGTTATAATAATCAGAACTGTATATTTTTCATTTTGTATTCACTGGACCTCTCTGTCACCACAGCAGAGATTAATTAATTAACACACAAGGGGTCCGTGGTTCGATCCCAGGTGCCGGCAAAACTCCCCTTTCACGGCACAAGCTTTTAGCTTAGTGTGAAAGGTGTATAAGGTTGTATTTGGGTTTATAACAAAACCCAGATATATCTTTTTTTTAAAAAAAAAAAATTAATGTACAGGACGACCCATGATGTAACATTTTTATTTTATTTTTAGAGAGTACTTTAAATAACGTTAAAAATGTAAATCAGGGGTATGTCACCCATCATGAATGTCTCAACTTTTATTACACGGTAAGGACACATTGTTGTGTGATTATTACTAGCAGTAGGTCCGCTGGATACCCTTCTTGTGAGAGATGGAGAGATTGTATACCACCACTGACCTTGACCTGCACTTGCTATTTTTATTTATCTTAAAGTTTTCGTTATTTTTAGGAGGTTATATCCACATGCTTGACCTGTCATGAGGACATCTTTGTTAGTCCAATGTCTTCTATAAATTTGACTCACTTTGATTCACTCCAGATATGAGATCGCAAAGTCAGCCATTCTCTGAATATGGCTGTTAGAATTTGAATGTATTGTATTGAGGTGTATACAATATTGATATTTCTTTATATGTTAACATAGAAGCTCAACAAGCACTCAGGGATAGGTGGGATAGGTTTTTAGTTGTTCCTTATTATTCATCTCTCTTCTTCAGCCTCTGCCCATCTCCTGTTGGATATGGCCCTCTTGAATAGCACACCTCATAAATCTTTTTTCTGCTAACACCTTGCACTTATTAGAAATAGCCCACAATGGAATACATACAAGCAGTCTACCGACGACCTCTTTGTGAAGGGTGTAGCAACAGTATGGGTAGATAGACGAAATCGGTGAAAGTTTTTTTTTTTAAATTGAATTGTTATTCAGGGAATTGGATGTGGAACCTCAATTTCCACTGGAATGAATGACAATGATTCTAGACCCGTTACACACTAAATATGTGAATAAAAAAACACACTCTGTCATTTTGATAACAGAGCAACTGTCGCCTTATTTATTTAATAACAAAATACACAGCAAAAACAGCCTTTACAGTACAATAAAATAAAAATAAAACACACTTGAAACAAACAAATCAACATGACAATGTTAACAAAAACATGACAATAGAAACTACAGGGGATTCTCAACCCCGCTCACAGCACATTTCCTCACTGTGTACTCTGAATTGTTGAAGATATCGACTTCACCACAATAACTATTCTTTATTATTATGTGATTTAAACAAGTGTTACTTTTTACTATAGATTATTGATTCCGAGAGAGACGTCTTTCCACTTATCAGGTCATTATCAATCTCAATCTCAAGATTGATAATGACCTGATAAGTCGAAAGATGTCTTTCTCGGAATCAATAATCTATAGTAGAAAGAAACACTTGTTTCATTTACATAATTATGGAATTCTACTATGTGTGCACAGACACAATTAATATATTCTTTATTACATGGAGTCGATTCATCGATGTATTTAATAGTTCTATCAAAATTATTAATTCTTTTTCAATTGCGTTTTAAAATAGCAACTTTATTTGCTGAAATACATCTAATGATTACAAAAATATGCATAACTTTATTGTTATTACTATTAATATGTATGTTTTATTTATATACTTATTTATTAAAATATGCAATTTATTCACCACATTAGTCAACTACCCGTGAATAATTGTACTTATCAATAATCAAATGGCGGTGATGATGATGTTCACCTTGGCCGTGAATAGTTCAAATCAACCTGTGTACAAAATAAAATAGACGTATTGTTGTAGTGTTATAATATATTGGAATAATTAGACTGCACATAATGAGGATAATGGGCTGTTATGCAATAATAATATTTATATATATGTATACCATCACGGTATCTCCTACATGTGGTGTAGCCAGTGGACTTATTACTGCACGTAGTAAATGTACAGAGGACTGAGTCAAAAATACATTTTGGCGTTACATTTTCGTGTCGCAATTCTTTATTCTTTTCCATCATCCGTAGGCCACTATTTGGGCACTTGGAATCGTCAGTTTTTACAATGTTTTTTCTCTTTAACAAATTGAAAAAATCACTTTCAGTAACATCATACATATAGGAAACGACAAAAAAAAAATACAAAAAGGAATTATGTAGTATATCAAAGTTATTTCAAGTGTAAAGGGCTCAAAAATAACTTCACGTCAGTATATTCAAATCAATATAAGAGTCAAATTGAATATAAATCGGTCAGTGCTAAATAGGGTGAACAGTCCCATTTAGCATTTCGTCAATGTTGTAAAAAGCTTTTCCAACAAGATACTTCTTCACCTCTCTCTGATACATTTTGTAATCAATCAATCAAATACAGATGGCGTTGCGCCAAAGTGACAATTTTCGTAACTATTGTGTATCTTAGCAACGAAATTGACACTTGCTTGCAACGTCGTCTATATTCTAATGTTAACGGAACGAAAATGTAATGTTAAAATGTGTTTTGACTTCGGGCCCAGACCCCCTAGACAAACATGCACTTGGCGATCGATTACAAACGAATTTTCGTCAATCACTGCAACAATAACGCATAATTATACGGTACATGTAGGTAGATTGTCGAAAATTTCGCCAGTAGTCGATCGCTAAGTACGGTTTGTCTACGTTTGTCCCTGGTGTGTGTCATATATAAATGAAATATTCAGGACCGGTGGCACTCCTCATTCTATGAACAATGAGTTTCTAAAACATACCCTCCTTTACACAAGACTTGTCTCTAAAAGGAGGATATTTAGATTTTAAGTTTTCGTCTATGTATTGTTATATCTGTATTGATTGTTATGTAAACAAAAAAATAAAATAAATAAATTTTATATTTTTTTTGAGATAAAGTGCTAAAGTAAATGCACTATATTTAAATAGTACCTGATTATGCTTGGCATTCTATCATTCTTCTTCTGTTAGTGCCATGTAAGTGCCCTCCCAAAATCGGTTACCATCCTGGTGTAGGCTACCCTGTCCTGTGTCAGCTGGAACAACTCCGCCACGTTCAGGATTCATGTCCATCTTCTTATATTTCCCAGCAAGGACATTCATCTTTCCACACCATGCTTGCCTTCTATTTTGAGGACTATATTTGTCACCACTCAGTATGTGTCCCAAATAAGCAAAGCAAACTTTCTCCGTTTTATTATTGACAACAATTCTTTTTCAATTTTGGCTTTTTGTAATTTCATCCATCTATCCATACTATCATGGCATTTACCATAAGTGGGGTAGACAGCAGACTAACTGTACATAAAGAAAACATGCAAATCGTCTTCTTCATGCCAATAAAAGATCCTACAAGGCAGACACGTGTTGAGCACATTGAATAGGATAGCACGCATGAGGAATTGTACGCTAGTGACGAAAGCGAAAAGTGTATGCAAGGATAGGAGTAACTGGCACTCTATGCTTTCTGCCTACCCTGCAGGGGAAGCGGCATGATGGTGATGAATATTCTTGGATACAGATACTTATAAGAATAGAACTTAGATATGAGTCTTAGTCGAGTTCGCCGGTAGCCTGGAGGTAGAGTCTCGGCCTTATGAACATGAGGTCCGGGGTTCGATCCCAGGCGCCGGCAAACTCCCCTTTCACGACACAAGCTTTTAGCTTACTGTGAAAGGTGTGTAAGGTTGTATTTGGGTTTATAACAAAACCCAGATATATCTTTTTTAAAAAAAAAAAAAAATAAATGCAAACAGCGCTATCTCCTTTCGAGGAGAATTTGAGTTGGGTATACGTATTTGAAATATTATTTGAAGGGATTAGTTGGAAGACATCACATCTTAGCGATAAACTCGCCCTCTGTACATTGAATTGTATAACTGATATTTATATGACACTGTTTTATTTTGTAATATTGTCATCCATGTACAGTGAAGAATAAAATAAATAAATATTTACAATATCAAGTGAAAAAAAGTTTGAAAATAACTTAAGCAAAGAAAAAGTAATATATTTTCATTTAGAGAGTATAACTTTTTACAAGATATTTAAACAAAATATTAAGATGTACTTATTTTGTAAATTTTGATTCTTCTCATAAGGAGATAGCGCTGTTTGCATTTACTATACATTTTATAATTCTTTATATTGCCATCTAGGCAACCACAAAATCTCTATAAATAGAGGTAGGTACCTTGCCTTGGTTTATGCAGTTGATTACCCAATATTGAAACATATATATACACACACACACACACTCTTATATAGAAGTGTGAAATAATTGAAATTCAATATTTGAACAGTGTTTTCTTATCGTTTGCATAAGAAATATTGGATAATGTTGTTTATGTATTATTTTATACCGCATACAGCGGTTATTGTAATCAATACAATATAATCAATTGTTAATAAACCCTGGTTTGGTTAAAAATAACTGATATGGAATTGTTTTGAGATTAAAAATAGCTGTAACGATAATAAATTGAAAACACAAGTGAATGTTTGCGCGTGAGTTGTGCTTTTTTATTTTATTTTTATAGCTCCTTCAGTGTTAGATGGGTCACGTGTGTTTGCTATAAACTTGCCCTTTGTATATTACAGTAATAAATAAATAAATAAAAATCATTTATTGTATTTTTTATCAGTATCTGAATATTTATTTGAGTATTATTTTACTTTGGCCTTCTTTAACGATGATGTTTGCCACCAATCCTGAAAGTCTTTAATTTTGTTGGCACGAAGAGGACAGCTTGCATGTTTATTATATGCAGCTGATTTGCTGGCTACCTCACTTGTAGGATATGCAGTCATGGCATAGTAGTAGTATAGTAGTTACTTTGTCATATGGATGATCATAAAATTATAAGTAAGGCCTGTTTTTATGACACGGTGAGTAGGATTGTGGACAGTGAATCCACTGGCTACCCCATATGGATGTGTTGTGATGGCACTAGATAGATAGATAGAAAACATGTCACAAAGTATCAAATTATTTTTCATGTTAAATCTTTGACCTATTTAAAAAAAAATATTCAGATTTCAAGAATTTATTTCCCTACATATTTCTGAATCAGACACCTATTGTAATATTTATTTACTGCTAATCATTTTGTCTCCATTAATGGATATAGCTCTCTTTAAAACTTTTCTTTACTTTCCGATCTCGAGCAACACAATACCACTGTTTCCCCATCATCCTGATAAAATCGCCAATCCATCTTTTTTGGGGTATTCCTACACTTCCTCTGTCCTCTCGCTTCTTCTGTTCTCATTCAAGAATTATGCTAGTCCACCGGCCATCCTCTCGCCTTGCCATAATAAGATCAGTCCATTGCCATTTTAGCCTATTTGTAGAAAAAGAAATAAATTGCGATATTCCATTCTGTAGAATATTCATTAGGACCATAAAGTTTATAAGAATATTAAAAGGTTGGACTTATTGAAAAAACGAGTAACACGAAGCCAATTAAATAATTTTTTGTGTTTATTCAATTAATAATTAAATTAAAGCCTTAGATACGATAATAATTAATTATTCGCAGCTCACTGCACCGTTCATTAAGCCTTGTTCGCACTTGCCAAGTAATTTAGTAACCAAACGTGACTGAACGGCAATATTTTGGTTAAGTAATTTAGTCACTCACTAAAACTAACTACTTCACTAAATACTCAATTCATTTCACTCTATTTTTTCGGGCGATTAGAGCACCCCCCCCCAAAGCTTATTTATTACTTTGTTGCGTTGCCTGTCCATCTTGCAAATACACTAGCTATAAACTGATGTACTGTTTAGTGAAATGCAATTGCGAACGATTTTTGGTGTGAGTTGCTACTAGCTCAGTTACTAAATTACTCGCCACTCGACTAAATTACTTGGCAAGTGCGAACAAGGCTTTACCGATGATAATGTTTCTGTGGATCGCGTGAATTTCATGATTTTTTCATGAATTATTATTTCATACATAATACATATTATTATCATCATAGTCTGTTTGAGTGTAGTAATTATTACTATTATTATTAATATTTACATGTCGCGTATATTTTTAGATTCATTATTATCTATATACTATACTTTTAGCTCTCCATTATACGTACATTGCTTGTACCTGATAAATACCTACTTAATATTGTTTTTTAACATCGGACGCTCGATGATGCGTCCCGCGTCCCAAACTTTTAATTTACACTATATATATTTTTTTCAATGTGAGTTTTCTAATCGTCATTCATACATATTCTGTATGTCCAGGAGCCTTTTTAGGAGCCACATTAGACAGGAATGAAATATTTGTTTAGTTTTTGTTTTTATTTTTCTTTCTGTGTTTGTACTGTACTGGCAATAATAACAACGAACTCAAAGATGGGCTGATAAGTACAAAAAATATGTTTAATTGTTATTATATTGTATTTTGTAAAATTTTATTGTGTGTTGCCCATTTTTTAAAATAAATAAATAAATAAAAAAAAATATCTCGCCATTTCCCACGAGTGGGGTGGCCTGCGGACTAACAGCATGTAAAAACGCGCAAGTCTCTCCCTTCCGATGTATATATGTATATATATGTAAGATGAATGTTTTACTCCATTTCACTGCGTACAGTCTGGCAGAGACTTGGCTCTTGCCTTTGCATACGGGACGAGACACGGCTTGTCACCAAAACATGCAGATTGGATTCGTCGAAAAGGTGTTGTGTTTCAACATTGTGATCATGTGTATCATCAGGACCATCTCGCAGAATGGCCGACACAACGTTTAATCCAGTATGCGAGGAGTATCGCATATTATGATATATCGCATAGTATATATGTATATATATTTTTTTAATTACATCAGACAGACCAATTATTGCATGCAGTAAACACGCAAATTGTTCTCGCCGTGCCGATAAAAAATAAAGACATTCAGGATGGGCGGCTTGCCTCATTGCTGAATTGTTGATGTTTATTGTCTTATATGTGAGGTATTACGAACACCTAACTGTCTTTGAAGGGACACTCGAAAACTTGCAAAAAGGAGTAGGAAGCCTATTTGCTGGGCACTCCACAGAATATAAAAATTAAATACATTCAAATGTAAAAGGCCCAGGCCGTGAATTGAGAAAAAAAAATAAACAGTAACAAAAAACAGCAAACAGTAAAATACGAGTGACATACGTCATCATTGTTGAAATGAAGATGGTAAATGTGTCGTACGAGATGTTTTGTAAGTGTTGGACTTACTGGACGCTCGAAATTTTCTTAAAAATTTTGAGATTATTGTTTGCCCGGGACTCCACGGAACAAACAGTTATTGTCTGTTTTGTGCTTTTAACATTTATAAAATAAATAAAAAAACATGCATATCCAAGGTTCGAATTTTCTGCTCACCATTCCAGCTTTACAGTATAAACGATGGCTTTGTTTTTTGAGATGCATCTATTTGTATATCGAATATCCCTAACAGAGAAGAAAGAACGAATAGTTGAGTTTAGATGAGTCCTGACTTTGTCAAATAATGTTTGATCATTCCTTATCAAACCATCCTAAAAAAAATTAAAAATCTTCATAATTTGTTGAAAATTTATTTGTTTTTCATTAAAATCTGAGACGACTAGACCATTTCTAGCAAGAACCAGTGTATTTTTTTTAATTATATAAATTTTGAGATTGTAAAATATTGTTTGAGTAAGCGTACTGCGGGTACGTAAGTATTGTAAATCATGTCTCTCTGTGTTGTACGTATCTATATACTATTCTATTGTAATATCCCTCACGGTATATTCGCGGTATTTGCATGTCGCATCATCTGTCACAATACCGTATTACACAGTTGATGATACATCACGCTTTTTGAATAGGTATATTTATACAACACTGTCTATTGCTGTATCATTATCACTGTCACAATGAATTATCTACATTTTATATACCTATTGAGGTATCGCTCATATTTAGGTAAATTTTTCTTTCTACTATAAATTATTGATTACGAGAGAGATGTCTTTCGACCTATATCAGGTCATTAGCAATCTCTCATGCAAATCAAGAGAACGATATTTTTTATAGTAGAAAGAAACGCTTATTTTAAATTACTTAATTATGGAATTCTGGTAGGTTTCCACCGACACAATTAATAAATCGCTCATTATTATTATTATTATGTTGCGTCCAAATCGTGAGTGATCGTAAGGACTATATTAAAAACGACAAATATTGGTTAAAGTTGTTCATGGACGTCCTAAGCGATCTTTAAAGCTAAAATCGAAAGGGTCTCGGTGAATTCTTATTAGGTAGAGAGGGTCAAATCTCCAATTGTAATGTGAAAATATTGTCTCCAATATGTATGTATATTCATTTGTCCGATTAGTTCATGATGGATTCCTTTGAACATTGTGCTCGTACCAATGTAATAAAAATTGTTAATTAAGCTAAAAACTGAACGCTAGAGTCTTTCGGGTTTTCGATCTAGTCATCCCGGGTTCGAATCTTCCAGCTGCCAACATCCTCCATCTTCACGACACTAGTGAAGGTGTTTGTTGGGGTTGCTTCAGGTTTATCGCAAATCCAGATTGATTTTCAGTTTAGAGTCCGTTGAGAGCCAATGATTGTTCATTGAGTTCCTCTTTATTTTAACGAATGAATGAATCGTTTATTCTTCCACATATGTATAAGTATAGCAAACGATACGTAATATAAGAAGACAATACATACATAGAAAGATAAAATAAAATAAAAACATTAAAGATAGTAAAGTTTCGAATAATCAAAATAGGTAAAGGTTAAAAGATTTACAGACATTAAATACCTAACACAAATGAATCAGCAATAAGAAAATTTGATATAAAGTTAAATAATTCATGATTAAATATAATGTATTATTAAAATAATGTATAGGATATTAAAACTTCTGAAGATTATGATAGAAATTTCTATGAAAAAAGTATATAATTAAAAAGATAGGACAAATAAAATTATAAAATGCCTTCAGTGATAGAAATGAATTGTTAAAGTAATTGATACGATAAGAATGAAGAAAAGTAAAAGTCAAAAAAATAAAACTATGAGGTCAGTACTTATAAATAAGTATGTGGAGTAATTTTACTGCCGTACGAATTTCCATTAGCAAAATCACTCAATATTGGGTGGAATGCCTAAAGAATTGTCCATTCTGACGCAGTATTGTGTTAATGTGTCTATAGAGGATATATAGACACATATAGAGGTGATTGCACATGTGGGGATAGCAGTATGCAATATGATTAATATTATTATAACCTGTCGAAATTATTCAATATTATTCTGTCGAACTTAATATGCTAATACTACATACAACTAGGTACTACTAAACTAATATTATAAGTGATGATAACGTGTAATTATTTGTTATCATCACATACCAGGTAGTTGGTTATATAATATATAGATATACCTATTCGCATATTGCGAAACGGCGAAATATATGTAGATGGAAGATACATAGGTATTTTACTTAATTTTGTAGGCACACACGTAATAACATATTATGTACTACTACTACTATATGTACAATACTACTGTGTATCTTGATATTAGGTATGTATGTATCAGTGGCGTGCTTTTCATACATGTAAAAAAGAACCGCATACCTACAAATTACATTTATGTGCTGTTCATATATTCAAAATATCAACGCATGTGTGTGCACAACAAATGTGCATAAGCACATTTATTTATTGGACAGTGTAATTTATTCCTTCACTGCATTTTGTATAATAAATTGTTATTATATTATTTTGATGTTATGATGATGATGACAGATGATTTCTTCAGCGCCGTTTAATGGAGAATCCATCTCAAGGGTGCAGGAAGGTTAATCAGCGAAACTCGCTTTCTGAAGTTTTATTGTCACTCACTTCACCCGCTATGTGTTGTGGGTAGGTGATGTTATGCTGATGTCTCTGTTTAATATTGCAGGACATTAGGTATAAACTAGACCGTAATATTCTTAGAAACGGTTGTTCCTGAAGATATACATAATATTATTTCTCTCAAACTGCACAATTTCTTATTGATTTAATTTATTCCGTAATCTGGTTTCGGTTTTAAATTTCATACACAAAAATGAATAGATCAGGTATTTCCTTAAATTCCTATAATGTATTCCAAATTTGAGATAAGGGGCGAGAGGGATAAGTATGAAATCTGATTTTTTTCTGAAATTTTCACGCCAAATTCCGAAAGCGAAGAGCAAAATTTTTCCAATGCATTACCAATATAAAAAAAATCAAGTCCACCACTGGTATATACGAATAACTGACAACAACATTTCGGCATGGCCTTGACTGGTTGCAGTCGAATATTTTTGTTGTATACCTATTAGCGTGTGTTGAATTATGTAGGTATTTGTGTATTCCTCTATACTCTATACAAATATGTGTAGCGTTTTTGGTCCTGTCTCATCGATATTATGTATGCCTACCATCAAGTAGGATATATGCGTACGATCAAGTAGCATAATATATGCCTGCCATCAAGTAGGATATATACCTACCATCAAGTATGATATATACCTACCATCAAGTAGACTTACTGTCAAAATTGTCGATTACATCAAATTTCGATTCCTGGTCAGGGCAAATACCTCTTACAAATTGTTCTGCGTCTGGGTGTTACATGTATACATGTGTTTAGTGCATTGTATATGTGTGTCTTGTCGCGTTAATATCCATAATACATACTACCTCATAATACATAATACCTCGATATGTGTGAATTGTCTATACATGTTATGTTATTACTGGATCTCACACAAGTGGAGTAGACAGTGGATCAACATAGCATGTAATGAACAAACCTACAAGTAGGTAGTCTTTTCCGTGTCGTAAAAACAAGATATTCGGGATGACTCTTAATATCTCACTCCTGAATCGAAGATTTTAAATGTCTTATACTTAATATTTTATGAATAATTATTTGTCTTTTACAGACTCGTATCTTTCTTAGAGCGACTTTATTGTACAAAATATTTAAATACAAAAATAATAAGCAGTAATTATTTATATATTTATTCAATTTTACAGAGAAATGCAATCAAATATGCTTTTTAAAGATAATTTTTACAATAGACGAGTTTATTGCAGATAATGTAAATGTTACATTTATGAAATATTCTTATGAGGCGGTTTTGGTTGGCTTGTTTCTTGCTCTAGTGGACAAAAGGTTTGCTTTGAAGAGCAGATAATTAAGAGTTATCCAACTTCCAGAGGCCTGAGTCAATAACACATTTTCACGTTACGTTTTCGTTCCGTTAGCGTTCAAATGCAGACGATGTTGCGCCAAAGTGTTAATTTTCGTAACTATTGTGTATCTTCGCAACGAAATTGACGCTTGCAACTTCGTATATACTCGAACGTTAACGGAACGAAAACGTAACGTGAAAATGTGTTATTGACTCAGGCCTCAGGTATGGAAACTAGTTTTCTATGTAAAAAAACCCGAAATATTTGAGCGAAGACCCTTGTACGTTCAAGCTACACTTTTATTTGAACCGTAAAGAAATTTCTGTTGGAACTCTGTCGTTTAACTATTCTTCAAGAAAAATGAGGAGTATAATAATAATATGTTTTGATGGATACATTTCTTTCTCGGTATTACATAATAACTTTATTAGAACCAGATACGTAGGTATTGTGTACTTACTGTGATTATTATTCTGTCTGATATGTCGTTGATTGCAGTTAAATTTGATCTGCGTTCCATTGCGTTCTTCCGAGAAGTGAATGTGTATGTGTATTATATTAATCAATGACAAACTATTATGTATCGTTATTATGACCTCAATGACGATAGTTTTGTATCCAAGCTGCAAATTATGAAATTGATTCCTTTCGTAGGTGGTTGGTTTATTCGTATGAAAGGTGAACTCATAGAATGAGAGATTTTGCCCGTTGTTGACTTGCTCGTTTTCACATATCTCAAAGTTGTTGAAAAATCTTGAAAGAAACGAGGATATTCGATATACTTACTGGATCTTGAAAGCACAAACTGTTTTTACTTACACCTTTGTCGTGGCAGCCAGCTGAAAAGGCAGACCATTCAAAACCGTTGAAGTCTTTTTATTTATTTATTTTCGACAACAATCAATATTTAATGCAATACATACCACAAAAGTCCCCTATTTTACCACAGTATAAAAAAATCGAAGCAACTAAAACAAAATTAAAAAAAAAACAATAATAAACAAGGAAATACAATAATACCATAAGAGAACAGTTAAATATAATAATCAATCATAATATAATACAACATAATACAATTTATAAAATAAAATATAGTAAAATTGAGGCTTTACAATATCTTATTCCAGTGTAAAGATCTCTCTGTCAATGCAATTTGGTTATATGTACAAAATTACGCTAATTGGTTATTTGAGACCTTTCGTGTTGTTGGACGGGACTCCGCATGATTTGCGGGTTCTGGGAAGTCCGGAGGTATTCAAGACCCTCTTGTTCACGAACGGTTATGATTGCTGAAACGCGCCCTTGCAGTGGTTTTTCATAAAACGGCGAATTTAAAATAAATTTTCTAGATTTCAGGAAATCAAATTATTATGTATAAATTTACATTCTAAGAATAGAAATGTTCATGCAGATAAGTTCCTATGAATTTTCGCATGTGTGGAAAATCTTTGAGAAAAAGTAAGATTAAGCAATTTAATAAATCTATTAAATTGCTTTATACTCTTTTTTACTAATATCACGAATGAATGCGAACAATTTAATAATAATTTTGTGCGACTTTGCTCCGTGGAAAACTATTTAGATTAAATCTTCATTACCTGAAAGATGGATATTAACTACATACATACGAATGAATTTAGATAATATATTATGTAATACGGACGGGACCGAAATGCTCGGATATTATTTGGAGCAATTACTTGTACTATTCGTGTATAGGTTGATTAATACTGGGTCTATTTATGTTTATCTGTGGAATCCTTGAAATGTAATGGTTCTACTTTTTTTCTGCAATTTTTAAGTATCCCGTCAAAGAGAAGTGTTTGTTAAACTTCAATTCAGAAATGAGATATCATGCTACCCACCCACGAATATCTATTTTTGAGGCACGAAGCGGACCACTCTTTTGGGAGATGTCGCGATGATAATGGATGGATATTGGTTTTAAAAGTTTAGCTTCCGAAGCAGTGATCTTATAGCTTTCCGATCTTGTGCGCTGTACTGATGATTACCAGATATTTACCTTAGATTTTATCCAAGGACTTATGTTTAAGCCTGGATTAATACAAATTTAATTGGATTGATGTAATACGTATTTTTTTCGAGAGGTGTTAATTCTCATTACATGCGTTACGGTGTAATTCCAGAGAAATTAATAGAATCAATAAGGCAATTTAAGATACGCATGTAGAATGAAAGGATGCGTAATAAATATAGTATAAAACAAATATTAAATAATAAAAAAACATGATCTAGTGTTTGGTCAGATGTAAACATATCATTTCTTAAGGACTGGATATAATATTGACTATATAATATTAACTGGATATAATATTAATATAATATTGAGCAAACTTTCCTCGCTCGGTTAGTCCACGTATTATTATTTGATAAGTTAACACTAAACCTACCGACATTTTATGTATACCTATTCCTACCACGAGCGGTCAAATGACCGCTTCAAAAAAATAAATATATATCATTAGTATAGAACTTTTTTTTTGCTAATTAGATAGTAAAAACATATTTTTGTTCTATTTAGAAAAGTTTTATGCACATTTATGCATTTTTAGCATATTTTTTACATATTATAGAATTTAATATTTTGCGTCGCATATTTTCCACATACGTAAGTAATTTTAACTTTTTCACAAATTGACCTAATAATATCTTATTTGATAAGATTTCCGTCCAGATGAATCTATAAATGTATTTTGTTCTTGTTTCTGATGAACATTCTTGGCGTAGCTGTGTCTCTTTCTGACATTAGGTCTTCTTGTGCCAACTGAAATAAAAATTATTCCTTCGAAATTTCTTCACCCGTCATTTCCTTATATTACAAGTATTTATCCCGGCTAAATCTAAGATATTGAGAAAAAAAATCTAAATGTTTAAAATACCTATAAAGGTATTTTAAACATTTAGATTTTACAGCATACTTTCTGGCTATTTAAGTTCCCCAAGTGAGGCTGATGGTTCTCTTTCTTTGTCTCTTCCCAAATATGGAGGACCGTTTACTATGTACTTATTCACAACTTATATCGAAAGACAACCAAAATTTTATACCAAATTTGTCCGATTTATTGGGCAAGTATAGAGTTAATCTACGACGTGCTTTTATTAGGAAATAATTGTTCATCTATGGAGAGACAAATGCTCCTGGATTATAACAGTTTTGACTGTTTTCGATGAAATTGGACCAAAATTGAGAGATGAAAGCAAACTCATCGTTTTGTAGGCATTAGCCACTTTGACTTCTATTGTAAAACCGAACAAATCTCTAAAATGATTTCTATAAAGTATGTTGTCGTTGTTGACTCGTTGACGAAAAAAAAAAAAGTTGTCGAGGAAAATAACGAACCCCATTTCTTATTCCATAAATATGATAGATACATATTTTTAGGCACAAGCTAGGCATTTGTTTCAATCGCTTGTTTGTTCATACTAGAGGTCCTAAAACTTTTTTGTTTCACAGACCACTCGCCATATTTTTCGGTTTTGGCTAGACCTAACCATACTTGATATTAATAATTTATACATTTATCAACTTCAAATGCATTTCTGACATCTGGTATAATGTAACTCACATTGAAAGATTGTTCTTCAATAGTGCTTATTCCGATCAGTTCCTCTTTCTAATGACAATTTCTCTTCGTATTGACAACGCTCATTTCTGCGATTATGTAAAAAAAATAGGTATTATTTGTATATGTGGATGATTCCATGGAGTGCCAAAAGTAAAATCAAGTCCTGTTTGTATGATATCCATTATCGTTGACCCCCATTTTCTTTTCATAAACCCCCACTTTTTTCCGCCGACATGGACTCTTTGTAGGTATTCTTAGATCTCTTGAAGTCGATATTGATCACTTTGGGAATCATTGGTTAACGCTGTAGATCCACAACTACACCACGGACTTATAAATTTTTTTTTTATTTGTACACTTTCCGAAAAATAAAGTAGTTAATAACAGGAATTGTTCAAAAGGTCAAATGACCGCTCGTGGTAGACTAGACATGCAATAAAAAAAAATCAGAAACTAAAAAATAAAAAAAGTTGTGAATATTCAAAAATGGAATATATCCATATTATAGGAAAAGTCAGAAAGTTACATGTCGATACAGCAACGTTATGTACAAGAAATTCTAAACGAAATTTCAAAAACGGTCATTTGACCGCGCACGGTAGGTTTAGTGTTAATATAATAATTGTGGTTTTATTCCGATTACATGCACCTACTTAGTGTTATCGTAATCAATGGCATACGTTGTTCTCGTTATCTGACTTGAACTGGTATTTTTATCGCCAACTGTATGACCCATTAATGCAGTTCATTGTTGCAGCAGTAATGTTCTGGTACTCGCTCATTCACTGACCAATTTTGTACAATAAATTCGTATTGCGTATTGAAGTGCTGACATTACCTGAAAAATATATTGCATTGAAATTATTTTATACATTATCCTATTACAGCATCACAAATGGGGTAGCCAGTAGACTAAAAATATGCAGGTCCTTCTTTTCGTGTCAATAAAGAATAAGAATATTAGCATGGGTGGCATCCCAATCATTAAGGGTTGTTTCAGGAATGGTAGTTCCTATGTCATCCACACTCATCGTGCAAAATCTTATATTTATATGAGAGGCCTCAGAGATCGCCTGAAGGGCTCCCCCCGACAAAAATGGCATCTCAATCAGTGCCGAATTGAATGTTTTATTCAAGATGTAAAAAAAAACCATTCATTCATACCAATAACGAGGTTTTCCATAATTAGAGTAGCCAGCAGATTAACTGCGTGTAATAAGCATCAAGTCTTTCTCTACGAGGCCAAAAAATTAAGATGTTCTGAATCGCAATATTGACTCTTGACTTATCTACACAAATTTTCGATTGCCTTCCTAAACAGAGATGTTCTTTCTTATTCTTCTTAAATGGACACCGGACCCTAAACACAGAAGGCTTCTCTTTCGACATGGAGATCTAGATAATACATCGTTTTGGGAATGTTTTTGGAGACGAGCATAGCCCATCGAGAAGTCGTACTTTGTTTAAAAATTACGTGGATTGATCGTGTCGAAGAAAAGTCTCATTTCGACTAGTTACACGGAAAACGCGCATGAAAACTTATTCGAAGTTTCTTCTCTTTGGTCTACCGTAGGTTATTGACCTTTATATCGGGGTTGCTCCTTTATCACTATTTATTTTTAATTTAATGATGTAACAGTTTTTATGATAATACAATTTCTACTTTACATCGCTAATTATATATTTAGCCGATGAAATCAGTTTATTCTTTTGTAAGAAAACTTTGGTACACATACTAATTTTCTATTGTTTTCAAGAGTTATTATTTGCATTTCTACGTTTGTTTTCACGATTGTTGTTTTGCAAATATTCGTATCTGTAAGTGACGTGTTATTTTTAATACCGAAGCCATTTTTTCCGATTGTGCAAAGTTCAACGTTTCACCTTTTGAATTTTATATTGGGATATCATAATGATAATAATAGTAATAATAAAAATAATATAGTAGGGTTTATGTCTGGAATCATCTGGTTGGTTTGCGAAATCCTTAGTGTCGGTGGTGTGTGTGGCGCGGTGTGGTGTTCGCTATTATAATGTGGGTTAAGTGTGAACGATCGATATGGACATCGCAGGCATAGGGTGGCGGGCTGGTAGCTGGCGGTATATCAGTATAGTGGGAAAGCAGAGGGTGGTGTTTGGGAAGGTGCGCGCATGTGCTCCTGATATTACATCACCCGCCGCCGGGATTTCCTTTCGTCCGTCCGTCTCCCTCGTGACATTCCCAAGTAGCCCCGGATATCATCCAGACGCTATCTGCACAAAATATATTTCAACACTCACTGTTGCATCTTCCATTTAAATCTCTTATTATATTAATCTAATTCTAAATATTGCTAGATAATTCTCAATCAGCAATCCTTGCCCGTCAGTATTGTGACTGTTACTGCCTTACCATTTTGGGATAGGTCAGTTGTTATTCCTTCCCGTCGCCTGACCTGACGTAATTCATCTGTTCAGTTTTTCGCGGCTGTGCTTTAACCGGCCGGCTTTCAGTTGTTTCAATCGTCAACCTTCCACGACTTTATCGCAAATTATAACTGAAACTGTCTTCTATAACCAAAGAAAACCATCTTAGCGTGAAAAAATTAAAGTGATTATTGTTTTAAATTAGTTTTCCAGTTTGATTTGACTTTGAATCGAGGAGAGTTCTGAGAACAAAGTGCAATTTCAATTATCGGGTGTCGTTTTTAATTGAGGCTTATAAAATTAGTGGTGTGTCGTTGTTTTGTGCTTGTCCCGCTACCCTGTGCACTCCGGTGGCTGTAGTGCGGGGAGAGGGCGCTGGGAGGGCGCCCCGCTACGGCAAGGGAGTCCGACTCAAGGGGTCTTCCCCCCGGGACTCCCCTGGACTCCACCGTCACATGCGGCACCGCGTACATGGATCCCTAGAAGAGACCCACTTCTATCAACTTAATGGTGGGTTTGAAACAAATTATATATTTTTTATTTTATGAACGCGAAATCTTCGCGATAATTCCATTTTACTCTTGTGTCCATTTTTGAGACTGGATTAATTTTTGGATTATAAAATATTTTTATCCTCGTTTGTTTTAATACTATCAATTTTTTAGTACATTTGTGATACTTTCACATATTGAGTTTGTTCAAAATCTTTACTTACAAAATTTTGTATTTTTAACTTGATAATCATTTTGCTAAAGGTTATACTTTTATGAATCTATATCTATTCAGCTTCCCAGCTACCTAAGCACATTTTTTCTTTTGTTGAGAAAACATTCAAAACGAATTCCACCTCAAAACTAATTTGGAGTCAATGAAGAATTACACACGGATTAGTGTGTTAATAATATTTTTAGTTTCTTTTTATTACTATTTTTCTTACCATATTAAAGCGAAAATTACAGTCTTCCATACATAGATTAAATTTAATTATTCGGATCATTCTAGATTTATCCATGGAAGAATCGGGAACACGCTGAAAACGTTTTAGTATTATCGAACCTTACGGATAAATGGAAGTCCCCAGACTTCTGAGCTATCTTGGTTGTCGGTGTGTCTCCTTCAATAATGAAGTTAGTTCACACGTCTTGAATGTCTATTTATTTTATGGCACAGCGAGGACGATCAATTTGGGGCGACGAGGGGGTTCTTTGATTACGTGCAGTTAGTCCACTGACTACTCCACTTGTGTATAATACTGTGATGATATAGATCATGGGTGTCCAACCTTTTCAGCAGCCGGGCCAAATTTCAGAATGAGATTTCCTACCGGGCCGCACAACAGTATACCTACTCCATATATGGAACATTTAATAATTTTACTTCACCTTCAAATTTCTACCCCCCCCCCCCCCCCGTCAGCAAATTTTCAAAATGGTATAGGAATTTGATATGTTACAAAACTCCTCGGTTTTCTTTAAGAATATTTTCTCGAAATACCTCTTTCAAAAAGTAACGGGTATTTACTTATACCGACTATTATTTTATTTAAAAAAATGTGCATATGCTTCACGGGCCGCACGGAGACACCCAACGGGCCGCGGGTTGGCCACCCTTGATATAGATGGATATCAAGAAATGTGATTTCCGCTGATAATGTTTTTTTTTTCCGCCATAACTGTATATAATTTCATACGCATCACGATGATGTTCTTTGATTTATTTATCTTGTATAAAAACTAGAATAGGTACGTCTCGATCGAGGTTATTTAAATATAAAAACATCAGTTGAGTAATAAATGTGTTACAACAACAAATTATTATAATATTAATTTACATCGCCATTTTTCGTAATTGATGTTCTTGAACTCCTTGTATTTCGTACAATGAGTTAGATTCGAAACACTGCTTTTGGGTCAAATTCTATAATAAGTTGTCCGGTAGTACCTTGAACGAAAATATATTATATTGATTATCATAATTGTATTTATTATTGTCTTTCACTGTACTCTGTTATAAGAGATCATGAGGCAACCAGATGTGAACTGGGGGGGAGGGTTGCATTGCAGATTATAATTATGTGATTATTTATTCCTTTGCATAGTTTGATTTCGATAGATAGAGTACGAAACTTATGAAAAATCGAAAACTTCTAGAAACGGGTGGGAAATTGGAGCTGCCGTGATGGTATAGATAAATAGTATACACTGCCTACATGAATGGTGTTTTTGTATTTGGATGTGGAAAAAATCAATGTAAAAAAAGTTATCAAGGATTATATTTTTGTCTTCGATTTTCATTGGTATAGAAACAGGTGTTATTGAACTATCAACTATTTACCAATCTTATTATTAGATATGTATGGATTTTGAAATCGAGTAATGTCTGTTCGACACGAAATGAGTATAAAGATGAGAGCGAAAGTTTGTTAAAGTTGGCTTACGATTAATAAAATTTTGTGGAGGCTCTAAGTTATCTCTGTTTTATTTTTAGAATGCAACATGAGCTTCTCAATCAGAGTTGCCAAGTCTACGTATTTTTACGTAAATCTACGTACTTTAGGTCTTTTAGTGAAACCTACGGCTTTTAGTTCTCGAATGTACCACTTATCCAAAATATTCCTTAACAAATCCGATGAGATTATGATTTTTTTTCTTTTTTTTTAAAATATGTATCTGGGTTTTTGTTATAAACCCAAATACAACCTTATGCACTTTTCACAGTAAGCTACTAAAAGCTTGTGTCGTGAAAAGGGAGTTTGCCGGCACCTGGTATCGTACCACGGATCCCGTGTTCACGAGGCCGAGACTCTACCTCCAGGCTACCGACGAACTCATAACGACGAACAGAAATATTTCAAATAGGAGAGAAGGGGGCAGACATATTGATTACAAAGAAAATCACAATATTGAGGAATTTGAGGCCCATAGAGTTCTCATTTTCGAAAAATCGACCGTAAATATCAGTCAACCGTAAAACATCATTTCAAATTTCCATACCTTGCTAGCGACAGTGCCAAATAGCGACATAGATTGCTCGGCACCAAAGTCACATACTGTTCGTCCTGAATGTATTCCAATGCTAACTCTGTGGTAGAGGATATCTTAATATGTTCTCTTGTTTTTCAATCTCGTATTTCGTTTGTGTTACTGTGGGAAGCATGTAATAAATATGTTTTTAAGTAATGTAGAGTTTTCTCTTAAAAAATAGATAGGTATATTGTGGAAAATAAAATTGAAGAAATGTTCGTTATGATAATATGAACATTCACTGATTCTTCAAACTTCGAAACATTTTTTTGCTAAAAACATCGCTGAATCACGTTTTGTATAACTAAGTGCAAATGAATAATTTATTTGTGTCTTCGGTATTAGTCAAATATCATATTATGAGAAAATACCCGACTACTTATTTTTACATACGTAGTCGTCGCCCTATAGCTGTTAGATTATGTGGTGTTCTCACTTTGGCGAATATCGCCAGCCATTTGAACCGTGTGAACAAAATGACAGCTAGTCTGAAACGATAAAAACCAGTAGAAACGATATCGTCTCGAGTTGACCACCTTCCAACTTTTTCGTCAGAATGAACGATTCGCGCATGCGCAGATGTACGCGGTGTTCGTATCTATGGTAAAAACTGTATAACCTATACATTTTATAATGTTTCCCGCTTCGTGACAGCTGTTATCTTTGTTGTTGGTTTGTGGCGTTTGTTTCCTTAATTAAAAGGCGCCTTATAACCTCTACTATAACATTTTCGACTAAAAAAAACACTTCGCGATCTCCATCTCGACGTCCGCCATTTTGAAAAATGTCAAAATCATAGCGCATCTGACAGATCGTTTCTATATCGGTGGACTTTGTGAACAGAGGTGTGACGATCAATGGATATCCGGCGAATTTTGTTTTTTCGCCTGGCGATATTCGCCAAATGTGAACACCCCATTAGTCAGTTAAACGAATTGTTAGGGGTTCAATTCAAATACAGTCATTCAATCGAATGACTAACCGTTTCGTTGAATCACAATGACTCGACAATCGTTTGATGTTCTGCCCGATCGAAGCTAGCCCGATTGTTGAAATTTATTTCTTAATTTGTGGCGTTAGGATTGTTATACGTTGCGTTAATAAACAATCAGACCTCTGTTGACATTCAATTGAATATCGGCGTATACCATTCATTTAACTAGCTGATTCAAACTATCTGGCGGGCCACACATATTATGTACATTATGATTAAGGCTTGCCCATGCCTCTCTCTTGGATTTATGGATGTTACGGCAATATCAGTTCCTATTTCTACCATCTCAGGCACATAAATAATTTGTTGTATTGCGGAGATTCTTAACGAATCGTGTTGCTGTTTACAATAACATTACGTTTTCGTGTTTCTTATGTGAAAATCAATATTTGGCGCGAATCACATACGTACGAGTGTTACTTAACTATGTGTAGTAGTAATGAATTAATATTAGTTAGGTGGCCACTCTAATGTATCGTTGTTATTATTATGTAAATCAAGTGACGATTAATGCTACGCCATCCTCTCCCGCACCCCCAATGAGGTTTATGCAGTGCAGATATTGTACTGTAGTAATACATAACGTACTACCCTAACACATGAAAGTGCCGATCCAACACCATGCGCATAATGTACAACACTTTACAGACATTATGTGTAGGTACGTAAGACACGAAATGGACAGCGGTATGGTCGAATAACGGATATCGAATTCGGGTGACACATGCTAACATGGATAGCCATATTCGGTCATTGTCATGCCATCTTTAGTTCAGAGCGAGTTCAGGCTTGTGGACAGGGTGGAGTAAAATGACGTGTTGTTTGTAAGATAATGACATCCGATATCTGTGGGAGAAGAGAGGTTAGGAAATGTTCGTTGCTTTTCGTGGTTTTACTTTCGAGCCTGTATGACAGCGGATTCGGTTGCCACAAGCAAACAACCAATTTTGCCTTCAATAATTTCTGTACTTTTCGGTAGATTTGGTCTGTACTATTTCCCGCAAGTTTTCGGGTGTTCTGTAAAAGGCAGATATTCGAAAAATAAAGAGGTTTTACATCTTAAATTCAGCGATGAGGTTTGTCACCCATACTGAATGCCTTGTCGTAAATAGGTAAGATATTATGAACCCCCATGACAATGAATTTTCAGGAAATTTTGATGTACATAAAAAATGGCCTTTCTGTGCTTTTATTTATCGTAATTTGCAATGATTTCGAATATCTTTCGGAATATATTGATTGAAGTATCCGGCCGGATATTGGACTATCACCGGAGTCAAATAGTAAAATTCGGTTATCCGTTTCATTACTAGCCTGCATAGTGTTGTCACAATATGACTGTAGTGACCCTGACCTACGGAACGAGCTTATAAATGATATTATTTCATTGGCCTTGACTTTTCATTCCTTCCAAATATTTGTATAGTAAGTATAGGCTATTAATTATTACTTATTAACTATTTGGAACAGGTTTTCGCCTTTGGTCTATAATAGAACGCAATTTCATTTCGCAATGTCACGAGATCTTGCGACGGTTTTGATAATGATGCATAATTTTTCAATTCGCCAATACAAACATTTGGATAAATCGTTTGAACGATCCTAAAAGATGAAAGACGTCTCTCTCGTGTTTGTTTAGTCTACAGCGGAAGGAAACGCTCGTTTCAATTTATCCAATTATGGAATTCTACTACTTGTGTACCATCACAATAGATAACACTAACATTAATTCTCAGTTGGTACTCCCATTTTGTTTACGTTTTTTACAAGGCAAGGGAATGATTGAAGGCAAGCATCATTGCTGAATTGAATATCTGTGTCACTAGGCCCAATCTATCCTAGTGGTCTCCAACTTTTTAATTTCCGCGGACCGGTCGACGCTTGATAATTTTAAAGCCGCCTGCTGGGGAGGAGACGTTGATTGTTTACAAAAGTTCCCCTTCAGTTTAAATTTTAACCCCCCCCCCGCATTGATACATTTCCGAAAAGGTATAGGAATAAAACATATTTAACGGCATATTCGGTGATGAATCCATTTTTGGCCTTGCCAATTTTTTGAAAAACTTTTTTTCAATTTTTACTCCAGCTTTTATAAACTTTTCACTTCATCAATTTTTTCAAATCCCATGCTCGAAAGTACTCTTTCTCGTATTTGACTCTAGCCATTTAAAAAAAAAATAACAAATGCTGATCCCCTTTTCCCTAAACAAAAAAAATATTGTAGTACTTTTCATACTTTGAAAATAGATTTTATTAAATTCATAACAAGTTTGGAATGTATTTGATTTTGATGCTATATCGGCATTCATCTGTTTCTGCTTAAAACTTTAAAAGTGTCATTTAAGTCAGCATTTGCAAAGGGCATAATTATTCTTTTTTTTATCGTTTTCATTCAAATATTGATATTGAAAATTGTGGAGACACTTGCCGAGCCAGTTGTCTTAATGTATCTCTATCTATATATGTCTGTTTGCACAATTTTTTATCGCCAGGTGAATTATTCTTGTAGATACTCATCAAAATTAGGTCAAGTTGTTATTTCTTGTAATAAAAACTTCTGCTTGTTTGGTAAATTAGTATCTAGTATTGTTGTATACAATGTTTTCAGTAACCTAACCATACAGGAAACCCAAGTAGCTGATGTTCTGTCAATAGTATATATACTAGGCAATCATTAACTATTTTTTGCTTTGTTATAATATTAACAAGTAATGTTATCAAAGAATAGCATTCAAAGAAAACTTTTGTTGCAATCTGTTTATGTTTTTGCTAAGTTACATGTCTCTACCATTTTACATCTTTCACCAGTGTAGCAGTATAGCTACTATTGCATGTAATGAATAATTATACTCTTTGTGTTATAAAGATAATGAAAAACTTTACATATAAGACAATAATTAATATTTAGAATCAGGCATGCCACCCGTCCTGATTTTTTTTATTGGTATAAAGAGGATAGTCTAGATATTTATAACATGCAGAGTTTGTCGGATGGCTGCTCCACTTGTGGGACATACCACGATAATATAGTAGTAGTAGTAGTAGCTATAAAAATAAAACATTCAGGATAGGTGGCATACTTCCCTAATTGATGATGTTAAATTCCTCACACGTTTTTGGGTTAGTTGGAAGATATCGCGCTTCTGCGATAAACTCGCCCTTTGCACAAAATTTATTTGTGTATTTTAAATTGTTTATTTTGTTTTGTTGATTTTTTGTGCAATAATGGTTTTTATTATTATTATTGGCAAAAAACTGCAGTAATTTGAAACCGAGATTGCTTAGAATCTTAGCCAATTTTTTTTGTTTATTAAAATGAGATAAAAATATGTTGTACTTATGATTGATCAACTTGTAATGCAATATTGTTGGTTCTGACCCTTAGTATAAATAATAAGCAAGAGGTTGAAGGCTAAAAGTGTTAATGTGTTTGTATGTTTGATTGTTACAGAGACATCAGTACAGAGAGGAGACACTTGCACTGGACCACCAGCCACACAACACAAGCCATCGTGCATGACTCCCTTTAATCTATTACCAGCTTATAGGTCAGTTAGAGACATACACATGTTTTTCTTCCATCTCACAATGTACACCATCTAAAAAAACAATTTTGCCGGCAGTTACAATTTTGTTTTGAAAAAACTCATCCTCATTATTGTTGTAAGAAAAATCACTATATGACAAATAATTCAGCGAGTGCAGATCAAGGTCATATCCACATTGCAGAAGAATTGCATGTACTAACAATGTCGATGTACTATTTTAGTGTTGTGATTCAGATTATTTAATACATTAATAAAACCTTACTGGCCGGCCAAGGTATAAAACATAAACAAGATTGAAGTACAATAGGTAAAATGCCAAAAAGTGGGCTTATTGCGTAAGTAATCTTTTCCAGCCAACCTCATTCAATTATTGCTTTAAAATTAGGCTGTATCTTAAAAGTGAGGACTGTTTTTAACATTTTGTTTTATTTTTGATTTCAGAACATCAAAATTTTTAAGCAGTAGGCATCGGATCTTGCAACCGTTTAGAGAAACGTGACTATCAGCCGTGGTGGATGTATACGGAAACAAGCGAATGAATTTGTCATCATTGGACAAACCGACGTCGCGTCGTCGTTCAACACGTCACCACCGTCATCAACCCGTAGTAGAGAACAGCAACCTGCCCAAGATATAATATATAAAATATAACCTCTCCAATGTGATATATTGACGCGTCACATTGTAAACGCGATCGCGCACACGTCTTGTATATATACTTAAATATATAAATAACATCATATGCACCGCGTGCGAGAACACATATTCGCCGCAGTCGCAAACATCATTTCCTTGATCCATAACTTCTACTACAACTATTACTAATACTAAATGTAGATAGAAAGTAGTGTTGTGCAATAGTAAAAAATATATATTTATTATTATTATTATACGTACGAATGTTATTATCCTTTTGCCGTCTGCGAAGACGACGATTCGTATTCTGCGCTAGTAATTGTATGTTTGATTGTATTTGCTCTTGCGACACTTGTTAAGTATTCACCGATACACACTATATTTTGAGAAACGGCCATCGCTGACAGAGGAGACAATAGTATTTGCAGGTTGGTATCACTGATATTTATAAATTAAAATATTCTGAATATAGAACTTTTTCTGTTGCCTTATTGTGTATCTCACTCGATAACAACTTTCAGTTGGCAGCTGATCATTTTTCCAAAAAGATAATCGCTATTGCATCAGCTGACAACATGTGTAGTATCGATGAGGTTTGAGGTTTAAACCAAATGAGGTTTGAGGTTCAAACCAAATGAGGTTTATTATCAACTGAAAATATATTATCTGATTCTTGAATGAATGATATTAACAATTTTAAGTAACTGTTTGCATTTAGTCAGTAGTAATCAGACCTTTGTTAGTCAATGTTGCCGTATGATAAAATTTCATTCTTCTTCTTCTTCTTGTGCCGCTCCTATCGGAGGTTGGCGACCATCTCTTGATACTCTTCACGCTCCTGGGTCAGTCTGATGAGGGTTGCTGCATCCGGTATTCCAAACCACTGCCGAAGATTCTTGAGCCATGATGCTCTTTTGCGCCCCAAACCCCGTCTGCCCTCTATCTTACCCTCTACTATAAGCTGCAGAAGGGCATATTTTTCTCCACGGAATATGTGGCCAAAGTATGCGGCCTTTCGTCTTTTAACAGTGGTCATTAGCTCTCTATCTTTTTGCATTATATTTAGAACTGTTTCGTTGGACACTCGATCAGTCCATGAGATACGCAGCATTCTTCTGTACAACCACATTTCAAATGCCTCAATTTTATTTATCATGGAGATTTTGAGAGTCCACCCTTCCACTCCATACAACAGCACGGGTAATACATATGCTTTTACAGCTCTCCATCTTGTGCTCAACTTCAGGTCTCGGTTGCACAAGAGTTTCTGCATTTTGTAGAAGGTTGATCTCGCCATCTCAATTCTGGCTTTTATTTCAGAATCTGGGTTCCACTCATCATTCAGCCAGCTGCCCAAATATTTAAAACGAGACACCTGTTCTATTGCGCCACCGTCAATATAAAGGTTGGCGTTGATGCCACTCCGTTTGCTGACTACCATGGTTTTAGTTTTGAGTGCATTCATTTTCAACCCAAAGTTTTTTCCAGAATTATTGACCATATTGACAAGTTGCTGCAGATGTTCAGCAGTATCGGCAATAATGACAGTGTCATCAGCATATCTTATGTTGTTTATTACTTTGCCGTTTATCTTTATCCCTATGTCAACATCTTCTAAGGCTTCTCTGAATATGAATTCCGAGTACAGGTTGAAAAGCATTGGTGAAAGTATGCACCCCTGTCTAACACCCTTCAGGATTTTGATATTTTCAGTGGTGAGATCATTAATTCTGATATGTGCAGTTTGATTCCAATAGAGGTTTGTAATAATTCTAACATCTTTTCCATCCAGCCCAATGCTGTACAGCAATTCTATAAGTTTGTCATGTCTTACATTATCGAACGCTTTTTCATAATCGATAAAGCACATGTAGATGTCTCTCTGTTGATCAAGGCATTTTTGGGTCAACATTTGAATGGAGAATAGAGCCTCTCTTGTACCAAATCCATTTCGAAATCCAAACTGTGTCTCACCAATATGCGCATCAATCTTCCTCCAAAGCCTATTGTGCAAAATTCGCAGAAATATTTTAAGTGCATGACTCATTAGACTTATGAGTCTGTAGTCATTGCATGACTTGGCGTTTGTTTTCTTTGGCAGTGTGATGAACTCTGATTTCAACCATTCTGCTGGTATGTGTCCCGTATCGTATATGTTGTTAAACAATCTGAGCAGAAGATCAATACCGTTTGAGTCAAGATGTTTCAGGATTACACCCTGAATTAAATCTGGGCCAGTAGCTTTACCATCTTTTATTTGAGAAATAGCTTTTTCTAACTCCTCTCTTATTATACTTGGTCCATTATTTTCATGTCTACTCGTATGGTTTCCACATCTATTGTCCTGAAATAGTTTTTCCATATATGATTTCCATACTTTAGTTTGATCTTCCTTGTCAATAATCAGATTATTATGTTCATCTACAAGTTTTGCCGTGATAGTGCGTTTTGTAATTCCGGTAAATTTGTAAAAAATTTCATTAATAAATTTTAGAAATAGCAGGCAAAATTATTTCCTATATTTTCAAACATGAATTTTGCATTTTTTAATATGAATAATTTGATTAAGGTTTAGTTTTGAATGTGTTTCATATCAAACTTTTGCCCTCTAATTAATTTCTTGTAACCGAAAGTTTGATCATATTATATTGACTTATGAAGTGCAGTGGTCAGCTTATTGGTGTCATGTGCGCACACCACAACCGGAATTTCATTCTTAGTTTGTGTTTACATTTATTTATTTATTCATGATATAATCTAGAGATATTGAACCTGAGGATTATACTTGATGTGAATATCGTCTAGTACAGTGGTACCTCGACATACAAGTTTTAATTCACCTTGCTTGTATTACAAATTATTCGTATCTCAAAGCAAATTTCCCCATTGAAATGAATTGAACTGCCATTAATCTGTTCTAGCCCCCAAAATGTCACCCCAGTTATTTTTGTTACGTGTTTTTGAATAAGAAAAATGTATTTATAAATGACAAATATTGTACTAGAACATAATAAAAGAGAATGTAAAGAAATAAACTAGATTTATAAAGTGTTACTTTCGCTCAATTTCCATCACTGCTTTTCTCTTCTTTGCCTTTTTCACCACACTTTTCTCACTTTCACCTGTAGGCTGTTTAAAAAAAACATGTCCAAGAAGGTTTGTTTCTTCCTCCCTTTCAGAATGTTCCAGAAATGAGTTAGGCAAGTGTCATTCAATAGCTCATGTCTCAAATTTTGCTCATATTTCAAAGCAAAAAATCACTAGCTTGACGGCTTGTGTATCAAAAAACTCGTATGTTGGGGCACTCGTATGTCAAGGTACCACTGTATTTTATATAGTTTCACAATTTTGAAGATCAGTTAGATTGTTAACACAATGAAAAACACATTTCATTTACAAGAATAGATGTCAACTTAATGTTTATACGTCAATATGATTTGTATCGAGAATTGACTCTGGATGACTGTAAGATATTGATTATTAGCTGTAAGATCACCGTACTTTATGTAGAAAAGTGTTGAGGAATATTTCTTTTTTTGTCCACAGTAAAGTTGGGATTTAGTTGTTGGCTTTGTGAAGGATTAATTTTGAGAGAAGCAGAAGAGCATCATCAAGATGGGTTCGGTGAATGTAAATCGCAGCGTCTCGGACGCTTTCTACCGCTACAAGATGCCGAGGATATGCGCCAAGGTGGAGGGGAAGGGCAACGGCATCAAAACTGTCATCGTCAACATGAGTGAAGTGGCAAAAGCAATCGGAAGACCAGCTACATGTAAGTTATGTTTATCAATGAATTAATTTTACATTAAATAAGAAGTTTAATATCTTTAATTCAGCAATGAGGGAATCTATCCCATCCTGAATATCTTATTTTTATTGGCACAGAGAGGACGATCTGTATGTTCACTACAGTTAGTCTGCTGGCTACCTCCACTTAGTGGTGATATAGATTGAATAGATACATCCAAACACCCAGACAGTAATCAACATACTTGTGTTCTGAATGTGGAGTAAATTGAAAGCGTTTTGAACTCAAGATCTCAAAATTGAAAATCTGAGATATTACCTAATTGTTATATACGACTATTATTATAGGTTTTTTCTGACCACCACATCAAAGTCAACTAATTTATTTTCTTTTGTCACTAAACATTTCACTTGATAATTTAGGGTGGAAACAAGTGTTCTTCATTTACATATAAACTGTCATGCAACTTTCCTTGTGGGGTAGGCAGAAAGGATCGAGTGCAAGCCAAAAATAAGCCACCACCAAGGAGAGTTGTTTCTCACCAATTGATTAATTTCTTCCCGAGACATTCCTAAAGCTCTGATGTTGTTATCATAGAAACAGTGTATTGGGAATCTATTACTGTATAAAAATATATATATTTTTTACTTTCAGATCCAACAAAGTACTTTGGATGTGAATTGGGGGCCCAGACGCAGTTTGATGTGAAGAATGAGAGGTTCATTGTCAACGGAAGTCATGATGCAGCCAAACTGCAAGATCTTCTGGATGGGTGAGCAAATGATTCAAATCATTTCACTTTCCATAGACTAGTTTAATGCTGGTTACAGGATTATTGGTATCTCCAAATTAAATCTTTTGGTCTATTTACTCCTTCTTCTTTCAAGTCGGTCCCTCAATGCTGAGGATTGTGACTACCATGACCCCAACCAAGCGCAAGCGCCTCCACCGCGCCCTATCCTCCGCCTGCCTAAGCGCCTCACACATTTTACCCCCTGCAGCATCTCTCACATGATCTGACCATCTTGTTGGTATTCGGCCCCTGCTTCTTCTTCCTTTGACTCCACCAGACAAAATTATTTTTTCCAGATTGTCTGGCTCACGTCTTATAATATGTCCGAAAAAGCTTAATATACGTCTTCGACATATTACTGACAGTCGAGTCTTTATTTGGAGCTCAGTCAAGATTGACACATTCGTTCTGTGGGCCGTCCATGGTATGCGTAGCACCTTCTCCAACTCCATTGACATCATAAATCAGTAATTTTTTTTAATGTTTTATAGCTTCATCCGCAAGTTTGTGTTGTGCCCTGAATGCGACAATCCCGAAACAGAACTGCTGGTAAGCGCCAAGAAGGGCATCATCTCGCAGGGTTGCAAGGCGTGCGGATATCACGGCTCCCTGGACTTCAACCACAAACTCAACACTTACATCCTTAAGAACCCTCCCAACGCACCCGTCTCCGGACAGGCTACGACTGGCAGTGAGGGTAAGAGAAGCAAGCGCTCCAAGAAAGGATCCGTCACCAGCAACGGCGATAAAGACGGAGACACCAACCATGATACAACTGCAGAGGCTGATCACAGCATCGAGTTGCCCAAACTCAATTCACAGGTACAACATCAATCATCTATCTATGCATGTAATGAACATATAGGTTGTTACTTCAATATCCTGGATGAATGTTAATATCGCATTTCTAAATTGAAGATTTTGTTTATCCAATATTACAGGTGCATATATTGTGTGAATGAAATTGTTCATGTATTATCTCATTATTTAAAACTGTTTTTTTTTTCAGATCTCCCAAGATAAATCTGTCGCCGAAGATGACGACGACGACACATGGGTCGTGGATGTATCCGAGGAGGCAGTACGTGCTCGCATGCAAGACCTGAGCGATGGAGCCAAAGGGATGACAATCAGTGTGGACAATGAAAAGAGTGAAAAGCAACGTATGGATCTGCTGTATGAGATTGTCAAACAGAAGAGAGATGCCAACCAACTCGATAGTCAGGCCGTGCAGAAGGAGATATTGGCAGAGGCTGAACGGTGAGTTTTCAATACATACAATCTACAATGCATTATGTGTCTGAGGGTAAAACCCACTATCCTTAGTGGCAAATACCATAGGACAATAATCCTAGCAATTCATTTGCAAGGACTCTTAACTTCCAGCCTTAAGTCAAGTCTATGAGGACGAAAGCTTTCAGAAGAGTGAGAAGCTTATTTTGTTCTGCACACACTTGGGATTGCACTCATTGTAAATATTATGTAATTTATTGTTTCAGTCTGGAAATCAAATCAAAAGCTCCTCTTGTGTTGGCTGAGCTACTATTCTCGCAGTTCATCGCTAAGGAGATCCACAAGCATCGTCGTCTGCTGCTCCGCTTCACACACAAGGATCCCAAGGCACAGCGCAGTCTGCTGGGAGGATTAGAGCAAGTTATAGCTCTACACAAGGACATATTGCTGCCCAAGACAGCTGCCATATTAAAGGTAGTCATTATTTACTGATCATTGACATTAAAGATTCTAGATGAGTTAACATGAGTCAAAATGAAATGAGTATGATTGGTTCTATAAAAATGAAAAGTCTCTTAAGTTTTTGCAATCTATGTATCTATATCATAACCGTATATCCAACTAGTGAGGTAGCCAGCAGCCTAACTGAATGTAATAAACAATCAAACATGCAAGTTGTCCTGACTTCTGTGAAAAAAGTTGAGAGTTTCAGATGGATGGTATAATTGGGATAAAAATATTTGGCTCATGTGCAATAGTAAGAAGAGGTGTGCGTACATTTGCCGCTATTCTTTGCATGGGGAGCCGAGAGAAAGCCATCATCACATGGTCACTCAGCGGAGATATTAGTGCCGTATATAGAGTATTACCCAGTGATGAAACACAATTCATTCATATTTAGTAAATTTACAGCAAATATTTATGAGAAATATTCCTATGGGCGACCGAGAAAACAAATGGTTAATTAACAATGAACTGACCCTAGTTCTATTTGTGTGACAAAAAACTAAATTGATGACTAATATTATTGAGTGACAACATTTTCATATTCAAGCTGCAAAATGGGCTACGGTAATACGTGTGCGACTGAAAATACTGAACAGGCAATGTAAAATACTACTAACTATTAAAACTATTCATCCCTTTGGCTTTAATAGTCTCATTTACAATAGGAGGAAAAGAGATTAAAGGATATTCATTTCCATTTTTGGTGTGGACCAGACTAATGAAACATTGTATTTTTTTTATATTATAGGTATTGTACGATGATGACATCCTGGAAGAAGGTCCGTTGATGGAATGGGCAGAAAAGGGCAAGAGTCGTTATGTGAGCAAGGAATTGGGTGCAGAGATGAGGAAGTATGCTGAGCCAATGTTACGCTGGTTGAGGGAAGCTAGTGAAGAGGAGGAGGACGACGGAGACACTGGTGATGAGAATGATGATGATCTGGAGGTAAATATGTACCTATCTATACCATCACAACACCTCCCACAATTAGGATAGCTGGTGGACTAATTACTTGATCAGAATAACCAGATTCAAATACATAGATCCTGTGATAATTTTGGAAAGATGTCTCTCTCTGATTTATAATCTATAGTTGAAAGAAACACTTGTTTCAATTTACCTTATTATGGTATTCACACAAATAACCAATTAAAATGTTATTCTTTGCCAAAACGGTACTAACCAGCCAGATTCTCTGTGATACGGAAGCACACATATTTATGCATAATCCATGCAACTGTTAGTGTTAATTTAATATATAACATTGATCATCTCACTTTGAGGTTGGCGTTGAGATACATTATTTTGCATTAAATTAACAATTTTTATAGATTACCATGCTTTACTCTTTGCTATTTCTTTTCAGATTGAGTACAATGATCGCGCTACAGCCACTCCGATGAAGATTCAAGCAGCCGCAGCAAATGCCAAACCAAAATCGGCGGTGCAGCACGTGGATGACGGTGCGGACGACGTTGATATAGATGCCATCTAAACAGACAATCAGTCAGCCAGCCAACATAAACCAACTTACAATACAACAAAATATATAAATAAATTCATTCATTCATATTATATTACATACATTACAAAACTCTCACTTATTGCTGTGTATTATATTACATATATATTATTGTGTCATCTTATTCTGTTTTTATATTGTAATAATTATTATAAAACAAATAATCCTTCACTTATAAAACAATCTCTAATTGAATTGCCTTTGAAATTATTATTGTTTTATAAAAGATGGAGTTACGATGAATGTCACAATAAGGTGGTGTATAGCCTGGTGGTGGTGAGCCTGATTGTTTCTTTGAATCCGCCCACAACAGTATTTAATATTAATTTATCTTTTGTCCATTACCGCTGACCAGGGTTGCCAGATTGTGAAGCCAAAATTACCTGCATTTTGACAAAAAAATACCGTATAATTACCGTACACATTGGAAATACAACAGTACCTTCAAAATGTAACAGGTATTTCTACCTCCCCGGTCGCCAAATTTTCGAAATGGTATAGGAATTTGGAGTATTTCAAAAACTGCTTGGTTTTCTTAATGAATATCAATTCTCACACAGTACCTTTTTTACAATGTAACTGGTATTGTTACCCATGATTGTTTATGTCAATACCGGATACTTGTTTGTCAGTAACTTTTTTAATTTATTACCATACGAGGAATGAAATTACCATACAAATACGTACGTCTGGCAACACTGCCACTAACTTACATTAGGCCACTGTGGAAGTGCTAAATATAAGTGTTTTATTTTTATTAACTCAACATGAACTTCCACCAAAAACTGTTGGTTGACAACATTGACAACTGCAGTAAATCTTGGACTTTTGTGTGGAAGATTAATTGTCATGTAAATAATGTTGCAGTTGCCTTTTCCACCTTCACAATACAAGTTATTGCTTAATGTGAATGTGTTTGAAAAATATTTGCTACAAAAATCTAGATTCATGATATTTTTTTGGAAAGCAAATATTGAATTGGATGCATTAAATTTTCCCAAAATGCAATTAATTTTTGACATATTTTTCAATTTACTGTGCTTTGAAAACCACATATATTTTTTTTTATTACGTCTTTGTTTTGTAATGTTTAATATTTGTCTTTGATACTGTTAATGTATGGTAATAAATATGATTACATGAAAATTCTTCGAAATACAATTGTTCGAAAAAATAATTATTTGAATTAGCAAATTTTCGAATAACATTTGTTCGACTATCAATTATTCAAATTACAATTAATGGAAAGTGAATTGTTGGACTAACATTTGCTAGAAAACCCTATTTTTCTACAACTCTTCAACTGCCAGCTACACTGCTATGATGGCGGGCATCAGTGTTACCAACATAACATGTAAAAATTCGAAGAATTGTGTTTTGGATAATATTATTGTTACCAATATGACGTATAAAAATTCGCACAATTGTGTTTTCTTAAAATTGTGTATTCGAATAATTGCCATTCGAAAAAAAGTGAATTCGTACAAATGTTTTTTCGAAGAATTGTCCATTCGAATAATTTTCTTGTCACCATAAATACAAAGCGTAAAAATAGTGTCAGTCTAAAAATATTTTTTAAATAATGTGACATTCATCGTATTCTGAACTTGATATTTTCATAAATTTCTTCATTCATATTTGTGAAGGGTGTGTAGAAAAAAAAACAAATGCAGTCAATGTTTTTACAAAAATGTGTTGAATATGGCAATTTGTAGATATTATATAAACTACAGAAAAAAGTTTATGGGTCAGTTTGCGATATAAAGAAGAATGATAATTATTATAAACTATACTATTTTTTTTGAAATAGCCATTTTGTAGAAAAAACTTTAAAAAAAGAAAGATTGTTGCTTGTATTCCTACTAGCTTTTAAACAAAGGTATTCTTTTACTCAAAATTACTTATCATTGACTCCCCTTGTTTTTCATATGTATAACCAACCGTACTGAAGAGCGATTTTGATTTTGAACAATGTAATAGTGAATGGTTAAACCGTTAAATTGTATTTTATATCAAATAAATAAATAAAATATAAAATTGTTTTGTATTATCTTCTTTTTCTTCTTAGTTTGTATGATTTTGTAATAAATATTTTATTATTACTATGATTAGAACAGATTTAATAAATAAATAAATCATGTATTTTGTTTTTTTTTTTTCATATTATTCTTGCGAGTTTGATTGAAATTTTTACGTTGAGTTAAGTTGTTTTGTGATGGTAGTTCTTGTCGTGTTTAAAAAAAATTAAATTCTCCATCTATACCATTATACCGTTTCCAGCAAGTGGATTAGATGTCCTCTTCATTCCATAAAAAGGTATTTGAGATGGATTATCTCACCGCTAAATTGAATATTTTCAATGGCTAACTTATAATACCTGCCTTTTATTCTTAATTTACGGAAAAGAGTGAGAATTAAACTCCGTGGTTTGTGATAAGAGTGTCCTCCTTGTGTTTCCAAGTAAAATGTAAAAGGGTGAATGTAGATGTTTTTGTCATTCTAAATAGAATTGTATTCTATTTCATAACTATTTGAAGTAATAAAATGTGATTCTGTTAACACCATCATGGTATCTCCTGCAAATGGAGTAGCTATGGAGTGAATCACTGAATGGACTCGCGCTTATAGTTTCCATACCATAAAAAAAGTAGATTCATCTTTTTTAAAACAATATTTATCATGATGTGACAGAGTAATTATTTGAAATGCAAGCATAACAAAACTGTAGAGTGTTTTAAGAATCAAAACAAATTTTAAAAATCCATATTTCTAAAATTCATTACAAATTCAAATAGTTCTTTATTATTGTATTTGGTGTTGCCAGATTGCTGATAAAATATGTGGTCTCTCTTTTTATCTCCTCTATGCTCTTGTCTTTTATCTTTGTCGTCTATTGCTCTAAGTTCTATGGTACAATCAAATATTATGATTATTACTATTCTTAATAAAATATGTTTTAACCAATAACAATATTTATTTATTTATTCTTCAAATATGTCACAAACTACGCTGTGCCCCAGCGCTGTCAGCAAAATTCTGCAGTAAGTCTGTGTTAAAGGTGAAGCAATGGTCTTGGCTGGGTCTGGTTTTAAGGATATTCAATAATAGTTTGCCAGACACCAGTAATGTTCTTTCTTCCACAAGTTTTCAGACAGCCTGGGCAACTATTTCACAATTCATCATCCTATGATAACAACATAGCCCTGCAGAACAGAAGTGGGACGCACTTTGAGTGCTAGGAATACTGTGAAAAAAGGAAATTTACTTATTATTTTTCGTTAAAACATTGATATTTTTTAAAAGACTTTTTCACAACCTGGCCTTTTTATTTTCTTTCTCTCTCACACGACCCTTATCTGTGTGTTAGCTAGATGATGATGGCACAAGCTTCTGAAAGCTGGCTTGCGAGTAAGTCTTGTGAAAGTAGTGAATATTGTAGTTTAATTTCAACATGAACTTCCGCTAAAACTTACTTAATGTCTGCAACAATGAGAACACATTTTATATCTATGGTACTGGTATAGACAACAAAAGTTAACAACTTAAAATTTGATTTGGCATCAGATCCAATAACTGAATATTAATTAATGATCTGTCAACAATAAACTGTAGATAATTAATACATTTATTAGATACACTTTACGTTGCGACACAACTTATTCTACTCTAAGCTTTTTAAATCATTAGTTAAATATTTTATTTCTACTGTTGAATTGAATACTTAATTTTATTTAGAGCTTTATATTTTGAATGAATGCCAATGCTGCTGCACTCCTGTCATGTTTTCCTGATAACTATTTGGTCATTTTGAAGACTGCGATAAGTGTGTAATATGTGATAAAATATTATTTTTAGTTTTTGTTCCTTCTCAAGAATCCATTGCAGGCACCATAATTTCCTGATATTAAATTTAAAATTCTAAACAAAGAGAAATATTTAAAAAACTTAAGTCCCAGATCCAATAGGCTAGGATATTTATGAACAAAAATATGAACTTTTATTTTGCGGCCGGTGTGGCGCAAAGGTAACACTCTTGCCTTTGAGACACACGAGGTTCCGGGTTCGATTCCTGGCCAGGGCAAAATGAAGAATGACCTTTTTCAAATTGTCCTGGGTCTGGGTGTTACATGTTTATGTGTTTAGTGCATTGTATATGTGTGTCGTCGTGTTAGTACCCATAATACAAGATTCATATCTGAGTTTGGGACTAGCTCGATCTGTGTGAATTGTCTGTCCATGTTATGTTATGTTATTTAACCCACAAGGTTTCTTACATTTATTTCCAGTGAATGACTGTACAAATTTAAGCACTAACAACTTTTTAGAAGGCAGCCCTGCATACGTTGGATTAAATTCTATTTTGGATATCTACCTTTCTGCCATCTATGTTGAGAAAAATTAATCAGGAGCTAAAAAATTCTTAGAATAAAAAGATTTGAGGATAAGATTCACAGTGCAGGAAAATATCGAGAAGAATGTTATAAAAAGGATCAACAAAAATTGGTGTGGCTACTGTACCCCACTAAAAAAATCCTCAATATATTCTTGAATTTAATAAGAATTCAATATTTAACTGCCGTTTACAAGATACATTAAAAATTTAAGAAAATCTCATCAAGCCCTATTCTATTTCATTAAAACATGGATGAGTTTAAGAGGTGTTGCTACTATTAATAAATCAAGAAATAAAAATATACCAAAACACAATAAAAACTTCATCACCAATTGATATGATTTCTTTCAGTACAACGTGATAATAATTATAATGTCGATATTGAACTTGTTGAATATTTTATTTGTTATATCTTCATAGAACTGAAGTAGCATATAATTATCTTTTTGGATCACATCCAATTCAAATTATTTTTTATTTTACCTGAGAATTGTTACGAACAAATATCTTTATCATGCTTTCAGATGCGCGTGTTTGACTGTACCCTGTACCTCGAAATTTTTTTTCATTATGTCCGTATTATTTGTGGGTTCATATTATAATCTATCTTTTTACTATTATCAAATCTCATGAGAGGGGGAAGTCAGTGGATTAAGTGCATTTAATAAACATGGTGCAGATCGTCCTCACTGTGTGATAAAAATAAGATATTCAGAATGAGGATGATAATACATCTCATAACTGCATTGAGGATGATAAATGTCCATTATAATTTATTATGATATTTTATACACAAAGACCTTTGTGGTAGAGATCAGAAATTTATAGTAAAAAATTGGTAATGCGGACAATCAAATCATGCAGCTAAATAATTTCGTATCAGTCACTCTCACACTAGTGTTGGTTCAAAAAGGTTCCTTTTATGAATTTGTCTGGTATGTGGGATGTAAAATACTTCCTAGAGCGAAGTAGGCTAAAACCATCTTAGTTTTATGGAGTAAAAAAGAAAATATTTATTGTCTTGTGCATCATACTCCTATTCATAACAATAGATTAATCCACAACCTTGTATAAGATTGATTTGAAAATATTTTCGATTGGACCCAATACATTTTTTGTCTTAGATTCTAGTTTATGATATAATACGTCTATGCCTGTATCTTAGTTTACGCACTTTTAAAAAATTTCACAAGAATAAAATAATGAATCGGTGCCAACTTTTGAAATGCCCGTAATTAAAAACGAATTCATTTTTTCTGTTTGGGCAGGTGGATTAACAGGAAAACAATAGAGTCACTCAGAGCCAAAATACTTTTGAATTATTAGTTACTTATAAAGAATTACTTCTTTACTAAAAAACTGGCACTATGTTTTTAAATGCGAGTTTAAAATTGTTCAAGTTTTTCAATTCAATAGGTAATATTTATAGAATCAGTTTTTTATCAGATACTTAACTATTTACTCTCCATTAAAAAATATGTATGTCCTTTTGCGTATGAAATTTTCCAAATTAATTTTGGTAGGAACAAATGAAAATAACAGGTATTTAAAAAAGTTAAGACTGTAAGAATGTAAAAATTAACGAAGAGATTAATATGGTAAAACGAATTGAGAATGTCCAAGAGCTGTGTGGATCCGGCACATAATAAACGAGCGCCCTTGAGGTGGATTTTTTTCACAAAACGGCGCTTTACAAATCATCCAAATAATAATAATAATGTTATACCCAAATCCCAAATTTCTTTCGATTATTATTGCAACAAATTTTGATCTTTCACTGACTTTTCGTTGCTAAATTTATTATGTGACCTTGCAGTGACACTAATTCTCACACAAAACACGCAAAGATTGTGCTAAATACAATGTTCGTTTATATTTATGAATTAATCTGTTTATTTTAGTTGACAATATAATGACTATGTATGTACAGTGTAGATGTATTATCTTCCTACAATACATATTCACTTCCATTTCTTCACACTGATTCATTGTTTGGATAATTAAAACGTTATTTTCTCTGAAAAACAATACCAGCGACATAATTTTATTTATTTATTTATTTTATTTACAAAACAGTTTTTAAAAGATAAGTCACTAATGTCTACCTATGATATTATACTAGATATGTAATTTATATAATATGTCGCTGAATAATATCTGTAGAATTTGATAGTGCAAAAAGGATCCACGTACCAACTTTGTCATGGAAAAGCGAAACAATCGATCCAGTACCTAATGCATTGATTAGGCTATATTACGACAGTTTCTGAAGGTATTTAGGTGCTCTAGTGCAGTGTTCCGCAAACTTTTTGTGTTCAAGGTACACCTATCAAATCAAGAAATTTTTGAGGTACACCAAAGAAAAAAGCAATATTTATTTTACAAAGCGTTTCGCTCTTATAGCTCTCAGCTATTTTTAGGTGTATTATTTTCACAAAGCCTTAACTTTTTTCCGCGGCACACAAACTGATGACCACGGTTCACCAGTGTGACGCGGCACACACTTTGCGGAACACTGCTCTAGTGTAGTGTTTCCAAGTTTTTCTTTTTTTATTGCATACAGGGTTCTGTAGTTCTACATTATGGTGAAATGGTGGATAAATGATTATTAGGTGTATTTCATTTATTGAAGACGCTAGATATAATAAAATAATAATTGTGATTGTAAATCTTGATCGAAGTAGCGTACATTTTAGTTCAGAATAAATTTACTTCGAAGTTATAGAAGTTAATTAATAATAATAATAACTAGACAACTTTTTTCAGATGCGTCGTTTTGTGGAAAAACCACCATAAGGGCCCATTCAAGAATCATAACACCTCTTGAACAATAGGGTTTTTAAACTTTTTAACCTCGCCTTGAACACCTCCACACTCTCCAGAGTCAGCAAATCATAGGGAATTTCGTTCAACAGCAACGGGCCAGCCACACAGAAGGCACGGTCAACATAGTTAGCCAGACCCTCCTACGCGGTACCACACATCTATTGACAGAGTCTGTGTTAGCAGACCTTAGAAATTTTTGCCTTTCCGTTGCCTTCTCAGAAATGCAGAAATGGTAATTGTATAATACTAGTAAATATACAATAATCTTTTAAAAGGGAAATCTCATTGTAAAATTACTCTTTTTAACTGAATTATTGAAGAAATTATTAAGTGTCACTACTAGTACACAATTTTCAGTTTATTTGTTTTAGTCAATTTTTCAGAACCTGAAAGACTAAATAAATAGTGGACAGCAGAAATGCATAAGTTTACAGATATTTTATTAAAATTGTGACCAATGGCTCCGCCCCTGTCCGTACCTATTTTATGAGCCCACGCTTTTTTGTAAGTATGCACCATTTATTGATAGATTTACGTAAACAATAACCATTATCAAGTTTATATTATTTTGGGAAATGATTTGTCCACCCGAAATAATCTCCCCGTTCGCAGAAATACGTTATTAATACTCGCCCATACAATGATGACATTTTCAGTATGCAAGCTGTCCATTTTGTGTCAAAAAATAAAATCACTCCCGCATATTACAATATTGCCTGTCATTTTATCTCTACGTACAAAACATGACACCCTTCTGCATTTCTGTTCGCCTGATACTAAATATGCTTTTTAACCAATTTTCAACAAACAGCTGTATTGTGGCTGCATGGTATATTTTTTAGATATGCATTTTTTTTAAAAAAGATCTGGGTTTTTGTTATAAACCCAAATACAACCTTATACACCTTTGTGTGTGTGTGTGTGTGTGTGAGAGAGAGAGAGAGAGAGAGAGAGAGAGAGAGAGAGAGAGAGAGAGAGAGAGAGAGAGAGAGAGAGAGAGAGAGAGAGAGAGAGAGAGAGAGAGAGAGAGAGAGAGAGAGAGAGAGAACGTTTTGGAGTTTCCTGTGAAAGGTAGAGCGATCTTTGTAAAAATATGCATTTTAAATTCTAAAGTTTGCCATCCATCCTGAATGTATTGAATTTTTGTTTTCACAACTTGCATGTTTATTACACGCAGCAGGTCTGTTGGCTACCGCACTTGTGAGATTCGCCGTGATGATATAGTAGTAGTAATATTCAGTCAGAGATACCCCCCGTAGGGGTTCAAGTATCCGAGGCTTTATCCGTGTTCTTTTTGAAGTCGTTAGCTGTTCAAGTTTCTTTCCGTATCTATTTAAAAATAAACTCCCCTCAACTTAGCCATATGCATTTCATCAATCGTCAACTTTAATTATAACAACAAAGGATGTTTCTATATAAACTTACGTACGGTTGTGTTATAATTATAATGTATATGATATGGACAGACTACCGCGTAGGAAAATTCCCTCCAATGGCTAAACATGAAACACTGAAAACACGTGTCATATAAATAAATATTATCTGTTGAGTGTTTATTTCATAAGCGGACGTTGACCGTTTTAAAACGTCCTAAACCCGAATTCGTCATTTATTCTAAAAGTAAATCATCTAGTATATATTACTCAAATTTTTTTTTACATAGCGTGAACTTATCTAAACGGCAATTATTTTTGATTATTTTTATGCGGATATGTACCTAGTATCTACATATTTCACATGGAAAATAAGAATCCGGTGGAATTTTGTTGATTTTTAAGAACAAAATAAATTATTTGCATTTTTCTTGCGTGTTCGACGTATCACAAATATATTTCATGAAATAAAAATCTTTTTAGTTTAAAACGTACATGTTTTATACTTGTTCTGAGAATTAAAATTCTTTCATGAAGATAATATTGTATTCTTACATTGAAAAAAATAGTAGCCTGTTTTCTTCATTTAAGAACTATTCTTCATTCAAAAAATAGTAGCCTGTTTTCTGATTTCTTCATTTGAGAAATAATGTCAAACATGTCTTCTTGGATCGAGAATATAATTGTTTAAACTCGATTTGAGAATTTTGATTTCCTGAACGAAAAAAATTTTTTTTTGAGAATTTTAATTCTTCAATAACGTTAAATATGTCCTCTTAATAAATTAAGAAAAAAAGTTGTTTCGAGAATTATAATTAATTCACGAAGATGAAAATTTTCTTAGATTGAGAAAATAATTCTTTCGTTATATACAAAATTTTAATAGAATTAAAATAGATTTAAAATAAAACACTGTATTACTTTCACTATGAACAATATTTGACTCAGAGGCCTTTCGGGTAGACACCCATCATCAGTGAGATTTTATGATGATGGATGTCTACCCGAAAGGCCTCTGAGTCAAATATTGTTCATAGTGAAAGTAATACAGTGTTTTATTTTAAATCTATTTTAATTCTATTAAAATGAACTTTCACAAAGTTATTCCAAGTACTACAAAATTTTAGTTTATTAACTCAAAGCAAATCCTCTTGACCCAAGATAATTGGGTTATATAATTATGTAGTGTTAGGTTAGTGTTGGTCGGTGTTACTTTATAAAATTGTCAAATTTAGATGGACTATCATTTCTCGGATTAAAAACTATATAATTACGTGAATATAAGTAGAATATTTATAAATTTAATTTTGATGCTTTCATCTTATCTCAAATTTTACGAATTTATCTCCCAACAGTGGGATAGCTTGTAGACTGACTGCATGTTCTCTTCTCCGTGCCAATAAAAAAATAAGACATTCGAGCTGGTTGTAATACTTCTGCCTGAGCATTAAGGAATATACATACCTTTTACAGGATACAGATATGAGAATAAGTACCACTTTTACTGTAAGTTTATGAGTGTGCTGTAAAAGACAAAAATTCATAAAATATCGTCTATAATACATTTCACATCTTCAATGCAGCCATGAAATATGCTATACCTATCCTAATGTTTTGATTTTATTGGCACAGAGAGGATGACCTGCAATCAGTCTGCTGGTTACCTTACTTTTTTTTTTGCTAAAAGCTTGTACTGTGAAAGGGGAATTTGCCGGCACCTGGGATCGAACCACGGACCCCTTGTTCCGGAGGCCGAGACTCTACCTCCAGGCTACCGACGAACTCTTGTGAGACATGTCTTGATGATATAGCAATAGTTTGTCTTGTCACTTTTGGCCATCTGATATCGATACAGGATATTCGAAAACTCGCAGAAAAAGTATAGATATTCGTTTCTCGGGACTCACCGAAACAAACTTTGTTGCCTTAATGTAGTTTATAGTAAATTGTAGTTGTTAAATTGGTGGCCACTTCGGGCATAAGAAAAAAGATCGGTCTTTAGCGTAAAAACTGAGCATTTTCCCTACAAAAATGATATTCTATATAAAGCTATTATACCGAGTAAACTTTATATTTAGGTATTTTGCTATAACACGATCTTAATTTCATTTCATATATGAAGCAATTTCAGAGAAATCTAAATAAAGACCATATATTATCATGTTCTCTGTAGGGAGATAAATATAAACAATAATATATTATAAATAGCTACGAAGCTCCATATTACATATAGCTATACTACACAGAAAAAGTGTTTCTGAACTTCACAGTCACTTGAAAAACTTATTATACCTACTATACTTTATTATATTATATTATATTATATTATATTATATTATATTATATTATATTATATTATATTATATTATATTATATTATATTATATTATATTATATTATATTATATTATATTATAATATACCTTTACGTCGTATCCCAATTAGGTAGAGAGTACGGAACGCCATATATATCCATCTTTACATACTTCTTCTGATTCTTCTACATTCCTACAATTTCTTACATACGCACGTCGATTTCTCTACTCAACACACAGCCGTCTTTAAGCATTTAATCCATTTGATCAAGCCACGTGGTTTTCGGACACTCCCTCTTTCAGATATGGATATTCTCTTTGTCATCTTTTCGCGATCCGTTCGTTTCAGATGTCCAAACCTTCGTAACTTATTTACACGCATTTTATCCACGTTACTCCTCTTGAAAAACTTCCTAAAAATGACAAATAATTGACAAGGTATACCTACTTAAATACATTCGTATAAAATAATTATACAAACATAAAATATAAACATTATAGGTCCCTGAAGATTGATTATGATTAGCCAACATTTTGGTAGATAAAATAATATTGAAAGAATGTAAGCAACTTCAACAGTTTTCTTGATCACGTCAAAAGATAAGGACAATGTAAACTAAGTCTGTTAGTGAGGCAGTTCTCTATTCTTTTTTTAAAGATTTATTATCTGGGTTTTTGTTATAAACCCAAATACAACCTTATACACCTTTCACAGTAAGCTAAAAGCTTGTGTCGTGAAAGATGAGTTCGCCGGTTATATTATGATTTTTAAGAAATCCGCGTGATTTACTCACACTCTTGAAAGATTTTACTACGCTTTTTCTTTCAATGTCGTGTTAGATCCTTCTTACTTGCGAGCATGCTTTCATTTGGGTGGTTTATTCCTGCCTTAGTTTCTTGTGCTAATAATTTTAATACTCTATCTCAGCTATTTGAATGGTAGGAAAGTTTTGAAACACGTAGGATCTACACGAAAATGGATATAAAACATTTTCATCTGTTAATGGTAGATTCCAGCACAGCTATAATAATTATTAGGTATAGCCATAGGTATTTATATTCACCTAATTTTAAAATAATGGACGAGTCAACGCTCCCAATGAGAAAACTTAATACAATCCACGTATTTATAAAAATTAATTTATGTAAGTACCCACCTATTCTTGGAAAAAATACTTTTATACCTGTTTCATTTGACTGTGTTAGATGAAGCATGTTTTTTTTGTAGACTTGGTGGAGAAAAACTTATTATCTTCAGTGGATTCATTAAACCTTTTATGTGCATTTATAGAGATTTTACAGGGGATAAAAAAACTGTTTTGCTGGAAGACATTTTCTATGTGTATGATTCGTCACGTGGATGGAGTCTGAAATATTTTATTGAATATTGAATTTCTAGGCGTGATTCGAAAAATTTCACAGAATCATTTTTCTGTAGGTACTTGTAAGCAAGCTTCCACGAATTATCGCGTAAGATACCTACTTAAAAAGCAGCACGTTAGAGATTTAATTTCTTTCAACAACTAATTTCGTTGATATCTTAGCGTAGAAGTTATTCTCGTAGATACGGCTCTACGAGACGAATAATTTTGTATCAATATTTTATTATTGAAAAAAAAAATTACACATGGAAGGATCCATGGATCCACCGATGTCATATGACTGCTTTTACAACCATAAGATTTCCCTTTTCATTCTGAATTATGCCTAGGAGTTTTTGGGATAATTTTATACCTTTTCAGGAAATTTTTTTTTGTAGGCATTCAACGTAACACTATAACACATAAGAGTGGCTAGAGATTCTGGAGGTAGAAACAATGAATTGGGATCTAGGAAGTAATTGGGCGCAATCAGCCTGCGATTTAACTAGGACAAGGAAAAGAATAGCATAGACTTACTGATAGACGATGTATAAGCGAAATATAATGACTGCTGAAGATACGTGGTTACAATTCAGTAAATTTTGAGAGATACTGAGAAATTAAGAACCACATGTTGCGGAAAAATTATACTAACACAAGCACGCATTGGTTTTGAGCTGAAAAAATCTTTGGCATGACAAATGTCTCAAGTATAGATTCATTTCTATAAAAAACATGAGACCAAAATAATCTTACAAGTGTCCGTTACTATTACAAGAAAAAAAAAATTGCACAATTCATAAATGCTCGTGATTCACGACACATAACATAGTCATACATGAATAAGTTCGATTACAGACACGTAAAAACGTAAAGACCGTAATGAACAACGAATGTAAAGCTTTAAGAGCTTACAATCTAATAGAATGACGTGATACCATGCATAACTATTACTAGATCATTGTATCATACATGTGCCGAACTGAGAGCAATGGTAGTTTAATCAGAATAGCTGATGTATACAGAGTAAATATATTATATTAAAGTGTGTGCGTCTCCCAACTCAATATTCTGACGAGAAGTCTATAAATAAAAAGCTTTGAAACGGGAACGCTGGCTGTACGGGTACATACAATATCACTTCGCGATTCAGTATAAAGAAATCATTCTTTTGTGATACGATAATTAAATGTTATCAACCTCCAAAGTTTTCATATAAATTTCTCTCAAAATGGGAAATATACTTAGTAGTACACGCGTAACGGCGAACGCGAAACAACCAATCGAAGGAAATTCAATCAGTGACACAATGAGCCAAGGAAATAATAGCAATGATAGTAATTACGGTGAGACAGTGGATTGTGTTGGCAGTGATAACGACATTGGTGAAAACAAGATTGAAAGTGATAAAGAAATAAAAGTGTCGATTGAAACAAGGAAACTCAGTCCGTTAAAAGAAAAAGAATTGGAAGAATTCCGTAAACAGTTAGCAGAAAAAAGAGAAGTGAGAAAAAATATAATAAAAAATAAATCAGATGAAATGAACGCACTGAGGGATCAGTTGGAGAAAGAGAAGATATTAAGAGAAGAGCTAATTGAAGAAAATAATAAATTAAAACAACTGTTGGCTGAAAATAATATTGCTCCAAAGTTAAATGTCAGTGATCAGGAAACATCATCACATGGTGATGACAGTCAATTGAAATTGGCAGTCGAAGAGTTGGAAAATCAGGTCGAACAACTTAGAGATCAACTGAAAGATATAAGAACAGAACTTTGCGAAAGTAATTTATCATTACAAAATGCCAATAGTGAGCTTGCACTTATGAACAAAGAAAACGTTGAATTGAGGAAACAAATTTCAGCGTTGAAAGATGTCAATAGGGTTAGCAAGGAAATGATGAATATAAGAGAGGTACAAATAAATCAGGTTAGTTTTTTCTAGAACAATGCCTATATTTGTGTTGTGCGTAATTGTATTGGCAATAATTATTAGAACGCAGTCCTTATTGTTATGTTTTGAGTGAGTGGTCTATTATTGTTTTGCTGACACTGCATTGCCCAGACAGAACAACATAATATATTGACGCATACCTATAGGTATTATTATTGTTGTGAAGATCACATGTTTCTATGAAATACCTAGTTCATAAGTGAGATTGCGTATTGAGTCAGATAGATTGATTTAATGTCTTTACACGGTTGTAAAATTAGAACACGCGTACTTATGTATTGCTTATTGATAAATCGATTTGTTTGTTTGAGCTAACAGATGAAATACGGAAGTAATATAATAGATTCAGCATGACGGCTTACGCACTTCTATGTTCTTTACAATAAAATATATTTTTGAGGCTACAAAATTTGCAAATGCGTGTAAGCGCTGTGACAAGAAAAAAAAACATATTTTATTTATTGGTATTATGCTTTTATTTTAGTTGAAAGAGAAACTCACTTTGATAGAAGAATCATTAGCGGACAGAGAAATGAGAACTATGTCCACAGAATTAAAGGAAGAATATGATAGACAGTTGCAGAATATTAGAAATTTGAGGATTCTGTATGAGGAAAGATCCCGTTTGGCTGAGGCAACTATATCCGGCTTGGTCAGAGATTTGGAATTGCAAACAGAAAATAATCAAAACTTAGTTCAAAAGTAAGGTTTAATTAATTGACGTTTGTTCGCCCATTTTTAGATGATTCATGACATAAATATAATATGCTATAATGTAATAAGAGAGTAAATCGTTTTTCTATTTTTTAAGGAATACAGATTTGGAGGAGAGAAACAAACAGCTGGAAGATCAGATTTCTGAAAAAGTGGATATCATAGTTTCCCAAGAAAGCCAACTGGGTCTGCATAAGGCTGACATAAGAGGGTTACAGGCTGAGATGACTGTAATAAATCAGGTATCTTTATAGCTAATATTTCTTTTAGAAACTTAATGAAAACTTTCCAGGCATTTTTTACTAATTGTTACTTATATTTTAGCTTTTCTCACAAATGCTCATGGGTTATAACTCAACACAAGATTTAGATAAATTGCTTTCGAGGTTGGAGGAGAACCACGATTTGTTGAAAGATGTAGTGGTTAGAGGAGAAGGAGCAGAGGGTGCTGCGGCATTGCCGCGAATGTTGCTAGACCTTCTGAATCAGCTGGATGATAAACAAATCGCTGAACAGGCAAATATCCCGGAAGAAGAAAATATACCTGCTAATGACAATGAAGGTTGGTTGATATCCTTTAATAAACACGTTTTATTGATTTTCGATTTCAAACTTTGATTATTCGTTTTATTTTCAGAAACAGCAGCATCTGTCAAACCAACTACAGCATCAGCTCAAGAAATAGTTGGAAATCTACCTAAGGTTTGGAGAGTGTTGACGGAATTATTGAGTCATCAGTCCGCTTCAAGTTTAACAGTATCTGAAATATCTGAGAAGTCTGCTAATAGTTGCTACAAATCCGTAGAGACTCCCAGTGGTCCAAGGCTTGTCCCAAGTGTAAGCAAAACTTACATAAGATTGAAGGTAAGTAGCAACATTTGTGTTTAAAATAATCCGGAAACTACGTCACTAGGTACCTAAACAATACTATATTTTCAACCAAATATTATTCAAACCAAATATTATTTCAAACCAATACATTTTTTGCAGGATCTTATTTTGGAAAAAAAATCACTGCAAAAGGAGACTAATAGGTTAAAACAGTTGAATTCGCATCTTGAAAGTAGACTACAAGATCAAGAAAGAAGACTAGGACTTGTCAGTTCAGAATTGAGCAAAACTTGGAGAATTGTTGGAAAGATGCAACGCCAGCACCAACAGCTGCATACGCATGAGAAAATCTTAAGGTACGAACTTCAGCAAAAGAGGAAAATGTTGACAGAACTCAAGGAGGAGTTGGAGTTTTGTAAAGAAAAATGGGACAAAGCTAAACAGAAAAATTGCCAATCCCAAATTGAGTGGGATAAATTACGACTGGAGTTTTCAAATCGTAAATTAGCTTCAGTTGAATCTGTAAATAACTCCGCTGAGAGTGGATACAGTGATGAGAAACCTAGTGACTCCTCAGACTCTTCAGATGATGAAGGAGATATCTCAGAAAGAAGACGTACGAAAAGAAAAACAAGAAGCCCAGAAAACAATGTGGGAGTTAATCCAGCTATTACGTTTTTAAAAGCTGAAGAAAATGCTGATTCAGATGTTTTGCAGGATGGAGAAGAATCAGCTTTAGAAGGTCCAGATATTTTAAGTGATGGAGATTCGCAAGCTAACTTAGCAGATACTGAAGACCAATCTATTTCTGAAGCAGTTCCTGATGAAGAAAAAAGTTCAACACATTGTGATTCACCAATATCTTGTTTCAAAGAAGTTATACAAGCTGGATCAGAAAAGCTTAAAAAATTAGAGAAAAAATGTTGCGTGCTGGCAACAAAAGTTGTTAAGGCAAATAATGAAGGAGTCGAACTCTGCACAAAATTGGAGCAGTTGCAAAATCAGTATGGAGGAGGTGGAACAGATACACCGTCAACTTCCAAAGAAAGTCCTGATCAGAAAAATAATGAAAACATGGAAATCAATACTGATACAACTAAACCAGACGATAGACTGAAAGATTTAGCTGATAGCAATTGTGAAAGACAAAATAATAATTCCACAATGAATACTGAAAGATTATCTTTTCCAGCTGATAATGCTGATTCAATAAATAGCTCCAATGAAACTGGTACGACAAATAAATATATTTTAGAATATGAAGCACGATTTGCAGCACGTGACGCAAGATTGAAAAGAATGGAAGAGCAAACAAAATCATTAGTGAAAAAAATGGCAAATACATCCACAAGAAGTGTTGCTATTAATTTTAAACTGGATGAATTACATTCGGTCTATGGGAGAAGTGAAGATGAGCAGCCTGCAGTTATAGATAATAGTGCACAAGAAGATAATATTGAAGACAAAGATAAAGATGATTGTTCAAATGTTGAGCTTGAGACAAATTTAGAAAACATTCAACAAATTGATGAAGTAGACTGCAGTATGACAGAAGACTTGACTCAAGATTTTGAAGCCAAATATGCAGCCAGAGAAGAACTTTTAAAGAAAATTGAAGAACAGGCAAAATCGGTGGTAGAAATTGTTTCTAATTCGACTAAATTGAGTGAAGAGCTAGATTTTGAAGTAAACGTCCTGCAAGTTGGTCATACATCAAATGATGAACAAGAAGAAGCAAAAGAAAGTGAAGAGGAAAGTTCTTTATATAATTCTGAGACAAATGTAGAAAATATAGAAATAACTACTGATTTCAATAAAGAAATCGAAGAGATTGCTGTGGAAAGTGAAAAATTGGAAGAAATACTTATAAAAGATATAAATAAAACCATTGATGTTGAAGAAAGTGAACCAACGAGTTCCACATCTAAAGCAGTTAGTACTTCAGATATGATGGCAGAATATGAAGCAAGATTCGCATTGAGAGAGGAGAGATTGAAAAGAATGGAAGAACAGGCAAAATCTTTAGTAGAACAAGTTTCAAAAACAACATCAAGAGGTGTTAAAATTGGATTCAAATTGGATGAACTTCATAATGTTTATGGAATCAGTGAAGATCAGACTACATCTGAGGATGATGCAAGAGCTAAAACAACAGAAGAAAAGACCGATGTTGCAAAAATTAATGATGAAAAGTGATCCACATGATTTATTTTGATTCATGGATTAATACAATATAAAAAGTGATTGGAATCTTGTCCTAGGTGCCGCCAGGCAGAATACTTTTTAGCGACTGTGTAAGCAAGCAATATTTCAACCATGGTCTATTGTCCAATATATTTGTGTTATTAAATCAATTTGTATGTTTTATTTTAATATCATCTAAATGAAATAAAATCCCCTTTTTTTTGTTCCATTTACCTACATCTTCGAAATCATCAATCTTCATATTTTTCTGTACCAAGAAGTAGATTGGTAATGGACAATTTGTGGTTTTGGAATGGTTTTATAACCTGGCATCCTGCACTGAAAATAAACTTGTAAAAATATAAAAAAAAACTAAAGCTTATTAGTTTTTCCCCCTTTTACATTCCTTTCGGAACACAGGGTAGAAACAAACCTCGCTGAAAGGCTGATGAATTGTAACCTTTTTAGAAATATATTTGTACCACTGAAATCAATCTCTTCTGCTTTAATTGGGACATTAAAAAAAAACGAATTATTCCAACATTGTAAAAAAATAATAAAATGCATTTGTTTTATATTGGTATTGTCAATTTATTAAACTATGAATCATTTTAAATAGAAGTAACAACTTAATATAATAATAATAACATGTATGTATAATAAACTGAATAAGTATAGTAATAATAATTATAATATACATTCCGAGTTGTTTTATTTCAATGTAATCCCGTTTAATAATAAAAAATACATACAGGATAATATGTACGTATATATTATATTATGATAAACATTCTTCGAATAGCCTCACCATAGAAAAAAATACTTTTACTTACAAAATAGTCTGGTTCTAGAGATATCTGTGCAGGTTTGAGTAGTACAATTTCCACTTTTCTCAAGTCAAAATACAGTTCATTTCATTTGTCTTTGATATTTCAAAATCTCTGTTCTATTTTTAAACATACAAGGACATTCTATTTTCAAAAATTCTGTAAGAGAGCGATTTGTTCAAATTGTACATTAAACCTGCAATGGAGGCAATTTCATATTTTTAAACATGTTTCGTGTAGTACTTTTAATGAACATTAATAAATTATTGAATAAAAACTAAATAAACAAGATTAACAAATTCTATTTTACATGAAAAATTAATTTACAACCTGAAAATATCCATTGAAAAACCTCAAAACTTAGGCAAATTAAATATAACTTGAACCCTTTTCCCAAAATGGTTATATTATGAGGATTTTTCTGGTAATATTAAGTTAATGTGATTGCAACATCTATATGTGTTCATAGCATACTGGGCAAGTAATATGTTATGACATTTATAGAGAATTCAGCAGAGAAAGAGTTTTTATACATCTGATGAGGATTTGTACACCAACCAATAAAATAATCAAATTTTTAGTCTCAATCAACCACGGAATAGCACTCCCAGTAAATAAATAAATAATTAAACTTTGATATAATTTTATTGCTAAATATGCAGATTTTTATTCTGATATAAGAGATTTTAATTGATAAAATTTAATGTGGAAAATTTTAGATTAAAAGTGTGAAACCCATAATCAAATAAATCAAAAAATGCAGAGATTTACAAAAGAACACAGTTTTTTATATCCTGTGATTAACGATTTTATCTACACAATGAAATAAAAATACTTTCTTATAATTTTTCTAAAAAATGAATCAAGATTTGAAATAAACTCTGGACACCCTCACAGCAAGCAAGCTTATGTCGTGAAGGTGGAGCAAGTCGGCAGCTGATGGAATCAAATCAGCACTTTATGTGTCTTACAGACCCATATAAACTTTTAAATATATCATTTAATTTATACAGAATATACAACTGGTCTATAAACAAAAATATATTTCTCTTATTGCCCACAAAAGTGTTTAGTAGGTACCATAATACACCAAAAAAAAGAAATAAAAAAATGAATTACTAGCAATATGTATGTATTTTAAATATATTTTATTTTTACTGGGAGCCCATTTCATTGATTCATGTTTATTCATTTAAACCGGTCATTTTTACCATTGGCGCACAAGTCTATAACGAAGGGGAGAATGAATACAATATTTCTTCTTTTTAAATATACTTTCTTATTAACATGTCATTTCACAAATTATATTAATAATAATAATAATAAATCTTTTTACAATGTCACTTTCATATAATAATGATTATATATATACTGAAGAATTCATAGAATAAAATTGCTTGCGGCAACACTCACTGACAGCTTCACAGAATAGAAAACCAAAATAAGAATTGTTTTGTAATTTGAATTAGAAAAGAATAGAACGCAACTCTAAAACTTCAATTGTTTTATACCTACTTGAAATTAACAAAGAATAGAATATGATAATAGAATTTCATCTTTTGTAATATAAACAATAGAATAGAATACAATTCCAAAATTTCCAAAGTAATTACAACTTAGAATGACTTTTATATTACATAACATTGTGATGCGTTTTGAAATAATATCTCGCAATAAATCACATTCTTTTCAATGCAATTCAGAACCATCAAGCCGTCAATGAGATGTGCATTTAACTTTTTAAAGAGTTTTTTTCAAATTTTATTTTAAATATATAGAGTTTCTTTATACGTTTTATAATAGTAGATATCATCTCTTATAAATTAATAATATATTTTTTTAAATACATATGTTACAGTCTATTTTACTTTTTATAATATTTACATAAACATAAATATATAAAAATAAAATAAAACATATACATCTTACTATCATTAGTGACACATTACATGGGCGAATGCTTAAGTTTATTTAATATTTAATTTTAAACATAAAAAAGTACGATGAACTTTGAAAAAAGATCACTAAATTTGGCGGTCCATTTTAAAGTTTTGTTATTAGAGTTAAAAAGATTGGCAGCAGGATTTGAATCCTGGATCTCCCAATTGAGAGTTCAGGGTGATGCCATAAGGCTACATATTAGTATTACAGATGCCATAATTTTAATTATATGGGATATGATAAACAAGATATGCTTATAAATGCTTGCGTATTATTGAGTGTGTCTTATACAACAGACTTTAAAAATAAAATAGGTGAGTTATCATGAATTTGGGTCTAAATACATTCTGGAAAATTCTGAATTTTATCTAAAAATGTGCGGCGTAAAAACTTATTTAACTGCGAGATTTGAACAGCAATTATGTCCAAATTAAAAGTAAATTATTCTGTGATACTTATCACACAATTTAAAAATTATGAATTTATGTGAAAATGTGTGTGCATGTGCAAGTGCAACATGAAACGAAAGGTTTTTTTAATAATAAAAAATAGCAAATTTAGGAAAATATTTAAACCTAAGTCATTTTCTATGTATATTCTGGAAAACGTCAAGTTGACTCGACAAAAGCGTTGAAGTTGAACAAAAATAGTGTGAAAATTAAAGTGTTTTATTTTACATATTTATCAATATTTTTTTCACTATGCGAATTTACAAACCTTTGAACAATTTAATATTAAAATTTGAATAAGACCGTGGGCATTAATTTAAAAAATAAAGTTTGTGTAAATAAATTAGAAAAAGAACAAAGAAAATAATTCAAAAATTTGAAATCCATTCCATGAATTTGATCTCTATTGTTTTTAGCTTTGAGTGTGGAATGAAAGTTTTTCATTTAAATTAAAATATGATTCTAAAAGTAAAAAAAGAATGTCATTAACTGTTTTACGGATAAAACATAAGAAAAATAAAATACAAAGGTCAAAAAGGTGTTATTTAATAATTTTTTGTTAGTCAATGAATAAAAATTGTAGTTTTTTGAAGTTATTCTTATTAATCTATATTTGTCCTCTCTATTTTACAATTTTTTAATATTAAATAAACTGCAGCATTCGCACAGTAACTTAGAATAATGATTATTGGTTGATTTTATATTATTTTAAAGCGACAAACTTCTCTAGAAACGTTCCATGCGGTTATCTAACAATGACAAATTTATATAAAATATTTTCTGATCATAATAATGTCGGGACATTTTGAAACTAAATAGTTACTGAAGAGGCCTATCTTCAGCAGTGCATGGCCACAAACTTGAGAAAGAAGAAAATACATTTGTGTGAAGATGGAATAGATTAGGAGCTGGATTCAAACCCAGGAACTTTAGACTCCATCATCAAGCTACCATTAGTATTGCTTATTCCATATGTATATAATTAATTGGGAGAAATTATCAACTAGCAATAACCCCGCCTTTTGTTAATATTATATTGTCTATCAGTGAAAATATATTTTATTTATTTAAATATCTTTGGTGTTCTTCTACTTTAGGTTTGAGAAATGACAAGATGAATCAATAGTTACATTCAAATATAATTGCTAGTGCAATTCAAGGTTAACTCGAAGATAGCACAGTAAAACAATGAGAAATTCACCCTCTGTTGTGAATATTTGATATTTTATAAAGATTGATATTGACACCAATACATTCTAAAAAATTAAATCAATAAAAAATAAATTTGTTAGAAAGTCTCGAACAGAATATCACAAAATATTTGATATAAAAATTATAATATATTGTTGTCAGTGAAAGAATTTTCCCTTGAGGAATACAGTTCTAGAGAGGTTGTCGCTTATATTATTAATTTCAGATTGCGTAGATATATATATATAATAACAATACAGTGTGTGTATACATGTATATATAATGATGATAATAACTATACTCAATGTATAATAAGATATGATATATTTAATGTAATATATAATATCTCCAAATATAAACTACTGCAGATGTTCATGGTTTGGTGTAACTCTTGGATACAACTGAAATCAAAAAGAAAAAAAATACGAATTAGTTTAACTATTTAAAGAATATAATGATAAATTGAAAATGAAATAAAAGTAGAAAAGACATCTTATTTCATTTTAATTTCTTGTAATTGTGAATTTTACTAAGAACTGTCGGTCGAGAGGTAAACTTTATCAGTTAGAGAAATAAATTAAGGAAATATAGGCCATTGTGCATAATCCAATCGGATTAAGTGACAAAGGCAACTCTAGACTGACTTAATCAATCTCTTTTTGTGTTCATAGACAAAGTTCACCAATTCTCACTGTCGCAATAAAAGGTCCACCAATCGAGAAAAATATATTTATGTAAACCAATAGAAACAACCATTATTAACTGGAACATATCTAGTAGATTGGAAATGCCACATTAATTAATATCTATTCTTACAAATCAACTGTAGTCTTCACTTAATTGATAATTCAAGTGACGAACTTTAAAATTATTAAACTACCCACTTTTGAATGACGGTTTGCCGTACTTTTGAGAATAGATAGAAAATCTTCACGAGTGCCAATTTTACATTTGTAAAATACTACACAACGGTGAATCCAGAATTTTCTCTAGGGAGAGGTTCAACTGCTCCAGTGCCCATGATACTAGATAAGATATGCACCGAGAATAGCACTCCTTTAAGGTTACCAGAAAAAGAGTATATTTACCCCAAGTAGATTCCTAGGCACATAGCCCTCCCTGCCATGCTGATCATGCACCCACCACCACTCTCTCTCTGCCTCATCCCCCTTCCGCAACACACTGAGACGGCTGCCAGCACTAAAGGACAACTCGTCACACTCGTGAGCAGTGTACGGGAACACGGCAAATACTGTACCGCCATTCATTATACCAAGCTTCTCTTGGACACCTGCAATACACAACAAACAATATTAATAATTTACGTAATTTCAGGATTAACTGGAAGATGTTGCTCAGCAACAAGCCCGCCTCTTGAATATTATAAATTCAGAAATATGATGAAGTCATAATCTAATTAATGTGTTTTATTATTTCTTTTTATGTATCTACCCATTCCACTACCTCACATCCCATTTGAGGTAGGTATGCTGTGAGGATTTATCACCAGAAAAGCCTTTCTTAGTCCAGCCTCATTCTTATTTATTTATAAATTAATAAACAGAGCCTTTGAAGTTTAACATAAATACATCATTAATATAATACATAAAAACCAGTATTGGACATACACTTTCCATTAAGTCTTCTAAAGACGGTATCCTCATCCAACGATTAGTTGCTACTTTGTTGATATTTTAGACTATCTTGCCTGGGCCTACCCACATTCTGTGTCATGTTCCTGGTCTCAAATTCTGTACTTTTTTATTTGTCAACAATTTTAGATTTGTGAACCTAGATATGTCTGCCTCAGCACATACTGTTCGCTTCCTTCATATTCATACAATTTCTCACGAAAGCATGTCTATTTTTATAACTCACCTTGTATCCTTTAGACTTTTTTTGGTATATGAGGTTATATTGGTTACTTAGTTTATCTCTAGAATAAAAAAAGACTTACTGTAAAGATATTCGGAGCATCCATCAAAGCCTTCCTCATCTTCCTCACATTTTTGTGCAGCCGTTTCATGGTCTGATAATGTTGTGGCAAAAATACATGCACCTGAAATAACAAAACATGTATCATTTATAATAATTTGCTATCTAACTGTCAAATGTTTGTTTTAATATTGGTCAATATTTATAATTATTTGTAAAATCTCGATAATGCCATTGGTCGATGTACTCAACCAAAGAATGACTTCTATTTTCAAATATTCAATAGTTGCGTCCACATAGCAGATATAAACAAATGTTCTTTTTAACTTTTCATAAATATAGACAAAGAAAGAAACCTAATCAATTAACTCCTTTCACTATTTACTGAGGAAAAAAAGAGATAAAGAACATCTGTTCGTTCTCACTGTAATGTGTACACAACTAAAAAGGAACAGAAGAAATCTGTAAGTTTGAAAATGGAACAACTTTTTATTTCAACTATTTCATTGAATGTTAAACAATCAGAATGCTTAGTTATGAAATTCTAAACCAGTAAATCTGTAATGCACTTACCATTTTCAACAAGGAATCTGACCATGGCGACATTATTACAACTGGCTGCACAATGTAATGGAGTCCATCCATCTGAGTCCTGGGCGTTGACGTCACAACCAAACTCTACTAAGAACCTAAAATGAAATGTCAAAATAAAATTACCAATGGCCATTCTTTAAAAATGGATTTAGAATATATTCTAGCCATTTGATCCTCAGGGATAAATAGTCCTTTTCTTAGTCATATTTATATCTCCTTAGTTACTCTATATTACTTTCACATGGTCAAATAGACGGATTTTATTCCAAATCTTTCACATATTGTCGTTGAATATTCAAAAAGAGGTATGTGTGAACATTTTTATTCATGCATACTCTTTAAAAACTGTTCATTAACATATTAAAATTGTTGTTTGGGCTTTTTATTGGCATGTTATATTATTCTTTAAGTATTGAATTTTAATATTTGATACTAAGAATCACTTTACATAATGGTAATGTTGTCATTATAAGCAGTTTATTCTAGAGATTTCAAAACATTTATAAATTCACATACCCCTTTTTGAATATGCAACGACAATATATTGTCAAAGGGTCCAAGGTTCTATTTAAGTAACTACCAAAGTTCTTTAGTTCTACTTTACCGCACAACATTTAATAAGAGATTTTATGACATTAGAAGTTACTTTTAAAACCCATATTAATATTTTTAAATCTTCTTTTCAGAAAAGTAGGTACATATTACAGACTAATATTATAACTTACTTGACTATTTCAAAATGTCCAGCACAGATGGCATTGTGTAGAGCTGTGATCCCTTCATCATTTGCAGCACTGGGGTTAGCAACCTAAAATAAATACAAATAAATCAAACATATTCTTTAAGGCCCAAAATTACAATGCAGGCTTAAGATCCTTCTTAACCTTAAGGAACACATAAAGCTTCGCTTGCCAAAATTACGCGAATTACAATGTCTCCTTAGCACGAATTTGCGGCTTAGCCTACTCCTTAAGTTAAGGAATACCCGGGGGTGTCCTCAACAACGTTAAGCTTGCTTAAACTCAGTTAATTTTTTCATCACCAGGAGGCGCCACTAGTAACAATAAGAACAAACTGACATTAATGTCATATGTTCGCGCTTTCATAACGCTTTTTGTTTGTTGTTGCTAAGGTTGCTTCATTTGCGCCTCTATTTGATTTTTTTCGTTACTGACCCTATTTCGTCGGTAACGAAAAAATCCAAGAGCATTTACGAAATCAAAACAACAACACGAAAAATGGCGCGCGTCGCCGTTAACATGACAGATGTGAGGTTAATGCATAGACAAAATCACGATAAAACAACTAGTAGGGCTACCAACTTAACCATATTTGCGGCTTAGTCAAGTCGCAGTCGAATATTAATTGAAATTCTCGTGTGAGCAGTAAGCTCGACTTAACTTTTAAGCCTCCTCACCAAAGCTCCACGATAAGCTACTGATTGTAATTTCGGGCCTTAATGATCTAACGTTTGTGTGTTTACATTGTGAAAAGACATTTTTGACATATTTGATATCAACACAAAATGGTGTGTTGTGTTCATATTGTTTAAATTAGACCAAACAGCTAGAAAGAGAAATAGATTATTAAATAATATAATTCCAAGTTTAATATTCTTCTAAGGAAACCATGGACTATATCAAAGTTGCAAGTTTTTACACCCTGTGTTATACTCAGGAGACCAATTGTCTGTGACTGTTCAATGTCTAAATAAATTTTTAGGCCAAAAGTAATAAAATTCAGAGAAAATAATAACTGATAGTATTAGTTCAATAGAATATATAAAAAGTGTAACTGTTTTCTTTACCTGTGTAGCCGTTTTCTTTACCAACTCCAGTTCACCTTCTAAACTTGCATCCAGCAACAGGGCGAGTGGATCGAAACTAACTCTTCTTGATAAATTCACTTTGCCTCCTTGTTTCAAGTTACCCTTCTTTACTCTTCTAGATACAACCTCCCCGTTGCTATTATTTAAATCTACCGTATTCATTTGATCTGTGAGATTCGATACTCCGTTTTTATCCGATTGATCTTCAGAAGAAGTTTCACTTGATTCTGATGAGATTATATTAGCTCTATCTACAACGTCGGTATTAAGGCAAGAATTGCTTCCGGAATGTTGCAATTTATTATTTCCGTTACTAGTTTTGTTATTATCATTTCCTTTATCCGATTGGGGACTACTTTCCCTTTGTTGGTCCATATCAGCAAATAAGAATGCAGACGGCATTTCAATTCTTCTTGTCGTAGCTATATTTACACTGTTATTCTTTATGGCATTGTTCGGTTGATTTCTCAATTTCGGTTGTTCGCTTAACGGTTGTTTTCTGATAGTCAAAGGTCTAGCTTTGATAATCATTGGTTGTCCATCTGTAGACGATATTGTAGTATTGTTAGATTGTGGTGTATTCTGACCGTTGCTTTCTAGTTCACTTTGGGAATCTGTGGATGGAATGGATGATGTGTTGTTCTCGCTTGTTTTGGAGTCGGATGTTTGGGAGAGATCCGATATAGGCACCTGGAATGAATGAAATAACATGTATCAAAAACTGATCACCTAAATATTGAAAATAAACTAATTGAATCTTGAAATGAGAATAATAATATAGATACTGCATGGAGCTATGATAAAAACGAGTATTTGTTAGTATTTTTAGACTGTTTACATAAAATAAACAGAACATTTTGAAATTTTAACAAAGACAAAATGAAGGGTATATGTAAAAACAAGTGGTGTCAGTATTTTGTAAAAATGGTAAAAACATGCCAATTTGTAGGTATAATTATCAGTTTAAACAATTGTAAAAAATATCAACAGCAGAAAGGAAAAAACATATCTGTTTAATTGCTTCATGAAGTATATGACCGTTGCCAAAATCGGCAATGGCGTTCTTAAATTAAATTGTTATATTTCTCAAAACAACTGGCTCCACTTGATTTTTCTCTGCGCTTTGTTTTTTTCAAATGTAAATGAAGAATAAAGATGTGTATACCTTTGGAGCAGGTTTTGGGGGCAAAGCTGGTTTGGGCACAGATTTATCTGAGGAAACATCTGGAGTGGACATTGGGGTACTGCTACTTTGTGGTGGGGACATGAGTAGACTTGCAACAGAAGAATTCTGTAACGTCTGTTTATTTGAATGTCCAACATTCTGTTGAGCGGGGACATTAGAGTTGTTATTATTGCTGTTATTGTTCGACAAGGAATTAGATACAGTTTGAGGTTGGACAGGTTGTATTTTGGTGGATGAGGTTTGATAGATGGGAGACGGTTTTCCACTTGCAACTTGGACTGTAGTCGGAGCAACACTTGACACTGGCTTCTGCAAAAGTTAACATTACGGACGGATGATAACTAATTACTAATAAATGAAAAGGAGGAGAAGACGAATGTGCACAAAATAATTTAAAACATGCAAACACATAGACACACATTTAAATAACAAAATATGTACGTATATAATTCAGAAATCTAGGACGTCTCATTGAAACTTTAAATCAAATTGAATAAAATAACTATATTTAACAAAAAAAAATATTAACTTATTCTTTACATTGGTGATAATATAAAACACTAAAAGTATGAAAAATCTGTTGTATATATAATAAGACACAGAGGGCAAGTTTATCATTGGATTGCAACATCTTCAAACTAGCCTGGATGAAAAAATAAATAAACTGCTAAAAATATATGATTAAATTTATTAATATCAACCAATGGTACGCATATTATATTGAAATATTCCATATTGCTAGGAATTTTACACGTTTTTGTTATTACTAAACTTTGTTGAACTAATGTATTTTTAATTACGAGTAAGTTACATATAATATTTTAACCGAGCGAATATGTAAATACATTGGGATGATTAAATATCAAAATATATGCAAATCTAATTAAAAATACTTGTAATAATAATATGCTGAGTGGATCAAAACTTTTCATTGGGCCAATGGATAGCTGCTGATGCGGTAATATTATTATTTTATGTTAATATATCGAGTCAATGTACTAATTTTGTAACTAAACTTAACCGAATAATATTTAAACGGAGTAGTGCTGTTGTCCAAAACAAAATGATGATCTTCAGATAAAACGTGCTGAACAAGGCAGTTCTATCTTTCTATCTATTGATGATTGAAAACAAAGTATATTATGTTATAGAACTTCTACATTTGATTTATATTACTTTGCATAATGTTTTAGGACGAATGATTTGATCTTATTAAAATTCAGAACTTTTGAATATGAGTTTTTAGCTTACAAATGTAATGCTTATCTCAGAATTATTCAAAAGCAATGTACGTGGAATGAAATATTATTAATTACACAGTCGTAGAATAAAATATTGACTATGAAATCAAATAAATGAATATCATTTATTTTAAGAATCTTCAAATTGAGATTTAACATGGAAGTGTAACTAATCAATAAAAAAATGAATATGAATCAAAAAATAAAATAAAATGAATAAAATGATTTTGAAGGATACTGTAATTGAAGAAAAGTGGAGAATAGGTTTTTTTAAAAGTCACAGATATTTTGAGGAAATTAATGGCGAAAATATTTTTTAAGGTCATAGATATTCTGAGAAAGTGAGGGGATGAAAGATAGATGGTTTTTGATTAGTTTAAAATATATTTAATATAAAAATGTTTACCATTATTTGTCCTGCGCTAGTAGAAGTCACCGTTGTATGTTGACTGAATGCTCGTACAAGCTCCGCTCTTCCACCTCCGAAACCACCAACTTTGAATTGTTCACCAACAACTTTCGGCTGCTGATTTTCACGAACAACATTACCATGCAAATTCTCCTTTTCTTCTTGATTACATTTTCCCAATGATTCAGATTTCTGTATGTGATATCCTCCGACATTGTTTTCACCGTTGTTTAAAAGAGGCATAGCGTGTCCTTTATTGTTAATAATTGTCAGAGGTGTTGAATGCGCAGTCATGTGATTCAAATTACTATTACTATTTGCAACAGTTGATAAAATGTTATTTACATTCGAAGACGAAGATGTTTTGACTATACCCGCTGTTCCAGACGAAGATTCATTTGACTGTTTAGTGTTATTATCATCGTAGAATTGTACTTTATTTCCTTTTGAGTTTGTCGTGCCATTTGATGATGACGAGGATGTCACATTGTTATTAGTTGAGAACTTTGTATTGTATGGTAATGTTTGATATTTTGGATCTGATTTGCTCGCTGAAAACTCTGGTAAGAATTCTTGTTCATTATTACTAGAACTATTGTTAATGATATTGGTCCTCGTTTGTTTTCCGTTACTGTTGTTGTTAATCGATGTAGTAGTACCAGTAATGGTGGTTTGTTGATGATGATTGATATTCTTTTGTAAATCGATATTATTGTATTTATTGATATGTTCTAGTAAAATCTTTTGTTCACTTTGCACAACCATTTGTTGTTGATTGTTTATCCCTTGTTGTGGATATGCATTTGTTATGATATCATTTTGTTTAGAATATGAAGGATTAAATTGTGTATCGGTTTGTATGAGATTAGCTTGTAATCTCTGTGGATACGATCCATTATTATTATTACTACTACTAAACATATTGTTCTGATTTGTAAACTGTTTCTGTTGTTGTTGCTGAAGATAGTGCCCATCTTGTTGTTGAGTGATAATGTTATGATTTGTTGTACCGTCATTTTGATTTAAATGTTTCATCGAAGCATTGTTTTGAACAGCATTGTGTTTCAAGGCCTGAAAAAAAATTATCTTCTGAGTTTGCATAATAAAAAAGTTTTCTTATCTATTCTATCATGGCGTCTTCCACAAAACAATAACCTAACCAGCAGATTGACTGTGGAAAATAAATATATAAGTTTCCCTTGACGTGCTAATAGAAAATAAGATATTTAGAATGAGTGACATTTATGTATCAATGGATCATGTTAAATGCTTTTAAAAAAGTTTTTTTATTAGTGAGCAAAAGTGTATTATTATTAAATAATTTATTACTTTCAATTGGACCTGTGAAAAATATTATTATTTCATATCTTTCACATTCATTTGTTTTGTGTTGTGCAATTTCAATACTGTTCTGGTTGCTCCATTTCTTGGAAGTATAATACAATAACTAACGAAAATGAGTAAAACTATGATAAAGTTAAAAACAATTTGTCTTGGAGATTGTTTTAATTATTCATAACAACTTCAAAACTGTTTTATTTAAGGGTTAAATTACTACAAAGTGTACAAATTATAGAAATGTCGATGGAAAAGTAATTTTTACGTATTCAGTACATTAGATGTTTAATAATATCACATAGGTTAATGTATTTATTATTGTTTTGAATAAACAAACATAAAATTATATAAATAACTTGTAAACAATAATTAGACAAACTCCAGAAAGTTTTGAAAGTATAGACACGTTAATTTTCGAATAAAGTTAACGAAATTATGTATTAAAACAACAAATAAGAGACAAATTATATATTTACAATATAATTAGTGTAGATAACTGCCATGATTATTGAAATAAACTCATAAATTATTCAAAACACCACTAAAACAAACATTTGAATTATTTATTTCAAAATTTTACGCGACAATACTTTCGAAGAAATGTTTACACTAACCGGCAATATTGCCAGAATTACACAAAAAATATGTGTTGCCGTATGTAAAGAATACACATCTGTCAAAAATGCACAATATTATTACATCAAGTTACAAGTTATAGGTAGTGGGAATGTCGTTTTGTTTTGAGACTTGATACATAATATGTTACTTAAAATTGCAAAATGAATATTTTACTAATGTGGTGACTATAATAAGCTAGGCATAAAGACGACGTTTAACTTGGAAAATGAGGTATTAAACTTAGATGAAATTTAAAAAAAACATTTTTACAAGAACAAAAATAACTTTCAATTCGTCCTTTTCATCTTCCCTCCTTCTAACTTTTTCTATTAAAATTGTCAATAGGTTTTAATTAAATAAAAGAGATGCGTTTATCTTAATTCGTTCCTATTTAATTATTCTTGATTCTCTATAGAGGGGGTTAATTTTCTTAGAATAATAATATTGTTCTCTTCATCTTAAAGAAAACTTTTCACTGTTGAATAATCTAAGTAATATTATTTCTGTAGGTAAGTATGTTTTCTTACTAAAATTGGTTTTATTGAATTGTAAACTTTTTTAATCATTCTTGATCTTACGGATAAATATTATTGTGAATTTTAGAAAATAAGTAGGTACCTACTCAAAATACTTTTGACTCTGTGAATTTCAAAATCATAATAATTATACCATTTATATTATACACAACTACACATAATAAAAAAAAAACAGTGTTCTGTTAAATGGCGGACTTGTTGCAGAGCAACATCTTCCAGCCAATCATACCCAACATAGATCAAAGTATTTATGTAGTTACGGGCAGTGGTCTCGAACCTACCGATTTTTCGGTATTTATACCGAAATGGGCCATGTCCTACCGATATACCGAAATGGTCTAGTAATCTACCGATTTTTACCATTTGTCGAGAAGCAAGTATAATCGATAGATAAGTATCGGGTATTCGGTAAAAGTACCAGATACTTATGGATTCGAGCAAATATTCTTTAAGAAAACCGAGTAGTGTTTGAAATATTGCAAATTCCTGTACCATTTTGGAAATTCAGCGACGGGGGGGTAGAAATTTTTGTGAAAAGGAAAAGTACCCGATATTGACATTGTCGGTACAAATACCTGGTACATTGTAGAAAAAGGTAGTTTTGTTGACGTATACCGAATTTGGATACAAATATACCGAAATATACCGATTTTTGTGAGGAGTTCTACCGATTTTGCACAATGACGTTCGAGACCACTGGTTACGGGGTTCATGCTCATTCGAAATTATTATTAAAGGAATGACATTATTTATTTGTTTATTTTATTCTTTACTGTACATTGACTGATAGTAATTTCACATAGAAGTAAAATAATTTTAAATATACCTAATCGATTAACAAAGCGCGATTTTAACGCGGAGGCGTGATTTCTTTCCAAATAACCCAATAGTATATCGTCTCTGTGGTATCCTACAGAGCGAAATAAATAAATAAAAAAGTTTTATTCTACTATTTGATTTATTTGACGAGAGAGACGTCTTTCGTCTTGTTAGGACATTGTCAATCCTATTATATCCTACCAGAGACTAACCGGGTCTACGCAGAGTTCTTTGGCGAACAGTAGGTAATCACATAACTGATTGAATTAGATATTAATGTTGTATCTATACAGGAAATTGATGAATCAGTCTGAGTAGCCACCAGAATGACATAGAAGTCTTCTTACTATACTTCAGACAGGATATCTATGCTATTATAAGTTTACAAACCTGGAAGTTATGACTGACGCTCTGAGCGTGAGGAATATGATTATACGGCTCTACTGCAGCTATATTCCCTCTCGGAGGTTGTACTTTGGAAAGTGGATTGTTCTGCTGGCCAGAAATCGGATAGCCAGACACCGCCAGTCCAGCTGGGTTGTTGGATCTGAAAAACAGAAAGAAATAAACAAATTGTCACAATTATTTGATAATATGTGTGTTGTTTTACACAAAAGTTTCTTAATTTTATTTCTGTTCTCGATGTATTCTTTTCTTAACGATTTTATCAAAGTTTTTCTACGTAAAAAATATATTTAAAAAAACACTCACAAAATATTCTTGATAATTTCGGTTAGACACATTTGGAAGCTTAGTTCAAAATTTCAAAAATAGAATTAAAGTAAATAAGAACTAATTGTAAATCACCGGAAACTTTTTTAATACAAAAAAAAATCTAATAAAATTTGACACAAGAATTTAATGAATATCATCCACACATAAAAAAGTCACTTGGCCCAATATTAAATTTAATAATGTAAATGGTACAGTTGATAATTAAAATAATTCATACAAAATAACGAAAATTAATGCACGGTGAAAACTAAGAAAAAAAAACACTGGTTTCATAAAATAGAATCAATTCTAAAATAATTTTAAAATTTAAATAAAAGAATTCGTTGTACACTGTCAAGCGGTCAATAGCAAACTAATTTTGTTTTGGTAAGGAATTTAATTGTTAATGAAGGACAACAGTAAAGGATGAAACATGGATGAAGATTGTAAAAATAAATGAGTCATTAATAAAAGGGTTCCAGTGAAATTCCGAAAGTTGTGAGTAATTAAGAACATATTACAGTAAAGGCTCTGTTATCTGTACCGCTCTGTAATCCGGTACAGGTAGCTATCCCATAAACACAATATATTGTATGTAATAAGCGATATTGCATAGTGCTCTGTTTAATAAACATACGGAAATACCTCATTTTGTACAAAAAAGAGACATCCAGAATTAGCACTTAGTAAATGTTGAATATAATTATGTTTTACTTTTTACAATTTTAAAGTTTTACTATTGTTTACATGCTGTTTGTTATTGCTAACATGTTTCTTACATGCAGCTGGTCTCCTGGCTACCCCACTTGTGGGATATGCCGTGATGGTATAGTAGTAGTAGTAGTAGTTGTTAACATGAATTTTTACAAGATAAAATAAAAAAAAAACACAATATGTAGTTAACTTCCAAATGATTTTTATTAACTTCGCATACTAGTTAGTATTCGGAGACTCTCGACCTCATCATCAGGCGATTAGTAAAAAGTCACTTTCACAAAAATAATTCAATTTTATTTTCAAATGGACTTCCAACAAGTACCTTCGGTCAACAACATTAATATGAATTTTAACGATTTCCACAGATGCTAATTAAATTTATATGCATATCTGTAGAATAGAAGGCCTACGGTTTTATTTGAATTTTGTTTAATCGATAATTTATTTGAAACCTGTGATGACAAACAGTGGCGAGATTATTAGTGATTTCTTCCAGCTAACTACATATTGACTGTTCTCCATATTATTACACTATGGTAAATACGTTTATCGTTTGTAAGTTGTTGCTGATGTTAATAAATAAAATGAAAACGCAAGCGTTTAAAATGACACGTGCCTCGACCACATGGATTAAATTCTTAAGAACGGTCGTATCACTGAATGAGTAATTAACGTTCTTACACGAGGAATTGTATGAATGTGGACGAAGCAAAAGGTGTCTATGGGCGGGTTGGTTTGGTGGTTCAACCTCTCTGCCTAGTTTACAATAAATGCGAAATAAGGGGGATAAATTATTTAAGTATAACTAATGAAATGTCTAATATTTATTTTGTTTTTACACACATACGGTTGTAAGCTTTTTATAATTATATATTGAAATAGGTATATATAAACATTTTTTTTTTTTAAATTTATTTTCATACCTATTTAGCAATTTAGTAATTAGGTATACAACAGTATACAAAAAAAAAAACAGTTTTGACAAAGGAATAAATAATTTATATTATTTTGGGTAACTTGGAAGAAATCGAAATGCTGCAATAATTTCGCCCACTGTGCATTGTAATATATTTTTAAACAATACGTAATGTAGAGATAAAATAAATAAGCAGTTAAGTAATCCGGCCGCACAGATATCAGTTAATCTCTTATAAAAGGCTTTCTACTGTACCACCCCATTTCGGACATCGGGGTGGGTAGGTTTAACAATAACAATACTGCCAACAGGTGTAAAGGGTTTTTAATGGTTAATGGCGTCGTAATATTAATTTAGTTGATGCCAACATTGATATTAGCTAGCTACTACAGCAAGAGGGATAAATAATATTTTAATTGCACAGATCCTTTCACAAACCTTCATTTCAGTTGAGGATGTTTCATAAACTAACAAACATGAATCAGAGAAGACTATTAAAATATGAGTAATTTTATTTATTTGAATAACACTATGTAAAACATGTAATTTTAACTATACTATACTTTTCCATGTAATTTTAACTATATTAAACATGTAATTTTAACTATACTATACTTTTCCATGTAATTTTAACTATATTAAACATGTAATTTTAACTATACTATACTTTTCCCTCACGCCGCATCCCAAGTGGGGTAGGTAGCGAGAACAGAACGCCTTATAGATCTGTCCCTACATTCATGCAACCTCTCATGCACGCACGTCGATTTCTCTCACTCAACACACGACCGTCCTTGAGAATTTGATCTACGTGATCATTAAGCCACGTTATAGTTCTAGGACGCCCGTATTTCCTCGCACCCCTTCTTTCAGACAAGTATATCCTCTTTGTCATCCTTTCCCCTTCCATTCGTTCCACATGACCAAACCATGTCAATTTATTTTCACGTATTCTATCCACAACGCTCCTCTTGTATCAGTAAATTTAAATAATTTTAATAGAATTATAAATTTAGTAGAATTAAAATAGTTTTAAAATAAAACACTGTATTACTTTCACTACGAACAATATTTGATCCAGAGACCTTTCACATGAATCTACTATATAAGATGTAAGGCTTAGAAAAGTCAACATCACCTTATTCATGTGTTAAATTTACATATCCTATAACCTCATACAATTGCTAAATTGTAAAAATAACATCGATAAACCATGTAAAATATTTCGTGTACGTACTGAATGTTTTATTTAATTTGTGGCACGGAATAAACGACCCGTATTTTCATCATTGTATACATTCTAACCGTGGAGTCCCTGGTAAAAAATAGGTCTCTCTCTCTTTTCGTTAAGTTATTGAATTTCTGCAGTTATTTGAAAAACACCACGTCTAAGACATTTAAATTTAACATGTTTGTTTTCTCTGTGATCGCATTGGCCGAAAGCTGTAATGGTCCCAGTAGAATATGGTGTCATTTCAATAATAATAATAATGTTCAATTTACTTATGACGTATTTAACCTATCCTAAACGTCTTTACTTTTAGTGGCACGGAGAGTATAATTTGCATATTTATTATTAGTATTGTGTTATTACTGATGATGGCTACATTGTAGTCGAAAACGTTTTAATAATTAAACAATCTCATAGTGGAATAAAACAGTGTTTTGATTTAAATTAAATATTTTCCTTTACAATGCATTTCCACAAAGTTACACTTGAAAATATAAATAAAATAAAATAAAAAAATATAGAATTTTTATTATTATCTGTTGGTCCGCTGGCTACCCCACCTGAGGGAAATGCCATGATGGTATGAATGAATAAATGAATAACCAAGTGTTGAATGAGTACTTTAGAAAAAAAGATGTATCAGGGTTTTGTTATAAACCCAAATACAACCTTATACACCTTTCACAGTAAGCTACATACTAAAAGCTTGTGCCGTGAAAGGGGAGTTTGCCGGTACCTGGTATCGAACCACTGACCCCTTGTTCACAAGACCGACACTCCACCTCCAGGCTACCCACGAACTCGGTGATCCATCCTGGCCCACAATAAGTCTAGAGCCATTAACCACCAAAGTAGGTTGTAATCAATGACAATGGTTATAATCTTATAATAATTATTGTGTTTGTTTCAAAGGCCCTTATTTATTGTTCTTTGGTTTGTTTGTTTATTTTTACTTTTGTACTTTTAACAATAGACATTTAAATGAAATAATCCTTTTACATACATTATAAATATTCCGTGTTCGTTCATACATATGTGCGGTTGTTGCGATCTTTATTTATTTATTCATTCTTTACTGTACATTGATTACAAACAATTACATAAAAGGTAAACATTCAAGGTAGATACAATCAATATACAGAGGGTGAGTTTATCGCAAAGGCGCGATCTCTTCCAACTAACCCAAAATCTTTACCAGAGGAGTAATATGAAAATTAATGCCCCTTATAATAACTTGCATCGAGGGAAGTTTTTCGTCTTTTTAGGACACTCTCAACTTCATTCAGAAACTTTTTATTTATTTATTTATTTATTTTATTCTTCTTGCACATCATCATTCATATAACAAATAAAATAAAGCAATATACACAAGAAAAAATGTGATGATGTGCAGTGGCGAGATTATCACTGTGTAGTGATTTCTTCCATCTAACCACGTCACATTAACACTAAACAGAAATAGAAATAATAATAACAAAAACACAAACATTAAAAAAAAAAATAGCCACACAAATTAGTTTGAAAAAAAAAATGAAAAAAACTACAATCCACACACCTAACACTCCAAAGGGATCGGGAAGGGGTTAGGGGACGGATGCTGAGTTAGAAGACAATAAATACTTCTTGACGGCGTATTTAAACCCATTAAAAGATTGAGATATTCTATGAGAAGAAGGGAGATTATTCCAGCAACGAGCACCACATACTGAGAATGATTAAGAAAAGAAATTGGTGTTATGTGTAGGAATTGCCAGAAGACCCTCGTTGTTGGAACGCAGTGGTAGACCGCATGGTTCGCTAGATAGATGATTTTAGACAGATGCCAATGATTTCTAAAAGGACTTTTATGCGATTTGAGGTGGTCGGTAGCCTGTTGGCTGAAATAAGGACTTCCAATCGAGAGAACATTGGATCGATTCTACCTTCTCCATCTTCAAGATAATATACGGGCTTGAAGCTAGTAAATTCAATAAAAGGATTGCCGAAATTCTGATCACAATAATTATAATATTGTATAGCCTGGATAATGTTCGGTAGAACAAAAGGAATGAATAGGTCCCTACCTACATAATGGTATCCCATATTTTGTGGGAATTACCTGGTTGGCTCGAATAACCTTCTTTATGAATAATAATAATATGTGCTACCTGTTTCAATGTTACTTTTAATATTGTGTTCCGTGGGGTCTACGGCAAAGAGAAGTTCTCCCACTTTTTACTGTAAGTTTTTGAGTTTCCTTTAAAAGGCAGGTGTTGGTAAAATCTCGTACGTAATGGGGTGTTCACATTTGACGAATATCGCCAGGTGAATTTCAAAATATATCGCCAGGCGAAAAAACAAAATTCGCCGGAAATCCATTGATCGTCACACCTGTTCACACAGCCCACCGATATAGAAACGATCTGTCAGATGCGCTTTGATTTTGCCACTGTTTTCAAATTGGCGGACGTCGAGATGGAGATCGCGAAGTGTTTATTTTTAGTCGAAAATGTTATAGTAGAGGTTATAGGGCGTCTTTTAATTAAGGAGACAAACGCCACAACCAACAACAAAGATAACAGCTGTCACCAAGCGGGAAACATTATAAAATTTATAGGTTATAAAGTTTTTACCATAGATACGAACGCCGCGCATATCTGCGCATGCGCAAATCGTTCAATCGGCCGAAAAAGTTGGAAGGTGATCAACTCGAGACGATGTAGTTTCTACTGGTTTTTATCGTTTCAGACTAGCTGTCATTTTGTTCACACGGTTCAAATGGCTGGGCATATTTTGGTGCCCTGACGATATTCGTCAAAGTGAGAACACCACATAAGACAATTAACATCTACAATTCAGCGGGTGTCGGTGTACATTCAGGATGGATGTCATGAAGCATGACATCCATCCTTAATGTATTGTTTTTTACTGGCACGGAGAGGACTATGTGCATGTTTATTACACGCTGTTAGTCCTCTGGCTACCGTGATGGTATAATAATTGTACAGTATAGTAATACAATTGAATGTATTCTCATAAACCAAAAAAGTTCGTATATAAATTGATATAAAAAGGGGAAATAAATAAAACAAATGTTTTATTCTACTATTTGATATATCTGACGATAGGGACGTCTTTCGTCTTGTTAGGGACATTGTCAAAACTGAATTCTACTATGTAAACTTCGAGCGCCCTTGAGGTGGATTTTTTTTTCACAAAACGGCGCTTTACAAATCATCCAAATAATAATAATAATAATAATAAATAAACACCGACACAGTGAATAAATATAAAAAGGAACTGTTTTGGTTTATAACGTATAATTTCTAAAATGAATCACGACATAGTTTTTACATTATATATAAATAAATAAATAATAAATAAATAAAACTTTATTGGCATCAATAATAATAATAATAATAATAAGAAAACTTTATTGATCAGAAAAAAAATCATGAGCAATTGGCCAGCTTATTGCCTGGAGGCAATATCTTCCAGCTAACCAAAATAATGTGTGATACTATGTTGACAATGTGTAATTAATACTAAATGTGAACAGTTAATACTAAATTTAATTATAACTAATTACATTCTTAGTCCTAAGTAGAACATTATATATGTCATGTTTCCTCTAATAAATACTATAAAATGAAGGATAAAGGCACGGGGAGGAACTTTTTAGGATAAGTCTATGGATTTTAGGTTATTCTTAAAAACGTGTAGCGTAGAGGAATTTCTAATATTGCAAGGTAGATTATTCCACATTCTAATTGCATGGGTCGTAAATGATGAACTGAAGAAGGTTGTGGTGTGGGCAGGGACGGCAAGTAACTGGTTATTATGAGATCTCAGAGGACGTCCATGTGAAGACAAGTATTCAAAACGCTTAAAAAGGTATTGTGGGGAATTGTGCTTTAGGATGTTGTTGTCAATCTATAATGTGTACAAGTTTTTGTTCCAATAAGTTAACAAAAGGCGGGCTTATCGCTTATGCGATTTCTTCCAGCCAACCCGAAAAAAAATAATAATAAATGAATAAAAATAAAACAATAGAAAATACATATAGATAAAAGTATATAAAAACAAGATGCTAAAAAAAAAGAATAGGAAGGAAAAGGGAAAGGGGAAAAGCGTGTGATTGTAAGAAGACAAATCTTTCCTTTAGATAAGAAGGTGCGACTGGATCGAAGAGAATTTTAAAAAGAAGAGAGAGAATTATGAACATCTCTACGCTGGGCTATTGTCTTCCAGCCAAGGCGCTGCCGGAATTCAGAAATGTGATCACGCTTTTTTATATCGTGTTTCATTTAAAAAAATATTGGAAGTGTCTAAAAAGCCGCTAGCGGTTGTTTAGTACTGGGGACTAAATTGCCGGCAATGCGCGCGCATCATTTTTCTGTCAATCAAAAATAAAGGATCACACAGAATTCTATATTAAACCGTAGTGAGACTAGTTTTAAAGAAGTTAACTTAGTGATAATGTAATTTTAAGTACATTAATTAATTAACAATATGAACAGTTTTTATGTACTTAATTATAAGTGCTTAAGCACCAAATAGTACACTACATTTTTATTTGCAAACCTACTTAGGAGAATTACATACATGATAGGGTTGCATCTGTGTAAAGAAGAATAATTCTTATTGGAATCACTGAGAGAACATTTATATAACGTGAAACATACTTACTCCAAACTTGTTAATTTGAAAAATAAAAGGGAAACTTATTTCATCATCACAGGATGTGTTTATCATTACGGTTAGATACTATTGAAAAAGAAAAATGTATCACATACAATTTGAAAGATCTTTGATCCCTTGCAAGGTAGGCAGAGAGAGTCGAATACCACACATTCCAATCCCTACATACACACTGTATAGGAATAATAATAGCATTTGTCCAATGAAATATTACAAGGATTACATTGTAAATTTAATTAATAATAGAACCATACCTAGTTCATGATATATGAAATTCTATCTAACTACACTTGGAAGTATCTAACAAGGGATACCCATGCTATAATAGGTATTTTATTTCATTTATTCTGTGTGGATCAAACAGTTGAAACAATAAGTATCTTCAAACATTAAAAAAACAACAATGAGGAGACCAATTAAGATCCCTTTCTTACCAAAATAATAATCATAAATTTCAGGTAGTTTATTAAATAAAAGAGACAGGAAGAATTAAAATACTAAAACACATAAAAATATCTTAGAACAATACAGGTATGGATTGGGTTAGTTGGAAAGAAATCACGCATCTGCGATAAACTCGCCCTCTGTATATTGAGTGTACGATTGTATTTGTTTTAAATGTATTTTTGTATGAATTTGCTTGTAATCAATGTCAGTAAAGAATAAATAAATATATAAGTATATAGGTCTACAATTGAAGCTGCCATCAGGGTTCATAATAGAAAATATTGGAGCCTTTGGCGAGTCGCCCGGTAGCTAGGACAAAAATAACCTTTCACTTCACCCAAACACAACACACGCATCAACCATAGCATCAACGCGCTAATTGACAGTATTGTATTGTAGCTATCTTCACAATGTTTATAATGTGGCAACTAGCGGCAAACTAGCTATTTCATGTTTACGCTGCCGTCAGCGGCATTTTAGCAAATTAGACTATAGTGCCGCTAGCGGCACGCTAGACACTTCCAAAAATATTAATATAAACTTCCACCAAGAACCGTCGGTCGATATATTAAACTTTATTTTTAATGTATGTTATACCAAGAGTGCTTCTTCCTTAAAAATTAAATAAATAGAATAAAAAAAATATTAATAAAATATTAAGATATCAATATTCCACCAGGTGAAGTCAAGATCTTTTATTATTTAAATAATTGAATGCCTTTTGGCGAATTCCGTTGTGTCTCTTCCCGGTCGATTTGTGCGCTCGTCAAAATTAATGATGTGAAATAAATTATTGTAAAGATATTCCAATGCAAAGCATCCCTCAGCCATTCACCCTCTCACACCCTCAGGACACTTGAGGGAGGAATCTGACGATAATTATTGTAATGTACAGTATGATAATAATCGAGGAAATTCGAGGAACTACGTGAGAGTGAAAATCTATTAATAATATTATAGTTGAGCGTAAATAAGTTAAGACGGTTTGGACATGTTGAACGAATGAATGAGGAAAGGATGACAAAGAGGCAGCGGTGTGCCTTCCATACATGCAAATATGAAACGCATGCCCTAAAATAAATGTATAATCTTGAAAATTGTGTAATATAGAATAGTGTAGTAGAATAATTGAAAATAGTGTAGAATATCATTTTAAGATTATTTATTATAAATACGTTGGGCATACGTTGCATATTTGCATGTATGGAGGGCTATCGCCTGCAAAGAGAATATTATACTTGTCTGAATGAAGGGGTGTGAGGAACCGAATTTCTCTATCTATTCATCACGAAATCTCCCACAAGTGGAGGAGCCAGAAAAATAGCTGCGTGCAATGGATATAATATACCTAGTTTGTAATAATATCTGATTAGTTGAAAATAGTTAAGGTTCTCAATGAATTACATCAAAGTAAAATCAGACAAAGCTTTCTTCAAGTGTTATCTTACTATCAAATAGAAAACGAAAAGATACTTTCATTAGATATTTTTACTGAAAAATATCTTCGGTTTCTCCCTTTGATACAAGGGGAGAAATACTATGGTAGTTTCTACTTCTTGTGTGGACATTGTTGTTAGTGTAGAAATTTAATTTAATCGGGTAAATAATAATAATAACTAGACAACTTATTTATGATGCGCCGTTTTGTGGAAAAACCACCGCAAGGGCCCATTCAAGAACCTCGTGAACAATAGGGTTTTTAACCTCGTCTTGAACACCTCCACACTCTCCAGAGTTCGCAAATCATAAGAAATTTTGTTCCACAGCAACGGACCAGCCACACAGAAGGCACGATCAACATAGTTGGCCAGACTTCTCTACGCGGTACCACAAGTCTATTGACAGAGTCTGTGTTTGCAGACCTAAGTGATTTTTGCCTGTCCGTTGCCTCCTCAGAAATGCAGAACTCCGAGATGTACACTGGTGCCATGCCATGTAGTGCCTTGAACACAGTCAATATGATTTTAAATTCTACTCTTTCTCTGACTTTGAGCCAGTGAAGATCTTTTAGAAGAGGAGTCACAAAATCCCGTGGAGCACCCGGTAAAGAATTGGTCTCCCACTCTTCTCCGTAAGTTTTCGAGTGTCCTGTAAAAGGCAGGTGTTCGAAAAAATTAAGACATTTTACATCTTAAATTCAGCGATGAGGTTTGCCACCCATCCTGAATGTCTTGATTTTATATTGGCACGAAGGATAATGATTTCTGATCTCATAAATGCTTATTTTATTTGAAATAATGTCCATATTTTCTCGCAGGTGGAATTAAAAAGGGTTATCTCGTTATTCAACAAAATTATTATCATTTTCAAAATATGAGTTGAATAATAACACAAAACAATTGTTTGTATTTTCGCGTACATAATTAATTTATTAAACAATTATTGTTAAGATGATTTGGGTTAAGTCAGAAACAAAGAGTAGAGAACTAAAACTCTTATGTTTTGTGTTAAATTAATTCAATATGAAAACAATGAGAACCTTTATTTTATCTAATGTAATAAAATATTAATATTTTTTTATTCTTTAAATGATATTTACTACATTAGGTAATTCTTCTTCTTTTCTTTATGAAAGATGTTATTTTTTTGTCACTGCTGATAAATTAAATGTCATGAAATGACTTGTCCACTTTGAGTGATCACTCAGGATGATCATCCAAATTGAAAAGTGTGAATAGACGTGTCACCCCGAGTAATCACTTGGGATGTCGAATGAACGACAAACTCGACATAATTTTGATGAAAGGACCTATTCTCTGCGAATTAGTATCGAATGTCAGAATCGGATGAAAGCGATTACCTGCCAACCAACATAATTTTGAAGAAAGGTCCTTTCATTGAAACGACCATAAACAAGTTTTTTCCTAATAATTATCCTATTCTCTATGAATTAGTATAGTAATCTATTATGTAGATAGTAAGGTCTTTTTTATACTCTTTCTCTCCGACTGGAAGTCCGAGACTCAGTTATTCTGTTATTGAGTAATTCATTTTATTATTTATAATAGGTCTTCCGTTTGTCGGGTGCAATTTTCTATGCTTTGCAGATTTCAAAAAATCATCCCTCTTTATGTACTGTTATGTCAACTCCATGTGTATGTAAATAAATAAATAAATCTGGCATACGCAGTCCAGAAATCTCTCTAATATAAATATTTTCCTTATTAAATATTTTGATGATTAACACTTAGCTGCTAGGTTTTATGCATAAGTGACACGCACCCTGTGCTTAATTAATTTCCACAAAACTAAAAGTTGATGTAAATTCACTAATTATTGTAATTATTAGTTTTTTTTCTTACCACAGCTTATAAAAATAATTAATAGAAATTTGTAGCATCAAAAAATACTCTGACAACAACAAAGTTTATAAATAATGGACAAACAAGAAATTTCATGATTTATCTATGTTTTCATACTAAAGTACCAATATGGCGGCCGATTCGCGCGGGAATTACATGCATACATGTAATCGCACGATGTGCAAAATTTTGACATTACATGCATGCATGTAATCCGCAGCTAAGTGGTTAAGTTTACTGATTTACCGGACCGTTACGGCTGTAAAGTCTAGTATTAAAATATTTCTACGCTTATAGAAAATATTTAAAATATTTTGGTTACTATGTTACGAGATCGTGTCGCAGACAAAACAAACCTTTATCTAATCATGATAAATTTCAGTTTGTGATAAATTTCAAAATGTCCGTGAAATATTTTCGTAATATAATCAAAAGACTTAAAATATGTTATACCTACATTATAACGTCCAAAAATTTGTTTTAATTTTTCCACTTAAATTGATTAAACCATAAAGTTTATGATAAATAAATAAAATATAACATAATTTCCAATATTTGAATCACGTTTTACAATTAAATCTTCTGCTTTTTACTGTAAGTTTTCGAGGGTTCCATAAAAGACAGGCCTGTTTATAAAGCATCCCGTGAAACCGCCTTAGGGTAGGCAGGTTCATGTTTCAAATTTGAATAGATTTCAGGTGACGGCATTTACAAAAATGGCAGAGTTAATTTTAGATAACGACGTAGTGAAATTAATACACTACTACTATTAAAAATTATCTAAGGTCTCAATCTAACATCTCAACAAGTTAAGAAGTAGTCAAAACGAGTCCAGCGACAGCGTACTTGGATCGTGCCTTCACAAACATCAGGGAAGCACCATAGATTTATATGTACTAAATGGGAAGCACAGACCTTAACCCAGTTTACGACTCATTTGAAAACGCATCTTTTTAAGAAATCATATGGATTAAACTGAATATATATGTAACATCGGTGCTTATATTATGCAACGCTAGCGAATACTTTAAAACATCCATGCGCCTATGAGGTGGATCTGTCCACAAAACGGCGCTATAAAAATCATCCGATTATTATTATAATTTATAAATAATTAAAACACTGTTATATTTTCACTATATTTATTTAAACTCTAACGTTTTCACCCACTTCAATGGGCATTTTCAATAGTACACTTGAGTACTCTAAGTACCCTTGAGAAGTGGGCGAAAACGTTAGAGTTTAAATAAATATAGTGAAAATATAACAGTATTTTAATTATTTATTTATTTTACATAATAAACCGCTGTATCAGCCTTTACAAATAATACAAATGAAAAGGAACAGTCAAGAGAAATAATGCATAAAGAGAAAAACAATAGGTATACAAAAAGAAAAAAGAAATAAAATATGTACCACCAATGAATTTCTAATAGGTAAGTACTGGTATAAACAATCAGATAATAAGAATATAAACACTAATACAGGTAGGGAGAGATGGGACCATTGGGCAGTAGGGAGGATCGGGCACCCCTTATTATCTAAAAAGTTATGGCAATTACGGCAATTTTTCCGCAAGTTATCATTAATTTATTCACTAGCAACACCAACAAACGTCAAATCAACTATCAGTTGTGTCAAACGAAAACGTTACAAGTCGTTGCATGTTTTTGCATTGAAAAAGTAATTTTTTTACAAATTTTCGGTACATTTTTTTCGAACAATCCTATTTAGAGGTATGTGTTTTAATAATATAATATGAATAATTGATTATTTAAGTTCCTTATTCTAAATAAAATGTATTAGTAATTCCTAACCTAAAAAAATAATAAGGATTTATTTAAAATGATGGGTGATAGGGAGCATTGGGCACTGTATAAAGAGGGAGGATTGGGCATGCCCAAAGCTCCCTATTATATAGGTATATATGTTTTTTTTTTAGAAAATGCATTTTATATATAAAAAAATGGGGAAAAGACAAGAGATACCGAAAACTGTCATTGATAGAGCTATAAACGAAGTAAAAAATGGAGCTAAAATTAAACCAAATGCCTTAAAATATAATTTTAAGGCATTTGGTTTAATTTTAGCTCCAAAACTGGCTTCAATAGCTATTCCACAAGCATTTAAATCACAAAACATTATAAGCGGATTTGAGAAATCAGGAATATGGCCGTTAAATACCAACATATTTTCAGATGATGATTTTTTATGTTCAGCTGTAACAGATCGGCCTCTTTGTGATGAAAGAAGCATACCACCAAACACATCAGTTTTATCTGCTGTGGAAAATGTATCAATGAATATATCGGAAGTGGAAAATATCGATAAAAATGTCTCAATTTCAATACCTCAGGCTTTAACACCTGAATTCGTAAGACCATTTCCGAAAGCTAGACCTAGAAAAAATAATAGAAAACCACGAAAAAGAGGAAAAACCAGAATTTTAACCGACACGCCAGAAAAAGATAAAATTGAAAAGGATTACGCAGAAAAAAATATAAAATTAAAAAATTAAGCCCTTAAGAAGAATGTTACTAGCAAAAATAGAGAAAAAAAGGAACACAAACTAAGAAAATGGAAAACATCACTCGCAACCTAAACCTGGATCCTATTCCGAGCACAAGTAGCGCATTTTTTAGTAAAAAAAATAATATTATCAGTGATGTAACCTTTGTAAACTGCAAAAAATGTAACAAACTCGAAATCAAAGAAAATGTGTTGAAATGTATCTATTGTATCAAAGTGTCATAGGAATAATATTGATTCAGATAGCAGTGATGAAGACAACCTTTATATTTGTGAGAACTGCTACCGATTAAATGATGATTCTGAGAGTGTTAATTCAGATGAGTTATTTGCATTAGTTAATGATAGAAATAACAATAAAGACCAATTTTGAATAAAATATTTCTCGTACCTACTGAAAAATAATTTATAATTCATCTTTTATTACTTTCTTTTTTTCAATTTTCTAGATATAAATATTTTCTCGATACCTTACACATTTTTACTTTCTATACATTTTATTATTCATAAATATATGTTTACCTCCTCAATGTTTGTGTGTTTATTACATTCCTTAATATTTCCATTTCAAATTTGTACAAATTTTATAAATATGTTGCTTTAAAGAAGGTTTATTGAGTGCAATGCCCAAACCTCCCAATGCAGTGCCCAAACCACCCCACCATAGGGAGGTTTGGGCACTTTTGAATAGTCTTAGAAAAATGATAATAACTTTTGTATAAAACAAGATTTTTATATATTGTCTCAATATACATAGAGGTAAATGTTGGGACTAATGGTCTTAAGAGAGAGATATAAGTTTTTCTCGAAAGAACAAATTCTGGAAAAGAAAATACAAAAAGGTGCCCAATGGTCCCAACCCTCCCCTAAATAAATAAATAAATTATTGAATATGAATTTTCACAGTGTGAACACAAACACCCTTCAACAATTATTGATTATTATTATTATATAATCACGCTATATTCCACAATTAGTGGGATAGTAGCCAACAGAATCAGCTGCATGCAGTAAAAATGCAAGCTGTCCTCTCCATGCCAGCAAAAAATAAGACTTACGAAGCATTAAGTAATATATTTTTAAAATGTAGCCGTGAAGTCTTTCTTATTGAAGAGGTCTCCCACTCCTTTTGATAGTTTGCGCGTCCTGTAAAAGGCGATTATTTTTGAAAAAAAACATACAAGACATTCAACTCCTTGAATTCGTTTTGAATGTCTCCTTTATTTAGCACGAAGAGGAGAGCTTGTATGTTCATTACACGCAGATCACACAATTGTATGAAATTGGGCTAGTTGTAAGAAATCGAGCCTGTGCGATAAACTCGCCTTCTGTAGAAATTGATTGTATTTGAAATTGTCATATTTTCCAGTGTAAAGTTGCTTGTAAGCAAAGAATAAATATATAAATTGTCAGAGATGCTATGATGGAAGAATAGTAATAAAATATTTCATAGATATGATCTACAGAAATATTTTCAAAGTAGTAACATAATTTTTTTTTTTTTTTTTTAAAAAGATATATCTGGGTTTTGTTATAAACCCAAATACAACCTTATACACCTTTCACACTAAGCTAAAAGCTTGTGCCGTGAAAGGGGAGTTTGCCGACACCTGGGATCGAACCTAACCTAAAATCGAACGAATTTTATGAACTGATTCTATTTTTGAACTTGTTTCGAATTTGTTCTACACGAACATTATTTATTTAAATTACGGATGCAAGTCACAATAAAAACAAAATAATATAAGTAAATCATTTTAAAAAGATCCTATTAGAATACAAAACGCGTGTAATGAAACTGTTCTATTTTCAAATAATATTTAAATATAACAAAAATATGTACCCGTGCACCTTCATGCTCACCAATTTCTATTCTTGATCGAAGACACTTGTTAAGATGTGGTTGCCTTATTTGTGCATAGTTGCCTTGCATAGTGTATATTCGATTAGTTGTCGGTTTTTCTAGACACAATAAAGAGCATACAATCCTCTATCTCGCTCACTACATAATAATATCATTTGCGCTCTCGAATACCCCTGAGAATCAATCTATATATGTCCCTTACATTTAGGTGTAAAATAGTTGTGAAAAATTGAAATACGGGATGGGGAAAAATGCATCTCTTTCTATCTTTACTAGCATAATAATTATGTAGATTAGAATTCATTTAAGAGTGCCCCTGTTATAGGTAAATGATTTATAATACGTACTTCAGTAATGAGTATAGTGCACACACCACACAATGCACCAGCCAATCAAAGTGATGCTACTCGGTACAATCACGTGTTCTGTAATATACATTACCTGTGACTGTGTGCGTAGCGGTACTAGGGCACTTTTAAAAAAAATCAAATCTACATAGGAATGAATATTATGTCCATGACAGGGTTGTGAGAAGAGTCTTTACCTAAAAATATTTAGATGAGGAAGAATGAAAATCTACGTACAGAATTTTTACAACTAAGTAAATTATGCTAGTTTAGAATGTTTTTGAAATAGATGGAAAGCGTTATTGCCATTTAGCACGCTATGACAAATGAATAAAGAAAGAGGAGGAAGTTGGGAGTGTTGCCAGTTGCCGTTGTTTGTACTTGGTACTTACACAGACAGATTACAGATGCCTCAATAAAATTGTTATATTATTATTATTTGCTTTAACAATAAAGGCGAAGGAATTCTCTATATTATATTACCTATTTAAATGAAAATTATTTACATTATTAAAAATATATTCAAAGTCAAGGCATATTTGCGTTATTTGACATTACATTTCGTGTATTCTTAAATAAATTGCTTTTATATGCCATCACGGCTTATCCTACAAGTCGTGTAGCCAGCTGACCAACTGTATGTAATAAACATGCACATTGTCCTCTCTATGCCAATAAAAAATAAGATATTTAGGATGGGTAGCATATCTCATAGCCAGTTGTAATCTGTTTTGTGCTTCTATATTGAATTTTAAAATGGGCTACTTGCAGTCGTGGGGGATTTTAATAAAAATAATCGAATAAAGTAAATTTGAGTTCTGAAAACACAAATATGTCAGCTAATTTTTTTAAATATCTAAATTATGGAGAATTTCCATAAATAAAATCCGAAATTTTTGAAGTTTGGCAAAACACTCTAAATGGCTTTTGACAGCTGATGACGTCACGGAGTCCCATGTGTGTATGAGATTATAATGGCTATCATTTAAACGATCAGCATAATATTGATGTTATGTTCAGCAGAAAAATGTATTCTGCCGACAAATATAGCATGTTGATATGCTACTTATGCCCAGCGAGAATATTATATTTCTATTGCAAATAATATGATATTGTAAAACTCTAAATTTAATCGACCGGCAAAATTATTATTTGACCGGCATAATGATTATTTGTCCAGCAAAATAAATAAATGAGCAGCAAACCGTGAGCTAATTTTAATCAAACTTGTGAAGACTAAATTTTTAATCTTGTTCAAATAATAAATCTTTGTATGTAGCATCTTTTCATGTGATTTTATATGTAGCATCTGAATGAACGACACTAGCGTTTTTCGACATTTCAGTTTGATATTTTGTTAATGTAGCAAAGCGGAAACTGGCATTATTTTCGTAGTCATCATTAATTTGGTAAGAAATCACAAAAACTTCATGTGGATCCGAAGGTAAATCGGTGTGTGAAAAATATTGTTTATCTAATATTTTCTGCCGGTCAAATAATAATTCTGCTGCTCAAATAACAATTCTGCTGGTCAATTAATTATTTTGTTGTGCGAGTATTTATTAAGCTGTTAAAATTTGTTAATTTGCCGATATAACCAAGTTTATTTGTAAAACAGGTGTTGCGATAATTTTTTATTTATTGCCGATGAAAACATTTTTTGCTGTGCAAGTGACTTAAATGCTAATTTTTTCTTGCCGAACGAATGGATTAATAGCCGAACAAATAATTAGTTCCCGATTATAATCTGTGGTGCGAAAGTTACGTTATGATTCACGGGACTCCGTGACGTCACAGTGCCGCTATATCGTTTTTGATCACTTCGAATAATCCAATTTTTAAAAGCTAATATCTAAGAAAATGGTGCAAGAAAAATTAAAATAAATTGTGGTTGTGTTTCTTTCACACTAATTTACAGTTTTATGTAATACAAAAAATCTGCAAATGGCCCATTGAATTAGTGCATTTCGATTGCTGACCAAAAATGAATGTAATAGAACTTCACATATCGTTATGCTATTCACAAATATTTTAGACAAATTTATTGTTATTCATACAAATCTTTTCAAAACTAAAGGTTTGATCTTATTTCAGTAAATAAATGTTTCTCGGGTTATTATAAATACTAATTAAGTTATAAATGTACTTTCCTATAGAAATATTAAAAGGCACCAGACAATAATTCAGTCATTATAATTTTGACACATCTTTTAGTAAGTAGGAGATAATATTAGATATGTGCATAATACGTAGACGCACAACTCAGGTTTTGACATTAGACTGATGATGAGAGCGGAAGTTCTTGAAAGCCGGCTCGCGATTTATAAAAGTTGTATTTTTAATAATTTAACATAAACTTCCACCAAGTACCATCGGTCGGCAACATTAACTACAATAACCCAAGTTATGTTATATAATTATATAATTTAGCTTACTTGAGAGAAAACTTGCCTACGTGATAAACTCGCCCTCTGTTTATTGATTGTATTTAAAATAATTGTATTTATATGTAAAATTACCTTTAATCAATGGAGGTACAGTAAAGAATAAATAAATGAAATAAATAAAACAAATGTTTTATTCTATTATTCGATTTATTTACGAGAGAGACGTCTTTCGTCTTGTTAGGACATTGTCTATTAATAATACCACGATTGATAATCCTAAGAAGACGAAAGACGTCTATCTCGTAAGTAAATCGAATAGTAAAATAAAACATTTGTTTTATTTTACTATTCGATTTATTTACGAGAGAGACGTCTTTCGTCTTGTTAGGACATTGTCTATCAATAATACCACGATTGATAATCCTAAGAAGACGAAAGACGTCTATCTCGTAAGTAAATCGAATAGTAAAATAAAACAAATGTTTTATTCTATTATTCGATTTATTTACGAGAGAGACGTCTTTCGTCTTGTTAGGACATTGTCTATCAATAATACCACGATTGATAATCCTAAGAAGACGAAAGACGTCTATCTCGTAAGTAAATCGAATAGTAAAATAAAACATTTGTTTTATTTATTTCATTATGGAATTCTACTACCTAAACACCGATACAGTGAATAAATAAATACAGTGTTGGTACTCAAAATGTATTTATTTGACGATACGGATAAAGGTGAATACATTTAGGTTAAAGTGTAAAGTGTGTCTGTTTGGTTTAAAAAGATAATGACGTTCTTATAATAACAATATACGACTTTCATATTGTGTAGTCATTGTTTGTCATGTGAAATTTTCTTTTATGGCAACACACCATCAATATTAGTGACGCTTAAAATTTCCCGCCATAGCTGAATCTATCTAATAGAATTTAATAATGTTTAAATGTTGTGTGTATGTATGTATAAGTAGGGGTGGGTGGTATGGTGTAGAAAGGTAAAATAAATAATTATAGGTAGCACTTTACGAAATTACTTGTAATTATCATCATTGTTATATCCTGCCTCCACTAAATACACCTATTAATTCATTCCGGTAAATGGGACTCCGTATTATGTATTTATATTATCTGAGTTGTAATTTGACACATAGTACCTAACAATTATTCCAGTCACAGTGACAAATAATTGTTATTATTGTTTATATTGCCGTAATGTATCAAAAGCACATTGATACGAATAAAAATAACAGTGAAAAGTTTAGAAATATTATGCTCCATTTTCATGACAAATTACATACAATCAGTATGCCCAGTTTGACATTATATAACTATGGACTAGCTGTTAAGCAAAATTAGTTAATCACTTTCTGGACATTTATATTTTAATAAATTAATTTATTTTATTCTTCATATTATATGCCCTGAATATAGGCGTACATTGCGAGTAGTCGAGTTGTGGATGGTTAGCATGCGAGAAAATGCATAGAATAATGTGCTAACTTCATGTCGCTTTTGTTGTCTACTAAATGTTTCGCCAATCTTTTCATAAAGTACGTTTCTGTGAAACTATTTTCTATCTCTTTCCTACTTACACATTTTAAAAATATGCATAGAAGACAGTAGGAATAGAATGTCTCCAGTGTTACATTTTTGTGAATAGTCTATAGTTATATATTATGTCTATGGTTATTCTTTAAATTAAAGAAAATGAAAAATGAAAATTATCTATGGTTATTATACAGCGTTTCTATGGAAAGTATTTATAACCATATTTATTCATTCTAAACCGTGAAGTCTTATGCAAAGAACAGGTTTTTGATTCTTTAGTGTAAGTTTTTGGGTATATTGTAAAAGATATGTGACCTAATAAAAACATTTTACACATTGAATTGAAGGATGAGGTTTGACACCCATCCTTGATGTTATAATTTTTTGTTGGCACAGAGAAGACAGCTTGCATGTTTATTATGAAGCATGCCGTGATGGTATATTATAGTAGAGTAAATTTTAGCAGTGACTGTTATTTTGTAGGTAGGTATGTAAAACATGTGTACCTGTTTGATAATATTTATTTTTAGAATCGCTATTATTTCCAGCGAAATGAGATTTGTAACATATAGCACCTATAATGATAACAGTAATACGAATTTATATAAATAAACAAACAAGAATAAAATTAAAACAATTTATAATAGGTGATTAATAAATATGCTTAACTAGGTATATGTACATTTGTACATAATGGAAAAGATATTTGAAATATAAAAATTTCGAATTCGATGAAGGAAAAAAGAAAGAGTGGAAGAGAGACGATTCTTATGAATTCATGCAATTAAATAAGTTGAGATAGTTCATACAAATCCTCATGCAAGAACGTCAATTTCTCTTTATCAAAACGCGACTATCCTGGAGATTCAATTCATGTGTTCCACGTGATTCATAAACACCCGAGTTTTTATATTTATAATACCCCTTCTTTCAGCCGTAATAAACTAAACCTACTTTTGTCATACTTTCATCACTCATGCGTCTTACATGTCCAAACCATCATAACTTTTTTAATCACAATCTTATCACAACACTCCTTTTGCTTCCGCTCATAATTCTGATATCCTCATTCTGCACTCTATCTCGCAACGTTTTCCCAACCATTCTTCTCAGCGGTCACATCTCCACAGCATTTATTCCAAGTATTTAATTATTGCAACGAAAAAAAAAACAAGTAATAAGAGCACTGCGTCTATAGATTTAAAATTATGTTGAAATATTCCTTACCTTGCCGCATGCTTCCCGCTGATCTGTGATGCCATTTGTCTGTTGGCCACCCTCTTCCTCTGCAGTCTTCCTTGCAGTTCAGATATCCTCTGGTCTATACTAGCCATCTCAGCTTGCCTCGCTGTAAGGGCTTCGCGTTGTTGGCTTAATCTGGCATTCTGCTGTTCGTTGAGTTTGTTGCGGTACTGGAAACAAAAAGAAAACAATACACTGTAATAAATTTTTAATTTTCAGGATCAAAGAGGGACAACTAGCGTAGCGGACTGGAGATCTTGAGAGGATAAATTATCTAAAGGGAGATTACCTATATAGAGTGTGACGACATAAAAAGAATTACTAATGATTAGTTGTAGAAGGTTCTAGACCCAGAGTTATAGGGAGGCTTAATATCAGCGATGGATGGAAGTGGCTGATTAAACAATAAACAAGAAATCTTTTGGTCAGAATTACTACATATACATCTTTACTTGTTTTATTCATTTATATTTCAAAAACAATGTATAGCACATCCTATAGGTACACCTAAAAAATCCGTTATTTTTTCATTTAAATGCTTTATCTTTTTATAATTTGTTGTTTGCGGTAATGAGAGTCTGGTTTACTAGACTTGCATTGGGCGGCCCCTATTGGTTTGTTTTTTAACCTTATATCAACTTTTTTTTATGCATAATTTTGTTTCAACATGCATGCTGTTGACACGCTTAATTGAGGGATTGGCCTGACCAGATCAATGTGTTTTTTTTTCATATTTTTATGAATATTTTGTCAACTCTCTGCGTGCGTCTCTGAGAAATAAATACATAAATAAAAGGATCCCCACAACAACAACATAAAAACTCAGTCAATGTCTTTCAAGCCTTACAAAACCAATGTGTTTGGTCGCATTACCAATTGTTACTTTGAACTTCTAGTCTGCCCTTCAAAATAGGTTGATGGAGAATGTAAATATTTAATTTAGTAATTTTAGAAAAATATTAAAAAAAAAAGTTCCATAAATGTACTGCATAAGGATTCGATATAGTTTCATACATAGCGAGTGTTACTCAACTTGTAGTAACACTACTATCAATATATTGAATCTGTTACTCATCATAAAGTACGCATAATATAATAACAATTATTATAACTATTAGATGATGAAATAACAACTTGTTACTTGACCTCTGCTTCAGAATTGGCAGCCCAAACAAACGGTGCAACACTAGCACTGTTGATACATGAATAGTTACTTTATGACAGGGGTGACAAAAATATCTGTTCACCAAATAATTAGTATTTTTAATAAACAACTTAATCATTTCTTCTCTCTGGGAAAGACGTTTTAAATACGACGCGATTCGTTTCAAAAATATATCCTTATATTAAGCAATGTGTTTGAATTATGAATACGTACTAAATAGGACCCGATATTATTAAATCACTGATTTTTCCGATCAAAAACGCAAGATTGATCAATCAGAGACATATTTTTGAACGTATGTTATTTATTTATTTAGTTACATTTTTATACGGCAGAGCCGTTTATATGTTAAATAAAAAAAATAGTTAAATTTAAATGTACCTAATATTAATATTTTAGTCAAATTAGGGAAATTAGTGGCAAAATATTAGTTTCATTTCCTATACCTACATAAAAAAAGATATTCAAGACGGATGACAAACCTCATCGCTGAATTTATGATGTAAGAAATCTTCATTTTCTAAAACACCTGCCTTTGACAGGACACATATATATATATATATATATATGTATGCACATATGTATGCATATACATATATATGTATGCGAAGGCATGAGCCAAGTCTCTGCCCGACTGTACGCAGTGAAATGGAGTAAAACCTTCACCTTCATATATATATAATTATATACATTTTCTTAATATATATATAATTATATACATACATGCCATCACGGGTTTTCCCACAAGTGGGGTAGCCAGCGGATTATCTGGCAATAAAATTTGTGACATTCAGGATAGGTGGCCTACTTCATCGTTGAACTAAAGTTATTAGTACGAATTTATATCTTTAAACCAATCTTTGTCTGGAAATGTATAAAATTGTTTATAGATCATTAAAGGATGACGTCACAGAAAAATCATTGAGGGGCATCAGGCATCCCAACACAACAGACGATTATGGTGTAATATTAGGTGGAACGCCTAAAGAATACCTAATAATCAAAAAAACTGTCAGTGTCGATTTTGTTATTATTTTGTCGTCTGACTTTCTTTTTTTTCTCTTATGGCATAACATCCTACAAGGATGATTTGCGCAATCTGACTGTTTGCCCCCCAAGCAAAAGCAAATCCATAGACTAGACCACGTGACCTGTAATGGTCTATTTACTTATTTTATTCTTTTTGCACATCACCTTTTCGTATAACAGAATTAAAAATAAAACAATTTAGAATACAAGGAAGATATATGCAAAGGTGAGATTTTTTCCATTTAACCAATTATTATGTTTTGAGTACATAATATGTATGAACCCTGATATAAATAACAAATTTATTGCAATTAGTTCGTATGACATAATACTTCATAACACGATCACGCATTACTTTCACAATACAATATATAAAGGTGTTCTATATTTAAATAATAACAAATTCAAGATGGCGGCGCGTCATCAGCTGATCCCATCAGCTGCTGTTACTATACACCACACCTGTCAAAGCGAATGAAGTGCAACAAGAATATGCAATTAAAAATGAATGAAACGACACGTGCTATTCAGAATATGTTACAAATACGAAAATTAAGTCAAGGTGCGATTATTTTTGTAATATGGCAATAATTAATTAGCCTACTTTCTCTGCCTTTAGGACTTAAAAACAGCTGTAATGGTAGGTATTAATTAAATGTTAAATATTTTAAATTCTTTTTATATATGTTTTTTCACATTCAATAACATACTATTTCCGTACATATGTATATAAAATGTTGTTAAATATTGTTTCATGGCAGCTTAATACAAATAGTATACTTATATCTTAAATGCACGTATTTTAATAGCTTTTAACCAAGCACAATTAACCTAGTCGCTTTCAGGTCTTTGATATGAAAGAAAATAAAGAATAGCTTTAAACCCGATTTCCCTAGGGAAATATATGGAAAATTCACACACAAATCGAGCCAGTCCCAAACTTCGATACGAATATTGTATTATGGGTAGTACTAACTTGACGAAGCAATTATACATCAAATTCACATACATTAACACCCAGACCAGGGGCAATTTGAAATAAGTTTTTTTCATTTTGCTCTGGCTGGGAATCGAAACCACATAATTCTAAACTGACAATTCAGTAGGAATATCAAAACCAAAGTTATATTGCTATGACAAAACAAGGAGAATGAAATGTTTACACTTCACATAAATTTGAGAATATGGTATCATATACCTATATGCATTTTTTTTACTTGTTTTTCTTTAAAGTGTTTATGACAGATATGCAAAACAAGTAGGTAAATATACATACACAATAAAACACGGACTAAAATATTATTTATGTGAGAATATTTCCAGGATCATAGTACATGTATCTACATTTTTCTATTACCATACCCACATGAAATATGTTTAATAGAATCTGCCATTTTATGATACGTTCGTTTAAAGAGTTCATCAAAATGGCGGACCGCTAGAGATATTGGATGCCCGGGGCAAAGATGATATTACATTTTTATCCAACAATAAAAATAATAATCCTTCGTCAATAGAATGATGCGTCCACATCAAACTACTGTAAGAAGAACGAATATTTTTTTATCTTCTCCTCTTCTTAGCTAATATAGGAAAGAAAAGAAAGATAAAACAATCCGTTCGGACTTTATCTTTTGTCTAATTTTCATTGGGAGGAAAGCATAGAAATGATGTTGGATCGATCCTTCGCAGCTTTGGTGTAGACTGAAATTTGGGAATGTCGTTCTGAACTAGGGATGATAAGGTATTTTAATTTTTGGGAGAAGATTTTTTTTTTATAGATCAATAAATAGGGCCGTCGTGGAGTGGGAAGGAGGCAGATGTCGTGGCTGCGTAATACACGACAATGGACCGGAATAACACAGATGGGAGAACTGGACCGCATGGTACGAGACAGAGAGGCATTCTTCAGAGTGATCGTCAAAGTCGGGGGACCTGATACGGCACTCTGTAAGTAGAAGAAGATAAGTAAAAAATATCCTGAATAATTTATTTCACTATGCATCTCTTTAACTCCTCACATTCCTAGTAGGATAGTCGACAAAAGTTTCCCAGAAGTAGAGCAGTCAGTGGACTTACTGCATTATTATTATTTGGATGATTTGTAAAGCGCCGTTTTGTGAAAAAAATCCACCTCAAGGGCGCTCTTTGCTAACTAAGGTTGTGTCTGGATTATTCCGTGAGATTTCTTGAATAGATAAGTCTTCAGTTGGTTCTTGAAACGAGATATGTCCTGCGTTTCTCTGATCATTTGTGGAAGCCTGTTCCAGACTACTGGTGCAGATATTGCAAAAGCACGTTCCACGTACACTGGTTTCGATACAGTAATGTTATGAATATGCTAGACATTCAGTTGTTGCCAATAAAAATATGCGACATTCAGAATGGGTGGCATACCCATCGCTGAATATTACTACGAAGAAAAGTGGGAGACCAATATTCTTTACCGGTAGCTTCATGGAGCGGTTTTACAAAAACCTATCTTTTATCAGATACTATAAAACATTAACTGAAAACAGTGGGACACCTAATATAATCACAAAAAAGATAACGCTACGGTTACAAGAAGAACTTTTACAAATTTAAAATCACTACTTTTTACGAAAAAGGGTGAGAAACCTTTTCTGCATGGACAATTAAGATTCTTTTATTCAGAAAAATAAATGCTCATGAAAAATATGATATTGTAATTTTTCTGAAAATATTACAAAATACAGTCACACCCAACTAAATTGGCACGTGTCGATGTTAATTTTAATAAATGTGCAGTAAATTGAGTTCAGCGAGAGGGAGAGAGATAGTTAATTAAATCACTTACCATGGAATTGCGAATGTACACTTTTTCCATATTAATTACTCCACCACTTTATACCAACGCACGTTGAAAACACGATATAAAAGAATCGTTAATGTGTTCATAAAATTTTTCACGCTACTGTCTAATTGCACTTTTTAAAACAGGGATGAATAAATACTTCTGTTTATATTTTGAATTAAATAAATTTAATTAACCAAATGGCGATAAGATTTAATTAAATGATAAAAAAATATTTTATTTTCTAGACAAAATTTTCATTTATTTCGTTAGCTTACAAAAATTTTGCATTCAATTCCGAAAAAAATGTTTTCATTTTATTTATTTTGTCAAAATAGAAAGCGGTTTTATTTTCAAAAATTGTCTTCACTCATTATATCAATATCATTCAAAAATATTTCGTCGAAATAAAATTGATGATAAAAACCCAATGTAAATAAACTGCATATGTAAAAGTTTTCAAAATACGACATAATAAAATTGTTTATGGTCGTCATACTGTGATTTAAAAAAAGAACTAAAATTTTAAATTCGAATTAAGAATATGTGAAATAATGTCAAATTAACACGTTTTACCATAGACACACAGTTGGCTTAATATGATTTAACATTATTCATATATTTTTTTGGCTTTAATCTCTGGAATTAACATACTTTATAAAAAGAACAAGTTAAAACAATACGGTCACATTTTTTATTATTTAAGCACACTTTTATTATTTTAACTGCGTGTTAAAAACATTAATTATCGGAGAAAAACTCGCGGGGGCGACATTTCATTTCAAACAATGTTTAAAAGTAATAATAATATCTATGGAAAATGAGGACGACACAGAAGAAATAGTAGTAGTGGTGGTTGTAGTAAAGGTATAAGTCTACGAATTCTAAATTCAAATTCAAAACACGCGGCACATATTATTATTTGAAAAAGGAATTGGAATATTTTTTTAAACGACAATATGGCGGATATTAGCTGTCACATTAAACTTAATTTATTCACTAATGTAAATTATTGCGAAGGTTTACATTATATTATTGATAATATGATATTTCGAATAAGATTTCGTTGTTTTCTTTACGATAATGATAATAGAGTTCGTCGGTTTTGTTTTGTAATCTTGATTACACTGAATGTTTTATTCTGTCATTCCCTGTCGATTCAAATAAAAGTGTATTTTCAACAGGGAAAACTAAATATTATTTAAAAGTAATCGTTATTAGTATTTATGAGGAAGAAGTGTCCTGTATAAAGCAGGTATTTGTAAACCATCACGTTTAAGACATTTAACAAAAAAAATGTGTGCTTCTAATAGAAATTATTCAAATATAAGGTGACTAGGGGTAAAAGTAAACAGCAGAGGTGGGGATTTTTGGATAAGGAGGACACGCACACGAGTTATAACTGCGGGGAGGTGCAGAGTGATTCTCACTTATTGCAATGCCAACTGATGCGGAATGTATGTGCTGGGAATGACCTAAAGATGGCTAATGACAAAGCGAAATATGTAGCTGTATACTGGAGTGGCAAGGTCTGAAGTCCGGACCCGAATAGTAAAGCAAATAGTATTTAAATTAAGCAAGTAGTATATTTTATTCGCGGAATCGAAAGAATATTACTTTGATCATGCAATAAGGGATTTTGAAAAAAAATCTTTTAAGTGACTTTTATTAACTTCGCGTACTAGTATTCGGAGACTCTCGACTCCATCATCAGGCGATTAGTAAAAAGTTATGATGATGGAGTCGAGAGTCTCCGAGTACTAGTACGCGAAGTTAATAAAAGTCATTTGGAAGTTAACTACATATTCTGTTTTTTTTTTTTCAATTTTATCTTGAAATGGACTTCCAACAAGTACCTTCGTTCAACAACATTAATATTTAAAAAAAAATCTTGTTGAAACCGGCCTATGAAACTGGATCATCGATAGATTTTTGCATGAAAATACCCTCGCCCTGATTTTTCTCGCCCTAAATACAAACGAATCTCTTAACCAATGCCCAACAATATACTTACTCTAAAACGCGCTATAGGATATACTACTACTGAAAACTATCTATCTATATAATAAATAAAATAATTCAATACTGGCAGTAGCTAGTTCGTATGTATGTATGTCCTACAGTTTGCAGTGTAGTATGTAGTTCTCATTATCTAACAAGCTTGGCAAGTGAATATGCAATACTCGCTATTGCTAGTAGATGGTTGGTGTTAATCAATTTCATTCTTAGAATAAAATTATATATACAAAATTTATTTACTATCAAACATAAATGATAAAGACAAAACGTTACTGTCAAATATGTGGTCCGTTGTGCCCTGTCACATGCACAATGGAAGATGTTTTTGACGCATCTCCACGTGCTGTTTGATTGGTTTCATATTATTTTATTGGTATTTATTTTGTAACACTTCGTATCTATTAATGACAAATTAAATATGTTTTTTTGTTGTTTTTGTTATAATACCAAACCTAAAAACTTGTGTCCTGAAACGGGAGTTTGCCAGCACCTGAGATCGAACCGCACACCTCTTGTGCATGAGGCCTAGATTCTACCTCCAGCCTACGAAACGAACTCTAGTTTTATTAGCAACTTTATCCGGTAGTCGGAAATAATATTATATTAAATGAAATGAAATGAAAGTGAAATGAAAAGATTATTATTTCCCTTCTTACAATAGGTACATCAACATTTGACAATTTTCACAATATATAAATCATCATGGACATCACATTATATGGTCTTATCAGTTTTTTCCTTTTATCAAACCCATCATGGGCTCCCAATAGTGATCCCAGACGAGCCAGGGGCAACCCTCACAGGGACCAAACAATGGATAGATTATGTTAGTCTTCGTAAAAGTAGGATCCCATATCAGGCCACCCCTGGCCCGCCCGACCATGTGCGTCGCCAATTGATTCACGCAAGACAGGGAAATTACACCGTCCCACTAGAATGCTCTGTTTTGGGACGGTGATGATGGGGATAAATGGGGAAAGACTACGTATAGATTACGAATAGGTTTTGAAAATTTTAATCCTGTTGTTTTAGAAAATATTACTATTGAAGGGTGAATGTGGTATATGAAAGTAAAACATGTTTAGCCCTTTTGAAATACATGTTCATTAATTCTGTTCTGTATTTCATTACACCAGTAATTTTGTGAATAAATTGGCGTACACGGACATGCATTTGATTGATCCATTGTAGTTTGATAGTGACAATTGATCTTTAGACATGTGGCAGTAAAAAATCCCAGGTGTTCTTATGGCCGATATTTCAGCGTGCCCTTAGGGAAAAGATTATTCTGAGATAATTACGTTGAATATGCTATTACATCCAATAAACTTCAATATTTCACACCAAAATAGAAGAGACTGATAGTGTTACCTTCAGTGACATGTAACGGCATGTATAGTAATGTATTTTTAGAAATATTTTCAAAATAGGATTGATAATTTAAAATTGATAATAATACTTAGATTTGAGGGCTGTGACGATCGTTTACCTTTCCCTTACTTTTTGATGTAAAATGGTTGTGAAAGTTTAACTGAATGTAGAGAAAAATTTAACCAAATTAAGGGTTAGCTCAGGATAAGTGACAAGATCATAGAAGGTACATTGAAATACTGGGCCTTAGAGACACAATGATGTGTTTGAAAGTGTTGATTGATCTTTCTTTTAAAAATTTATCTCTCATTAATTGTTACCGATTATTTTATACAAGATTATCTCTAATTTAACGAAATTAAAACAATGCCCTTTTAAATATTTTATATCTACCTCAGTATTTATAAGGTAATTTATAAAAATTTGACATATTTTTTTATTTACGAATGAATTATTGTCCTTTTTAACGAAAACAAAAGACGTAGAAAATCGAATGTCATTCATAATTACAAACATTCTCAAAAAAAAACGAACCAAGAAAATATGTATAAATTTGTAGATACTCATTTTTAATAATAAACCTGAAGGACTTAATTTATTAGTATTTTCAATAAAAAAATAAGTTGTTAAATGCTATTACTAAATATTGTAAACATTTGATTTTGAATTTTAAAATTTTATTTCTAAAAATATTTTTAAATAAGAAGTATGTATTGTACTATCTATTTTAAGGAATGTAAATGATATATTTTGTAGAATAATTATCTATGTACACATACATATAGTACAAAAACAATATGGTTTTAAGGTTTGTACGTATATAAGAGCGTGTGTGTTAACAAGTCTTCAGAGGGCTTTACACCCCTTCTTTGTGATTTCATGCAAACGAATTAGCAAAATTACAACCATTTTATTTTTTAAATATTTTAAATTCTCGATCACATGTATGTTATTTTTTATATTAATATAATATTTTTGAACATTTATAAATGCGATTTTATCATTTTAGTTTTATTTTACTGCGAGGAATATAGTGAAAATAATTTTTGAAGATTACCGTCGCAATGTTGATACGTTGAGTGGTGCTATTTTAAATAAATTATCCTTAATAATACAAGAGTGTTAATAAAATTTTAAAACCAAGATTAATCTTAAAATATCATGAATTTTATAATACACCTTGAGTTATTTATTTACATACACATCAAAAATAAATTTCATTATCAAAAAAATCATAGAAAATGTTTATAATTTAACCATTTGTTTTATTTATATAATAATATGGTATGTTGTTTACCGTGCATACTACATATATAACGTTATTATGTGCAATAATCAAGAATATAGCGAGTTTCACAAATTTTAAGATTCAGAAGGCCCACGGCGTGCCTAGTAGCCGGATGTGAGACTGTATTCGCTCTGTTTTTGAATCAGGAAATAAATAAATTCAATTTATAGAATAAATACAACTTAAATTTTATTTATATGTGATAACATACTATTTTTTTATACCCATGAATCTTTTTGCATATAAAGTTTTTTTTATATACATATATATTAATAAAGCTATTTCATTAATTATTTGAATAATTTTCTCTGCGCCTACTAAAAATTGTTGCCTGAAACCACTAGAGCTAAATCTAAATTGTACCTTAGGTAAGAACGGCTGTTGATAATACGGCGAAAAGTAAAACTTTTTTGAACAAAGGAAAAAATTTCAACGTTTAAAGATATTACCACAAAGTTTCATTAATTGTCTTCAATGAAGTTATTGGAATAATAAAAAAAATATATAGTAAGTCTCCCACTCTTTCGTGTAAGTTTTCGAGTGATCAGTAAAAGGTATTTTCATTTTGAAAAGCTACTACTACTATACCATCACTTAGTAGCCAGCAGACCAGCTGCATATAGTACCTAAACATGCAAGCTGTCCTCCAATTAAGGACTCATGGTTGAATTTAAGATGCAAAATGTTTTTATTTTTTCGAAAACCCGCTTTTCACAGGACATTCGATAACTTACAGAAAAGAGTGGTCAACGTTTTCTTTATCACGGAATAAAAAATTTTAAGTGTATATTTTCACCTTGTACGATTTTAAAACTATTATATTTTATTCAAAACGTCAAATAAACATTGCTGGAAGGCCCGCCGAGAAAATAAAAAAAATAATAAAAAAAATCCCAAGAATTTTCCACCTGGTAACACTAATTCATTTACACAGTGGGTTACATTAACAAAAACAACAAACGAAAAATACACAGAATACTGGTAATAATAATATTCAAATTCGAATTCGTTCTGTTCGAAATTTGAAAATCACCAAACAAGCGAAACAATTGCCCTGAAGTAGGTACATAATAGTTGCGGTAGCGTAGAAAAAGCGATATGGAATAATAATAATAATTCATTGAAAAAAAATCACCAGTTTTTTTGACATTTCACTTTGGCGCGAATAATTTGTCACGGGGATTCCAATTTCAAATCAATTTCGAAGGAAAATCCAATAGACGGAGACAAATGACACTTTAGATTAGTTTCTCTACACGTGGAAATGAGACGGATGTAAGTGTCATTTTTCTCTTCAATTCTATAATGTTATGGATGCTGGTGACATATTATGTATTATAACTATATACATATGTAGATAAATAAATTTTATGTCGGAGCAAAACTACGCTATGTGAAAAGACGTCATTTTTCAGTATGGCCGAAAAAAGTTTTTTCATATTTTCTGTTAACATGAAATTACTGTATAAAATGATTATAAATAATTGACATTTACCACTTCCATTTTTTATTTGGATTTGTGTTGATTTAACAAGTAATTTTATCTATAGTAATCACAAATATAACACGTTTTCAAGATAGGTGAATATGTCATCAAAATGAGCATAACAAGGACTAGAAGATTATGTTTATAAGATTACGTTTGGGTTAGTTGGAAGAAATCGCGCCTCTGCAATAAACTCGCCCTCTGTATATTGATTGTATGATTGCATTTGTTTTAAATGTATTTTTGTGTGAATTTGCTTGTAATCAATGTACAGTAAATAATAAATAAATAAAATAATTAACTTTAGCCAAAATTCGACTTAGCGTAAATCTATAAAAAGCAACACTTTTATCTACGATTTTCTTTTTCAAATTTCGAATGGATCATGATTTCCTATATAAATGACTTCCATGCGTTTGCATTTAATGTTTCTTGATTGGTGAACTAAATGTGATAGTGGGAATGACAGAATTGATGAATATTGTAATGGACACCGAAAGTGATCACTTAAACCAGCCTAAAGCCAATTCGTAAGCGTTGGGACGCCTTGCTCACTTTTATCCATTAAATTTTGCACAATGTTGCATTGTCAACATATGATTCTGCAATCAAGGTATTTGATTGATTTTGTAATCTGCGTGTTCGACATAATGAAGTGTCGCTCCGATATGCATACCTATATAATATAATATAAACGCCATAGATATCAGATGTCTTTGCCTCCATCCGCCATATTACCATTTTAATAATCATTGTATAATGAATAACAAATTTATCTATGCATTTAAATGTCAATTTTCCGCTTTCGTGCTCTGGCTTAATCTAATTAGCAGCATATCGTTTGACGTTTGTAAAAATGTTTGTGGCTTTAAATGTTCTGTACAAGTTATTCCTGAAATATTTAGAAGGTTCGTTTCACATTTTGTTTTAGAATTCAGCGTGTGAAAAAGAAAGCATTTTTGAAAGTCAATGAGGAAACTACAAGGGCATATTCTAACAGTCACGGGAAAAACTGCTGCTCTTACTAGTGTATCCAGCTAATTTACATATTACTCATAAATTTTGCTTACTTTTAAGGGGCATCCGCATCCCTCTCCCTCCTAGGTACGCTCATGGTAGTTGCACCATAGAAAAAAATGTTAGTAGTGTTTTGTTTTGGTCAGGAATAAATCTACTGTCATACTAGGCATGGTAAGTTAGATAGATTTAAATATGCATGAGTTTAAGTGTCCTTACATTTTTATTACGCAGATTATCATCTTTTAATTTAAAAGCTTGCTGAATGTGTAAAATAAAATATGCTGTCCACAGCACATAATATTTCTGGATGGTTTATTACATGCTTAGTCATGAAGGTCGAGAATTTACCGAAAAATTATTATCTGATTCTAAAAATGCCCTTTTAGCTTATACCATACAAACAAACGCACTAGCATACACTGGAGTGGAACAGGGATGTGCAAAAAGGTTTTGATAATTCAACGGTACAAGTCAATTTAAACAGTATCACAATATGAAATTGTACAAAGCACAAAGTGAAACAAGTTACGATTGGATTAATTTTCATTGTTTTCCAGTAAAAGAAACTAATGAAAATCTTGTAAAAGACAGATCTGTAAAATATCACGTAAAAGATATTTGACACATTCAATTCAGCGATGAGGTATGTCATTCATTCTAAATGTGTAGCGTAATTACTAAACTTACTTAGACAAAGACTGTTGGATAACGTCAACCGAGATCTAGAGGATCTAAGTGTTAAAAGATGAATGGCAATCCACTGCTTATGATAGAAAAGTTTGGAGATCTATCGTTCTGGAGGCCTAGGCTATACAAGGACTATTCGGTCATCGGAATTCAAATCAAACACCTTACTTATATAAACCATTGACTTTGATAATATAGTGAATAGTACCACGAATAAACGAACATTTAGGTACTCTTTGTTAAGTTCAAAACGATACTGATAAATTAATATTTTTATAATTTTATTTATTAGCGCATATAATCAGCGTAAAACTTTGATCTGTTTTGTATAAAAGCAATAGAACTCTTTGTCCATATTTCAATTAAAAAAATACATTTTTTACCGTTCGTTTGATACGAGATGGTATCATCCCTGTAAGTTTCAATGTCGTATCATTCCCACTTTCTCCTTAATGGGATCTTAACAGCCTACAAATTGCCTCTCTCATTCTCGACAGACAAATCATTTCGGTCACCCCCACGTACCGAGACTACACGAGAACATCTTGGAGTTGAAAATATATTGAAGTGCCATTATTATTATTTACACACCTATTAGATAATGCTATATTATATTATAATAATTATGTTCTCTTCAAGAATATCGCAATGGAAACGTTGAGAGAAATATGTTGTGAACATCGTACATGTAATTGACGATCGCATTCATACATCTACATGCTCTAATTTTTAATTTTTATTTATTGTATAGGTGCAAAAGTAGTAAAATTCCATAATTGGATAAATCGAATTGTACAAGCGTTTCGTTCTACTGTAAATCAAACAAATACGAAAGAGACGCCTTTCGACTTTTTAGGTCATTATCTAGATCAGGGGTCTCCGAACTACATAAATAATCAGTGCCATAAATCTAGCCCGAAACCGCTATGATTTTTTTTTCAGATAATCAATTACATAACAAAACCAACAAATCAATTAACATAAAAAAAATGTGAAGATATCTATGCAGTGGCATGGTTATCATTATATTAGTGATTTCTTCCATCAAACCATCTTACAAAAAAAAATATTTCCAGTTTCTTAAAAACTAGGCAGGACTCCTATGTTTAGTACATGGAGTGACTCTACTAGTTAATCCTATTGTGGGATATGTTGTGATGATACAGATTGACAGATGTTTATTATTTCTTCTAAAGATTGGAAACTGTTGACGATGAGTATGGTTCTGGAGGGATATCATTTTGAAAATGTCTAATGACCCAAGAAACAGTATTTGCTTTCAACGTTCTCTTTGATACACCAAGGAAGACACTTAATCGTAGTAGATCACATTTGAATCGGTTTATTGTCTTATGCGTTCTATTATTGAGATCATCCCCAAAGAGGGAAGCACCAATTGTTTACAAAATATTCTTGCGCAACGGGATCTTCCACCCACTTATTTTGCCGATCATATTTTTCCCAGTCTTTTGTGCAATGCATGTGTGAGGAATATGAATAAATTTTATCAATTTATATTAATAAATAGATATACGCTGATCACGAATATCCTAATAAGAAACGATAAAATAAAACTTTTCATTCATTATTTTCATTTTAAAAATCCATATTTTCTGTCAAAATTTTAAACGCCATGTTATTGAATTAGACCGTTGTGACGTCGCTAGGCGCTATGTTGTATTTGAACACATTTCACTCTTGAGGAGCAGAGTGATTCTCACCTATTGCAATGTCCGCTGATGCGGAATGCATGTAATGTGAGTGATCTGATGATGGCGAATGACAAGGCGATATACGTCGCTGCATACTGGAGTGGCAAGGTCTGAAGTCCGGACCCGAAAAGTAAAGTAATTACTCTTAGTACTGTCTATAGCAGCTGATGATGTCACACACTGTTCCGTCATGGATGGAACTTTTTGCGGCGAAGTGCGATAATTGCTTTTTCAAGTGGTGATAAGAACCTTAAGAATGCACATTTAAAAATATAAAAAGCACCATAATTTTTCTAAAATTCTGTACATACAATTTTTTGAGCTGATTTTTTTACTGTGAAAGTTCTCTGTAGTGTATGAACTTTGTACACTGCACCTGTACATTGACCTTTAGACTTGTTTACAAGCTAAGCAAAGATAATGACTGAGTAGCAATACGCTACTGCCTATATAGGTTAGCCACCTATTGAGAACGACGCTCATTAATTGATAGAACCTTGACTTGCACTGTTAGGCTGCGTGTTTTGACAAATTGTGTTCGACAAATTATAATAGGAATTATTTATTGAATATATTGTGTAAATATAAAATCCGTGTCGTTATTCAAAAAGAACCTAATATTGTTATACTTGACCCAGTAAACAATACGTGGCGCAGTTCGGTAGTTCGTGAATAATATTGTCAACACGCAACAATAGTTTTTTTTCCGCGCCGAAAGTTATTGTCGGCAGTACGCGGAAATAAAGAGTGAAAGGCAGTCTACAGGAGTAGAAAGGAGGCAGGAGTCTCCAAAGCCAGATAAGCCAGCAGTTGCAGGTAGCAGCAAAGAGACAGGAGTCTCAGAAGCCAGTTGGGCAAAGTTGCAGGTAGCAGCAGGGAGACAGGAAGTCTCAGGAGCCAGTTTGAGGCAAGGTGCAGGCAACATAGGGAGACAGGAGTCACCCAGTATCCAGGCGGAGCCAGTTGGTGGATCCAGGAAGCCAGGAGAGGAGAGTCTTGCTAGTCAGCCAGGCGGAGTCCATTGCGGTTGCAAGGAAATCCAGAAGACCGGGGCGATTGGAGGAGTCTCTCATAAGTTAAGTCTTTTTTATTCTTAGTTGTTTTTGCCTGTGATTTTCCGAAATGACTTCGAGAAGTTTAGAGCCGTTTTGTCACAAGACAATGAGTTGGCCTTCTTACAGAACAAGGTGGGAAAACGCCTTGCTATTAAATGATGAAAGTTGGACTGATGTGAGGAAGCGTGCTTTCTTCATAACATCGTTGTCCCAAGGCAGTTTCAAGCTACTGTCTGATCTGTGTTTTCCAGCTTCTGTGGAAAAACAGTCTTATAAAGAGTTGATTCAGATATTGAATGGTTATTTTAAAGAGGAAAAAAGTGTATTTGAATCGCGTGAAATTTTTTTCAAGGCTACTCAAGGTCATTCGGAAAATGTTAAAGATTTTGCCTTAAGATTAAGAGAATTAAGTATAAATTGTGAATTTGGTACTAGATTAGAAAGTAATATAAAAGATTTGTTTATAATCGGAATTAGAAATAAAGAGATTAAACAACAGTTATTTTTAAAATGTGATAAAGATAAAGTATCTTTGAACGAAGCAGTTGCTTTGGCTTCTAGTTATGAGCACATACTAGAGAGTAAATTAGAAAAAGAGGTAGAAAATTTTGAGGAAATTAGCCAGATTTCCAGGCGAAACAATAATAGTTTCAGAAGTTCAAGTAGTACAGATACAGATTATAAGAAAAATAATCGACCGTCAAAATTTTCAAGGTAAAATTCAAATGTAAATACGAGTAGGTATAAGCATAATAAAAATGTTTCATGTTTTATTTGTAAGGGAAATCACTATAAAAGTGAATGTAAATTTAATAGAGAATTTTTTTGTAGAAAATGTAGATCTAAAGGGCATTTGAATGAAAATTGTTATAAGATACAAGGTATTTATAATTCGCAAGACACCGAAAACGATTTTATAAAATTAAATGTAAAAATTGAGAATAAAAATGTTGAATGTATTTTAGATTCGGGAGCGAATATTAGCTGTATATCTATTCAAAAATTGCAAGAAATATTCAACGAAAATAATATAATAGAGAAGTGTGATGAAATTAATTTATCTACGTATAGCGGGCACAGTTTGAATGTGTTAGGTATTAAACATTGTAAAATAAATCATAATGGAATGGAAAAAAATATTAAATTTGTTGTAACAGAGAGCGGGAATAAAATAATATTGGGTACAGATTTTATGCGTAGGTATAATATAGGGTACAAAGTACATAGCACGGAAGGCAGTGAATTAAACAATATTGTTGCAAGTAAGCCCATTGAAAATATTCCGAATTTCAGTGCGAACGCATCGCTTGCGTGTAATGTGAAACAACAAAAATTAGATTTTGTAAATAAAAATAATAGTTTTAATTCGAAATTAATTTTAGAGAGAAGTAAAAGTGATTATACATTGGAAAAAGTTGTTAAATATGTGGGAAAAAATAATTGGCCGTGCAAAAGACAGTTAAATGAATCTATTGCGAAGTTGTTTAATGTGAAGGAACATTTGACTGTGTACAAGGATTATTTATTCTACGGAGATAGAATTGTTATTCCGGAATCAGTTAAAGGTATTGTGATAAATTATTTGTGTAAAAATTATTCAGTTATTGGGAAAATGAAATCATTTGTTAGAAGTTATTTTTATTGGGTTAATTTTAATATAGACATTGAGAATATAGTTAAGAATTTAGTGAAAAAGCGGAATAACAATGGATGTAAATGTTTAAATAGGTATAGATATGAGAAAAGGTATGTAAATATGGAAACTTGTAAAGATAGTTCCAGGGGTTCGAAGTTTGTCTCGGGGAGGAAAAAGGAATTTAATTTGGGTACATCAGTACTTGTCAAAGATCTCAGAAGTGAAAAGATGGTTTTAGGTAAAATTGAAAAGGTATTAGGCAATACAACTTTTCTTATTAGAATCAAAGGTACTGGTCAGCTCTGGAAGAGACATATGGATCGGATAGATGTGAGATCTGTGCATTGGGATGACAGTCCCTCTGATTAATAGTAGGAGTTTAGGTCCCCTCCCCCTGTTTGAAGGCAAAGCTCTCACCGGTTCTGAATTTTTCAGGTCAGATTGGAGGCCATTGGCGGGGACAGCTGAGACCCAGGACTTAGGCTGGTGGAAGGCTTCATCTGGTGGCCCTGGACAGAAGGAAGAACTTGTCTGCGTGATGTATTTATAATGTTTGTCTTGTTTATATAGAATCATGAAATAAGTAGAGAACACAGTCACTCGCATAGAATTGTATAAAGATTGGAATATGTAGAATAGTAAGGTTTTTCAAGATTGTGAGGGGAGAGTGTAGTGTATGAACTTTGTACACTGCACCTGTACATTGACCTTTAGACTTGTTTACAAGCTAAGCAAAGATAATGACTGAGTAGCAATACGCTACTGCCTATATAGGTTAGCCACCTATTGAGAACGACGCTCATTAATTGATAGAACCTTGACTTGCACTGTTAGGCTGCGTGTTTTGACAAATTGTGTTCGACAAATTATAATAGGAATTATTTATTGAATATATTGTGTAAATATAAAATCCGTGTCGTTATTCAAAAAGAACCTAATATTGTTATACTTGACCCAGTATACAATAGTTCTCCATTGGTCTCCAGTGTAGAGAAATATCTGGGTCCGAAAGAATAAATAAATTACAATTTTCCGTTCCAATCAAAAACATCTACCTATATCAAAGCGATGATTCAATTAGCACAGTATTGACTCTGAATAGTTCGTTTCCGCTCAGTGTCTTCGCAAGAAAAGTAAAATGGCGAGAGAAGAGAATGAATACATGATATTATAAAATATTCAATTTATCTTTTAGTGTTTCGCTCTATGGGAGGAGTGGTAATATATATTATTGGGAGCAGCTATAATTTGAAAAAGAGACTGAAGAAAAAATGTAAATTGAATAAAAATAATTCAGGAGACAGGGCTGTTTGTTTATTAGATTTTAATATTCTTCTTTATTTTCTTTTACTCTGACACGCAGCTGTCTACATAGTGAGTAAAACAGTATGAAATAAGTTGAAATTAATAATTTTATTTCAAATTGATATTTTATTATGATATTTTTTAATATTTAAAATAAATTGTTATGAGAATATAATAATATGTAAGAGAGATATTGCAAATAGAAAATTAGCCGATGTTAGAAAGAAATAAGGTGTCCATATTACGATACATTATTGATACTACAATTAATCCATCAAAATTGCTGGTGAGCAAAGATGTAATTTTTTTATGTATGTGAGTGTGACGTAAACATGACTGAAGAAGGATGAAAATTGAATACAATAATATGTTTTTTAAATACGATTGTTGTGGTGAATGACTGGTATAACTTTGAGTGAAAGATTTTGAAGGATTAATATGAGTGAATGCGAGACGAGTGTTGTGATTCGTATGATAGAAAATAGAAATATGTAGATATTTTGGTAAGATTAAGAGGATGAATAATAAAAGAATTGCAAAGGCAAGTGTCTGAGAAGAGAGGAGCAAGGAAACACGGTAGTCTAAAGAACCTAGTGGATATAAATTCTCAAAGACAGATTACTTCCATCAAGATAAATCGGCGTGTTTGTTGTAAGGAAATGTATGATTCTAAAGAAAGCGTAATAGGGTAGTCTTGTTGTCCACTATGATAAATTAACTAATAAAGATAGTGTCTGGCAACAGATTGCTGTCAAATATTGAATGAAAGACTTACCATAAGTTCTCTCCTCAACTTATCTAGCTCTTGCGCTGCGGGGGGCTGTGGTCTTGGGGGTGCCGCCCTTCCTCTTCTTACCTCTTCTAATTGTCTGGTCAGTTCTTCCACTTTGGCCACCGCCACTGACAGCTCTTTCTCCTTCTCATTGAAGAGTGCGCGGATAGATTCCAGATCACTTGCTGTAACAATGAAAATTGCATGTAAGAAAACAGAAGAATATATTGAATTATTTCCAATGTTCTAATAGAATCACGGCTAATACATAAGTTAGCCTTTTGGGCGTTACGTCTTTTGGGTTCTCCATCAAATTATAGAGAAAAAAACAGTTGGATTAATACAATATTTACTACTACACCATCACGACACATTCCATAAGTGGGGTAGCCAGCAGACAAGCGGCATGTTATAAACTAAGAGCCATCTTCTCTGTACCGATAAATATCCTTTTTTCTTTAGAGTTTGGATTTTATTTTGGAGGAGAGTAACCTAGCATGCCAAAGATTTGATTATGAAGTTTTTTTTTCATAACTTTATAGATAAATGAATTATATGTTGTGTTGTATGTTGTGAAAGTTTGCTGAACGTAAAACAAACAAAAAATCACCCCTTGTCGTTAAAAGAAGACACGTAGGTTAGATGCAGTTCACAGTATAAAAAAAACAACACAATACACAAAGGTAGATTGATTATGGTGCCATCTATTGACAGATGTATTGAAACTAAAAATAAAATTCGCTTGCGATTTATAATTCTGAATTCCAGGCGTAAGAATCTTTCTTAATTATTATAATATATGTACATACTGTTAAAGGTCTATGTTTTGTTTGACTATTTGTACATCCCCTGGAGGACTTTCAACGGTCTATGTAGATTTTATTGACGGATAACATCCTTTTATCGTTTGTTTAATGGCAATTCTGTGTAGTTGGAAGGACATTTGATACTCTGGTTTGCAAATTTGTTGAATATTCTTGTTAATTTGTCTGAATGGTTACTACATTGTAACTGATTGTCACGGCCCGAATGAATTCGGTTTAGTTTTCGGTTAGTAAAAAAGATCTTTTTATTATTAATAAAGTATACTAAGTATACTATACCATACCATCACGGCATATCCCACAAGTGGGGTAGCCAGCAGACCAGCTGCATATAAAACATGCAAGCTGTCTTCTTCGTGCCAATATAAAATCAAGACATTCAGGATGGGTGGCAACCACTTCGCCGAATTTAAGATGTAAAATTAAGTAAGTACCTCAAATTTATGTTTATTAGTTGGTAAGAAAGTGATCTTAATTGGTTTGCTCATTGTTGTAATTAACTGTTATATTTATTGTTATAAGTGTATGATCTATAAAGAATAAATAAAAGAAATAAATAAAATGAAATAAAAAAATAGACAAAAGTTTAATTCATAGATGGATTGTTCTTGTTGGAAGTTAGGAAGAAATAAAACAAGATATATATAGTTATTTTACTGTTGACTTTATCAATTTGCGAACCGGCTTTCAAGAGTTTCCGCTCTCATCGTCGGGCGTTCTTTTTCTCTTCTTTTACTTGACGATGAGAGCGGAAGCTCTTGAAAGCAGGTTCGAATAATAATAAATCCAACAGTGGAATAACTGTTTATCTTGTTTCATAAATAACTAACGATAGAAAAAATATATCAGAAAAGTTTTGTAGCGATATTTTGTGATTAACTCGTATGAGCCATCGAAAGAGTGGTTCAAACAACCACACGAATGCTATCGTTGGCATTTAAGTTATATTTTGTTTATAAAATCTCTAAAACACAAAATTTGTTGATTGCTTTTAATTTAAATCATTAGAAATATATCATAAATATTATTGTTCTCCTTCTTTCAAAACGAAAGTTATGCTTATTTATTCAAAATAATTTTTATTTATTTACTTGTTTATGGTTGTCCATGCAGATGATAAATAAATAAATAACATATTAAATGTCAGTAAAGATATTTTGAAGTAAAAACGAATTAAACATATACACAAATCGGTTTCGGTACTGAATACAATATCGTAATTCGTCGTCTGTTTTATTTTCGGTTAAATGTCCGTTTTTGGTCAGACAGTAACATATACTATAGAGATTTATTGGAGTCCTTTATGGAAGGTGGTGAAATGTTTTCATAGGATACTGAAAGTGAGATAAAGGGAAAATAAATAAATTGAACGGAGGGTGAATAATATACTGAATATTTAATTTCATTGGTTTGGACATGTTGAAGTAATGAATTATGACAGAATTATTTTGTGTGGCTTGACAACACTTAGATTGGTGTATTATTGATCTAAGCTTTCGCATTGTTTGTTATTTTATGTTTTCGGGAACGCTACGATAATTTTTGATGCCTCTTTTTATGCCAAACTTTCGGACTCACTTTTGGGTCCATTTTTAGATTTACGCACCCGAAAACATAAACATTAGTATTTAATTAACTAAATAGTGGAAATAGTTAAGAATAATATACTGTTTCAAAAATATTCTTTGATGCGTGATTATTCTAGATATTTTATTTTATTTTATAAAAACACACGGCACAAGCCTTTTACATGTTTGAATACAATTATACTAATATAAACAACAACAGTGACATAAAAAAAATATAAAACAATAAATTTATAGCACCAACAGATCAACGGTAAACAGAGAAACATTAAGAAATAAAATCATGTAGGTATATGGTGAGATTAAAATATATATATATTTGTTTATTTATTTATTTACGGCTAATTAGCCTTTTACACAATATTTTTTTTACATAGCTACAATATCATAACAAAACAAAACATAGGTACCAAACACAAAATTAATAAATCAATATTATAAACATATATAAAAAAAACATGGGTAGGTATATAAAGGAGGAAGGGTTCCTACTAAGAGAAGAAGATGTGAGACAATTAGTAAGATAGATATTGCAATACTTTATACATGTATAAATATGTTTGATATTTTTAAGTGCTCTCTCGCTATACACGAGATATTTCTATCGGAAAGCTTAATCATTATAACATACTGATTTTAATATTGTAAATTGTGTATAATGACTGTTGTGCACTGACGTGAAATAAATAAATTTAATCGAAACGCTGGGGTCAACTAAATGCAGACGGTGCACGATCGAATGGCGTGGAAGAAAATGGAGGAGGCCTTCGTCCAGGAGTGGCCGGGAGAAACTGAGAAGAATAAAAAGAAGAAATAAATTTATTTTTCTCATTCTTATAGCAGATGCCACAGTATTAGCGATGCATATAGACCAGAATAAAAAAAAATTGAGGAGGCCTTATGATTGGTTTATTTTTTTACTCGGTGACTTTCAGAATTGTCCTACTCGTTTTTTGCAGGATATATTAAACAACATATATTTTACGCCTACCTACTTAATCGTGTGCGAACTTATTTATAGTTCAAAAGACTTTACAAGAAAATAAAATTCTTTGAAATACTCGTATAATGGTTGAGCGTGTATGTATGGTTTAAAAAATATCCCCCAAGGGAGTTGTAATGCAGTACGGCGTAGGAGAAGGAAATATTACATACATGAGCACACACTCAGGTTTTACAACACAATACAACAACTTTTAATCTAAGAAATGAAGAACAAAACATCTATACATCTTTAACCTCAAGCCGAGACCCAAATGGGTAAATAAGAAGACATCGCATTTTAGCGCTAAACTCGCGCTCTGTATAACTGATATTTTTAAGATACTTTGTTTTAATTTTTATATTGTAACTAATGAACAGGGAAGAATAAAATAAGTATTAATTGTGTCGGTGCACACGTAGTAGAATTCCATAATTATGTAATTTGAAACAAGTGTTTCTTTCTACTATAGATTATTGATTCCGAGAGAGACGTCTTTCGACTTACCAGGTCATAATCTATAGTAGAAAGAAACAATTGTTTCAAATTATATAATAAAGTAAGTAACTAAATAAATAAATAGGGTAGGCAGAGAAAATGGAACGCCATATTGATCTATCTTTACAGACTAACTTATTTCGCATCCTCCACCTTCATCCAAAATCTATGCACGCTGATTTCTCTTACTCAACAAGCGTACGTTCATAAGTATTATATTTACGTGGTCAATCCAAGCAGTTCTTGGACATCCACGTTTTATCACACCCCCTCTTTCAGATAAATGTAACCTCTTTGTCATCTTTTCATCGTGAATTTAGTCCTATGTCCAAATGCTACTTATTTTCATGCATTTTATCCACAACATTCTTCACAAATACATTCACTCTCCTGACATCCTCATTCTTCACTCTATCTCGCAACGTTTTACCAACCATTCTTCTCAGTGATCGCCTCTCCATAGCATGTAACTCACTTTCGTCCTTTTCAACCACGTTCAAGTTTCGCTTGCATACGTAAGTGATTGTACCAGAATGCTATTGTGCACTATCATTGCACCTAGATCCCTTATACGTAAATATATTTAAGTGTATATTTTCTAATACATTCTTTGAATATTTTCAAACCATCAAAATAATGTAAAGTATATTTTTGCACACTTCGATTGATTAAGTGTTTTGAACATTGCAGAGAGGTATATAACCATAGGCTAGATAGTCAATATATAATATATCTATAAATATCACACATAAATAATTTTGTACTATATAAAACAATTAAACATATTACAACAATATGCTCGTATGTAGACATATTTACTCAACTTTCGCGTGATTTCGTATGAAAAGGAAATTGTACATATGTATACGTCACCACCCGATAGTTAATTTAGCCAGTTAACTAAATGTCTAGGCGGTTAGTTAAATGCCGGCATTCAATTGAATAGTTAGCCGTTTCTATGAATCACAATGATATGTCAAACGTTCAGCAATCTGCCTGATCGAAGATAGACCGATTGTTGAAAGTTGGTTTCTTTATTTGCCACTGTGGCGCTAGGATTGATAAACGCTGCGTTAAATAACCCTGTTGACCTCTGTTAACTATTTAATTAAATGCCGCCGTTTAGTTAACCGCCTAGCCTTTCGGTTAACGGGCTAATTCAACTATATAGCGGCGGCATATAAAGACCTGAATAAATTAAGTGGGTTATATTGAGTTAAATTGTATCAGAACATATATTTATATATTACATACTTACTTAACCGACTTTCATTCACCCAGAAGTTACATTGTTCAGTTTCTGAATAAACCCGTCGACGTGAGTGAATTGGACACATGTACCTACGTTTCACGCCGTAGTAACTTTAATTTGGTATTCGCAAGCAATAACTCTATTTTGGTATTCGTTTTCATTTAATTACGTACAATTTGTAAAATGAACACTTATTATCGTGGAGTATTAATAATACCCTCGATTCTATTTCATTTTTAGTGTGCATTAATTAAAATAGAAACGTTACAATTTTAGTTTTGAGTTCATCGGTAGCCTGGAGGTAGAGTCTCGGCCTCGTGAACATGGGGTCCGTGGTTCGATACCAGGTGCCGGCAAACTCCCCTTTCACGACACAAGCTTTTAGTAGCTTACTGTGAAAGGTGTATAAGGTTGTATTTGGGTTTATAACAAAAACCCAGATATATCTTTTTAAAAAAAATAAATTAGCCTAAATTGGTATTCTGTAAACTCTAATATTGTTCCTAATTAGAATTATATACATCTTGGTATCATATAAAATACGAATGTTAGTTCTGTTAGTTCAAATGAACTTGATTATAAAATTTTGGAACGTTCTTATTTATGTTGGAATCAATATAGAATAGGGGGTATTAAAAATATTTAAGAATATTTTTTTCATTTTAATGTTTCGGTAATTGCAACTTTTATAAATCATTCATCATTCGTATATTTTCATGTTTTAAGACAAAGTTTTAAATATTTTATGGTTTTAAATTTCCACGTAAACAATGCAAAAAACTTGGAAATAAAAATATCACTAGTACATTAAACCGTATTAGATGATTAAATACAAAATATTCGGTGTGAAAACTAATGAATAAAATTAATACCGATTTATTGGTATTTGGCCACCAAACACCGAAAAATTTGTATTGAGTAATTCCATCTCTGTCTATTTAGATACTCAACACATGAATGCATGTATGTTTTACCATCACAAAACGTACACCACAGTACCCTTTATTTAAGAATATGTGTATTTTCGTGGGCAAGAGGCGAGTGACGGATGAGTTCCCGTAAGCTGTCCGACTGCTTAACAAAAAATGATCCTACATACGCAGGAAAAAGCTAAACCAAATGAAAATTTAAAATAATATACCATAGACTGCTATATGATTTCCATAAAAATATTAATATAGTGAGTCGGTTGTTTCATGTGTAACTAAACTCATTGCGACCACTCAAAGTGGTCTTTTGTTGATTAAAAGAGAGAGAGAGAGACGGAAAGGGAGACTGTGTATCTATCTTTATTTACATTTATAATATATTGTTATATAGTACATGTTAAGTAGGTTTGTATAAAACTTCACATCATAAGTAAAATGATCACGTCATTAATACGAATTAGTGGAAAAACAGATCGGCGGAAACCGTTAGCAAATAATAGTTTTGCGACTGGTTTCAGTAGTAGCATGACGTTCTATAATAATAATTATAACGATTTTTAAATTTAAGACATGAAACTACCATTTAAGACTTAGAGAAAACAACGTGACCTCATTCGGTAGTACCCCGGACGGGACTAGAACCCGCATCTCTACTTTCTCGCGAGGAGTGCTTTGCCCAATTAAATTACAAGGTGACATGCCGAATGCTCAAATATTCTCTCTTATAAACCCTAATGACAGCTTCATGTGTAGGTATTGTTCTGAGATACCTAGTATGGGTACCGCATGCTGGATACTTCCAAGTGAAGTTATATAGAATTGTACTTATCTGAAAATATCTAGGTACAATTCTAGAGACATTAATCATCGTTAAACATATTCTACTATACAATCGCGGAAAAATAGATCGGCGGAAACCTTTACGAAACCGCAGTGTGCGACTGTTTTCCGCAGCGTAACGTTTATATGACAATTATTATACATGTATAATGATAATATATAATTATTGTTATTCATGCAGATATATTCAAATCCCAAATTGGTTTTACATACATATTATTATATGCACGGTACATACTTTATGTCACCACATGTTAAATGGCGGTGTGGTACGCTCGATTGAAATATTTGTATTGATCGAAATATCTGCAATTAATTAATTTAATGTGGAAATTGTCAAGAGGTATGAATAATTATGTTTATCCAATTTCAATACACAATATATTGGTATAATTAAGAGGTTCACATGCAAAGGCACACCGATCCATTTTGAACAAATTTTTAATAACTTTGAATGCAGAAAAGTTCCAATTTTCATTGATTGTGTTGGAAGTTTATTTTGTAATTTTCATATCGTTGTCAACACGGCATATTCCTTAATTTGATTAGCCAGCGTATTGACTACAAATGAACATGCAATATGTCTTCATTGTGCCATAAAAATAAGACATTTTAGATTTCTAGGTGCCTTACCTGATCGCTGCATTGAAGACGATAAATGCTTTACATACTTGACTACTACTACTACTGTTACTATACCATCACTGTAACTCTCACAAGTGGGGAAGCCAGCGGACTTATTGCTTAAAACAAACATGGATGTCATCTTCTCTGTAGCATAAAAATATGGATGGGTGGCATGCCTCATCGCTGAATTGTAGATGTTAATTGTCTTATAAGGGAAGTTTTACGAAAGCCTGTTTTTTACAAAACTTACAGAAAAGAGAGAGAGAGAAATAAAGTATGGAAAAAATGAAGTGAAGTGCGAAGCTGTCACCTCACCCCCCCACAAGAAGTCATACTAAATAATATAAGGTGGTTCTAAAATTGTTGCACAAAAATTAAGAGATCGTGAAATATCTCAAATTGAAAAATTGGCGACGAGGGAGTAGTAGACATTTTGTATGTATACCAAATCAATAAATTTTGATAACTGAGATAAAAAATGATCCACACATTTAACATAACATAGCATATATAGATATTTCACACAGAAGTCCCAAACAACGGTATGAATGGGCCACTTGCAGTTTTTTTTTATTACATAAAATCGTAAATTAGTATGAAATAAACACAACTACAATTTATTTTAATTTTTCTTGTGCTTTTTTCTTAGATACTAGCTTTTAAAAATTGGATTTTCTCGGAGTGTACAAAAACAATATGGCGGCACTGTGACGTCACGGAGTCCCGTGAATCATAATAACTTTCGCACCACAGATTATAATCTCATACAAACATGGGACTCCGTGACGTCATCAGCTGTCAAAAGCCATTTAGAGTGTCTTGCCGAACGTCAAAAATTATGGATTCTATTTTTTGAAAATTCTCCATAATTTAGATATATCTATAATTTTTTTTAACTGACATATTTGTTAATTGTGTCGGTGCTCACGTAGTAGAATTCCATAATAATGCAATTTGAAACAAGTGTTCCTTTCTACTATTGTTTGTTAATTCGCAGAGAGACGTTTTTCGACTTATAAGGTCATTATCAATCATATCAATTATAAGGTCATTATCAATCACCAGTTCACCAGATTGATAATGACCTTATAAGTCGAAAGACGTCTCTCTGCGAATTAACAAACAATAGTAGAAAGGAACACTTGTTTCAAATTGCATTATTAATGACATATTAATTTGTGTTTTCCGACCTCAAATTTACTGAATTCGATCATTTTTATTAAAATCCCCCACGACTGCAAGTGGCCCATTCTCTGTGTCGGTGTTTATTTAGGTAGTAGAATTCCACAATGAAATTAAAAACAAATGTTTTGATCTACTATGTGTTCTTTTTTATTGAGAGAGACGTCTTTCTTCTTCCAAGGACATTGTCAACCTCAAACAAAAGATTTACATTTATATTATTATATTTTTAAGTCATTTGTTTATGGAACTCGAAGAGTGGCGTTGCTTGTATGTATTACCATTTAAATCAAAATTTTTGACTTGTTGAATAATGGATAGGTACGTGTAACACCCTGATACAGAAGAAGTTAGTTGATTGTTGCAAAATAAAAAAAAATACTAAGTGACTCCCTTCCCAAGAGAAAATCCTGGGTACGAACGAACCATTTTATGGGTAGTAACTAATCATAATTCTAATAATAATAATATGTAAAATATATGACGAACTATCATTAAAGTATTAATAATAATTTATTCAGACAACTTATGTTGGGTTTATATATGCTTAAATGTTTAATAATTAATTAAATATTAATAATAATTAATATGGAAGTAGGTACCCATTAGTTTGTAAATTTAACAAACTTGGTGAAAACGTTTAGAAATTTGAGCCCGATTTTTTAATGCACTGTTAATAATTGACCCTTATTGTGAAGTCCACTAATTTTATCCACTCCGTTAATTTTATTTTTCAGTTAAACCTATCACAACCATTTTGTATGAAAACCTAAGGAGTTGATAGTTATCGTGATTGACCGCTTGGGTTAGTAGAAATAAATTATGTCTTTGCGATAAAATAAAGAAATTTTGTGTTCGAAAAATAAAGACATTATTCACCTTTGATTCAGCGATGAGGTCTGCCACCCATCCTGAATGTCTTAATTTGATGTTGGTACGGAGAGAATAGTTTGCATGTTTATTAAATGCAGCTGGTCTACTGGCTACTCCACTTGTGGGATTTGCCGTGATGATATAGTAGTAATTTTGTGATACTTTCTGTAAATTACGTCCGCAGGGGTTCCGTCGGCCCGGGCGTCCGTCTTTCACACCACACCGTTCCTATGACAACGATATCAGAGCGCAGGGAATGTCGTGGAAAGAGGTGACGCAATTGGCGCAGAGACGCTCTGAATAGAGGAGGTTTGTTTCTGCCCTGTGCTCCCGAGAGGAGCGTTGAGGGCGATGATGATGATGATTCTGTAAATTGATTGCGTTTAGTACGAAATTATTTCCATGAAAGGGTAGACTGAGAGCCGCAGAGGAGTTGGAAGAAAGCAACTTTCCTGGTTTCGCAAGATTCGAGAGTGGACTGGGATGGGAGATGCGGAGGAGCTGTTTCACGCTGCCCACGACATATCAAGTTTTTCCTAATTAATCGTCAGCATCACAAGATAACACAAGACACATAGAGAAGAGAAGAACACTCCTATCCTATAAGTTCTTACATTACGATTATCTTATAAGCTCTTCGATCAGCTTTTTGTCACCTTTAGAAGCAAATTGGAAACTTAAGTCTACCAACGATCTTGAGATGGTCTAAACGGCGTCAAAACCATTTTAGCGATAAACTCGCCCTCTTACATTGAATTGTATAACTTGATATTTTTATGATACTGTTTTATTTTGTAATGCCTATTGTAACCAATGTACAGTGAAGAATAAAATAAATAAAATCAAAGTTATCTATTAACATTATCGAGTTAGGGTAGACCTGAGAAAAGGGCACATTGAAATATCGAGTTTAAGTACTTGAAAAGGGTAACCCTGTTAGAGTATAGGTTTATATATCAATTCCCATAAGACTTTCGAGGAGTTTGTTTCTGAATAATGTAGTAATGTGGATCTTCTGCAAGCTTCATATATAATAATATTGTACGGTTATTTATAGAAATCAATAATAGATATATAATGTATTCAGAACTAGCGTTTAAACGCTGCCTCGCACAAGGGTAAAGTTAAAAAAATCCTTCTACTATAGATTTTAATCGAAGACTTTATCTTTTTTATTCATATTCATTACAAATATTTCATAAACCAACCTCAAATTATAATACTGCGTAAGGAAAGTTAAATATTCAAATGTTTAGAATATTTACTAATTTTTATATTGTTTAACAGGATTTGGGTGCAGATGACAAAACCAATCAGAAACCTCGATTGGAGAACCATGTCTACACAATGCAACATTGTGAAGAATCTAATCGGAAGAAGTGAGAAAGGTGTTCCATCGAGGTTTCTGATTGGTTTTGTCATCTGCACCCAAATCCGGTTAATCAATAAAAAAAATAGTAAATATTCTAAACATTTGTTGCTGACCGGTCGAACTAGCAGCCGATAAAGTATTGAACTTAATTGTTCCGGTGCCATTTAGATGGGAGATCACGATCCATTTGAGATCTGAAAAATGAGATCCCAAAAAGATGGTTGCTTCTAAGGTTTGCATAAAGCGTCTCTCGATTGGTGGACCTTACATCGTGACAGTGAGAATGGTGGAATTGGTGAACGTTATCCATGGACACCGAAAGTGATCACTTAAGCCAGCCTAGAGCCAATTCGTAAGCGTTGGGACACCTTTCTCACTTCTTCCGATTAGATTCTACACAATGTTGCATTGTGTAGACATGGTTCTCCAATCGAGGTTTCTGATTGGTTAAATATTCAATTTATTGCCTTTGAGTCACGAGGTTTCAAATTCGATTCCAGGCCGGGGCAAAATGAATAATTACTTTTGTCAAATTGTTCATGGCCTAGGTGTTAAAAGTACTTATATGTGTTTGGTGCTTAAGGTGTTAAATGTCCAAACTAAGATTTTTTTTTTTTTTTTAAAAAAAGATATATCTGGGTTTTGTTATAAACCCAAATACAACTTTATACACCTTCCACAGTAAGCTAAAAGCTTGTGTCGTGAAAGGGGTGTTTGCCGGCACCTGGGATCGAACCGCGGACCCCTTGTTCAAGAGGCCGAGACTCTACCTCCAGGCTACCGACGAACACTTAAGACGAACACTGAATGATAAGATTCATATAAGTATCTTAGTTTGGGATTAGATCGATTTATATGAATCGACTATGTACCTATACAGGTTTATATTTTATTTCATAGAAAATGCACAAAACAGAATTGTCTGTTTTGTGTTGTTTATGTTGTTAAAATGTCATATAATGTTATGATATTTAGGATAGCATAGTTATATAGCATGTACAATTTTTTGGTAAATAAATAAATTATATCAAGTTAAATAAATTATATCTTAGTTTGGGATTAGATCGATTTATATGAATCGACTATGTACCTATACAGGTTTATATTTTATTTCATAGAAAATGCACAAAACAGAATTGTCTGTTTTGTGTTGTTTATGTTGTTAAAATGTCATATAATGTTATGATATTTAGGATAGCATAGTTATATAGCATGTACAATTTTTTGGTAAATAAATAAATTATATCAAAATTTGGGTAGGTAATAATAATAATAATGATAATAATAAACTTTATTGTACAAAATATTTAAACAAAAAGAATGAGATTAGGTACAACATGGTATATACAAATATTTTGCACAATGGGCGAGTTTATCGCAGGGACGCGATATCTTCCAACTAACCCAATAGGTACCCAGCAGACTTACTGCATGGAAAAAACATTTTTTTATTTTCTTATATATTCTTTTAGCACATCATCATTAAATAACAGTGTTAACAAAACAATACAAAATTTAAAATACTAGGACGATATGCAGTGGCGAGATTATCACTATCAAGTGATTTCTTCCATCTAATCACGAATACATACCTACTATTTATTCTCTATTTAAAAATAAAATTTAGACATTCAGAAAGAGTGGCACACCACATCGCTGAATTGAAAACGTTGAATATCTTAGTGCCAACACTTATGTATGCAAGTGAGACGTGGACATGGTTAAAGAAGGATGAAAGTGGCATAAATGCAGTGGAAATGAGATCGTAGAGAAGGATGTGTGGCAAAAGTCTGAGAGATCGTGTGCGTAACAGTGATATACGAAAGGAATGTGGAATGAAAGTTGGTGTAATAACAAGGATGAATGTAAATAAGTTAAGATGGTTTGGGCACGTGGAAAGAATGAATGAGGACAGAATGACTAAGAAGATATATTTGGCTGAGAGGAATGGTGCTCGGAGACGCGGACGTCCGAGGATTAAATGGCAAGATCATTTAAATCAAATCCTACAGGACGGTCACGTGTTGAGCACATTGAACAGGAGAGCATGCATGAGGAATTGTATGACAGTGACGGAAGCGAAAGATGTATGCAAGGATAGAAGGAAGTGGCGCTCGATCCTTTCTGCCTACCCCGCGAGGGAAGCGGCGTGATGGTATGTATGTATGTATATATGTGTATATGAATATCTTATATAAGATGTTTTGCGAACACCTGACCTAATCAGGATACTCAAAAAATTACAAAAAAGTAGGTATATGAAACATTTGTTGTGTCGGGGAATCCATACGCCCATTCCAATTATACGGATTACGAACAAATCAAAATATTTATTGTATTGCGGTAGGGTGGCTTTAATGTTTTTTTGAAAGGCTTTTATACATAATTATACCTCTAGGCATACGTGAGAGTATAAACGTATGTACTTAATGATACAGACACGCGCTTACAGAAATTTAAAGCCCATAATTTAAAGATTTAAAGCTATACCTACCTACATAATAATATTATGAAGCTCGTAAAGGAATTCTCTAGATTTAGTAATAACATTACGAGGAAAAGTCGTTATAGCAAAAATAAATTATTATATTTCGTTTATTCAAGATGATTAGTTACATAATGAAAGGTGAAAAATATGCCATCTTACGACTGGTCATGGGAGGGAAGATTAAGGGCTGTAGAGGGGTTGGAAGAGAGCAGCTTTTCTGGCTTCGGAACATCCGATGAATAAATTTTATTTAATAAGGATGTTCGAATAACCTTTATATGGAAAGTTTCTTCCAAGTGATCGTCAACGTCAGGGTGGGGGACGACAAAATACATAATAGATTTCCAACTTCTCAAGGTCTTTACGTCTAACTTGTCTCTTTCTTTGTTCTCGATGTCTCGACCATGCTGATAAGATCATTTTTTTTTTTAAAAAAAGATACATCTGGGTTTTGTTATAAACCCAAATAAAACCTTATACACCTTTCACACTAAGCTAAAAGCTTGTGCCGTGAAAGGGGAGTTTGCCGGCACCTGGGATCGAACCACGGACCCCTTGTTCTGAAGGCCGAGACTCTACCTCCAGGCTACCGACGTACTCAAAAGTACTCTTTATATTTTGGTTTATTTCAAGAGCAGCACTTTATCAGATTTGTTTGAATTAATATATATGAAAAGCTTAAATAAAGTTGCAATAATTGTATCAAATGAATGATTTCATTAAATACCATTAGTGTAATAATATTATTACTATAAGTATAAAGACAGTTAAAGAGATAATAATAATATTTTGTAGATAATAATACACAAGTTTATTGCTAGACGTTTTGTTAAGTACAAACTTATTCTAAAAAATATATGTGTTCGTCTGTGTATATGTGTAGAATATAAAAACATATTATCGATGGCATAGCGCACAGATGTGGTAAGTGCAGTTTTCATAGTTTTGAGATAATCAATGTTGAAAGTTTGAGATGCCATACAATTTAGTACTAACCACACATAGTTTTTGTTAAATATCTCGTGAATGACACAGAGTTACGCAATAATATTCCTAAGGAACATACTTTAGATAATATAGATTCACATGCGTATAATAACTCATTTTCGGTAAGAACTGCACTTACCACATCTGTGCGCTATACCATCGTTATATCCTCAATAGACACCGTAATTGGATTAGAAAGAGGGAAATTATTGCATTCCATACAAAGTATCATCTTTTAGGCAAATATCTCTGACATTATAGTTAATGTGACACCATAATTTGTTTGGGAATTAATATAATTCCCATAGTTCTGCATGTTTTTGCCCAAATTGAACATTTTTATTTCGATTATCAAGATATTAGAAATATTAGAATCCCCTAATATTGATCTAAGCGTGAGGAAGAATCTCACTAAAGCCTTTGTGTGGAGCATTCTGCTATATGGGTGCGAGACGTGGACCATCAGTAAGAGGGAAAGCGGACGGTTAGCGGCATTTGAAATGTGGTGCTATAGACGCATGCTGAAGATTCATTGGTCGGAACACGTCGAAAACGAAGAAGTGTTAACCAGGGTTGGCGAAAAAAGGCAACTCCTCAAAAGAATCTGCCAACAACGAGCTAATTGGATTGGCCACAACATCAGGCACCCAGGACTGCTCATCGCAATCGCAGAGGGCAGGACCGAAGGCACAAATGGCAGAGGTCGACCGAGAGACGCCTATATGGACCAACTGAAGAGGGACATGAGCTGTGGCTCATATATGGAGTTGAAGAGACTGGCTAAGAATAGGGAGGAGTGGAGAAATAAGTCAAAACTCGTTGCAGACCAATCCAATGGATTGTAACTCATTATATATATCAAGATGGAAAAATATATTATTTAATTATATTCATGTTTCATATCCAAAATTTGCATTTGCATAAAAATATTACAATTTTTAATAATAAAAACAAGACTAAAAGACCTTTATATATTTATATAGTAGGTATAAACTAGAAATTCAATGGAAAAATTGGTAATGCAGCCAATCATGTAGCCAAAATAATTTCATATTAATCAGTCTTAAACAAGCGTTGGTTCAAAAAGGTTCCTTCTATGATTTTGTCAGATATATAGGAAGTAAAATACTTCCATATTGAAACGAGAGAGGCCGTTATTATGTTATGGAGTAAACATTCATTGTCTTATTGTTAATTTTGGAACATGCTTTCTGAGAAAATTAGAACTGCGTTGCTAGTTTATAACATAAAGGTCTTTGAGTACTATGTATCCAAAAATAAATAATTAATATTTCATCAGATCATACTATATTTGTAAAAAAATATTTTCATCGCGGTGTTGTTAGGGTTTAAATTATTTCCTCAATTTCTTCTCTAACTTTTCAGAGAATTACTTAGATGTTTTTTTCCTGTGTGAAGCCGATTAAAACTGAACAAGTAACGATAATATTTTCTTACCCTGGGGTTAAAAATGACATAACATTAAAACCCTTTTATCTTTTATTATTAGTTAGTTGGAGCTTTTTGCTTTTTGGAACGACTATGAAGACGAATCAAATTAGCGAATAATAAATTACCCGCTTGTTGTTTTGTCCTTTGACATCTTGCAAAGAGTTTTCGCATAATCGTAATAACACTCCCAGAGGAAGAAAAAAAATGAGATTTTTGTCCCTAAAAATGCCGTGAAATATTTAACAGCACGCTTGAAGCATATGAAAGAAAACATTTTATGTAAATACCCATTGCGGTGATATGCGAATATGTACAAAAATGAATTTTTAGTATAGCTGATAGACATACTATACTACCAACAACTTCTATACAATCACGGAATTTCATAAAAAAGGGGTAGACAGCGAATAATTGCAAGTAGGTAATTAAATGCTGATTGTCTTCTCTATGCCAATAAAAATAAGAAATTCAGGATGGTCGGCAAGCCTCATCACTTAGTTGCAGATGTGAACTGTTTTATACATGAGGTTTTACGGATATCTGCCTTTGACGAAAACTTAGGATGAGCTTCACCCAATAAACATGCAAGCTGTCCTTTCCGTGGCAACTATCAATTATGGTTTTCAGGTTGGGTAGCAAACCTCATCGCTGAACTTAATATGTAAATTGTCTTTATTTTTTCGAATATCTTACAGGACACCCAAAAACTTCCGAAGAAGAGCTGGAGGCCAATTCTTCCGGATGATCCAAAGAAGATTTTCAAAGCCTTAAATATGATGTTTATCGTAAAAACCATTTTTTAAAGATAATTTATTTATTTATTCATTCTTTACTGTACATTGATTACAAACAATTACATAAAAGGTATACATTCAAATTAAATACAATCAATATACAGAGGGCGAGTTAATCGTAAAGGCGCGATCTCTTCCAACTAACCCAAAAGTATAAAACTTTAGAACTATAACAATTGAAAAAATATAATGACAGATTATGAATTTATTATTCGGCGTTTTGTTTCGATATTTTTATATAGGGGCACAATACTAAATCTCGATGTCAGTCATAATTTAGTTCTGGTTTCGTTGTTAGAAGAATTAATCGAATCACAACTCCAGGAAACAAATGCTTATTGAAGCGAATTCTATTATTATTATTATTATTTTTATGTACTGCGGAGTAATAACACATAAACACACATTACGTGTTATTATTATTGTGTGCGTCTCACAGATTTGTATATAACGTAATATAAATGTCAATGTTTCATTATAGCGAAACATGTGGGAATACCCTTCAGATGAATGTATTATGAGAGATCGTTTGAAAAGATAAATGTAGTATTGTTGAACAAATCAAGCACATATCGAGCTAATCCCAAACTGAAATGAATCTTGTTTTATATTGTTTTGGGTAGATGGCGCTCTTGTAGCTGCTTGAACCCATAACTTTTCCTTCTTTTAAATTCAAAATAATAGTTTAATATCATTTTTTTTAAACATAACATAAGATCCATTGACAATTCACACAGCTCGAAATAGTCCCAAACTAAGATATGCATCTTGTATTACGGGTACTAACGCGACGATACACACATATATATATTACACTTAACACATATACATATATAATACTATACATGTAACACCCAGACCAATTGATTTGGGTTAGTTGGAAGATATCGCTTACACGCGATAAACTCGCCCATTGTGCATGATAATTATTGGTATTTATAATCTGTATATATGTATGTTTTTTAAGCACAATAAAGTTTATTATTATTATTATCTCATATCTCATTTATTTAACAAAACAATATAAGATTCTACATTTTGAACACAATATAAGATTAACAATAAAATTTAAATATAACATATTAAATAACAAAAACCATAAAATATTAAAATAAATTTATATTCAAAATGTAGAACCCCAACATTATTCGAGTTGATTCTTCCATGATGTTCTATGAAATAGTACAATCATGGGAGATCACTTACAGAGCTACAGGGACAAAAACCTTCTTACTATCCTGGTGGACGATAGAAGTACGGCCTTCTGCATGCTGTATTTGAGCCTGTCATCTACTCCCAGTTTTCTGAGATTACTTGACAGACTCTTAGGTATTAAACCATTCACAGACAACACTATAGGCACGATGATTGTGGTAGGTGTTCTCCACATATCTTTGATTTCATGAGCAAGATCAAGATATTTTATTATTATTATTATTATTGTATATATTTTTTGCATTCAGAGTAAAATGCAGTGTCGTTTATTTAATTATATTGTTTGCTGTGCTAAAGTTAAAATGTTAAATTGCAAAAATAGACATACAAATTAAATCTAATCAAAATTTGTGACAATAAATTTTAAGCTAATTTGTATTGTAAAAAAAATAAGGAATAAATTATAATGTGAAATAATAGTGTACCTTGAGATGATTTGAATCATGAAAACGGCGTAATAATTATAAATGATCCAATACAATGCACTAAACACATACCTACATTTAACACCCAGACCTAGGACAATTAGAAAAAGGCCATTCATCGTTATGCCCTGGCCGGGAATTGAACTTGAGACCTCGTGACTCAAAGGAAAACGACTGGATAAAATTAATATTGATGACAAAAGTTTTATTGATTGAGGCTGCCTCTAAGACAGAGGACGTTTCTTACAATGTTTTTTGAAGAAAAGAATTATGAAAACTGATTTTAAGAGAGACTCAGCTCATTATGATTATCGTAGAACTTGAGACCTCGTGACTCAAAGGAAAACGACAGGATAAAATTAATATTGAAGACAAAAGTTTTATTGATTGAGGCTGCCTCTAAGACAGAGGACGTTTCTTACAATGTTTATTGAAGAAAAGAATCATGAAAACTGATTTTAAGAGAGACTCAGCTCATTATGAACATCGTAGAAATGTATTGTATGCGAGACATTATTTCAAATTGCTGAATGGTTATCAGTAATCCAATGAAATTGATAGAGTTCAACTTTTATATACCCGCATCGTATAGTCGCTGACGTAAGCATAATATGTTATCCAGTTACAAGCAGAACCAACATTCCTGCAGAGTCACCAAGAGCAAAAGCTATTTGATTTGTTTTACAATACTGCCCCAAATAAGGACATGTTCCATATTATGACGTACGCTGAATTTATTAGGAAAACGGAATCACTGTTGTGAATGTTTTGTTTTCTCTGGGATCGCGTTGTTCTAATAATGTATCGTCACGGAATATTCCACAAGTGTAAATAATAAACAAAAAGTTAAGGCATCCAAGATGAGTTGTAAGCTTCATCGATGAATTTTAGGTGTAAAATTTCTATATTTTTTCCAATACCTGGTTGAGAATCAATTATCTAAATGTATGTTTTACATCTCAAATTTAGCGACGAGGTTTGCCACCCGTCCTGAATGTTTTAATTTTGGCACAGAGAAGACGGCCTGCATATTTACTGCATGCAGCTGTTCTGCTGGCTACCCCACTTGTGGGATGTGCCGCGATGGTGTAGTAGTAGTAGTATTTTCCATAACACTTGAAAACTTATGGAAAAGAGTGGGAGACCAATTTTTTGCTGGGTGCTCCACGGAATATTTACAGCATTCGTTTCGGAAGCTGTAACGGTTGCAGTAGAATATGATGTTAATAATGGTAATAATGTTAATAATCGTGGTTAGATGGAAGAACTCACTTACATAGTGACAATCTTACCGCTGCATATCATCACATTTTTTTAAATGTAAATTGCTTTGTTGATTTTGTCATGTAAATTGTGATGTGCATAAAGAATAAAATTAATACGTAATAACCACTCCAAATAAATTGTTAAGTTTTAAACTTTTCTCTCCATATTGTCAAACACAATTATTTATCGTTATTGTGATAACATCGTTATATCAATATTCATTACAACAGTTTTTCTTCCATGTTGTATGTAATATAAGAATACAGTGTATTATTTCACACGTCACTATGTGAAATCATGCTAGAAACTTTTATATTGTATTTATTTTGTACTTCTGTGTTGTTCTATATTGCCGAGCAATATACAGTATAGTATACTATATAAAGACGTGCTATAGCTATATTATTGTGAAATATGTAGGTACGTATTTATTACGAAAAGGGTTCTAGCCTAATGAAAAAACTATATAACAACATTGACAATGTCCTTATAAGACGAAAGACGTCTCTCTCACCGAATAAAACAATAGTAGAATAAAACGCTTGTTTTATTTATTTCTACATAACAACAACTTTATTTATTTATTTATTTAGATATCTACGGCGTGTGAGTCTTTTACATTTCGTACAATACACAAAATCGTCGCCCAACAAAAAAATATCTTATTTGTAGAGACGACAGGTTGGTCCGCTGGCTACCCCACTTGTGCAGTATGTGACAAAGATACATGTAGGCATATACATTGTATAGATTTATGGTTGTGAATTCTAACATTTCAAAATTGCTATTTTACTTTTGTCTTATATACCTATATATTTTTTTTCAATTCTGTTTTGGATGTCCCATGAATTTTATTTTATCTTATACCTACTCGCTTTATCTTAAAACATGTACTAAGTATATCAAAAATATATTTTAATATAATTTTTACTTTTAATATTGATCTTTCACAGTTATTTGTTAGTGAGTCATTTAACTTGGATGATTTTTTTACGACTGTCAGGTAAATTTAGTATCTTCGCTGATCCACCTTTCGATTTTGCATGTTGTTGTCATGTTGTCATGTGTTGTCATTCACATTGACTGTCTGATCCCGTGTACATTGTAAAAATAAAAAAAAAATATTGCTTTATTTTTTCTAGAAGGCATTGCCTCAAGGCAATAATTATTATGTGCGCCTTTTGTACAAATTTATTGATTCAATTAAGTTTTTTTCATTAGTGTACAAAAAAAATATAATAATAACACCCTTATGAAATATTGTATGTCACAAAATATAAAATTTCCATAAAGGTAAATTAAGACGCTCACTCAGAATCAATTCCCTATTTTGCATGCACCTTTTAGAATGCATAAATTCCATATAAATATTGAAATTTATTATAAGAACGGTATACTCTAACAGTAGTACTGACAAATAAGATACATACCTATTTATGCCTGGCTAACTAGGTATGCCTAAAGTTAACTCCGGTTAAATAAAAAACATTACTAGCAAAACAATTGGTTAAATGAAATACACTGGAAGCATTTGAGATGTGGTTGCACAGGAAAATGCTTCGCATACCATGGACAGATTTGGTTAGCAACACGAAGATTTTAAGGAGAGCCAATTGCTGAAGGATGTAAAATTCCGTAAAATCTCAAATTTGGGTCACATTCTGCGGGGAGATAAGTATAGTTTACTCCAACTAATACTAATGGAGAAAATTGAGGGGTAGCGTGGTCCTGGTAGAAGGCAAACATCGTGGCTGCGTAAAAAACGAGATTGGATCGGGATGAGACATGTGGGGGAACCATTTCGGGTCGAGCAAGATAGAGAAGCTTTCGCCAGAATGATTGCTAACGTCGGAGGGACCTGATACGGCACAAGAAGAAATGAAATACCTTGATCACAAAACAAATTGTAATCCCTCTTTCTGGCAGTACAATTTTTTACCTAACAATTTCAAGTTTATAAAAACAGTTTTAGTCAGGCATAACTAAAGTTAGAGCAACTCTAATCTCTGTTAGTGAGGTTTCACTTAGATAGGTGTAAAAGTTGGTATACCTATTAGTTATCCCATGTTTTGAATATGGCTCTAAGGTAATGATAAATTATAATAATGTATTGAATATTTTTGCATGCAAAGAATAAATGAATATAGAATAAGTATTATTTTTATTATCAAATATTTTTATTTGTTATCAATAAAACAATGAAAGGGATGGCACCCCAAGAACGGGGTTGATAGCTCGAAAAATATTTCTGGAAAAAATTGCGTTGTGAAATAAGTGTTGTGAGTTTAAATTAAAGGAGTAGCCAGACAATTCAAGGCGTGTGATAAACATTGTGAAGAAGTAATCTTCTTCATGACAACAAAAAGAAAAGACAAACAGGATGTTAAACATGTCTTTCGCTGAATTTTTGGTTATTGATATCTTGTAGACAATTTTTCATGAATTTTTGAAGCTTTGTACAGTAGGCTAGAGACTAGTTATTCTTGGAACTTACTGCACATTCATGAAATAAGCATATTGATAACTGAGAGGTTGTATTGGGGTTAATAAGACAAGTTTAATTTTTTAAATAAATTTATATCGAGATTCTAACAGCTACAATAAAATTCATTTTTTTTAAATTCAGCTATTTTTGACTACAGTCACTTCGTGCGTTGTAGGATAAAGATTAAGCCAAGATTAAGATCGTATCTAAATTGTGTCAAGAGTAAACCTGCAGACCCCCTAGACCAGTGATTCTTAACCAGGGGTGCCCGCACCCCCAGAGGGTGCGGGGAGCTGCTCATAGGGGTGCGAGACAGAGCTCTCGGTTAAATAAATAATAAATGAGAAAATTAAGTTATATTAATTATTTTTTTACAACCATTTCCACAGTTAGCAAGGAGAGCATTGCAAGTTCTTGTGCCCTTTGCTACAACATATTTGTGTGAGTTAGGATTTTCATCACTTTTAAATATAAAAACGAAAACCAGAAATCGTTTAAATGCGAGTGACGACATGCGTGTGACTCTGTTAACCAAAGAACCCCGATTTCAAAAGATTATTGAAAGTAAGCAACAGTAACGTAGTCATTAATTCCTTTGTTTGTATCTGTACTTCATACATAAATATTTGTAATAAATAAATATAAATAAATATTCGTTTATTGGACTAAACATAAACAATTATTTTAATAAAAGAAATTACTTCAAAATCGCATTAAACCATGTTATTTCCTTTCATATTTTTCTCCCAAATATTTGGGGGTGCCAAATCATACTTGAAGATACACGGGGGTGCGAACACCTAAAAAGGTTAAGAACCACTGCCCTAGACAAACCGCACTTGGCGATCGACTACAAACAAACTTTTCGACAATAACCGCAACAATAACGCATAATATTACACGGTACATTGTAGGTAGATTGTCGAAAAGTTCGTCAGTAGTCGATCGCCAAATGTGATTTGTCTAGATACCCAGTTCTCATATAATCGAACCTAGAACCTTCGGAACTCATTGAGTTGGTAGGCCCCAGTGTCAAATATCTGACAAATATAGTTTTCTGGTGGAGGATAATGGGGAACTTTCACAAAAAAATATTTTCAACCCAAAAAATAGTACAGAAAATAAGAAAAATTATGGTACTTTTTATATTTCTAAATGTGCATTTTTAAGGTTTTTATCACCATTTAAAAAAGCAATTTTCACACTTCGCCGCAAAAAGGTCCACTCGTGGCGGAGCAGTGTTTGACAATATCAGGCGCTACAAACAGCACTAAGAGTGAAATGTGTGGCAATACAAAATAGCGCCTAGCGACGTCACACCGGACTAATTCAATAACAGAAAATATGGATTTTTAAAATGAAAATAATGAATGAAAAGTTTTATTTTGTGGTTTCTTATTAGGTTATTCGTGATCAGCGTATATTTATTAATATGAATTGATAACATTTATTCATATTCCTCACACATGCATGTTCCCTATTGTTGCTACAATAATATTATGTGGATTTTTGGGCGAAATATTTTTTTCTTTTTTATTTGCAAAAATAAAATAAAACCGGCAAAAATAAAATCTAATTGGAATATAAACTTTAAGAAATTTGTTTTCGAAGTAGATTTTATTTTTGCTGGTTTTAAACCACAAAAATAACAACAACAAAAAAATAACGGGAAAAAGTGTTATCGGTGTCGAAAAACTTTGTGCCCAAAAATAATTAAACGTGGTGACCAAAAATAATGGCAACAATTTCGTGAATATTACTTTTTCTATGAAAAGTCACATTTGACAATAGTGGGGCATACCAACTAAGATAGTTCCAAACATACAAAGATACAGATTGGGGTAGACAGGGAAGGATTGGGTCTTATAAAATAATATTATATAATCCTTCACTCCGGCTCTGCTAAGCATGTAATTTTATTTCTGCGAAGACTCAAGAACGTGCAAGTCTTAAGAGTTTTTTTTTCAAATTCAATTTCCTTCTGAAGGATATGCCACACGGTTGGTAATATTGGAAAATAGTGAGCTTATAAATCTATACTATACAGGGAGGGACATTGCATCAATGCATATCTCGTAAAAGTAGAAACGTTTACAATTTATCAAGAGGTGAATGTTGTCGTGAAAATACTCTTATTTGCAGTGATTTAGCTTGATTAGTTAGAAAATGACAGAATACAGCACTAAACAAGTCTTCTAATCACTATTGTTAGCTATTCTTGTATGTTTTTTTTTTTACTGTTTAGTGATAAAACGTATATTTTTGAGATGTGTTTGATAAGTGTCATAAAAATATTCTATAATCGAGATGTCTCATTGGTTTTATCATCTGTGCGTTGTGCGCAAATTCAGTAAAACAATACAAAAAAAATATCTAATAATAAATACAAGTGTAAAATACAAATTCAAATACACATAATATACAAACAACCGTCGCAGAAAAAATACGTAAATATACAGAACTAGCAGGAGAAATAAAAAATATTTGGCATTCTAGGTCCGTTTATATAATACCTTTAGTCATGTCAGCTACAGGGGTAACTCCGAAATCTTTAATAAATAATTTACAAAAATTAGATTTACCGGTTAATTTGTACATTAAAATTCAAAAATCTATTATAATAAACACTTGTAATATTGTAAAAAAGTTTTTGAACACAGATATTTCAGGCACAATGCTGGTATTTTGAACCCGCGTTCTGAGCCTAATCCTTTGATATCCTGTATATCTGGATAGGTGAATTATTCCCGGCATTAGACTGTTAAGTTTTTGTGTGACCATGACTGATCATATGGAGACTTATCTGGTTGTATAATGCTGAGAAGTGTGGATGGCAATTCTGCCGCCGCCGCGTAAAAATAAACTAAATAAGCAAAGCAAATGTAATTATGCCGCAACATTGCGGGATATATATTGCGTTTTATGAAAATATTCTCAAATAAAATACATAAATCTGAGTTAAATATTTAACGAATTTTCACGGCAAGAAAAAAATACAGAAAATAGTTGGTCATTAATTCTATAACAGGATTTCCACGAGAATTATTGTTTAATTTTGATTCAAGACATCGAGGCTGAATTGCAAACTAATATAGGAATATTCGGTCTTTTAGATAGAATGGAATAGTCATAATTTATTTTAATGTTATAAAAAAGGCATAAAATATGATAAATACCCTGTATTTATTGAAATAAACGTGCAGAAAATAAGAATGCCGATAAAAAGTTAAATCTAACGATTATGTAATAAGTATGTATGTATTAGGTATATTATATTAAAATAAAATATTAATGTATGTATGTTAGTACTAGTATTGATTGTATGGCTGAGGGCACATTAAAGCAAAAATATAACATTAAGCTTCCGGAGAAAATAACAAGTTGTTGCTCCTTTCTTAGATCTTGCTTCCGAAAAAAATAATACTATATCCACAGCAGCGTAATGTTTTTCTAATATTTCTTTCTTATATCGAACTCATTTGGGATCGCAAGTGGACATATCCAATTTTTTTTTTATTTAAACTAAGTATGCAGAAATATTCCTCGTGTTGAGTTCTATAAGACTGTAATTTCTAAAATAGTCAAATCTGTTGTAATTTGTGTGAAAAATAGTACGGAAATCAGTCAAAATCAGATAAGTCAAAATATATTCTAATTAGGCTCAACTGACATTTTAAAGCAAATGGAGTTGTTGAGTTTAGATACCAAACCACACAAATAAATAATAAAAGAAGAAAAAAACAAACAGAATCGATTGCAATTGGAGTTTATGTTGAAAAATATTTTCGGCTATTATTCAAGTTTCGACCAAATCAAAATGAAATAAAATATGTTGAAACTAAAGCATATTCAACCGTTGAAAATTATCAGTTATTTTAGAAGGATTAACTATGTAACAGTTACGAGACATTTTGAATGTTTTTTAAGTATCTTACAATGCACATCCGTTACTTGATTATTTAAATCGCGATCGATTTCGGTAAACCTATACCATTGACGAGCGATATAATACTATTATTATATCGCTCGTCAATGGTATTATATCGTATTATAGTATAGTATTATATCGCTCGTCAATGGTATAGGTTTACCGAAATCGATCGCGATTTAAATAATCAAGTAACGGATGTGCATTGTAGAATACTTGAAAAACATTCAAAACGTTGAAAATTAGCTTACTGTTACGATTTTGTATGAAAGTTGTGACAAATATAAATATGAGCAGAACAGTGAAAATAAAATAAAAATCAAAAGGATGTTTCGGATAACCAAAATAGCATTCAATTTTAGACCGATTATGAAACTCATTTTTTGAACTGACGTTCTAGCCGAACCGTAACCGATATCACTGTCGGTCAACATAGACAATTTAATAAAAAAAAAAAAAAACAAGTAAACAATCCAATCTAAGAGCGTCGTTTTGGTGTCCCCGTCGGGCATTTAAGTAATTTCAAATCAAATATTTAAACATGTCAAGAACATAATTAAAAATTAACAATAATTGTTGAGCACAAAAACAGCAAATTAGCTTCTATAAGAGGTGTGATCATAAAGAATTTAAAAATTTATTAATGCCTAACTATGCATTTATATTTCTCATTACGAGTCCTGTTTACTTGCAACGTGTTCGTCATACGCTTCGGTAATTTGCGGAACCTTGATTGGTTTGTTTTCTGGAGAAATATGACTGTTAATATTTGTTAAGTTAAACTATTTGTGTCCCTTAAGAAGAAATAAAAATAAAATAAAAATAAAATTAAAATGATATGGCTAAATTTGCGATGTACTTGTCATGTATTGGTCATTACTTCATATGTCAACAGATTCCCACTGAATAGTTGGGGGCTGTAGTAGAGGACAGAAGGCCGGTGGGTCGCCCCAGAAGAATCTGGCAAGGTTTGTATGTTGAAAGACTTAATGACGTGGAATGGCCAGAGGTTCTCCAAGCAGCAATGGACAGGGAGCTCTGGAGGAACTCAACTAACGTAAGGGAAAGAAGAATCTATGTATGTATTTTGGCATACATATATAGTAAATGTCCGACGACTGAAATGTTTAATAACTATAACATTTTTTAAAATAAAGTATTAAAATATAATATTTTCATAGACCAGAAACGTAATTCTAACTCTCTCAGAATTCAGATTCCAAAATTAATATTAACACAATAAACATTTGCTGTTTCACTCCGTGACATTAATATATACTATCGCTGTTTCACTCCCACTTATCCCTAAGTATTGTACATACATGACTACTGTATATACTAGTTCACAACTTTGGACCAACGCTTGTTTAATAATAATAATAATAATAATAGACAACTTATAATGCGCCGTTTTGTGGAATAAATCCACTTCAAGGGCGCATCCTAAAATATTGTGTTAATACTAGTAACTTAATCCTAAAACATATGTATTTATGAGCAGATTATGTTATAAACTACACATATAAAATAATAAAAACGAATTTTACAATTTATATCAGTTAGGTATATGATACGCCAAACAAGTGTGTTTTCAACCGACTCTTAAACAAAGCAAGAGACTGTGTCTTACGCACTTGTTCAGGAAGATCATTCCACATGGATGGTCCGGCCGAGCTGAAGGCTCGATAGGAATATTTTGGTCTTCCTCTTACACTGACCTCCGTCAGCCTGACACCTGCGTCAGAGCCTGATCTAAGGGTGGCTTGCCTTTGATTTGGAACCTGTTGTCTACAGAGATCGGAAATGTATGATGGGGACATATTGTGAATGGACTTGAAAACTTAAGATTGATATGAAAATATTTAGAACACAAGATTCTACTGGAGCCAATACTAATTATTTGTTTGAGTTCCTATTCTATGATGATATTATAAAACCGTTTATGGATATTATTTTTATGCATCAAATGAGTTTTTATTTTAGAAAAAAACTTCTACCAAAAAATGAGCTTAAATTTATTCTAGTCCCAAAAGAAAACTGCAATTATTAAGGACTATAAAGAAACTCAGGTGCAATACTCAGTGAATGTTCGTTTGGAATACATTCCATTTTTGAAAATAAAAACGAGATAAATTAAACAACGTTCTAAGAAAGGTCGTTATTAAATAATAAAATAATTAGTTCCAAGAGAAGCCTGGCCATTAGGCTTATTTTTATTTGATATTTGATTTACTAACGCAATTTTTAATGAGACATTTTTACGGCAATCTCACCTGCTAATGGGATTCTTTAAAAAATATATATTACATCTCCACGCTTTTAGACCAACACTACTTTATGACTACTCGTACGAATTTTGATTTTAATTTTATTTTTTACTTACACCTTTTTAGGTGAGGCCCACTTTTATTATCATATCAATGAAAAATCACTTATAATTGGTTGATTTAAATTTTTGAATATTTTATTGTTGTGAACGGATAAATCGCTGGGTAGTGAAGATCTTGCCACTGTATAGAAGGAATTTATAATTATCCGATTTGTTTGTTTTATCTACAATTTTATTTTTCTAGATGTATATATTGGTTCTTCAATGAAATAAATCAGCCCTAGTTGACAGGGTTGCCTAAAAAAATGTACAACGGTGCGACTATAGAGTAGTGCCTTTGGTTAAAATAATTTTCACTACGCACTTACTCAAAGCAGCGATATTATTATAATTATCATCATCTACAAAAGGAGAATTAATGAAATAAATTAATCTTGTTCAAACTACACAGTATTAAACAATAATAATTATTAATTACAAGGGGTAGTTACCGTAAATTAACCCTTTGGATTTAAATTTAATTATTATGATATGATCCAGTAGCAGAAGTACCTATCAGCATTATGCTGGTTTTCAAATATGTAATACATACTTTATTTATTCTTTATTCTTTCTAATCATCCGTAGGCCATTGATTTGGCACTTGGAATCGTCAGGCAATTATATAGTTTTTTTTTTACAAATGACAAAATCATCATATTACAACAATACAATAAATAAATAAAGAAATTTCATTGAATCAAAGTTTTTTCGAGTATAAAAGGCCCAAAATAACTTCTCGTCAGTGTATGTAAAAAATAAATTGTAATAAGTATACATAAATAAATGAATTGAATCAATGCCAATTAGGCTGAACAGTCCCATTTAGCATTTCGTCGATATTGTACAAAGTTTTTCCAACAAGATATGTACCTTTTCACTTCTCTCTGATATTCTACATAATTGAGTGCCTTAACATTACTGGGCAATTTACTATATAAACTTATGCTAAGACAAATAAAGCTTTTTGAAACTTTAGCCAATCTAGGTTCTAGGGGTCTTACATCTCGCTTACAACGAGTATCGTAATTGTGATAGTCTGAGTTCAGGGGCGCATTAGATATGTTCTTATAGGAATAAAGTAGGCACTCATATATGTATAAACTTGGCAATGTAAGTACTCCCAGTTCACTGAAGGCAATCTTACATGTATCTCTGGGTTTTATATTCATTACTTCTCGTACTGCCCTTTTTTGTAGTATAAATACTCTATTCCAGTCAGCTCCCCTTCCCCAGAACAATACTCCATAGGACATGATACACTATGCAAAAAATATTTCTATTCTATTAAACAGTTTACTACTATACAGTCAAGGAATATTCCACAAATAGGGTAGCCAGCGGACCAAATACATGTACGAACATGCAGATGGTCTTTCCCGTGCCAACAAAAAGATTATATTCAGAATAGGTGGCATGCTTCATCGGTTAATTGTAGATATATAGTACTATACTTGATGTTGATCCTAGATGTTGTCAAGCGCCCTTGAAGTGATATATTGTCATATTATTATCATTTCGTCACGGCATTTCCCAAAAGTGAGTTAGCCAGACGCATTTAATACACGTGTAAAATGTCTTTTCCGCGCCATAAATTGTGCTAGTAATTTGTCTTATTTATAGATCACACTCAAAATACTACGCTAATTACACAAGGTTTGAATAAATTTATATTTTTCACCTAAACAGCACAATGAAAAAAATACGACAAAAATACAGAAAACACGAAGTGAAAACAAAACAATACGAAATGGAACACAGTTCAAATAATTTTTTATGTGTTATATTTTTCCGTTTTCATTTGTTTCGCACTAATTCTCTAGTTCTGATATTATTACATAGCAACTCTAAATTATTATATTAATTATTTAACATGATACACCACAAGAGAAAACAATAATTGTGTATATATATATTTCTTATGTACATTATTCCCAAGCAAACCTAAGAAATATTCAAATCCCCGCATAAATATTTTAGTTAGTTTGTTAATGTGTATGTTTGTTTCTATACCAGCTTTAATGGCCGAAGCCCTGAAGCATCCGGCATAGAATATGTATTTTACGTAGATTTTCTAGTGTCCTGTTAATTTATGTCACCCATCCTTGTCTAAAGTTTTTTTGGCACAGAGAGGATAGCTTGCATGTTTATTACATATGGCCGGTCTGCTGGCTGCTACACGTGTATGTAAGTGACAAAAACAAAGTGCCACGTATAAAACTATTCCTTCTTAAAAAAGGTTTCACTTTTGGAACATTATTATTTTACAGCTGAGTTGTCAAAACATAATTTATCTTATTTAATAATAAATAATATTAGTTATACTGTGAGGCTATTTCAGAGCATCAGAACATTACTGCCATCTTTCGTTAAAATATATAAACTTGTATTTATAAATGTGTCTAATATTTTTTTCCAGAGAGGAAATTCTAAAATTTGTAAATACTCGCACGTCAAACAAAGTACCTAATTTGCATGGTATTTATTTCCGTTTGAGTTATTTAAAAAAAATGTTTTTTTTTTCAATACTTTACGGAAAGACAAGACTTTAAATATCGTTTATGAGTCAATGCACTTCAAGGACATTGTACAATTGATCAATTCTAGGATATTGCATTCACGCCATAATAACCCCGCGTCCAAATCTAGTGTGAGTAAAATCTGGTTTGTCTAGAGAGAGAGAGAGAGAGCATAATATAATATTTATAGAATAATAATTCTTTATAACTATTCCCATAAGACTCATCATTATTGTTATGAGGATATAAAATAAACCAAGTGAAGGAAGAATAAAGTTCTGTTGTATGGAATCTAAGTAGGTAGCTACTATTACATTACATGGAAAAAAATATTTGTTATAAATAAATGATTTTGCAATACGTAGATAATGAAAAGCGATTTTTTTTTAATGATCCCGCAATGTTTGTATATTTTTATTGTTTTATATCTATTTTCGTACGGAGAGGATGGCATGCATGCTTATTTACTGTCTACTGAGTAGAGATGGAGGAGATAGATACTACTACTATTACTTCTAATATAACATCACGACATATCCCACAAGTGATGTGGCCATCCGACCAGCTGCATGTAATAAACAAGGAAGCTTTGTCTCTGTATCAATAAAAAAAAATGGACATTCGGGATGGGCGGTAAACCTCATCGCTGAAAGATGTAAAAAATCTTTATTTTTTCGAACACCTGACTTTTACAGGACCCCCGAAATCTTACGAAAAAGAGTGGGATACCAATCTTTTGACGGGTGCTCCACGGAATATACTCCATGGGGATAAATAGAACTTCCATAAATTTATGCCATCACAATGCATGTAGATTAGTGCTGAAATCGCCATACAAAGTTTCATATGAAATAAAAAAGAACAAACGGACAAAAAGCCATTAAAACTACACATCCTCATTCGTTAATTTGCCTACACGCTATTCTAGAGTATTACAGTTATTTTTGTGTTTTTGTATACAATGTACGTACACAAAACACACAAAAAATAACTACTGAATATAAATTAATTAGAGCCTTGTGTTATCTATCCACACACCCATCTTTTCGGTTAATTTGGAGGCTACTGTAATTATCGTACAACATGTGTAGAAATAGAAACAAAAAGGTATATTATTATTTATCGAAAATTTTCAATGTTTCTCGAAACAAAATTTCATTATCGAAAAATCGAACCACATGAACATATTATTTCTACGGATATAAAACGGAATTCTGTGTATGTTTTGGAATTTAATTGATCCCAACGCTCTTGAATTGTACTAGCCACATGTAGCGAAAGGGTTTAAACATTTAGAATAAAAAAATTGTTTGTAAATATTGAAATTTCGTAATATCACAAAGGCAAAGAATAACAAATATTTATTTATTTGCGTATTTGAAGTCCTTAAATCAATTATTCTTATTTTTTTCTACAGTAATCTTGATAGTTTTTATTCATAATTTTGTTTATTAAAAAAAATATACCTATCATAGTGTATTTGTAAGTAAAAAAAATAATAGTATAAAAGTATTGTAAAAAATGTATGCATTATAAAATTATTACACTGTATTTATTACACGGTGTTTTTAATTTTATAAAATATAAATATTTAACAATTAAAATGGAATCCCACAACATTAATCACACAATATTTAAAAAAAAATTGTTACAACATTATTTTCATTATCAACATGACCTGCCAAACATAACTGACAACAGCTGTCAAAACACACTATTTATCGATTTTTCGAGATAATAAAAAAAATTCTCGACAATCCGATAAATACGTGACAAAGTATAAACAAGACATACGTAATAACATAAAGAGAATAAATGTCTCCCATAACGCGATGGTATTGTTTCATTGTTATATTATATATGTATTATAAGTAATTACATTGTGTATATTATTATCATTACTATTACTACTCTCTTAATACAGTAGCAGAAAAGTACAGTACTACCAAATAAGATCTAATAACATACCATTGTATTATGAGCATCATAATGTGGAATTATTGTCTTCTCAAAATGATGATACAGTCTCTTTACTTTATTACCGAACCAGAGTAATATGTCTCTTTCATGAGAAATTTTATGAATGAATAAGACTGTTTACTATATAATAACCCCCCTTTGGAATTCTGAGTTATACTACTATTTTACAAAACATTATTTTCTATTATATTCCATAAATGTTTTAGACCTCTTTTTATGTACACGAAACAGATTTGTAAATATGAAGTACGAGTTTGTCAATGGCAGCGTACAGACAGCTGGATGCGAACGTCAATCATCAAGCATCGAGCAAAAATCTTAAATCTTTCGGCGACAACTCGGAGCATTCTCCGAAGAAATATTGGAATGAATGCCTTCGTTACCCGTCCATGAGACGTAATGAAGGTATTCATTTCAATATTTCTTCGGAGAATGCTCCGAATTGTCGCCGAAACATTTGAGGTTTTTGCTTGATGATTGACGTTCGCATCCAGCTGTCTGTACGCCGCAATTACCAAATTACTTATCTCCAACAAGTGGATGAGTCAGAAAACTAACAGAATCCAGTGAACATGCAGTTGTGCCATAAAATAAATTAGTTTATTTATTTTTATTCTTTTCTGTACACTGGTTACGACATCAATCATTGAAAAGTATTAAAAAATGATCAATATACAATTCAATGCACAGAGGACGAGTTTATCGCTAAATTGCGATATCTTTCAAACAAACCGGATTGTTTAGGATTGGTGGTTTACATCATCTACTACTACTACTACTACTATACCATCACGGCATATCCCACAAGTGGGGTAGCCAGCAGACCAGCTGCATGTAAGAAACATGCAAACTGTCCTCTGCGTGCCAATATACAATGAAGACATTCAGGATGGGTGGCAAACCTCATCGCTGAATTTAAGATGTAAAATGTCTTAATTTTTTCGAACACCTGCCTTTTACAGGACACTCGAAAACTTACGGAGAAGAGTGGGAGACCAATTCTTTACCGGGTGCTCCACGGGATATACCACGGGAAAACCGTAAAAAAAGTGTGGATATTTTATTTTAAATCAGAAACACTATCTTTTTGGTTCATTAGTTTTGGAGTTTTTAACGCAAAGAAAGTGGACAGTACAGTTTTAGACACAGCGTGTTCACAAGACACTCGTGGCAAAAAAGATATCATTAAAGTATAACATAAAAAAACATAACATAACATGCATAGACAATTCACACAGTTCGAGCTAGTCCCAAACTAAGATTGAATATTGTATGTAGGTATACTACTATACATGTAATAAACTTGCTAGCAGTCCTCTCCGTGCTAGCAAAAAAATAATAGATTCAGGATGGGTGGCAAACCTTATCGTTGAATTTGAGATATAAAATGTTTTTATTTCTTTGAACACCTGCCTTTTAGAAGACACTTGAAAACTTACAGAAAAGAGTGGGAGTGTACAGAGAAGAGAGAATTATTTGCCGAGTGCTCCACGAAACAAAAAAACCTCATATCTAAGAGTTATGTCTGCGAATTCAAAATACAAAATTTATTCAATAAATAAATTATTTTACCATTAGTAAATTTATTGAACTGAAAAAAGATAAACATGGAAGTCTCCAGCGATATCTGTTAATAATTAATTATTAGGGGTGTTTCAGAGGTTAGAATTTACATAATGTATAACAAGAACAACCAAACATACTATTATCTTATTTGGTATAAATTTTGGCGTCCCCCAGGGGTGACCCGTCAGACCAAAGGGTAAATAATAATATAAACATAATTAAATTGTTGTCATCCACTTCTGTAGTAGATGTTTTGATAATCTCTGTTAATTGTTTAGTATCGTGGTTTTGTTTATTATAATATTTGAACACTTTCATTGCATAAAATTTGTATTGGATACCTTTATCGAGATTGTGGTAGTTACGACTCATTTTTGGGCGCGGTGGATATCCACCAATATACAAATGCCAAACTCAAGTCTCAAATGTTTGAGACTTTGATAAGAAGCTTAATCTTCTGCAATGATTTCTTTTCATCCTTCATGAGCACTTCTGTACTTGTTTCAGTTTTTTATCTGTTTTATTTAGGGTCCATTTATAATTTTGATTTGGTTTATGTAAACACTATTTAATAAATTAACTTTTTGTACTTTTAAAACATACGCCACGTGTCAACGATAAACATGTAATATCACTGCGAATTGTTTTGTTTTATTAACTAATTAACTAATTTTTTGTAATGTACTCTACTTAACCAAATGTGTGCATGAAATAAAATTTCTTTTGGAAAAAACTGAACATTTAGGCAACTTCGTCAGTAGGCTTTTTTACTTCAGCGGTGCCATTGCTTGACTGCCTGTTATGGATCTGGGTTTCTTTATCTGTCATTTGAGAAACGTGACAAGCAATTTTCCGTAGAGTACCCGGCAAATAATTGTTCTCCCAATTTTTCTCCTTAGTTCTCAAGTGTGTTCGAAAAAAATAAAGACAGTTTAAATCTTAAATTCAGCGATGAGTCTTTTGTCTTAATGTCTTAATTTATTGTAAGCACGGAGAAGACAGCTTTTATATTAACTATATGCTGCAGGTCTGCCGGCTACTTCACTTATGGGACAAGCAAAGCTCCAATTCAGCGCTGCGATCCTTTCGATTGTTACTCATTCTTCCTGGTTTAAAGCACTCCAATTATTTATGCTCAGGACCTCTATTTTTTTTTCTCCAAACAGCCACCTAAGTTTTGGTCAGTTGATGACACTGCGTCTATTGAGGGATTTGGTTTATAGTATTTTCTTTGGTAGTTCACCCATCCTTGCAAAATATTCTGCCAATCCCAGCTTTCTAATTTTTCTACTCTCTCTACTACTACTACTACTATACCATCACGGCATATCCCACAAGTGGGGTAGCCAGCAGACCAGCTGCATGTAAGAAACATGCAAACTGTCCTCTTCGTGCCAGTATAAAATCAAGACATTCAGGATGGGTGGCAAACCTCAACGCTGAATTTAAGATGTAAAATGTCTTATTTTTTCGAACACCTGCCTTTTACAGGACACTCGAAAACTTACGCAGAAGAGTGGGAGACCAATTCTTTACCGGGTGCTCCACGGGATATACCACGGGAAAACCGTAAAAAAAGTGTGGATATTTTATTTTAAATCAGAAACACTATCTTTTTGGTTCATTAGTTTTGGAGTTTTTAACGCAAAGAAAGTGGACAGTACAGTTTTAGACACAGCGTGTTCACAAGACACTCGTGGCAAAAAAGATATCATTAAAGTATAACATAAAAAAACATAACATAACATGCATAGACAATTCACACAGTTCGAGCTAGTCCCAAACTAAGATTGAATATTGTATGTAGGTATACTACTATACATGTAATAAACTTGCTAGCAGTCCTCTCCGTGCTAGCAAAAAAATAATAGATTCAGGATGGGTGGCAAACCTTATCGTTGAATTTGAGATATAAAATGTTTTTATTTCTTTGAACACCTGCCTTTTAGAAGACACTTGAAAACTTACAGAAAAGAGTGGGAGTGTACAGAGAAGAGAGAATTATTTGCCGAGTGCTCCACGAAACAAAAAAACCTCATATCTAAGAGTTATGTCTGCGAATTCAAAATACAAAATTTATTCAATAAATAAATTATTTTACCATTAGTAAATTTATTGAACTGAAAAAAGATAAACATGGAAGTCTCCAGCGATATCTGTTAATAATTAATTATTAGGGGTGTTTCAGAGGTTAGAATTTACATAATGTATAACAAGAACAACCAAACATACTATTATCTTATTTGGTATAAATTTTGGCGTCCCCCAGGGGTGACCCGTCAGACCAAAGGGTAAATAATAATATAAACATAATTAAATTGTTGTCATCCACTTCTGTAGTAGATGTTTTGATAATCTCTGTTAATTGTTTAGTATCGTGGTTTTGTTTATTATAATATTTGAACACTTTCATTGCATAAAATTTGTATTGGATACCTTTATCGAGATTGTGGTAGTTACGACTCATTTTTGGGCGCGGTGGATATCCACCAATATACAAATGCCAAACTCAAGTCTCAAATGTTTGAGACTTTGATAAGAAGCTTAATCTTCTGCAATGATTTCTTTTCATCCTTCATGAGCACTTCTGTACTTGTTTCAGTTTTTTATCTGTTTTATTTAGGGTCCATTTATAATTTTGATTTGGTTTATGTAAACACTATTTAATAAATTAACTTTTTGTACTTTTAAAACATACGCCACGTGTCAACGATAAACATGTAATATCACTGCGAATTGTTTTGTTTTATTAACTAATTAACTAATTTTTTGTAATGTACTCTACTTAACCAAATGTGTGCATGAAATAAAATTTCTTTTGGAAAAAACTGAACATTTAGGCAACTTCGTCAGTAGGCTTTTTTACTTCAGCGGTGCCATTGCTTGACTGCCTGTTATGGATCTGGGTTTCTTTATCTGTCATTTGAGAAACGTGACAAGCAATTTTCCGTAGAGTACCCGGCAAATAATTGTTCTCCCAATTTTTCTCCTTAGTTCTCAAGTGTGTTCGAAAAAAATAAAGACAGTTTAAATCTTAAATTCAGCGATGAGTCTTTTGTCTTAATGTCTTAATTTATTGTAAGCACGGAGAAGACAGCTTTTATATTAACTATATGCTGCAGGTCTGCCGGCTACTTCACTTATGGGACAAGCAAAGCTCCAATTCAGCGCTGCGATCCTTTCGATTGTTACTCATTCTTCCTGGTTTAAAGCACTCCAATTATTTATGCTCAGGACCTCTATTTTTTTTTCTCCAAACAGCCACCTAAGTTTTGGTCAGTTGATGACACTGCGTCTATTGAGGGATTTGGTTTATAGTATTTTCTTTGGTAGTTCACCCATCCTTGCAAAATATTCTGCCAATCCCAGCTTTCTAATTTTTCTACTCTCTCTACTACTACTACTACTATACCATCACGGCATATCCCACAAGTGGGGTAGCCAGCAGACCAGCTGCATGTAAGAAACATGCAAACTGTCCTCTTCGTGCCAGTATAAAATCAAGACATTCAGGATGGGTGGCAAACCTCAACGCTGAATTTAAGATGTAAAATGTCTTATTTTTTCGAACACCTGCCTTTTACAGGACACTCGAAAACTTACGCAGAAGAGTGGGAGACCAATTCTTTACCGGGTGCTCCACGGGATACTACTCTCTCTATCTTTCCAATACTCAATGATTACTTCAGATTTAACAAATATCAGATTCTCGAAATACTAGTCAGCCATGAAACTATTTTCATGATGTGAAAGTGGCTTAAAACTAATATAATATTCCAAATGGTTACATGACACTAAATTGTATAAGAAGATACAATAATATACAGTTGTAATAAATTATTTATGTTTTCTTGAGGTTGTTTTTGTATCAAACCAATGATAATAGTCGTTCCTCGTGTTTCAGAGATACATACATACATAATGTTATTTGTTTGGTTTTGGTTTCGGTTGCTGAAAGGTTAATAATATATTGCTTTAAAGATACATTTATGATACTCGAACATACTTTATTATATTTCAGAGGAGTTTAGTAAAAAAATCGGTCTCATTCGTTATTTTCTTTTTAAGAATGTAATGTAGTAGTTATTCAAGAAAAAAAAATATCACATTTTTACACATAATGACTGAGTATAGATTTAAAAATAACTAAAAATTTCATTATTATTAAAAAAAATTGTTTTCAAGATGAAAGAATGACGAAGAGGATGTATTTATCTGAAAGAGAGGGAATTAGGAATTGCGGACGGCCAAGAACCACGTGGTTTGATCACGTGGATCAAATCCTTAAGGACGGCCGCGTGTTGAGTAAGAGAAATCTGCGTGCATGTATGAGGAACTGGATGAATGTGGAGGAAGTGACAGAAAGTTTGTAAGGATAAATCTATGTGGCATTTTGTTCTCTCTGCCTACCCCTTCTGGGACATGGTGTGATAGATAGATAGATATTGATGGCGGGTCTACCCAGTACGAAAACCTTAGACACGTCACTGGTGTGTTTGTATATATATTCAATGTGAGTATTACAGTGGAGTATTACGTACTTACATAATATCACATTCCTATAATAAAAACTCTTATAATCTCCAGAACCTCTTCACTGGATGACATGCTGTCTTACACAGGGAGGAGTTATGTAAATAACAATATTTTGTTATGAAATTTAAAGACAAATGTTTTTTTTTATATTATTATGATTTTCAATAACAATAATTACTAGAGAATTTTTTTCAACATGCGCCGTTTTGTGGAAAAACCATCACAAGGACCCATTCAGAAATAATAACACCTTCTAAAAAATAGGGTTTTTAATTCTGTCTTGAACACCTCCATACTATCCAGAGTTTGGAAATAATTTACTTAGAGAGAGGTCTTTCGTCTTTCAAAGACATTGTCAATGTCCTTGAAGGACCTGAGGATCATTGTCCTTGAGGTTGTAGTAGTTTTTTTTTTCTTTTTTAAAAAGATATACCTATCTGGGTTTTGTTTGTTATAAACCCAAATCCTTATACATCCTTATACACCTTTCACAGTAAGCTACTAAAAGCTTGTGCCGTGAAAGGGGAGTTTGCCGGTAAATTATTTTATGGAATTCTACTACCTATACAGTTCAAATCCATTTTTTGATAAAATAAACCATTTTACATACATTTAGATCATTGACTCGTAACCAATGATTTAATGTTTAATACGTAACTACCAGTGGTCCGAGAGAGGCATTCTAGTGGTATAGATATTTTTAGAAAACACCCTATACCAAAATTTAAACAGTAGTAGGTTATTTTATTAAATTTCTATACTAAATAAAAAACGCTGAGAGTATAAAAATCGAGTATTGCGTCAAATTTCGACAACAAATGAAACATTTTTAAGTAAAAAATGGTCACTTATATTTATCCCCACGCGAAAAGGGCTGAGGCCCAATTTTTGTGGGATAGTCAGTGCATTGTTTATAAGTAATGAATACACAAGTCGTTTTCTTTTTTCAGAAAAGGAGGCATAAAACAAAAAAAACGATAATTTTTGACAACACTTAGAAAAGGAAATAATCAATGAATAAATATTTAGTACGAGAGTCCTTTATTTTGCATTCATCGTACTTGCTATGTAATACTGTGTATGTACGTAGGTATATGCTAAATACGACAATAGTCACATAGGAAACGGATGTCATTGTGTTTCCTTTTTTGTCCGACAGAGCGCACATTCCGCGTCGTCGTGCGTCTGAGATGGGAATCCCCGAAACATGGTTTCGCTCCGGTGGTCATGAAAAGAAAAAAGAAATGACGAAAAATCCTTCAGAAAAATAACAATGAATAATAATAACTGTCTGAGTAGATATTATATAATACAATATAATGTCTTTATAGTATAGTCACTCAGGCCCAATATTTTATTACTCTTTTCTTTAGACAGCTTGGTTTTGGATAATGCTGTCTTTGAAGTCAATACAACATCATTTGGAAGTTGTTTTACGCCAGTTCGACACCAAGGCGGCTTGCATGCTTGTTTGATAGATGCAGCTGGTATGCTATGGTATTAGTAGTGTAGTATGTAGGAGTAATGGTGTTCTATGCAATATTTCAAAACACACCTAGGGAGACATTTTATGGATGTTTTGTTTTTTTGAATTCAAAAGCTCTTCGGTGTCCGGTCGGATATTCGTTTCATCAAGAAATATTATAATTTATAACCAACAAAAATTCAATGTTCTTGGAAGGTCGGCTCACACGCACCCTCTAATATTAATTATTAAACTTAAGACATAGTTTCACAATAATTATTATAATTCATATAAACTGAAGCTTTTCGTACACATAGTAATAATAATAATCACAAAATAATTAATTAGGTTCCGGGCATATCCCTTTAAAACCCTTATTTAATAAAATGATTGAGTGAGGAGGGCACATACCGCAAATCTGGGGTTTATAAACAATTTTATCGAAATATTATTCATTATTAATTAATTATTTACCCAATAAAATATTATGAATTAGTAATGTATGATCCTTTAAAGTATAGATAAATCTATCAACGACTAATACATATTTTAAATAGAAGATTAACAAAACATAATTTCAAATTGTGTACGTGGGTGAAATTTCAAAATGACACATTGTTCTGAATAATAAAATACTATATTGTAAATTTAAGCTAGTAAAAAAGGTATAAAATTTGCCTTGAAGAATTGTCTTCCAATAAATCTGAATTCTCAATTAAAAAGATACACGAATTTTTGTTTATGAGAAAGGCAGAGAAGCCGATAATTAAAATAAATAAAAAAAACTTAAATAAAAAATCTGACTTTTCCAATTAATAGTATAATGTCCCCTTTCACGATTTAAGCTTTTAGCTTACTGTGAGAGGTGTATAAGGTTGTAGGTATTTAGGTTTATAACAAAATCCAGATACACCCTTTTTTAAATATATGAGTTTTTGATTTGACTGTAAAATATTATGAGTAACATCTTGTTTACAAACAAAAAAATATATATATTTACGTTAACTATTTTTTTCGTACTCGTAAAATTAAACAAGCTATCGACGATCTCACATACAAAGGTGTGTATAAAATTAATGAACACAAAATAACTTAGAGGATAAATCAATAACGATCAATCCAGTTCTATAATATTTTCTACCAACACAACTTCACAAAACAAATATGTGAAACATAAGATATCGTTCGCTGGAGCAGAAAGAGACGTTTGTTCTGGAGGGACCATGAGGACCGCATTAGTAGTGACAGATTAGCTCACATCGCCGCAAACGAGACTTGACTAGGACGAAGATTGCCCGGAAGACCACCTTAAAGGTTAGTTGGGAGGGAAAAGCTTAGTCCGGGTTAGTTGGAAGACATCGCATTTTAGCGATGAACTCACCCTCTGTACATTGAATTGTATAACTGATATTTATATTTATATGTAATATTGTAACCAATGTACAGTAAGAATAAAATAAATAAAAGATAGAAGGATAGTTGGTCTTCAGCGTCGCAAGAGGAAACAAATTCCGAACAAACAGATCAATGATCTACTACAAGCAGAAGAAGGAGAAAAAGAAGATAACTACACAGTCATAAAAGATTTATAAAAAATGATGGTTGAAATTACAGATTAACTTAAGATTTTACTATTTTATCAAAGGAATATTAATTTGTAGAAGAATGTGAGTACATTGACTGTTAAACACAAAATCTTATAATAAAATATGTATATACGATGAGAACAGTTACGAGAAAAGCCTCGTATAAATCACGTGCTGAGAGCTTTCGAAAAATTCCTGGTAAGGTGCTTTTATAAATTAATATTTAAATAAAACAACAATAATAATCTCAAGTATAATAACCGCAAGCTTATAACTGAAGATGTTTCAGATGAAGTATTTAATATTCACACAGCGGCTCAATTGCCATTTTCATTTCTCGGCATAATACAATAGCTGGATAAGTCATTCATGGTTGCCTACAAATATAAGCTTAGTATCGGAAAATATTCTACTGTATATCTATTTGTTCAAATTAGTTAGAGTAGCCAATGTGTTGGCCTGCAACTTGGTCCAGGGGAATGTAATCGGGAATTTTTAATCAAAAGATATTGGTGTTGAAGCGAAGTGTAGTTTATTCAAGCAATAATTGTATTTCACAGAAGTAAGAGACAAGTTTGCAATCGCATATATATGCGGTCACAAACATGATCATAGACAATAGAATGGAATCTACAAAGAATTTTCAAGGTGCATTTACATGTTTTAACACAGAGGAATCAATCAATCATCCCCCTCAACGTTCCTCTCGGGAGCACTAGGCAGAAACCAACCTCCTCCATTCAGAACGACTCTGCGTCTATTGCATCAACTCTTCACATGACATTCCCAGCGCTCTAATACAATTGTTATAGGAACGGTGTATTGTGAAAGAGGCATGCCCGAGCCATCATAACTCTTGCGGATGGAAGAACAGTACTCTTTTTGGCCAATTATCACGGGGCATTCTTAAAACATGACCTAGCCAAGACCATCGTCTCTCCCATATCACGCAGATTACGGATCTCTGCTGGGTGCGTCGGCGAATACCTGCATTTTTTAAAACACTCGAAAACTTACAGAAAAGAGTGGAAGATTAATTCTTTACCGGGGGCTAACAACGAATCTGCTTTTTTCATTACTTTAATGAAATAAATTTTCTAATAATTCTGTAACGATAGATTAAAATCAAGCTCAATATTAATTAGATTCTTCCCATTGATTCCAGATTAAATAAGATACTGTTATTATATCCGAAATTGAATTTGACTTATTATTAAAATTATGTACATACTTAGTCGTTACAGAATCTCGCTTTATCTAGCTACATGCTGATAACAGTCGACAACTCAACTCACCTTCTGTTTTCTCGGTTATTCGGCTTAATAATTAACATTATTAAATTGTAAGTTATACGCAGTAAACGAATACCAAAATATCTGATTGAAATTTTGGAATTGGTTCCAGCTAGTTTTGACCAACTTTAACTAACCATTGGCAGAAGCTTAAAGTCGTCGATATTGTTGTTGAAGTCACCAAGTTAAAATGGAATTGGGCTGGTCATGTGGAAAGAAGAGATGATGATGGTTGAACATATTATTTTGATTCCTGAAGGGGAGACAATAGAGGTTTAAGAAACCTTAAAGATGTATTGATGACATTGCCCAAAACAGAAAAACGCGTAAGGGATTTAATTATGTCTTTATACATCAGTGAAAAAATTAAGCCTAGCAGTGTGAGAGTTTTGTCCTTCAATCAGTTAGAAAATTGGTATCTAAGGATGACATTGGATGTTACTCTGCATAGCCTATTTATTTATCTTCTAATATATTCTCACAGTGTCATGGTGTTTGTTATCATACTCCTCCGAAACGGCTGGACCAATTTTGATGAAACTTTGTGTGCTCATCGGGTAAGTCTGAGAATCGGCCAACATTTATTTTTCATACCCCTAAAAGTTAAGGGTAGTCCACCCCGATTTTTTATTTTATTTTTTGGTCAATTTTTTTAATTTTATTTTTTTATGGTGAGGCATTAAAAAATATATACAGCCCTTAATTTTCACTCTTTTACCATCAACCCCAATTTTTTAATAGTGATATAAGTAATCTAGAAATAATGTATATGGTAAAACAACGTTTGCCGGGTCAGCTAGTTTACCTATAATATTACGCTGATAGGCACAACAAAAGATTATATTAATGAGAATAATAAGAAAATGGTTAATGCTGCTATCCATTAAAAGTACGTAGCGTTATCAGAACCAACCATTTATAAGCTCATGTCCACCTCAAAACCCATGAAGCATCTGACCCAGAATCTATAAGCGCGGCGAGGTCTTGCAGACACAGCAGGGAGAGCTGATAAGGAGGTTCCATAGGAATAAAATTCTGAGCATGTCGATAGGTGTAATTATAAAAAAAAAACACGATATAAAAATTACTTAAAGTTGTTATTGTGATACGGAAGAGATCAAAGTTAGTTTGGAATATATTTCAACAATGTAAGTAGTGAAAAAGTATATTTATTTTTTCTCCATAAGGTTTCAGATGATCTGGATGAATCTCATTCATAGTAAACCATTTCTGTGATAACGATATCAGTGTTGGGAGTATTGTGGTGATAGATGACTCGAAAAACACAGAATTGTTCTCAGTGGTCGGGGTTTTCCACTTCGTGCTTTCGAGAGGTATGTATGTTGAAAGGCAAAAGAAAAATGAACATAAACATTCACCAAAAACCGTCAGTGAAATAAATTGACTTTATTCTTTATTCTTCGACATCTCCCGTAGGTCCTTTACAGAACACTTGGGTTCATCAATAATACAATAAAAAGGAAAACAATTATACAATAGAATGGGGGTGATAAGCACAACATACAAAAAAAAATATTGAAAAGTCGAGACACAACTGCTTTCTCTTTAAGTTTCTTATAAAATCGAATAATTTCGATCGCACACTTATTTCTTGTAGTTACCTATTCTGTACCGTGTAGATAATTAATAATTATTATTCCTAAACTTAGCTAATGATGCGTGAAAGGTTCCTTAAATAATAATAGACCCTAATTTCGGTTCGATACGATCGCAGCTAATTCAGGTATTACATACTGAAGTACTTCAATATCGATTGCTCTTGTAAAATATTAATTACAAATTGAGCCTCTCATATTTCAGCAAACAACTTTCAAGAACTTCAGCTGAATCAAGAAACTTCATAGAGTCTGTCGTGTATTTTCATATAGATTAGTGCATTACATTAAAAGCTGCTTGAATTATAGTATACATTTTCTGCTAATCTATGTCTATTATCATAGCATCTTCTACAAGTAAATGCAAGATTCATTAAAATTAAGAGAAATACAGGCCGTCCTTTCTGTGCCAATAAAGAAAAGTCATGATAGGTGACAATACCTCATTGCTGAATCACAATGGGACATTAAAAAAACAACCTTTTAATGATACCTTCGAAAACATCCCAGAACTTAGAACTTAAAAGCCTCATGATTTTTTCTCTCGTTATATTGTTATTTTATTGTATTTTTTTTTCATGTCAAAAACTTTTTTTTATAGCCGTTCTCTGTATTAATAAATAAATATAAAATTTTATTCAAAAAACTATTTAAGCATATTTGGGTAGAGAAATATAATAAAATACATTTGACATTATGGCCCTTTAGATACAAATGTTAATTTCTCAGCCAGTAGAATGCATCGGTGATCACTTCATGCAGATCTCCTCAACCGAATTCAAAGCTTTAGAGAAGATCCTCCAGAATATGGTTCATTATCTGGCATTGTGAATCGATTTCAAACTCAAAACTAGAGGTAAACCCCATTGGTGCATATGGTCTGCCACGCCTTGTTCGTAGTCTATTCAGTGTGTGCTATTGATAGCATTGCTGGTTGAATCCCTGTACTCGTTCAAAGGGAACAGTGACTAGATGACCATTTATATCCATTCATAATGATTTGCTTTAACAAAAAGGAGGTAGGAAAATTAATACCCTCTATACGATTTTCTTATTCAATATGCCTAAATTCTATTCTAGATAATATTGCCAAGATATTTTCCATAAATTCTGCAACAATATTCGAAAATATTGTACATAACTTCTTGAACTATATCGACATGTAGGAAAATGAAAACAAAAGCTTATGGTCTACTGGATTTTATTGGACGAAAGGTATAGATGCACACAATATTTATTTCGAACATTAAAATCAGTGTCGATGTTGAGTTTAAAATTCTTTGATAGTGTTTTATGGATAGGGCCATTAGTATAATGTACTATCTTCCCTATCCTTCTAAATATCTCAAAATACTAAAGGTGTTTCTGTGTAAGATAATAATAATAATATATTAACTGCTTCGGATAACGTTATTGAATATGGATGAAGTAAAAGGGGAGGATTACTGTGATAGGGTAGTAAGGACGTTAATACAAAATTTGCGTAAAGCGTTCAAATGCTGTTTCTGGATAAAGGCACACGCGCACTATTTGCCTAAAGTGCCGGAGACGATATCTTGTAACTGCGATGGCTGGTTAGCCTTTCAGGCTGCGCATTATGGTGTGGACAAGATTTGCTCAGTGTAGAATCAAATAAATGAAAGCTCTAAGACTATGCTATAGGGTGATTAGCGGGTCTCGTCTTTCAATGGTACTGCGACTTATACGAAAATTTATGTTCCTAAAAGCACGAGTTCTGTTTTATGACAATATCTTCTTCTTTTATAGTACCAAGCTATCTATCACTCTGACGTGAGCTTTTTTGTCATGTGTCAACAAGAATTTGGAAGATATTCTCTATTCTCTGAACTTCTGATCATTCTCTAATATTATGCATCTGAATAATTTACTGAAATAATCAAAGTTGAGACGAAGATATATGGATATTGGGTATAAGTTCGAGAGACAAAATAAGTAACATTGAAGTCATTTGACAAAAGAGAAAATTCATCGACATTGTTGAAAGTGTTCAAGCTAAAATGACAATTTGTTATTTACGCCCGAGAACAGAGGATGATGGATAGACCCCAGAATTCTATAATGAAGACTTCAAAAAGGCAAGATGATGACATTGTCCCGATTTTTAGATGCATATACAAAGCGCAAATTTATTCATCGTTTCGAAGATTTTAGCAGTTAGTGGATGTGTTGCTTAAAGGGAAGTGAGGTTTATTACTGCTTAGTATACTTGAGAGAAGAGTGATTGAACCGATGGAAATGCGATTAACTTGGACTTGGGCCATGTATCATTATAATCTGTGTTGTTAGATTTGGAACGCCTTTGTCATTATCTAGGTCTCAGGTGATAGAGACATTGATTAAATAAGGCCAAAGTGAAGATTCTGGAACAGAATAGGTCTCCAATTTTTTTTGCAAGTTTTTGAGCGTCCTGCAGTATAACGTATTCGTAAAATATCGTAACAAAACATCCTGCTTTTAGGACATTTTGTCGGTATTTATTTTGTAAAATTCTATATCTATTTGTATCAAATTAGAATCATTTTCAAAGTTTTACTAGTTATTACTACATTAAAGTGACCTAGGTTTCGAAATGCGATGTCTCTTCCAAACTATGGAGGTTTAGTTTGAAAAAGACATTGCATGTCGAAACCTAGGTCACTACAATAAAGTAACTAGTAAAACTTTGTTACAAATATTATACTTTATTCCTCAAGTACCGTAGATAGTTGATTGAATAGTAGGTATGTTATAAATATGCGGTTCATACTTTTTGTGCTAACTAAAAATAAGACATAATAAATAAAACTTCATCGTAAAACTCTACAAAAAAAAAATAGTCTTATTTACAATAAATATGGAGTTTTATAAAATAAACATTTATAAAATACAAGAAATCTTATGTTTACTCCTATAAATATAAATGGTAATACAAGTTTAGTAGATGAGTAAACAAAAAACGATAATTTTATTTTGTTTGAGAAAAAAATGTTTGAAGACTCTAATATTATTATTTATCAGTAAATAGAATCTTGAAAAAGAGAAAACTTGATATGAATCATTAAAGTTACAGAAAAAAAAAATACAAAAACAAAACTTATCTTAGCAAAAAATGGTCAGATCACAGAATGTAATTTGAGAAAAAAATGATTAAATTAAACTAGTTTTAAGGCTTTACCTGGCTTCACTTAGGGTCAATATTTCAATGTACGAAATGAAACTTATCAACCTTAATTTGCTTAAATTTGCTTTAACGTCAACCATACTTCAATATTTTATAACTATTTGACACCATATTTTGAATCACTCCAGATAAGTCATTCAATTCAACGCCACGTCTCTGGGTAGGCCGAAAGGCAGGAACCGAGACGTGGTAGAAGATGAGGGGTTTTAGCCGGTTGGAGTCCGGCACTACCTGGCCAGAAAGGCCGGGTGTCCATGACTAGGATTTCCCCTCAAAAAAAAAAAAAAAGATAAGTCATTCAAGTTAATTCTACTCACCGATAATCAACCTATTTGAATAGGTATTAACTAGGTGGGTATGTATAATGAATATCAATTTAAACTATGCAAACTATCATAATTTAATTTATCCTTCGTATTATGCAATAGATTTCGTAAAACTGATTCAAAACAAAATAAATTATTTACACACTCATAGTTACAAACAGACTTTTATATTGCTAGATATTTTAGAAATTATGTTTCTATATTTCTGTGGAAAAGCTGTTTTTTATTTCATTTTCATACTACATTATTATCGTTAAAAAAGGGGTTGATTTTTTCAGGATAATGTCGGCGGCAACGGAAATAAAGTCGTCGATGAAAAAGATACGAATCCAATGAACAGAAATACATAATAAAAGCTTATAATATATGAAACGATCATATTTAGGAAACATTATTTGTAATCGACTTATTAAAATAAAACATTTTTTTTAAACATATTTGGAATAACGTACCTACCATAAGGTCAAAGAATCATTAATAATATTATGTAAAGACTAGTGTGTTATAACTGTGATATAGAAATATTAAATTCACAATAATTCCATTAATTTTGGCGATATATTATATCCTCCAATTTGATGGATGAGATCAGCAGTGCCAACAAGTCCTGCTTGTATAAAAGGGCATTTAGCGTTGTGGGACTCGTCACCTAAATTCGACTCCCAGAGAATCTTTGGTGAAATCAATCTATGACAACGTTTAGGAGTAAACTGAAGGCATCACTCTTCCAAGAAAGCTTTGAGTTGGATACTTTATCAAACGGCAAAGTAATCATCCGTCATCATCACCACTTCTCTATTACCAAAAACTGAGCGGTTTTAAAAATAATTTAGTACTTAGCCTATGATCCAGCGTTAAAATGAGAACCTGGATTCTTTGTAGAGTAAAAGAATGAATAAAATCGTAATTTGGTAAAATTTTACTGATGAAAAGTTTCAGAAAACTAGTACAGATTAGTAACGCCACTTCGTGAAAATTGGTGTTATAAATTGAACTTGTTGCTCTCTACAAAACAGATAAAAGATCGATAAGTTGAATAAGTCACGAGAAAGTTGAAATATATCAATCAAATCTGAAGAAACAGAAAACTGTGATTGCGCAAAGGAACAGAATGATTCTTACTTGCTGCAGTGCCCGTCGATGTAGATTGCTTTTAATGAAGATGGCCTGAAGATGGCTAATGATGGACTGTCGTTGTGCATTGGAGTGGCAAGGTCTGAGATTGGGACTTGTTATATAAGTAAGCAAATAGGAAGAATGAAATAAAATGTTAAATGTTACTAGACGTAACTGGAAAAAAAACTACACAATATCAAAAGGCTTAGAGGTTCATCATTTTGGAGGCTAAAGCTCTTCAAGAATTCTGATGCAAGAAATAATATTCTATGTTAGGGTAAGTTATGTTTGGTTACTCGAAAATCATCGACACACGTTATTAGAAAAAGCTCGCCATGAAAACATACAATCCACATTGACTCTACAAGAATTGTTCGATCATCGGAAGTAAGTAAGTACAAATATCCGACCACCAACCACTTATCTTTTACATTGTTATATTATTTTCCTCGTTAAACAATATTGTTAGAACACTAGTTTAAATGTAAATTTATCCTAACAACTACTTGAAAAGGTTCTGTACACCACTTAAATGTCCCTTAAGTTTCCTTTCTTCGTAGTACAAGTAGGTATCTAGTATTATTTATATCTATGTCTTCACTGTAACTATACATACTATATACATACTATCGTTATCGTGTCCCTTGCTACGAGTACTACCCTCTACACAAGTCTACAGTATCCGTTAGCATCCCCTCCAGAATACTCATATAACAAGAACAATGCTCTATGACATCTTCAATATTGTAATCCTTAGAAGTTGATTCAAATACATTTTGTAAATTGAGCTGAAGTGTAAATTTACATTATAATTGTAGACACGAGCTATAATTATTATAAACCACTTAAAATCATGTTTCGAATATTTTTTTTTTTTACTGAATTTGGATATAACTCGACAAAACCAGTCAAATTTCACTCAAATGTGATCTCAGCGTCGAGGCTAGTTGGATTAGAAAGCGTTGGAAAGCATTTTTTACTTCTTTCGATAGGATTTTACACAATGTCATATTGTGTTAATATGATTCTACGAATAAGATGTCTGATTTGTTTTGTAAACCGCTCAATATAACAGCGTTTTCGAAATAGATAAATGCATCATAGATAGAGGTCCTCCGCTCCATTGATGTCTTCCTTTCTCCTAACTGTTTTTGTCCTTAATCCTTCCCTTACTGTACACTTGATCATTATGATGTATGCGCATGATTGACGGGATTTCAGACTCGGCAGTGTATCGAACAAATTCTCGTGTTCTTTTTTTCTTTCACTGTAGTATGTAGGTTCTTGGTAAGATTTATTTTGTAATCTTTGCTGGTTTATGTGCCGACTTTTTTTTCTCTATTTGTACTACATATTGTAATAACTGTAGGTATGTTTGTGAAAATTATAAAAAAATCATACATTTTTCAAGAAAGTTCAAATAGATTCAATAGGATGAACTAATGGTTAGCACATTCTTTTTAAAAACAAAAGTTCACGGATTTGATTCCCAGAGAGGGTAGAATGTTTGCAAATTAGCTAGATAATTAAATCTATATGAATGTTTTGTGGAATTAAATCTAGAGCGGTTAAAACGACATCAATCCAAATCATCAACTATTATTAAAATAATCGGTACCTATTCAATAATGTACTTGGTATCTGACTCGTCTGTTTGATTCGTTCTTTAAAGACAAAAATAAAAAGGTGATCAATACTGGTATAGATTCCTATCAAAAAAACTCTACAAATTGGTCAAAGAGGTTATATTCCGATTACGTCATTGCTAGACGGAGCGTTAATGAAGGTTTTTTGGGGGTAGATGTGTAATTAACAAGAATTCCATTTCGATTTATTTGCAGTTTGTTGTTCTTCACTACCCTTTTAGCCATCATCCCCGTTTCCCAGTCTCTCTCATTACCAAACTTGTGAAACATTTAGATTGTGAAACTGATGAACCGTGATATGATTTGGATGTTTATCTCTGAATTCTCTGGTCCCTTTTTATAATATAAAAGAGTTAGTATTATTATTATTCTTTATACTTCCTGTGTTGAAATGGAGATAAGCTGATAAGCGTCCTGAAATGAAATTTCCTAATATAATAATATACATATATTATATTCTTTTATGATGACAAAATGGATATTTTGTCAAATCAATTTAATACAATTTATTCATTATGAGCCCATGATGGAGAAAAACATGTTTATTCCTTCACAATATTTGTGAGGGGAGCATTCAAAGGCTAAGACGTACAGTTATAATATCGATTATATTAGCCACAACATCAGGCACCCAGGACTGCTTATCACCATCTCGGAGGATAGTGTACCGAAGGCAGAAACGGTAGAGGCCGACCAAGATATGCTTATATGGAATAACTGAAGAAGGACATGAACTGATGTGGCACATACGGAGAACTAAAGAGACCAGCTGAAAATAGGGAGGAATGGAGAAGAAAATCCAAATTTCTTGCAGACCAATCCAATGGATTGTAACTCGTTATATGTAAAATTAATTTCCTTTATAGTTAGTTATATAGGTAGTTAACCTATGTTGATCAAAATCTACATAAAATATAGACGATTTTAAAGTGCTGGGAGTTGAATAGCATTTTCATGATAGACAATCAAAGGACCGTTAATAGGCGCTAAGGATAAAACAATTATCTCACATTACCTCGAGTAAGTTATTCTTTTGAATAATGAAGTATGTGTGTACTTACTGAGAGCCACATTATTGATGTTGGTCTGGTCCAGCTGTCCTCTGAGTGCTCTTAATCTTCTTAATTTCAACTCTTGAGCCTCCACACGCTCCCGTAACCTTCTGAGACGCTCATTCTCAGCAGCCACCTGTAACAAACATCAGAAAAGGTTGGTTGGTTTATTTATAAAAAAAAAGAATCGAAGCAAGCTCACTTTCCCTTAGTTTTCTTGCTTTAAAACTCAACTGTATACACAGCCAAACTAAATACCTAACTCTAATGAAAATACAACTTCCAAGTTTTCTAGAAACACCGATATAGTGGAACATAATTTCAACGGAATTATCTGAAAGCAGAGGTTTTTAAAAAAATATGTACTTCAATGTTTGAAGTCCTATTCCGCAAAAATATGTTATCTGGAAGATGTTGTATTGCAAAAAATCCACCCTTTGACTGCTCATTGTTGATGAACTGTTTTCAACTTTTTTATCTTATAATTATTCAAAAAAAATAATTATAATTGTACCGTAACAATGTTGCGGTCAATTTATTAGTATTATTAATATGATATGACATAGATTTCGATACATTTTATTAATGTGCACGTACGTAATTTGATAAACAATTTTATAATTATTACATACATAATATTAATTAATTACAAACGTGTAGATATATGTATAATACATTATAGTACAGTACAGTGAATAATAATTATATTGACGCTACCCTCAATGTACATAACACCATCATCTATCGACTGTAGGGGATGCAAAACTGTATTTTGGAAAATTCGGTTCCGGCCAGTAAAATCATGAAAATAAACAGTGAATTCGTTTTTCGCTGAAATCGATTTTTCGATTTCAGATGAAACCGTTTTAAAAGATTGGACATTCCGCTTCCGGTAAAACTGTTTTGTTTTTACCAATCAGAAACCTCGATTGGAGAACCATGTCTACACAATGCAACATTGTGTAAAATCTTATCGGAAGAAGTGAGAAATGTATCCCAACGCTTACGAATTGGTTCTAGGCTGGCTTAAGTGATCACTTTCGGTGTCCATGGACAACGTTTACCAATTCAACCATTCTCACTGTCACGATGTAAGGTCCACCAATCTAGAGACGCTTTATGCAAACCTTAGAAAACACCTTTCTCACTTCTTCCGATTAGATTTTACACAATGTTGCATTGTGTAGACATGGTTCTCCAATCGAAGTTTCTGATTGGTTTTGTCATCTGCACCCAAATCCGGTTAAACAATAAAAAAATAGTTAATATTCTCAACATTTGGTTTGTTTTTAGTGAAATCCACATTTCTTTTTTTGTAGGTTTTGTGTGAATTAAATTTTCGTCGTAATCAGTTTTCCGAATTTCATCAAAATTGTTTTGCGTTCCCTATTCTTAAAAGATCGACTCGGCTTGGTGTGGGCGCAGTTTAGGAGAGGTGATGAAGGCTCGTGCAGGAAGTGGGATGGGATCTTAATTAAATTCTCCCACAAAGGAAGTATTTCTGTTGGCGGAGATCAGGAATTGAGACCACAGATTAATAGAGGATTCCAATATTCATAATATATAATTTATATTGGAGCCCATGTGTATATATCCATAACCGTTTAAATTTCTTCTACAGACACTTTTATCAGACAGATAATATATAAATTTAGTAGGTCATAATTCATTGGAATGGTCTGTGTAGTGGGTGTGACACCTCCTTAATTGTTATCACAAGTAAAACAGTCCTGGTGACAATGCATAAAGTATTGTTACCGGGGACTGACCTTCGCCCTGGAGGCCCCTGTGGAATCACTCTCTTTCGGGATCTCCACAGGTGCGGAACTTTGTTAACGCGAATCATATCTTAATAACTTCCTTCTTTCTTCGAGTCTTGTTATATTAAACCAATTGTAATTTACCACTTAGTTAATTAAAAAAATGTATAAAGCCGTTACTCGAGTGATCATTTTACCTGGTAAGACAATTCTTTAATTTTCCTTCTGATAAAATAATGTATCTTCGTCAGTGACGAAGGAGGCAGGACATCGTCCTGAACAAGCGATAAAGATCGTATCCTTAACCGCTTCATCTCCATCGAGTTTGAATTTTGTTCATTGCGTCGGAGCACATGTAGGTAGTAGAATTTTATAAATAGGTAAATTCAAATTAGTGTTTCTTTCTATAGATTATATGTTATGATGACGTCTTTCAACTTATCAGGTTAGCATAAAAAAGGATAATTTTTACTAATACACATATTAACTAAATGTTTAATATATAAAGTGAACCGTGTATTTTTTATAGTTCTTTGTTTCTGGAATTGCAAGAGTAGCGTTGGTTGTGTGTATTACCATTTAAATTGATGCTTAAAAATATATAATTTTTTAAAATATTATTTGCTGTATTGTATAGAAGCCTACAAATTTAAATTGTTTATGAATGGTGGTGTACCTACCTATGTATTTGTTATATCCTTATGGTTTGTTATAGTAATGATTACTTGTATTCTTTTTCTTATATCACATCAGTAATTGTTTGTATGAGTTACGTAAATGATTAACACCAATGTATAAATTGTATGTAGGTATATATTTTGTAAATGGCAATTTGCCGTGAATTGAATGATAAATAAATCAAAATTTTCGACATTTTCATCTTTTTACACTAAAACTAGGACATTTTGAAAAAGGGCATTCCTCAAATTGCCCTGGTCGGGAATGCATCCTGAACATTTTATTAAATTGTGAATCAAATTATTTTTTCCTGAGCGGAAGTCGAGCCTAAAGCTTGTATACTCACGTAGTCATAAAACGGAAAGCTATGTTCGAACGGCGATGCTCAACTTGCAATATGAAATTGACACGTATGATTGATGTGCATTATATTCAATTTCGTAATAAGTTTTGGATTTTGGATGAAAACATCGATACATGTTTTATTATATTACATCTACTACTACTGCATCTACTATACCATCACAGCATATCCCACAATTGGGGTAGTCAGCAGAATTGCTTGTAATAAACATGCAGAATGTCCTCTTCGTATCAATAAAAGTTAAGACATTCAGGATGGGCGAAATGTTTCATTGCTGAATTGTAGGTTTACTTGACTGATTACGTGAGTTTTATAGGACATTCATAACATACGGAAAAGAGTGGATTAACCAGCGGACAGCCAAGTGCCAATATAAGTTAAGACATTCAGGATTGGTGGCATGCCTTATCGCTGAATTATAGATATTAATTGATTAAATAAGTGAAGTTAATAAGACACTCAAAACATACAAAAAAGAGTGTGTTATTCAGCGGACTGTTAAGTGCCAATAAAAGTTAAGATAGATTATAATTTCAACCATACTTTTACTAGGAATAACGCTAACTTCTGCGAGTAAAAGGTAACGTGTTACTTAACCAGACTTAACAGACGGAATAGTAATTATTCTGAGCTTGTGAGTATGTATGAAAACACCAGCCTACATATATTATTATAATTATTCCAAGTTATACTGTGCCATATAATATTATTATGTAATATAGGAGATATAATATAAACATTAATTATTACACTAATGTGTTTAGTTGGTTTAACTCGAATTCAAAGACTTTAGTCTATTATAATATAAAGCATCGCTTACACAAGAAACAGAAAGCTGCGAAAACGTTGTAAGTTGTACAAAGTTAAATGAAAGAAATCTCTATAAAAATTACGTCTTTTTTTCTTCTTTTCTATCTTTTAATAATACCTAGATTTTATTTGTACTTATAATATGTTTCCAATTATGTGTTTGTGTGTTAGCGATGGCTGCTTGTGCGATATGCTAGAGAGAACAGATGAACGAGCGGAATGTGCGTTCCTTAAATAATTGACTTATCTGTGGTACATGTTTGTGGATGACAGCTGAGTTATGAACGACCTATTTTTATTTTTGTAAACCATATTTATAGTTGTTGTCTGTTTTGTACTTTTTATCAATAAATAAAATAAAATAATTGTAAACTTTAAGAAAGATCTCATCTTGTCATTATTGTACACATACACATTCTTCATTTTCGTTGAAAGAAAAATTCAAAACGTTTCTATTCAGAACAACCAGAGTTTGTCGGTAGCCTGGAGGTAGAGTCTCGCCTTGTGCATGTGCATATGAGGTGCGTGGTTCGATTCCAGGTGCCGGCAAAATTCCTAAGAAAGGGGAGTTTTCTGGAACCTAAAACACCTCTTGTGCATGAGGACGAGACTCTACCTCCAGGTTACCGACGAACTTAAACCGAAAAATTATTTAAAAACCTTTGAAATATTGTTTCTTCTTTATTCCAAAGGCACATAATGATTTAAATGTTTGTGGGACTGGAGGAACGAAAATAATTCAAATCAAAGACAATAGTTATTATAGATAAGTAATGTAATATAATTTCCTCCGAAAAATATCGACAAAAACTACGGCTGTTGACAATTTAAATACGCAATATTCTTCACAACTGATTTTCTGCCGAAATTTGCAGTTTTCCGCAGAGAAACGGCAGACGTGAAGCTTTATTAAGCCTTTGTAATGTTCCCGTCTAAAACACAATAATGTTATTAGATACATAATATATGCTTATTATAATAATATTGTAATTCTATTTATTTGAATATGTTGTAGCGTTACGCTTTGATTTGTTGTTTCTAATATATAATATTATATTATACTATTCAAACGCCAATATGGCTGAAATGTTTGAAAACTGAAGGCCAAACTCTCATATAAGATTTTTAATTAACTGTTTCTTCTAAAATTAAACATAATCACTGCTTTGAATGGGAATTATGTCTTCTTCTTCTCCTTGGGTACTTATTAGTTCCACATGGTGGTGGGGTCTGCCTTTCTTGTTTTATTTCACCACTTGTTCCTGTCGATTGCATCCTTATGGAAAACATCGCAGTTCTCCATGTCTTGTCTGACTACTTCACGCCATCTGCTCTTTGGCCTTCCTCTTGGCCTCTTGCCTCTTGAATGGGAATTATGTAAGTTTCAGAAATGTTTATTTTTTTTTAAACGATTTAATATGGTAAAGAAGAAGTAGTTCTTCTTAGTTCTTATATAATGGACATCAATTAAGAACCGTCGTTTTTGGTGAATAAGTTGATTTTTATTTTATATTCAGGGTTTATTCCAAATTGTGTTTGAGGTTATATCAATTTAAGATTCATTAAAAGAATGTTATCGAGAAAGTACATATTGAAATACTTTCGTATTCCCCACAGGGAGTCGTCGATTCAATTGTAAATTAAAGATTTAAATAGAAAAGCTAATTCAATTTGAAAAACGAAAGCTTTTGAAACCACCCACTTACACTTAAAAGGTACAGCTAACCGTCAAATGATACCATAATGGTTTTTGGAATAAACGAAGATAAATATTTAACCAACAGACGATATCGAAAAATATATATAATAAAAATTGTAAGATATATCATATACTGTACATACTATACCCTCACGCCGTGTGCCAATTGGGGAAGGCAGAGAGAACGGAACACCATAAAGATCTACCTTTACACAATTCTTTTGCTTCCTCCACATTCATGCAATTTCTCATGCACGCACGTCGGTTCCTCTCACTCAACACACGGCCATCCTTGAGAATTTGATCTACGTGATCAAGCCACGTACCTAGTTCTCGGACGCCCACGCTTCCTCACATCCATCACAGACAAAAGGCCTTCCATTCTTTTCTGTAAGTTTACCATTTCCCTGTGAAAGAGTGATAGGGGAGGGTTGGGCAAGACGGGGCCTTTAAGCTAAAATGTCAAAAAAACACATTTCTTTCTATAAATTCTTAAAAAAGTTTATTGACACAAACTTTGATCTTTAATCTAGCAAATGAATCACATAAATGTAAAAATAAACACAAAAAAAAATATGTTCAATTTAAAAAAAAGCTTAATTAAAAGGGTAGTTATTTATTCAATTTCAATTTATTCAATTATAAACAATACCTCAAAACAGCAACTAAGGTTGCTGGTGTCAGAGGCGTGCAGTATTACAAATCTGGAATATTAATCAATTTATTAATTAATTAAGTTATTAACCATATTTTTATCCAGTTAATAAACGAATATCTTCCCTTAAAATTCAATATTTGAATCTTGTTTATCAAATGTCAAACAATCTCAATCACGATATTCTTCCTTCAATGACACTATCAACAAAATTAAGTAAAATAACGTAAAATATGCGAAAAACACGTTTAGTACCACAGCATCATGGAGCAAGCAGCCACTGCTGATGTAACTTTGTTACTAGTGGGGGGTCCGAAGAGAGCATCTAATGTCATCCAGCGTTCAGGGCTACTCGGCACGGTTCCACGTTTATCGCAGTATCCCATCTTACCTCACTACCCCGTCTTGCCCCACCCTCCCCTACTCATAAAACATCATGAATAAGACATTTACCTAATATCTTCAATTCAGCAATGAGGTGTGCCTTTGAATAGATGTATCAGCATTAAGTCTACTTGCTTATCCATTTGTAGGAGATGTCATGATGTACAAAACAGTAATATGTTAAGATATAAAAAAGTAGTACTTTATATTACTACTACTACTATACCATCACGGTATATCTTATAAGTGGGGTAGTCAGCAGACCAGCTGTATGTAATAAAAATGCAAGCTGTCCTCTCTGTGCTAGCGAAAAAAAAAGACATTCAGGATGGGTGGCAAACTACATCGCTGAATTTGATGAAGAATGTCTTTATTTTATCAAAAATCTGCTTTTCTAGGATACATGAAAACTGAAATATAGGACCGAAAGAAAACCTACTCTGTTATAGAACTACATAGATATTTTTATACACTGAAAAAAAATTGTTGTATTTATGCGTATTTTAAACGAATCAATTTGTCTAAAGTTCGTGATGGGGTTGAAAATAATTATTCGAATAATAATAAAGGGCTGAGGAATCATCCCTTTCGAATTTGTAAAACATTACATTATAATTTTCAAATGTTAGGAAATTAATGTTTTATAATATTATATATTTGATTGGGGTTTGAAACAGGGGATGATAAAAGCATTGTCATACAATGAAACTTACGTAGGATATTGAATCAAAAATAAAAAATAAATTGCAACTGAAGGAATGTATATTCTTCGCAATGCAAAGTGTATTTGTGATATTTTTTGAAGATATACATAAATAATAAATAAAATAAATAAAGCTTTATTGGCATCAATATATAATATGTACATGTTTTTTGTTCCAATAAACTACCAAAAGGCGGGCTTATCGCATATGCGATTTCTTCCAGCCAACCCGATACATACATATCTATATTTACTATGCAGCTGCTGACGTGGATACCTGTATGTATCTGAGTTTCTTACCTAATCTTATTTGCTTCGTTTATTTATTTATTTCGTCACATTATGACGTGGATGCAATGTTTTAAGAATTGATAAATTTTAAAGTGTCCTTGAGGTACTTTGGTTAGTATGCGACTCGAATAATTTCCACAAAAAAATAATCTGCTCTTTACAGGACACTCTAAATTTTACAAAAAAATAAATGTTAGACTTATGTCATTTTAGGGACGCCATAGACATTTTGTTTTGTGTTTTTTTTTGTCTTTAGATAATTATGTCTTCTTTATATCGTAACTTTGATTCAAAAGGCGACATTACTAATGTGTTTAGTTTATCGACCGACGGTTCTTGGTGGAATTTCATATTAATAATTTTTAAAAACATACTTTTGCCTGGCGATAAGAGCAAAAGCTCTTGAAAGCCGGCTCGCATGAATAATAAAGTCAATAGAGGAATAACTATAGGTGTATGTTGTTTCATTTTAAAAGTTATTACTAATGTGGTTACATTATTAGTAAGACAGACCCAACTTTATTTGAATAGGTATAAACATAATAGGTGTAAAATAATTTTTGATTAAAAGGACGCAAAATTTTGGTGGTCTTTGTCTAATAAAAAAATTTTACGCGGCGGCAGAAATGCCATCCACACTTCTCAGCGTTATACAACCAGATAAGTCTCAAATGATCAGTCATGGTCACACAAAAACTTAACAGTCTAATGCCGGGAAAAATTCACCTATCCAGATATACAGGATATCAAAGGATTAGGCTCAAAACACGGGTTCAATATACCAGCATTGTGCCTGAAATATCTGTGTTCAAAAACTTTTTTACAATATTACAAGTGTTTATTATAATAGATTTTTGAATTTTAATGTACAAATTAACCGGTAAATCTAATTTTTGTAAATTATTTATTAAAGATTTCGGATTTACCCTTGTAGCTGACATGACTAAAGGTATTATATAAACGGACCTAGAATGCCAAATATTTTTTATTTCTCCTGCTAGTTCTGTATAGTTACGTATTTTTTCTGCGACGCCGACGGTTGTTTGTATAATATGTGTATTTGGGACAGCGATTTCTATTAGGTACGTTATTTTATTACGTTTATCATGTAATACTAAATCGGGTCTATTATGATGTAGGTATTTGTCTATCTGTTATTATTGTTTTATCATAATAGAACCTGTAATTTTGATTTTCTAAAACCGGTTCCGGGTTGTATTTATAATAAGGAATTATATTTTGTTATTGTTATTGTCTAATCAAATTATTATTACATATTGTGGACTGCACAAAGGCAAAGGGTCGCTGTTTGACGGATGTTTCTCTAATTTCTTTATGGCAATAATAAATATCTGACATATCAGCGACAATTTTAACATCAGTCTCATCATCAAAATAAGCATTTGATATCATATAGTAGCCCCTCTCTATTATATTAATGTCTATGTAGGTAGATTTATATTTTAATATTTTGAATGTTGAAATAATCCAAATTTGTTATCATAACCAATGACATTTATACATAGACCAGAAGCCTAGTGCTAATGCTCTCCAAATTATGGTTCCAAAAACTAATTAGTTTACTAATACTAATACTAAAATACCATCACGGCATATCCCATAAGAGAAGTAGTAAAGACTAACTGCATATCGTTGTTTAATACTTGATTATAAGAATCACTTTCAAAAATGCTTTTGATGTAATAACATTTTTAACGATTTAATTAACATGTAAGTTATCCCCTTTGTGACTATAACATTATTAAGACATTTAGGATGGGTGGCATATCTCATCGCGGAATTGAACATGTCAAATATCCTATACGCAAGATTTTACGAACGCTCGCCTTTTAGAGGACAATAGAAAATTTAAAACAAAGAATGGTAGACTTTTTCTTTGCTAGGCTCTCCACGGGAGAATTGAAGAAAGATCCACCACACACCCGGATACCTCAGGAGTTTTTAACTCCTACTTATCCGCACATTCAAACCAAAATTGTCCTCACGGGCGGGCCATTAGGGAGGCCTGAAGGGCCGGCCGGCCAAAACCGCCGTCGTGGGAATCTTTTATATTACTTCTCTCTTCAATGTCCCCTCTGGGCGGTAATAATGTTTATTGAGTAATTGTACAATATATATATAAGTAAAAAAAGAAAGAAAAATAATCAAAATGATACAAAACGTGAAGCAAAATAAACAAAACATGATAATAAAATATATACACAAATTGGTAAGTACAGAAGGCCGAGGTGAGGTGTCCAGAGACGTGCTGTTAGGCGTTTAAAGGGCGCGAGCCCGAGAGTCGCCAGCGCCAGCATGGTGTGGAAACATTAAACCCTCCCAAAAGGGACATCCCTACCAAACCTACTCTCCACCAAGGGAGACAGGACGACACAACAAAAAGACGTTAAAGAAGTTCGGCACACGCACCACCGCCACAATGGGCAAAACCAACCCTACGACACTCCCACGTCAGACGGGGGTGAACCCGGCTGACGCAGAAGCTCCCAACGAGATACCCAAACATCCACAAACCCCAAAAATGCCTTTAGGTTCCTTGGGCATTGCAAAACCTCCCCAAACCATATAGGTCTGGGAGTGTTCTCACTCATATCATCTAGCATTGCATCTCTAGCATCATTCATCACAGAGCACTCCCATAGGATATGCTCGGCATACTGCGCCCCCAACCCACAAACACACCACGAATTCTCCGCAAGGCCAAGGTCATACAACTTGCCCTTTAGATCACCGTGGCCCGTCACAAGCTGGACGGCGTAGTGATTTAGGGAAAGGAAACGCCTCTTCATTCTCTCACATACGTCGGGAAGAAAACTGTAAACCAATCTAGCAGTTCTCCCCCGATCCCACCTATCTTGCCAGACCTCAAAAGTTCTCTTTCGGATCAAGCCGATTGCCCTACTGAGTCCTCTAGTCCCGGGCTCCGCATGAACGGATATTCCAAGATGCTCAACATTGCCGTCAGCCTTGAGCTTACGCCTGGCTACACCATCTAAGATTTCTAAATCAGCGGGCAACACACCAGCGATGACAGGAAGACCATCGCTAGCGGACGTTCGATACGCACCAGTGACGGCGAGCAGGGGGAGTCTCTGTCCCCGGGAGAAATATATTTTTGTTTCATTCAATGACATTTATTAGCTTTTATTTCTTCATACTTATTATTATGGATTCTGATTTATATTTATCTAGGCACTGCAACTAGTGCAATAAAAATTAAGTGTTTTTAGGGTACTTAAATCTAGTGGTCGGTCAGCATACCATTATTGTAAAAAGGTGCAATTCTAATATATCAACTGTTTATATATTCGTACAAATGGTAACTAACTTTTTTATAACTTAGCGAGATGCAGAGCAATCATTCTAAAACAATGCTTGTTTTAAATTGATTGGTATGAAACCAAACTGGACCAAAATGTTCCAATACGTTTTTATATTTTTTTCGATTGAATTTCTAGTCTACTTACATATTAATGTTGTTGATAAGAACCAAACAAAATTTTTGATGACTAAAGTATTATTAATAATAATATAAAGATTATCTGAAATGAAAGGATTAAAATGCTGATGAACACAATACTAATTTAACAACCCCCCGAGGGGTTCCGGAATACAATTAAACATTTCCCAATCATTTTTAATATGATTCTTAGTACTATAATGTAGGTGAAAGGTAAACTGTTATTATAAATATTCAATTATATTATTTGTACAGGAAACAAAGATTTTCAGGTATTTTACCTTTAAATATTTTATTAAAAAAGTGAAAATTCTTCAGCCCATCAGTTCTACTAAATAAATAAAATAACATTATATTGTTTTTTTTTTTAACAAAGATAAAAAATATTTGGCATTATAGCTCTGTTTATAATATAATACCTTTAGTTATGTCAGCTACAGGGGTAACTCCGAAGTCTTTAATAAATTATTTACGAAAATTAGATTATCGGGTCAATTTATACTTCAAAATTCAAAAATCTACTTTTTCAAAGTTCTTTAACACAGATATTACAGGGACAATGCAGGTATTTTTAAAACCGCGTTTTGAGTCTAATCCTTTTATATCCTGTTAATCTGGATAGGTGAATTTTTCCCGGCATTAGACTGTTAAGTTTTTGTGTGATCATGACTGATCATATGGAGATTTATCTGGTTGTATTATGTTATAAAATGTGGATGGCATTCTGCCGCCACGATTAAAAAAATAAACACTTTCAATTGTATGTGTTGAACTAAATTATGCAGGTTATTTAAATATACCTATTTCTAAATGATAATGCTGCATTGTGTTGTGTTACCTGATGGTGCTTGGCCTCCTGTTGCTTGAGGAAGCGCAGCCTCTGCTCCCTGGCAGCAAGGAGCTGATGTTGGCAGTCTATCTGCTGCTGTTGTCTCAAGGCCATGGCGCGCAGCTCACCTAGCGTCAGCTCCACGCCTTCCGGCAGCTGAAACAATGAAAAACATACAATATTAAATACTTACAACATTTTTAAGATTATTTAATTTGGTAAAGCGACTTTTCATTCATTCATCACATTATTATCTTGCTCATACATAAGATGAGCATAATTCTTGTGATCAAAAACTTGCTGAAAGGATCCAAGTTTGCATTGAAGGCGTTGATTTTTCTGTTGCCTGTTTAGTCAATGTTTCTAGGTATATGAGCTTGGGCCCGAAGTCAAAACACATTTTAGCGTCACGTTTTCAATATAGACGAAGTTGCGAGAAAGTGTCAATTTTCGAAGTGTATTGTTTATTTAATCTACGAAAAGCAGTAGCTAAAATAAATAATACACTTCTAAAATTGTCACTTTCTCGCAACGTCGTTTATATTGGAACGATAACGACACGAAAACGTGACGCTAAATTGTGTTTTGACTTCCCGCTGGGCTGTTTAATAACAACGACAATAATAACAATATACAACAAACATTTCAAACAGTTTTCTAGCAGTGAAAAAATTACACTGTCTCTCTATACCTAATCATTGAAATTAGTGGAATCATCATTAAAAGTGTCACATATTTTAATCAGCATAGCTCCAAATACATAACTTAATAAAAAAATATACAACTTCATAAAAAAGGGTCTTGGTAGAAATAAATGTAAAATGAAATACAAAAAAAGAGTAAAATATAATGATGAAGAAGAATTACAATGGAAAGCAAACGAATTATGTCGTCCCGTTGAGACAATAAGAAAATAATTTCAAACACAATTATCTGTTAATAGAATTTCAGATAAAATGATTTAGAGAAATTCAGAGAAGACGGGATTAATGCAAAGTTGTTATTAATTGGTTTCTCATTAATAAAATGCTAATTAAAAAAGTTTTTACCTAGTTAGTGTTTGAACATTTTAGTCTTTGGTGTAGAAATTTAAATAAAAGAGCAGTAACATTTTATTCTGTGATTTATATTTTTTTTATTAATTTTATTACAATATACAGACATAAAAAGTGAATTCATATAATACAAGGAGTAACCACGATAAAAAAAAACATGTACCTACAGGCAGTGGTCTTTTTAAATAAAGCTTTGATTTGTATTTCTTGGGGCGGCCGGCGGAGGTTTTGCGATTTATTTCAAAGTATTTTGATGCTGAAGTGGCTATTTACATTTTTGTTGAACTATTAAAAAGTGGTTCATGAAATTTACGGAGCAAAATAATATAATTAAAGTTACAAAGAACGCAAATAAGAATACAGTGAATAAAGAAAAATCTTGTTTTCTGAATAGATAGACTACACAGAAAATATTTGTTCTTATCGTAACAAACATATTCTAATAAAAACGCCATTTTCAATCCATAGAGTTTAGGGAGAATTGACGCTCGTCACTGGCCGCGTGACGAATCTCCAATACAAATACCTATCATCACGTGTATAATTCAAGTCCAATCATTACTAATATATTTATAAAATCACTGTTCTTAAAACATGAATATGAGTAAATCACAGTTCCTGTTATTTAAATTCAAAGAGGCTCAAACGAGGAAATGATAAATGGGACATGAGGCGAGTGATGAGGAGTCGAACTTGGAAGTTGTAATCCTTCAGAAAAAGGAAGCTCCTGAACAACAAGAATAATATTAACAATATCAACAAAAAGGATCATGATACAAACCTTTATATAAATATACCTATACACCTACATTATATTAATAACAATAATTATGTAATGATAAATGTATTTTTATGAAACGTAATAAAGATTAACTTTTGGAGTGTTGAAAAACTGGGATGAAAACAGATCACCATTACTTAGATTGTTGGAGACTGTACTGAAGAAGGCATGATGCCAATAAACCGCCCATGAATAATTTTGCAAGGGTATGAATCAAAAATGTACGTTAAAAAACTTGGTTTGGAGTATCCAAAGGTCTTAAAAATAGAAGTAATGGACGGGGATCTCTCGAGGAAATACCTAAGCGCTACTGGCTCTAGACAATATGGACAAGGGGAAGAGTATGAATGTACTTATTTTCATCAATTTTGAGAAAAATTTAGAATGAAAGTTGATGAATCACTAAAAGAATGAATGAGTACTGAGAATCAAATAAGATAATTATTTATACTTAACAAGAAAAAAGGTAGGTATTTAGAGAAAATAAAAATCGCAGTATAAATATTACACTGTAGTCGAGTATATGTACCTATATTGATATTCGGTTGCGGATTCGGTCGAATACAATTTAGTATTATTATTGTTAACACTAGCTCGTATTAAACTTTCAACGTTTCATAGTATAATGTTTCATTATGTGTGTGTGTGTATTAACATAGTATGTGTTAAAACAGTTAACAACAAGTTTCAACATGTCATAACTTCAAGCCGTAGGTAGATGTACCTAGAGGTATTTAACTTGTTATTGTTAAATGCGCTTATAGGGATGGAAAATTCTGCTACGAACATTACCTATAACATATTATTATTATTAGGTACCACAAAAACTTGATTTACGCTGTAAAACTAATGTCACGAAACCGTCGATAGTATCAAACTAGTTAAATCCTTTATCCAACTTGAGATTTGCATCGCATGACAGTTTGATACTTAAATTGTTACTGATCGATGTTATTTTATTTATGCATCACCGCGTTGCCTCCAAGTAGAAAAGCCAGCAAACAAACTGTTTGTAATAGACATGCCAATTTCTACTAAATAAAATAAAATATATTCTGCTGCATAAAATATATTAGTTGTAGAATTAATATTACGACTAATAAGAAATAATTCTTAATTCAAATATATTCAGCATTTTTACTTGAATTAATGATTAACAATAAATCACTGGTTCCTTTCACTATGACTTTCTTTCTTTCACTATGTTTATGGTGAAAGTAAACGGTGTTTTATTTTTTTTTTATCTTAAATTCATTTAAATGATCTGTTAGAAAGTTGTTCCTAATTAACTAAACTATTACTTATCTGTCATTAACATTGTTTCTACATCAATTTCAAAACTAGAATAACTCAATTGCCATTAAAAGATGTATTTTCTCTAACATGTGGATGTTTCAGGAGTAGTACTAAGTACTACCTACATCTATAGTCGTTTATTTTTGTGAAACTAATGGCAGAATATTTTTAAGGTTTTCTACTGTATTTGCGTGCAAATATATAAATGTGCTAATTTCGAAATATGCCCATATAAGAAAGTATTAAACCGTATTGTATTTAACGTTATTATGTAATTATATTATAAATATTGATTACAACAAACAAAAAAAAAAAAATTTATTGTGTATATTTTTATAAAGGATTAAGTTATAACTTATTCAAGATTTAATCTAAATAACGAAAAATATACTTATATTACGACAGAAGATATTAGATACACGAAGTTAGTATCGAATATATTTTGCTTTATTATCTATGTACTAGATTAGTTTTACCTGACTATGGTTAGGAAATCAAAATCAAATTGATAAATTATCACTTCTACATATCAAAAGTACTATCCTAGAACATTACAAAAAATTATGATATTACTTAAAAACAGGCAACACCATGTTCAAATAATTTTGACATGTTCAATCATGATATCAACAATATATTCGATTTCCTTGCAAAACTGATAACACTAATATCTCTGTCAACATAATATGTATGAGATAATCGAAATGTTGCTAAACGAAGTTTTTGCATTCTACTGGAATTTTACTGGAATTTTACACCTGCGTGAGTGAAGATATTAAAAATATTACTCAACAGACACCTTATTCACACAACCAACAGACTGTGCAAATTCTTTAAAGTAGGAAACAGGGAAGGTGCACTCTACCCGTGATATAACAATGCACTTGAACCAGCCTAAGCCAATTCGTAAGCATCGGAACACCTTTCTTGTTTCCTACTCAAAGGAGTTTGCACAGTCTGTTGGTTGTGTGGATGAGTTATTTGTTGTTGACTTATATTCTGATACCTAATCAAAATGTTTTCAGCCTAAAGCCTGCCCACTGGATGAGAACTCGTATAGAATGTATTATTTTATCTCTGTCATTCTAAATTACAGAGTCTATCGAGGATATAAGTACCTACGTATTTACGAACGTACTAAAATATTTATGTGTTGATTTTACACCAAGAAGTGTTCTCACTCTACTCTAGGAATAATAAATCTTACTACAATATCAAAAATGATATCACAAATTTTCACGAAAATATTACATCGTTGCCGATATAGAAGCGATATCCTATTTCCTGAAAATCATCGACATTAATGTTGCACGATTCATTACCTGATTTTGCTGTTATAAAAGTATGAAGACAAGATGAAAGATAACCTGGAGCAATCTAAGGTCTTTATTTTATACTAGCTCAAAACCTCTCAATTCCATCTGTAAAAAAAGCTTTTAATTTTTCGCATATTCAAGTGCAACTTACGCTATTTAGGTTCATGATAGAAATTGAAGTTTAAAAATATAAAATGATTTTCTTAACATCTTAAAATATCAAATAGATCCCAAACACAAACAGGAACCAATACGCTTGTTTCGTAAAATAAGCAGGCAGCGAGAGGAATTGAGCCAGGGATCTCTCGGTAAAAAGCTCGAGACTATCACTATATCGCCGAATACTTCAAAGATTTTGAAAAATGCTTTCAAATTGATGTTGATATCTTTGTAAACAAATATGATATCTAAGTAAACTATTACTACTAAACTGTACCATCAAGGCATATCCCATAAATGGGGCTACCAGCGGATTCGACATGTAATAAACAGGAAGGTTGATAAGTGGTGTTGCCAGAAGATTAACTACACGTAATAAACGTGAAGGTTGTGCCAATTCTCGTCGTGCCAATGATAGAGTAAAGTAGCATTCACATTGCTTCACTTTGGATGATCATCCAGAGTGTCAGGGTCAAACCTGTTCATCGAAAGTGAACACGTCTGTTCACATTTGTTCATCCTATGCTTTCACTACCATGTCTACTTTCTCACTCATATTGTATGTAGTTTGACGTATTTTCGTATAAAAATAATTAAATAAATTCAAAAATGAAAAAGAACACTTAAAATAAATTAATATAGCTCTCGACTGCATAATTGTATATTGATTGTATTTAATTTGAATGTATACCTTTTATGTAATTGTTTTTTATCAATGTACAGTAAGGAATAAATAAATAAATAAATAAATAAAAATAATTTTGTACATGGTTCTGACATTCAATACAAATTCGTAGAGAATTAAACAAATAAAAAGATAAAACTTGTTTATGGTCGTTTCAGTGAAAGGACCTTTCATCAAAATTATGACGAGTGGTAATCTCTTTCCTCCGTCATCGCTAGTGATCACTAGCGATGAAACGCTTGTTCACACCTGTTCATCTTGGAGGATCATCCGGAGTGTTCACTGAAAGTGAACTATGTGAACGACCCTTAAGGGATTCAGGATGGGTGGCAAACCCGTAAAAGATGTTTTACGAACACCAAGTTCGTGAACTGTTCAAAATTCGAGAATTTACAAAAAAGAATGGGAGGCCTATTTACTCCGGAGCAATCTGTGGAACAATGTTATAAACGCTTTAGTTTCCCGCGCCCTTGAGATGGATGCTCGATTAAACGGCGCCGAAGAAATCATCCGACATACATACATACGCTCAATGGATGTACATGTACCCATGTTTGTACAGAGGACATTTTTTTACCCATTGAAATTTTATTTTATAAGAAACAGAAACAAAGCATTCAAGAAAAATAAAAAAGATTTTTTGTACCACTATTTATCAAAACAAAAAAAAAAAAATTAAACAAAACAAAGAATAAACTAGTTAATATAAAATAAAAAAGAACAAAAAAGTATATCTGCGGAAAAAAAATATATAAAATTCTTCCCCATGAGAATTATTTCTTTTAAATTTAAGTATTGTGTGCGTGTGTGTATAATATGATGGTGTATGTATATATATGATAGTGTGTGCGGGTGTGTGTGTGTGTGTTCAAACTTTTGTTACTGGTTACTTGGTACTTCTTTGAAGTAACTCAAACAGAAATTAATTATTGAACTTTTAGGTCTTAACATTACAAAGTTTGTACATTTATTTCTTTTCATGGGTAGGTACTTTATAAATATATACTACTTAGATATATAAACAAAAATGATATAATACATTGTTTCACTTCGGATGACCTTACAAATAAAATGAAGCTGTACATAGAAAGTGAATGAGTCTGTCTATATATTATTTCCACCCAGTGCTTTCACTAAAACATCCAAAGACAAGATCTCTCACTCTCGTCCGTAAGTTTTCGAGAGTCCTGTAAAAGGCAGGTGTTAAAAAAAACATATTACATCTTTGAGTTCGTCGGTAGCCTGGAGAAAGAGTCTCGGCCTCGTGAACAGGGGGTCCGAGGTTCGATCCCAGGTGCCGGCAAACTCCCCTTTCACGACACAAGCTTTTAGGTTATTGTGAAAGGTGTATAAGGTTGTATTTGGGCTTATAACAAAAACCCAGATACATCTTTAAAAAAAAATCAACGGTGAGGTTTGCCACCCATTCGGAATGAGTTTATACATGGTCATCTAAAGAAACATCATCAGTTTATACAAGTCAGTCAATCTACTACTACTAGTACAACTACCATACCATCACGCCATATCCCATAAGTGAGGTAGCCAGCGAACTATGCCAATAAAAGTCTTTCAGGATGGTTGGCAAGTCTTATCGCTCATTTGTAAATGTTATTTGCTTTATACGTAATTACACTTGAAAACATACATACATTAAAAAGATTCGTCGGTAGTTTGGAGGAAGTCTCGGCCTCATACACAAGAGATGCGCGGTTCAATCCTAGGTGCCGGCACACTTTCCTTTCACGACACAAGCTTCCAGCTTACTGTGAAAGGTGTATAAAGTTCCATTTGGGTTTGGAACAAAATCAGATAGGTACATATTTTTTTTAATTATTTCAAATCGAAAGTTGTTAATTATGTATCTATCTATACCCTCACGCCATGTCCCAGGAGGGGTAGGCAGAGAGAACGGATCGCCATATAGATCTATCCTTACAAACTTCTTTCGCTTCGTCCCCATTCATCCTGTTTCTCATACATGCACGCCGATTTCTTTTACTCAACACGCGACCGACCTTTAGGATTTGATCCACGTCATCAAGCCACGTGGTTCTTGGCCGTCCGCGCTTCCTCACACCTCCTCTTTCAGATAAATACATCCTTTTCGTCATTCTTTCATCTTGCATTCGTTCCACATGTCCAAAGTATCGAAACTTATTTACACGCACTCTAATTATGTATCTGTTTGAATATATTGTAAAAAAACATTTAAAAATAATGAAAAGATGGGCTAAGTGTTTAAAGATACTTTTCCTCAAAATCTGAAAAACTTATCTCAAATCACTTGTTACTAGTTTCGGAACAAAATCAACGTACACCTTTATGTACTTGTAGATAGTGTAGGGAGCATGTAATGTGGTCTGCTCACACCTGAAATGGCTAGCGCGTGGTTCAGATAAGAAATAAAAGAAGGAGGAGGAGTATGGGAAGTATGTGGTAAGGGAAAATGAAGGGAAATGGGTGGTAATTTATGATCCAAGAAGTGAAAGGAAATAAAAGAAGAAGAAAATACATTCCCTTTAATAAACACGGAGAACATGTTGAATATAAAACTGTGTAGAGGGAAGAATGATCATTGTAATTTATTGAGGATTGTTCTGTTAAGCATAAAATTAGACCAATAGAACACAGGCTCTCTAAGTTGGATCGAAGCTTTCTATGTCTAAGTGTAAGACTTTATAATACTTTTTCAGATACGATCAGGTGTGATGATGTGTTGGTCTTCCGCAGAATGGTGAAATCAAAAGATAAATTCTTCTACACAATTGACGAAATGCGAAATGACTAGAATTGTATAAATAAATAACAGCCAAAATGCGGGTTGATTTTTTTTTTTTTTTTTTTTTTTTATTTTTTATCAAAAATATTACAAGTAAATATTACAAGTCCTGTTAAGTCTTTTATAAGACTTGTCAACAGGTTCTTTTTTATATATCATATACAAATATAATTCAATGTTTTGATATTTTACAAAGGTTACAAAATCATTTTTACATATAAATTATTATTCTAATATATTATCTTCATTCCTTACTTTAAAATATATACATAATATTTCTGACTATAATATGATACTCATAATTATAACTAGAATACTACAATACTAATATGCTAACATGTCTGAGACTTTACTAGGTAGGTACTATAGGTGCTATTAAACATGCTTATTTATCAACTTATACTTAATAAAAATACAGTGTAGTGTTTAAAAATCAACAATTTAACTTAGAAAACGAAATAAACTGTGGTCTTAATTGCAATTATTCTTGTATTAAAACTTTTATAACTCTTGTTCCTTACAAATCAATCAACTCCCTATAATTTATTTTATTTTGTATGACAATTGTTTCCGCAAATGTGTTCTGGTTAACTAATTCTAGGATTCTGAGATAGCCTACTAATTATCTACAAATTGTGTATTTTTTTTGTAAATATTACATTTTATTTTTAAAGAATTGCCATCCATCGTGAATAGCTTAGTTTTTTGTTAGCACGGAAAGGACAGCTTGCATGTTTATTGAATGCGGCTGGTCTGCTAGCTATTTTATTTTTGGGATATTCCATGATGGTATAGTAGAAGTAGTAATGTTTGAAAAGTTTGAGAATCACCGATTTAAAACAAATAGGTGTGGGTATAGGTGTATCCAATAATACGGTTGCGGGTGGATTAAGGTGGGAAGTTTGAATAACACTGATTTGTTGTTTGTGGTTTTCATGGGGCTATATATAAATAACAGCAGTTGGAGAAACACTGATGGAACGGGAAAGTTGAGATGTTGATACATCTTTAGTACTTTATGACTTTTTTATAGGAGTTGAGTTATCTTTTTGTTTGGTTTGTGATTTATGTACAAATGTGAAAAATGAACGTAACAGCGAATGACTTGTTATTTATTTTTCTATTAAATATAACAACTTTTGAACCTTGACAACGTTTTTAACATTGAGACATTATCTTAAGACATTCAGAACGATCCTAAAAACCTTTTAATTTATTAAGTAGGTATTATTGAAAATTGTACCTATTCTGTATTACATTCTTGACGTGGATACATATTGAATCCTAAATTTTTAATGTAATACAATATAATGTAACTTCTGACGTGGATGTAATGTTTTAGAATTGATGAATTGTACAGTGTCCTTGAGGTACTTTAGCACGTAAACAACACTTTAATTTTGTCCAATAGCTATAATTGAGGTAGCCAGTAGATGCATTATTCATTAAAGTTAACCTTTGACGTTACTCTCGGATGTATTAATTTTCCAGATAATAAATCAATAATTTAAATAATCATATTTTAAGTCAACAAAACAATTGTGTGATTCAAATTATATAAAATAATTTTAAAGAGTTAGGAAATAATAGAGAGTATCGGCGATGAGGTTTGCCACCCATCCTGAATGTCTTAATTTTATATTGGCACGGAGAAGACAGCTTGCATGTTTTATTTGCAGCTGGTCTGCTGGCTACCCCACTTGTGGGAAATGCCGTGATGGTATAGTAGCAGTAGTAGAGAGTATCAAATCATTAGTATATGGGTTACAAAATTATCATAGATATACGAGTCGCACATAATCTTCATAATGGTTTTTTTTATATATCTATAACTCCCATATCAAAATAATAGAACGTTAAGAATGTTTTTTTTTTTTTATTTATTTATTTATTGTGTGTGTGTTGTTAACAAAACAATACAAAATCTAAAATACTAGGACGATATGCAGTGGCGAGATTATCGCTATCAAGTGATTTCTTCCATCTGGTGTGGCGCAGACGACTGGTGTGGCGCAGAGGTAACGCTCTTGCCTTTGAGTCACGAGGTCCCGGGTTCGATTCCCGGCCAGGGCAAAATGAAGAATGACCTTTTTCAGATTATCCTGGGTCTGGGTGTTACATGTATATGTGTTTAGTGCATTGTATATGTGTATCGCCGTGTTAGTACCCATAATACAAGATTCATATCTTAGTTTGGGGCTAGCTCGGTCTGTGTGTGAATTGTCTATACGTGTTATTATTATTATTATTATCTAACCACGTTGTGGAAAAAATAACCAGATTGCCATAAAACCTTGAAAATATAAAAAATGCAGAAGATTTGTTTCTACCTTGGGGTTTTTAACGGAGTTTATAAGGGTGATCGGATAAATAGGGGGATATTTTTGATGTTCAATAAAATAATGAAAAGAGTTCGCCGGCTGTCCTACTACAGATAAATAATCTAGTTCCAAAACAGTGACACAAGTGAAAAGGTAAATTATTGTATTACTGTACCGACGACCTTCTTTTTATTTCAGCAATACCTCAATTTCTTCTAACCAACGGGGACTATAAACGTCTCAATAACTTACGATGGAAATATATTATTACTTTTACGTATATATATATATATACAAAAATATATAATATTTATAAAAGTCGAAGACAGACAAAGAGAAAAAATGAAACAAAATAAACTTTCGTTCTTTTTATATGATTATATTTTGTGTCGCTTGAAAGAGTGATGGCCAAAGTTCACATTCCCAGGAGAGATAGAGCCGATGTAAGACAGAAGACAGAACAGATAGAGGAAGAAGTAAAAATGGAAGAAGTCTGGTTGACATAAGGCTAGAACTATAACTATAAATACTTGTCATAAGCTACTTGTGACAAGTACTAATCCATCAATTATTAACTATAATTTAATAATTATTACGGCTCAAAGAGGATGACTTACATGACGTTAGTCCGCCAGTTACTCCACATATGGAAAATGCTTGGTGGTGTGAGATGGTTATATGATGATGATGATTTTGGATGATTTTATTTTTGACGCCGTTTAACAGTCCCTAGACCGTCTCAAGGGCGCCAGTGAAGAGTTCAGTTTTTAATTTGCTTCTGAAGCTGGTGACAGTCTGACTATCTCTTAATGGCACCGGTAGGCGATTTCACATAACCGGTCCAACAACACCAAAGGCCCTCTCATAAAAGTTAGACTTACCGGCTCTATTGGGCTCGGTAAGTCTATTTACGGCCAATTTCAAAGAGCGAATGAATCAATGATTAACCTATAAATTTTCAGTCAATATTTGGGTATAAGTCCAAAGTGTATTTAGCATAAATGTCTATTCTGAGCACATTGCATCTATTTACATCACTCCTGTAGATTGTCTTACATTGTCTAACCATCTGAACCATGATTGCTATTTATGAATAATTTTCATCCACCGACCAGTGGAAAACCTGAAATATATCTCGCCCAATACCTTTTTAAAGACACTAGCCCTTTATTATTTACATTTTATGGATAAGGGATGGCAAGATTTTCCTGAGAAAGAATCAGTATTCTGGACCGATAGAGATAACGAGTCTAAGCAAGCTGCACTCTTTGTCTCATGCGCCATGAGCTCTTCCTCATCATCTCCTTATCTTTCTCTGTTTGTTTATAATTTCTTTTATAGTTGTCTTTTTCTGTTTGTTTATAGTTTCATCCTGTTTAGTTTAAGAGTAAGAATGTGTTTGATAACACATATTAGTTTCTTTTTCCTGTCTGCTGTGGTTATTCCTGCTATATATTATTACTTAAATATGTGGATTAATAAACTGATTGTGCTTGGTAACTGGCGCAGGCGCTGAGCAGATTTCGATATTTTACCAGAATGTGCGAGGTCTACGGACTAAAACTAACGAATTTTACCATAACATTACACTGAACAGCTTTGACATTGTACTTATAACAGAGACGTGGTTAACTGACGGTATATATGATGGAGAATTGTTTGATAAACGATATGCGGTATTTAGAATGGATAGGGATAGTCATACAACTGGCAAATCAATAGGTGGAGGAGTACTTGTAGGAGTGAAAAAGGAACTGAGGGCTTACACCAACGTCAATTGGTCCTCTCAAGTAGAGGATGTATGGGTTACATTAGATAACGTACTTGCAAAAAATAACTCAATTCATATATGTTGCTCATATCTTCCAGGTACTAGTTCAAAACTTTCAACATCTCAAAGGCTGGCTCTTCTGAATTCTCAAACAGAAATTATCAGAGACAAAACGGTGCAATATCCAGATGATGTATTTATTATCGTCGGTGATTACAATATGCCAGATATTCATTGGAACAATCTGGGTGAAAGCAATTATGACATATGTTCTAAGGAATTGTTAAACTGTATATCATTTTCAGGTCTAGATCAATATAACAAAATCAAAAATCACTGTGGTAATGTATTAGACTTGGTACTATCAAATATACCTATAGAAATAAGTGGGTCAGATACCTCTCTTGTACATGAGGACCCCTTTCACAAACCACTGCAGTTAAAATTTCAACTACCTAATTTGAAGGTAAATAATGTATCCTCCCTCTGTATAAAGCTTTTTAAACAGGGCGACTATAAGTTGATTAATGCTAAACTTGAAAATACTGATTGGTCAGCTGTAATTGATTGTGATGATGTGAATACTGCCACAGATTTTTTTTACCAAATTGTACATGAAATAATTGACAAAATGATACCAACAAAAATTATACACCAAAAAAAATATCCAATATGGTTTCATTCTTCACTAATAAAATTAGAGAAGGAGAAATTAAAATACCACAAAAGGTGGAAGCAAACTCACAATCCGTTGGATTATCAAACTTTCACTCTTCTCCGAAAAAGACAAAAAAGAATGTCAAATATTGCCAAAGAAAAATATTTAATTAGCACGGAAAACTCTATTCAAACTAACATTAAAAAATTTTGGTCTTACATTAAGACAAAAAAACGTAATGCCGACTCAATTCAGTTTTTGAATAATGGGGAATATACAGCAAAAAGCATACAAGAGTCTGCGGGTATCTTGTCAGAATACTTTGCTTCTGTCTTCACTCCTGTTGATCTTTCTACTCCACATTGTGGTGGGGAGGTTGCGGGGTGTCAGACTGTGGCAAACATACACTTGGACACTGTAACAGTGTCTAACCTTTTAAATTCAATTGATACAAGGAAGAGTCAGGGCAATGATGATTTACCAGGCATATTCTTGAAGTCCTGCAGTAGCTCTCTGACAATTCCAGTTTATCATATTTTTATAAAATCACTACGCAGCGGCACATTCCCCGATAGATGGAAACAGGCTTTGGTAACTCCTATACCCAAGGGTGGAAACTTGAAGGATGTGTCCAACTACCGACCAGTTTCCAAGTTGCCCATTCTAAGTAAACTCTTGGAGAAAATTGTGTATGATCAAATGTACTTTGCGGTCAAAACTCATATAGATCCAAAACAACATGGCTTTGTCAGGGGACGCTCTACTGCTACAAACTTAAACGTTTTTTTAAACGACATACATGACAACCTTGATAACAAGAGACAGACCGACGCAATATATACAGACTACTCAAAAGCGTTCGATAAGGTGGACCATCTCATTCTAATTAATAAGCTTAAAATCTTGGGTATCCATGGAGATCTTCTGAGGTGGCTAAAGTCATACCTTACCAATAGAAGTCAGATAGTGGAGTACGGCGGTCATCTATCGAAAACAACACAGGTACCATCGGGTGTCCCTCAGGGTTCCCATTTGGGACCTCTTTTATTTAATATCTATATACATGACATTGGATTATGTTTTAGGGACAGTAATTACGTACTATACGCTGATGATATGAAAATCTACAAGACTATTACAGACATTACTGACTGTGAGAATCTACAACGTGACCTTGATAGGTTGACTTCCTATTGCATCTCCAATAAACTGTTACTGAACGTAAAAAAATGTCACCAGATTACATTTTCCAGGAAAAAAAGTACAGTACCATTCACATATAAAATCAATGGGGAGCCAATAGCTGTAAAATCAGACTGTAGAGACTTGGGTGTGCAACTGGACAGTAAGCTATTATTTGACAAACACATTGACACGATTACTTTAAAGGCTTACAAAATGTTGGGATTCCTAATGAGAGTATGCAAACCATTCACTCAGGTGAAAACATTTAATGTATTATACAACACAATTGTTAGAAGTCAATTGGAACATGCGTCTGTCATTTGGAATCCACAATATAACATTTACATTGACAGTTTGGAACGTATTCAACATATATTTTTGAAACATATGAACTACAAATTTGGTAACAACTACAAGAATGAATTACAGACATTACATACAAGACGTAGAAATTCAGACCTTTTGTACCTTTACGATTTAATAAACTCAAATATTGACTGTACAGACCTTTTAGCAAAAATTACTTTTAACATACCAAATAGACGAACAAGACACACCTCGACTTTCTTCTTAAGTAAAAAAAGTACTAATGCTGCTCAGAACTCGCCACTACATCGATGCGTTACCACATATAACAATTTGGAGAAGGTGAGGTCCGTGGACATATTCTGTATGTCCAGGAGCCTTTTTAGGAGCCACATTAGACAGGAATGAAATATTTGTTTATTTTTTCTTTTCTTTTCTTTTTTTCTTTCTGTGTTTGTACTGTACTGGCAATAATAATAATGAATTCAAAGATGGGCTGGTCAAGTACAAGAAATATGTTCAATGGTAATTATGTTATATTTTGTAAAATTTTATTGTATGTTGCCCATTTTTTTAAATAAATAAATAAAAAAAAATAAAAAAAAAAAAAAAAAAAAAAAAAAAAAGGTCTCTGGTTTACTCTTTTATTCATTGTTTTTATACAAAATAGCTATTTTTTAATCAATATACTTGAGTGTCCTGTTATAGCAGGCGTTCGAGAAAAAGCATGTTTTAAAAGTATACCGCCCATCCTGCATGTTTTAACTTTATGTCGGCACCGAGAGAAAACTTGCATGTTTATGCATGCAGCTGGTTTGCTGGCTGTTCCAGTCATGGAATATGCCGTGATGGTACGTACGGTAGTAAGTAGTATAGTAGTAGATTGAAAAAGTCCAATTGAAAAGTACATAGCTCGTGTAAACTATGCAGAAGTAGAGAGAAAGCTTCATATAGTAGCAAGCAAGGTTAATAATACTCGTAGTAGAAATGTCTAGAAATATACTAGTTTATATAGTGTATGTAGTACTTTCTAATATAATACAAGAAAAGTTCTTTCTCAGCAGCGTGGGAAAATAAAAAGGATGAGAAAAATGATACAGTGATGATAAAATATATGGTGCGGATAGGATGACTTTCAATAAAACAATTATTTTAACAAAAAATTGGGTTATAGAGTCTCGGGCAAAGAATATATCTCCCGATTATTTCTGATAGTTTTCGAATGTTCTGTAAAAGATGGGTACTTGTAATACATCACTTTTCTTCTTCTTCTGTAGGTCCTGACCTATGCCTGACGTTGGCGATCACTCTGGGATAGGTTTCTCGGTCCTGCGCTGTCTGGAACAACTCCTCCACACCTCTCATTCCAGTCCAATATCGTATACTGCGCAGCCACGATGTCTGCCTTCTGCCAGCCCCTCGACGATTTTTAAGACATTCAATATCTGCAATTTTGTGACGAGGTTCGTCGCACATTCTGAATGTCAAATTTTTTTGTTGACACGGTGAGAAAAATGATCATTACACGCAGTTAATCCGCTGGCTATCCCAATTTTGGAACATGCCGTGATGATGCAGTAGCACAGCACGGTAGTATTTTCTTATTTTCATTTATCCATTCAAGGCATCACTTCTAAATGTGGTAGTAAGAGGTTTACTTCACTGTTTCAACACTTTTTTTCGTGTGGTTTTTGTTTCTTTTTTTCGTTTTCAAGTCATATTTTATTTTTGAATTGCATGTAATAAAATAACGGTATTTAATAAAAGAATGCTGAGGGAATGAGATCTCCTAGGAGTGCACCAATTAGTGGTAGAGAGATATGATGTTCTGTTTTGAATACTCTTCGCTTGGCTGAAGACAGATTCATACAAGTCTAAGGAAATTCTTCAGGGATATTCTCTACTACAGCCACCATCCTCAGACGTGATAAAATGAACAAGAAAGAAAGAGAGAAAGAAAAAAATAACCTTTTTAAAAAGTATCAGGATATCATGTTGACGTAAGGGTATTTATTATACCGCTAATCCGTCCCTACGCACTTCCCATGTATTATATTGTTGTTGACAGAGGATAGTGTGAAAGTCTCTAGTGGCTTGTAACATACTTCGTAGTAGGTACTATCACCTACAACCTACATACTTGTCATGTTCTACCATAGGAAGAGAAGTATTATCATTATTATTTTCAGACCACTGCTGGTTGTTCATATTCTCCTGATAACTGTTTTGATGTCGCAATACTTTTTCTTTTTGTTTAATTGATTTATAGTTATGGTAAAGGTAATCTGGAAGAAATATTATACAAGCACCTTAAAAATGGAATTGTATTTATTTATACATTTTATTTTATCAAGTTTTATTGATTTAACCGGGTCTCTACAATTGAAACGTTTTGGGCTATTAAAAATAAAAAAAATTACACAAAAGTCATTCTGCTGCCTACGTGTATTTACGAGTTAATAATAATGTTCTATAAAAACAAATTCAATGCTTTTAACACGATAATAGAGAAATCAGGAAGCAAAGTAAATGTTCAATTACGCAATCACATTAAGAAATAATTTGCTAAATAAACAAGAGTATGCATAGTGGGTTACAAACCCATTGGATTGGTCTGCACTGAGTTTGGATTTTATTCACTGTGTCGGTGTTTAGGTAGTAGAATTCCATATCGAAATAAATAAAACAAGTGTTTTATTCTACTATTGATTTATTCGATGAGAGAGACGTCTTTCGTCGTATAAGGACATTGTCAATCTGATTTTAAAAATACAACAATATTCATATATATAAAAATATATTTATATATATGAATATTGTTGTATTTTTAAAATCAGATTGACAATGTCCTCATAAGACGAAAGACGTCTCTCTCATCGAATAAATCAATAGTAGAATAAAACACTTGTTTTATTTATTTCGAGTTTGGATTTTGTTTTCCATTCCTCTCTATTTTCTGCAAGTCTTTTTAATCTACGTATGTGTCACAATCAATTCATTTCTTAGCCGGCCTCTACCATTTCTGCCTTCGGACTTTCCCTCCGTAAAGGCGGTGAGCAGGCCTGAGTCCCAGAGTTGGGGTCATTTCAGTTTGCTCGTTGCTGGCTGATTTTTTTGAAAAAGTTTTCCAACTTTCACCTACCCTGATCAACACCTCTTCATTTTCTTCACGTTCCAACTTATGAATCTTCAGCATGCATCTGCTGTATCACCACATATCGAAGGCTGCCAATCGTCCATTTTCATACTTATTATGAGTTATTTCACTCGCTTTTAGAAATTGAACTGTTTTGCAATGTTTCAAAAACGAAATTTGAAGGGCGAAAAGGATGAGAAGTAATTAAGTGGAAGGTTAAAACAAAAAAAGAAAAATTTATCAAAAGTATGTCTCCAAACAACCTTCTTCTTTTTGAGGATGAGGGAGTGATTTGGAAAGTAATTTCCCTCAAATAAATAGTCGTAACGTAGACGATTATTTATTTGTTTAGGACTTGCCCTGGAGGTCCAAAATCTGGGAAATAGATATGGTACTGCAAAGTTTTGACAGCCCTGAGCCATGAAAGGTGATATATTTAGCCCCCTTAATATCTGCTTCAAAAATTTATTATTTTTAACAAAATTTCTTTGTTTATTTTATGTTTGCAAAAAGTATGAATAAAATATAAATAAAAGTGAACAAACAATGGTTCTTTGGTCACGTGAAAGGGATGAATGAGGACAGAATGACCAAAAAAAATATGTGACTAAGAGAAATAGTGCTAGGAAATGTGGACGTCCAAGGATTAAATGACAACACTATATTAACCAGATCCTCCAGGACGGATATGTGCTGAGCACAATAAATAGGAAAACATGCATGAGGAATTAAATGACAGTGACAGAACATCTAAATAGGCAATTTACACAGATCGTGATTGCCACCAATTAAGATACTCATGAATCTTGTATTATGGATACAAAGGCGATGATACACATAATACAATAGACTTAATACATATAATGTAACACCCAGACCCATCAGGATGGTTTGAAAAAGGACATTATTCATTATTATACCCTGGCCGGGAATCAAATTCGGGACCTCGTGACTCAAAGGCAAAAACGTAATATACCTACACGCTGCACTTTCTTTCGTTTTTGATGCAAGCTCCGGCACAGTTGCCCTTTACTAGTAACGATACGCCACTGTTTTTATACCAATCAGTAATAATAATAATAATATCATACTAGGCACACGATTTAAAACAAAATTGTTTTCAAATGATCTTGTTACTATGTAAATAAAGTTTCAATATATTTTTTTTTACTTCAATCATTTTTGATATTAGCCTATTTATCTATTGATCAATATTAATAATAATAATAGCAACCTTAGCAATTTTTTTTGAAAATCTATCTACCTTTCTATTTTCTCATGCCGTATCCCAAGTGGGGTAGGCAGGTAGAACGGAACGCCATATAGATCTGTCTCTACATACTTCTTTCACCTTCTCTACATTCATGCAACTTCTCATTTTATTTTAATGCCCCATTTTGTAGAAAACCCACCGCAAGGGCCCATTTAAGAATTTTATTTATTTATTTATTCATTCTTTACTGTACATTGATTAAAAACAATTACATAAAAGGTATACATTCAAATTAAATACAATCATGCAGCTGGTCTGCTGGCTACCCCACTTGTGGGATATGCCGTGATGGTATAGTAGTAGTAGTAGTAATATATTTTAACAATAGGGTCTCTACATTTACTTTGAATATTTCCGTACTCTTCCTAATTCACAAATTATGGGGAGTTTTGTTCCATGACAACGGTTCAGCCATGCAATTAGCGCGGTAAACATAGTTAGCCAAACCGCCTCTACGCGGCACCACAAGAAAATATTTAAAAAAATAAACTACATTACCGCAAATCAAAATACTCTCTTCAACAATAAACCGTTCTAAGTGTTAATTAAACGTTCGGAACCCTTCTAGACCGTCGGAACCCTTGAGGATGAAAGAACGAAGGACTCTTGTTTTATAGTTTATATTTAATTAGGTTAAATCATAATTCTTTGAAGCAGTGTAACCAGCAAAAACTTTATTTATAAAAATAGAAATATATTAAATTTAATGTTTCAGTGTTGACATTGTGAAATTGTTTATACTCCGCCCTGATGATGCCAATATATTGGTGAAAGCGCTAGGCGTAATTGTAGTATACTTTGGTATACATTAATGTGAAACATAAAACAGTGTTTTTTTTATATTTTATATTATAGAAATATATTTTGTTTTTAAAACATTTTCCATCCAACGTATCTCTTGATGATCCGAAAAGTGGTCAAATGTATATAATAATCACCAAAATATTAATTTTTACAGAAGTTTAATTCTCCAGGCGACAATATCCTCCAGCTTTTTTTCAGGAGCACGTCTGCGGCATAAATGTTAATCATCTACTAAAACGATTCTTGTGAGGGCGAGGAAAAAGATCTTGAGGGCCGAAAATATCTAATTATTAGTTAAAGAGGAGAAAAAAATATAAACAGCTTCGAGGTAGCAATTTATTATAATTGTTCCCTTATGACTTTTTCACACTATGAAATTTTTTGCAACAACATGTAACAGACTCATATCAGTAATTAAATAAAAATTAATTGATATTTTGATAAGTGATAATTATGTTGAAATGATGATAAGATGAAATGATTTATATTTCTAGTCGCACTGCCAAATTTAAGTGATTATTGTCACCTATTCAGCGCCATCTTGAGATTGAAAATAACGATCAAATGTCATGATTTTATTATTACATATCGTGTCTGTTTGCGTTGCAGAATGCGAGCTTGTATATGTGAAGTTATTGAAATTGAAATATCCAACAATTGCCTATTAAAGAATATTGATTCAAATTCTCTTCCACAATACACTGTTTCAATGATGATGAAATTTAAATAAAATGAAAAAATCGCGAAGAAAATCAATCAATGAACACATTATCGTTTTGAATTTAGGATAACTGATTTCTTCATAAGGTTGCAAACGATTTTCAACGAAGTCTTGACTTTTTCATTTCATATTTTAGCGAGGATTGCGATGATATTTTAGTATACGATGAGTATCTGATGTAAATTTGTAGGTGTGAAGAGGATTTCACTGGTCACGTAATTAGTATCGAGTCATTTTCAGCTTAATTATACCCTGAAACCGTTTTCCCCTCCTAAGATAAATTTAATATAAGATTGTACGTGTGTTTTTAATTTCTCGCCTCAAGGGTGAATCCTTATTAAAAATACACATACAATTCGTATTAAATACTACAAAAGTAGGTAGGAGGTACATTTTATTACGCAGTTAGCTAACAGGTGGTAAGATAATTCTACATTCTACATCTACGATTCAGCGATGAGGCATGTCACCCACGCTAAATGTCCTGCATGTTTATTTAAAACGGTTGGTCAGCTGGCTACCCCACATATGGGATATGCTATGATGGTATTTAAATAACATTTCTTCAATTATAATCACTTTACGCTATCCTAATGATAAGAGCGGAAGCTCTTGAAAGTCGGCTCGCGTTCAATAAAGTCACAGTAGATAGACTAAAGAAGTATTTTATTTATAATTAATAATTAACATGAACTTCTACCAAGAACCGTCGGTTGAAATAATAAAATGAAATGAAAGAAATATGATAAATGAAAGATTCCGTACGTAGAGGTTCAGGCCGGCCAGTCCTTCAGATTGCCCATCATGGCACCTCTTGTGTGGACAAACATTTTTAGTGAAGCAATTTAATCGGATAAATGGAAGTCCCCAGACTTCTGAGTTATCTGGGTAGGTCTCCTTCAATGGTTGTAATAATATATAAAAATAATTACGTTCAGTACTTGTGGCGACCCTTATCGCTGAATTGAAAATGTTGAATGTCTTTTACGAATTTTTATTAATTCATTCTTTACACAATATATCCAATTTTATAGAAAAATGCATGCAAATAAGATATAATCAATATACAGAAAGCGTATTTTTTTTTTATCACAAAGGCGCGATCTCTTCCAACTAACCCAAATAATATCCAACGAATGTTTGCCTTTTAGACGGCTCTCAAAAAGCTAAAGAAAAGAGTGGAAGACCTATTCTCTGTTGGGATTCCAAAAAACGATTTCATGTATTAAATATAAATTAAATATTATATTCAATATATGAAAATAAATAAAACATGAATTATTAAAAAAAAGTCCTTCAAAAATTGTATTTCTAGATGGGATTTAAATCACATAACAGTATTCTAAGTTAAAAACGTGCTAAATCCATTCCATTATTGTTTATATACAACTCTAGTGTTGTTACATTACATTCAAGATGTTTTTTCAGAACCTGAAAATGTTTACTCAATTCCCTCACATCCTTTATGTTCCCCGGGGTGTTTATTTAAACAAAAACCTACCCTCAATGTTTTATTATTTTAACACCACGAGATTGTAACATACTATTATACAATATAAGAGGTTTTCCATATTATGCGATATGTATCGGATATATCGACTGTATTACGTCTCTCTTGTATTACGGACAAGAGAGACGATGGTCCTGGCTGGGACATGTTTTGAGAATGCCCAATGATAGTTGGCCAAAAAGAGCACTGTTCTTCCGTCCGCAGGGGTTCCTCAGGCCCGGGCGTCCCTCTTTCACAATACACCGTTCCTATGACAACGATATCAGAGCGCAAGGAATGTCGTGGGAAGAGGTGACGCAATTGGCACAGAGACGCTCTGAATTTCCTTCCTTTATATATTTAGTTATAAAAAAATAATGAACCAATTACAATTCCACAAATAAATATTTAGATTTATTGAACTATTGAACGGAACAAAGACAACATAATACATATATGTCTTTATCAGTGCGATTATTGTATAGTATAAATAACTTTCTGTTGTGTTTTAAAAGTATTATATAAATTAAAAAAATTAAAAAAAAAAAAAAAAATATACCAAAATTACAAAAATTGAGATTTCTCGAGAATAAGACATTTTCTAATTGTAAAGTTATGGAACTGTCGATCATATTCGAGATTTTTCTATTTTATCCTGTAGAGTTCTTGGGACGACTATAAAGAAGTTTTTTTTTTAAATTATCGAATCAATCAAGTGACCTATCGAGTACAGGTATTTTTTAAACTATATGCAGAGGGGCTAAAAAGGCCACTTTACATGAATCATAATAGGATCATATTAGGAATTGAAAAACGATTTAAAGGCAACATTTCACCAAATATGAATCATTTGATGAAATGAATTGCGGGTGAATCGCGTACAATCGTGGCCATTTTACAAAAATTAGAGGAATTGCTACGAATCTGCTGACAATTAGGGAAATGAATCATCTGTAGATGAATTGCTCAATGTGGCCATTTAAGACCCTCAGATGTATTCAAAAGTATTTGAATTTGTACATAATATAATTATGGCAAGCAATAATCTTCTTTGACGTTTCTCAATGGTGGTATGGAATTGATACATCATCTATTTGTCTGATATTTATCTGCGATGCGTATCACACCGTGTGAAAAGTGCTTTCGAAACATTATTATTATTATTTCGAAAAAGGTTCATCACTGATTTGAAAATAATTGTTTATTTTAACTTTTTCCATCACAACATCCGAAATCAAAATACATACAATAATACACACACACTCACCCATATAGTCTTATTAATATGTAGCTCTCTTTTGTTTGTTTAATTGTTTTGTTTGAAAGATACATGGTTCACTTGTTTTATATTTTTATTTACCGTATATGTTTGTCTATCACAAGTAGAGAGAGGTTTCTAAGAGGCTGAGAAGGCAGGGAGGAAACGATTCTGGTATTAATATATTCTATCTCGTTCAAGGCGTTTCTATCTATCTATTTCTCTCTTTATAATTATTACGACATTTGTGAATACAGGTAGCGGATTTACTTATTTATTTAACACATTAAACGGCGTTTAAGTCTTTTTACACTGTATTACAAAATATCTTTAATCACATTACATTACAATTATTTGTTAACAGTCACGTTTATTATATGACATTTATCACATGATAAAATATACAAATCCCATTCTAAAAACATTAAAAACATCAGCATAATACTGTTATTCATGGACAAAAATGATCTACAAAACTATTTATTTATTTGACTGTATTTAAACAAAACATGCACAAAAATGATCTACAAAACTATTTATTTATTTGACTGTATTTAAACAAAACATGGATAAAAATGCATCTACATAATTGGGTAAAAGTCTGAACCAAAAGTAATAAAAATATAATTATTATAGTTGCTAAATCATTGATAAATATTACTGCATATAATGAAAATTCAGGTTGTCTTCTCCGTGACATGACAATATAAAACATTAAGGGCGCTTGATACCCCAAATTTTTACTAAATAAAAAAATATGTCTCATATATCATATATTACGAATACTTGCCTGTAACAGGATATTAGAAAACTTACAAAAAAGAGTGGAAAATCTATTTGGAAGAACTTCCTTTCTTTAATCCTTTATCTAAAAGGAATAGATTATGTAAATGTTAATGACAATATGACACATCCTTTTCTGCACATTTTACAAACAAAAAAAAACATTAAATTTTACCAAAGTTTTCGCAGGTGTATCGTTTCCGTTAATGAAGCTTTAAGCATCAGATGTCAATGTGTCTTTAAAGCTAAAACAAGTCTGAAAATGAGCCTAACTAAGCACGCAATTAAAAATAATAACTTCTCTCATATGAGCCACAATGATTATTTGGGTTAGAGACTATTTTTAACGAGATAAAAGCTATGTTATTTTAAACATGGGCATTGTTATTTACAAATTGACCAACAAACTGTAATAAAGTACATCAAAATGTCTCCCAAAAGAGGAACTTTCTACATAGATACAAAATAATAAATGCCTTCATTTTAGTATCAGAAGGAGAGATATTTAAGAAAATATCTGATCATTAGGGCAGCCTCAAAATGGAACCATTTTAATGTTGCTAAACTGCTATATAATTAAAAATAATAATACTTAATACTATCATTTATTTTTCGTGACAACCCTGTTTTACATTTTATTACATTGTTTCTAAAAATGTGGGTTGAGATCTTTTTCCTATAATTAGTAATTCATTGATTGTACAGTAACTTTTTTGATCGCAAGTCGAATTTCAAAACCGTCTGCTTTCATCTTCCAAAGAAATTACATTCAAATACAAATTGCTGTAGAAAAAAAATGGTAGGAATAATTAAGTCAGTTGTAATACACAATAGATTAATAAATATATCCATTGTTCATTATTTATGCAATGTCTTCATTTTACATTAGCTTGATGATGAGAGCAGAAGCTTTTGAAAGTCGGCTCACGATCAAAAAAGTTACTCTGGAGTACTAAATATAAGACGTCAAAACGAATCAGGCATCTCAATTGGACAACCACGTTTACACAAAATGTAATCGAAAGAAGTGAGAAAGGCGTTCTAACGCTTACGAATTGACTCTAGGCTGGCTTTGTAATAATAAACTATACAATTCATTTAGCGCTGTTTTGTAATATGAACCACCGCAAGGACGCATTTAAAGTATTTTTAAATTTATTTATTGTTATTCACTACCCACCTTTAATATATTTTATTATTTTAATTTAAATAAAATATTAATATATTTTATCATAACTATTATAAATTTTCGAGTGCACTTGTAATTGTCACATAACATGTGTGACTTTTAAGGCTTGTGAGCCTTAAGCGATAACTTCCGGTGTCCATGGAAAACATTCACCAATTCAACAAATCTATAATAAATGTGTTAAGTAGGTATCTATGAAATAAATTTTGTTGTTCACACGGATAACAATGGTTGAAATAAATATTTGAGAACCATTGTATCAGGGATGTGCTAACGGAATGGAAAAAGCATTAGTATTCAATGTGAAGATAAAATAAATGATCTTCTCACTTTAATTACTCTGTCTAAACTTGACAGATAGGATGCGCAGCAATACTAGTAGCAGTAGCAGTCAGTGTTATTCGCAGTATCAGTAAGCCAATATAGCCAACACAGCCAGCTATGTATACATAATATTATATTCTATACAGTATAGAAGTAATACAAAAACAACAACAGTTAGACAATGTGATCTGTTAAGCGCTTCAAATGTCCAGGACATTAATGAAATAAACTAAAAGCGAAAAATAGCTCAACAGTGGAAATGTACGGTGTTCTGCGGCTATGTATCAAGCCAAACCAATCTCAAAATGAGAAAAAATATTTGGCAATGTCCTTGAAAGATTGAAAGGCGTCAATCTCAATTAAAATCTATACAGTGGAACAAACGTTTGTTTTTTTAGTTCATTATGGAATTCTACCGCCCGAACAACGATAGAACATAAAAATTGTTTAAGAATTAGTTTATTATGTACTACAACCACTTTAATTTTTTAAAAACACTACCGGTTTCAACGCTCAGATGCGTCATTGACGAGTGTTATACTAAAACTAAATAAATACTAGAACTGTTGATGATTAATTAGTTAGGGAAGGGTGGGGGCGTTAGAGTGGGAAAGAGATGGAGAGTTTTTATTTGGACGGCGTTATGCAGAAAACATCCAACCCACAAAACACCATTCTGAGAAAATGGCGTTTCAAAAATCAACTTTACAAAAACATCTCACGACTATACAAATGCATATGAGTATATTTTTCTCACGTAGTATCAGCTGTTACAAGTTCCTAATTATTCTGTAATTGTCAAAAAACGTGTAATGTCAATTTTTAGGTATTTAAATAGTATTTATTAGGTTGGATGGATTCTACAAATTAGGTGCAACCTCAATATTCTTTTGACATTTTTATATAAGTGGGTTGGATGCATTCTGCAAATAAATGCAACCCCGATAATCTATTGTATTTTTTTATAGAAGTGGATTGATTGTACTAAAAAAGTGCAATTTTTTCATCATTGGATACCTATTTTGCAAAATCTTTCAAAGGAATTGTATGTTTAAGAAATACTTACCTGCCTAGAAAAACTCAATAAAATAAACAGTTATCTATATACCTTATGTAACATACACTATCTATTTTTTTATATCTTGGGGTATAGTATGCACTGCGACCTATAAGATCTATTGTACTCCCCCTACTAAGCTTTCCTGGTGTTGCCAGTCAAAGCGAATCCTCAAGTCCTAGACATCTTATGAAGTCCAGGATCTTGAGGGGATCCAAGGTGTGGAGAGTGGGGTATAGTATACACTGCGACCTATAAGATCTATTGTACTCCCCCTACTAAGCTTTCCTGGTGTTGCCAGTCAAAGCGAATCCTCAAGTCCTAGACATCTTATGAAGTCCAGGATCTTGAGGGGTTCCAAGATGTGGAGAGACTCCGCTTCTTCAAGGGCTTTGATTCTTGCTTATCCAACGGCATTGCAAGTCCGCCAAGAGATGTCGAGGAGTCTCGGCCTCTTCTTCACAGAATCTACAGGTGCCGTCTTCTTCAAGTCCCAGTTTGCGTAAGTGTTCCCTGAGTCTGCAGTGACCCGTTAGGAAGCCCGTCACTTGTCTTACTTAGGTAAGTGCAAGCCTTGGATCTTCTGAAGTTATATCCTCCGAGTAGTTTCTTGGCATGCCTAAGCCTTTCCATACTTCATTTCATTCCAGTCTCCCTTTCTTATTGATTCCCTCTTGGAAAAACGTATGTCCCGAACCACAGAATGGTTCTGGTTCATAGAGTTGCGTTGCCACACCCTTTCTTGCCAGCTTATCAACTCGTTCATTTCCCTCAAGCCCGATGTGTCCGGGTACTCAAAAGGGGATGACTAAATTCTTCTTGCCTAACTCGTTAATTTTGAGGAGGCATGTCCAAACCATTTTCGACTACTTTGTCGACGTGTCTATTCCACAGCAGCTTTTTGTTTAGTGTGACACATAGATATTTTGCTGTATCACTCCATTCTACAACAGCTCCACCTTAAAAGATTTTTTGGTGTTCTGGAGTTTCTTTGCCAAACTGCAAATATATTTTCCTCTGTTCATGGTATGAAATCTTACGGACCAGCGTTAGCGTTCTTCAGCAGCTGTCTACTGCAATTGGCTCTTCTCAAAACCTCCGAGCTGCTGACCAAATCTGTCCATGGTATGCGAAGCATTCTCCTGTGCAACCACATCTCGAATGCCTCCAACCAATATCTGGGTCACGTTCTACGGGGCGATAAGTATAGTTTGCTCCAGCTGATACTGATGGGGACGATTGAGCGGCAGCGTGGTCCTGGTAGAAGACAAACGTCTTGGCTGCGCAACATAAGAGTCTGGACCGGGATGAGACATGTGGGGGAGCTGTTCCGGGTCGTGCAAGATAGAGAAGCCTTCGCCAGAGTGATTGCCAACGTCGGGGGGACCTGATACGGCACGAAAAGAAGAAGAAGTTCATGGTATCAAACGGTTGATTTTTATAAAAAAAAACTAGTCATACGTTAAATTTTTTTATTTATTTATTTTATTCTTCTTGCACATCATCATTCATATAACAAAATAAATAAAGAAATATATAAATATTCACTTTAATTTAAAATAAAAACAAGTAAAACGCCAAGCGATATCGAAACTGACAATGCAAATGGCACTATAAACAATTCATAGAAAACATCTATGTGGGATAGATGTTTCTAGATTAAATGCGTGCATAGACGAATAACAGTCGTGGAGTATGTAAGAAACGTCCAACCCACATGGACGTATTTCGTAAATGGTTTAACAGGTTTATTTTTATTCCGTTGATAACGTTTATACCACATGGACGCTTTCTCACTTAAATTTTGTATGGCAATATTTGCACACCAATAAAAAGCAAAATACATTCAAACCACATGGATGCCTTTTACGTTATTTTATCTCATATAATTAGGGTGTGGGTTAGAAAAAATAGAAATGACAGCTTATTGAGGTTAGATGGGGGTTGGATGTTTTCAGCAAATAAAGATTTCATGTTTGGCTATTTGATGACATATCTAACTCATTTTCGACAAATTGTGGGTTGGATGCTTTCTGCATAACGCCGTCCATTTATAGGAAACATTGTTAGTAAGGGTGACTTGTATGGCGCTAACATTTTATTTACAATATTTTGTTTTAAATTTAAATTTTTGTTAATTTCTACTGTTTCTAAAGCCGACAATTTGAAATATTCTTTAATGTTAGTATGTTTGAAAGTACTATTGTCCCTATGAAAACTATGATCCTGTTCAATTAGATGATTAGCAAACTCAGAAAAATTACTGTTACTTAAGCAAAGTTCATGTTCCCGGATTCGAGTCTTGAGTTTGCTAATCATCTAATTGAACAGGATCATAGTTTTCATAGGGACAATAGTACTTTCAAACATACTAACATTAAAGAATATTTCAAATTGTCGGCTTTAGAAACAGTAGAAATTAACAAAAATTTAAATTTAAAACAAAATATTGTAAATAAAATGTTAGCGCCATACAAGTCACCCTTACTAACAATGTTTCCTATAAATAAAAACTCTCCATCTCTTTCCCACTCTAACGCCCCCACCCTTCCCTAACTAATTAATCATCAACAGTTCTAGTATTTATTTAGTTTTAGTATAACACTCGTCAATGACGCATCTGAGCGTTGAAACCGGTAGTGTTTTTAAAAAATTAAAGTGGTTGTTGTACATAATAAACTAATTCTTTAATTAAAAATGTTTCGTGATTACCACATAGTTAGTGCCAAAAAAATCAAACAAATAAAAATTGTTATTAATATCCCACAAGTGGGCTAGCCAGCAGATCAGCCCAGCTGTTCTCTCCATGCCAACAAAAAATTAAGATATTTAGAATGAGTTTAACCAAATTAAGATATTTAGAATGAGTTTAACCAAATTAAGATATTTAGAATGAGTTTAACCAAATTATTACTAAGTATTTTTAACATCTTTAATTCAGCGGTGAGGTTTGCCATCCATTTATTTATTTACAATTTTTTAATGTACCTATATATATTTATATTGATCATCAAATATACAATTTAATAGTGAAATGCATTCAAATTAAATACAATAAATAAATTATAATTTAACGAAATGCCGTGATACAAGTTTTTTCTTCTATTTCGTGCCTTGAAACTTTGTTGAGTAACGCTCTTTAAATAATAAATTTTAAAGCGTTTTTTTAATAAATGGTTTTTGTTTATTTCGATGAATATTGATGATGATAAAGATTTTTTTGTTGTTAATAGATTAGGAATTTTAAAATTTGAACAAAGAGGAATTAAAACATAAGAAGCCTGAAAATATAGGAGAAATATGTTTTTTTATTGGAACGGAGACGATAACTGTATGTTATTTAAATGTGGAGTTGCCAGTGGACTAACCGACCTTCAAAATATGATATTCAGGATTGTTAGCATACATGGTCGCTGAATTTAAGATGTTAAATGTGTGAAACATGATGTTTAAGGAATATCTGTCTTTTAGAGGATACTCTTAAATTTATAGAAAATAGTGGGGGACCTATTATTCTTAATCGGGACTCAACGAGTGAATTGGTCAACAAAATCCGTATTTCGGAAAAAATCAGAACATACCTAACCATTTGGAATGAGGGAATAATTTATTTCAATATTTTAGTAGAGTATAATAATTATGGTACAGTTAAATGTGAACTATAAGGCCCAGTACTTCAATATGTCCTCGGGGTGATGCTTATTCTGAGGTAGCACTTAATTGTGTTAGGTAAATTTGACTTTTGATTCGATAAACTTAGTATTTTACAATCATCATACACCAAAACGTAAGGGACAGTTTAGTGACTCTCAGTGAAATCTTTCAGCACTACGCCAATGCAAATTTAAAATGACGTTTGTAAAAAAATATATAAATGTTTTGACATTTCTAGAATAAATTGCAGTTTATGGCATTAACATAATTTTTAAAATGTTTTTAGCATCAAATATTAAAATTCAATATTTTAAGAATAATATCACATGTCAATAAAAAGTTCAAACAACAATTTTAATGCCCTAATGATTAGTTTTTATAATAGTATGCCTAAATATAAATATAAATGACAAAATAGTGGATGTAATGTCCTAAAATTTATGAATTGTACAGTTTTCTTGAAGTATTTTAGCACGTAAACGACACTTTAATGTTGTCTAATAAAAATACCCAGTCATAGAGGTTATTACATATCGCTAAGGCTCAATCCACCTGCCTATTAAAGTTTAACGTTTGTAAAAGCATAATCAACCAGATTAAGGGCTAGCTCGGTATAAGTATCACACTAAGGGCGCATTAAAATGTTGGACCGTAGTATTTATAAATAACCTTTTAAAGCTTTCCTGGAAAATACACATTAAACCTTCACAAACTTGTCCAGTAGCCAGAATCCAGTTATCCAGATTTACTGGAACCACGTGACAATGCGGATTTAATATTTACTGGGTTCATATACGAATACATGTAATCTCTGAGAGATTTTCAGATAAAAGTACCTGCATACGAAGGGATGACCTGCTCACAGCTGGAATATATATCTACATCGAATTTTGTAAAAACTATTTCAGCCCAACAATGTGCCAACTTTAAGATTCATTTATAGATTTTTTTTTAAAATAAAGTAATAAAACTAAAAAATACCAGACGTAGTCCGAAAAGCTTTTGAAAATATAATACTTAAAGACACAGTTTTTATTTTTATTTATCAATTTCAATAATTAATTAGGACGAACTTTAACAGTGTTTGTTCTTCAAAAATAAATAAAAAAAACAATACAACATAAGGCTTAGAAAAGACAACGTTACCTAATTTTAAGTTCTCCAGATGGAATATGAGCCCGCAACTTATCCTTTTCGCGAGGTGCGTTTTGTCCTATTAAGCTACCAGGCGACGTACCGAATACTTAGAAATTATCTCTTAATAACCGCAATGACAGCTTCACTTGTATCATTATGTTTCGATGTTTTTATAAATAAACTGTATTTTGTAATGTTATAAGGCACGTTAAGCATTTAATACGCGAAGTTTTCACAGAAGAATGGGTGTCTCACTTTCTTTAAGGCTTTGCGTATATTCTACTGAAAGAGACAACACGATTGTAATAGGTACAATTTTTGTATTATAATATACTATGAAACGTAACGAGCAGTTGGTGGTAGAAGTTAAGCTAATAAAACTTAATAGAATAGTTTTTGTAAATCAGTATTGAATATTTTTGATAACTTTTTATTACATGTAAAAAAGATTGTTGAAATAACATTGTCATAAACTCGATGATTTTATGATGTCGTTTACATCCGTAATTTGATGAAGGATGAACCTTTAATTAAAAATATATTTCAAAAAGCGAACAAATCCAAAAATACCAAATGTTCATTAAAATTGTGAAACGGAACAATAATGTGAATGAATAAATAAAAAAAAACATCGTGCAATAATAATATTTATGAATACCGTGCAAAAAATATAAACAAACGATTAAAATGCAAGGCAAATGAAAAAATGTAATTTCAAATTTAATAATATATTTTAATGGATGTTGGGATAGTCATCATTATCATCATCTCGGTCTTCAACGTTCCTCTCGGGAACAAAAGGGAAGAAACGAGATACCTACATTCAGAGCGTCTCTGTACTGTCAATAGTGTTACCATTCCCCACGAAATTCTTAGCGCTCTGATGTCGTTGTATGTATTACGAAAGGGGGACGTACGGGCCGTCGGAACCATCGTGGACGAAAGATCTCTTTTGGGTCAACTACCACCGATAATTCAGAAAATATGGTCCAACCAGGAACAAATTTGTCGAATTGTTTAATCAATGGATTACATAAGAACTGACATTCCTGTAATATCCATGGGTGAAGGATAATACCTTTAATGTGTGTATTGAATCAATTTATCTATGAGTTTGTATACTAGAACTTACTAGTCAGATCACTTCCTTTGCGCGAATTTCAGTCATTGCGGCGATATTTTAACGAACACAATACGAAAAGTCCCTAAGTCTGAATAAAGTCAATAAAAATAACATTCTTAAGTATGTATAATATGTTATTTATATAGAATTAAGCGTAATTTTATACAATAAAGCTTGTAATAAACTTTAACGCCAAAACTTAATATAATAGGTACTTTTAATTTGGAAGGAATTGTATGCTGAAAATAATAATATGTTTTGGCTGAATTATTGACCGAATTCGGTCACAATGAAATCGATATAAGTCTCAAAAGTTTATTTACAGTACTATGAAATTTATTATGCATATGTAGTTCAAGATAGAAAAATAAAACTCCATTTTCACGACACAAGCTTTTAGCTTACTGTGAAAGGTGCATAAGGTTGTATTTGGGTTTATAACAAAGCCCAGATATATATATATTTTTTTAAAAAAGGAAGAATAATAGGGGACAGAATAATACGAAAAGTGAAGAGATTCTACTCCTTTGTTTGTATTCAATCAATTCTCAAAAGTTGAAGACCGAAAAAATAAAATAATGGAGGGTATTTTTCATTCCATTTTTCAGAAGGTTAAAAATTATTTTGATAAAAAAGAAATAAGGTTAATTTATTGTGTTGGTGCACATAGAATAACATAATGTGTATTGTGTTTTTTCTTAAATTTATAGTACTTACTCATTTCGGTTTATAACCGGCGGTCAAAACTCGATTCGGTATCGGTATACTTAGAAATACAAGTAGTTAAAAATTAGTCCCAGAAACTACCGATAAGTCGCATGTATGCTATGTGTGTGTGACCTAGAATAATAATAACTCTATATAATTTATGCGTGTTGCTGAGCCATTCTACCTCAAAAATAATATAAATAATAAAAAAACATAATAAAATACTTATTCTTTTTATACTATTATACCTTTTCTTACTTTCGTGCCGCGGTAAACAAAGGAAAATTACTTTCACTAACTCCTTATAGAAAAATAATGAGCGTTCAGTCGATATTGATCGGACAACTAAAAAATCGTCGGTATAAAAACTGTAAATAATTTGATCAAACCTACGGTCAAAACATAATATTTTACAATTGTTATTTAAGACACGAACAATATTTATTTGAGATTCAATTAAATATTTTTGAATCAGTGTAAGATTTACATCCAAAATCCTTTTCATGACCCTTTTTAAACAATTCAGTTATAAAAATGCTGTTGTATATTAATAATAATTAAATTAATTAATATTGTCGACCGACGGTACTTGGTGGATGTTCATGATAAATAAGTAATAGTGAAACACTTGGATTTAGTACTTACATTTTGAATTTATTAATTGCGAGCCGGCTTTCAAGAGCTTCCGCTCCCTTTGTCAGGCTTACGTTAAGAGTCAATGTGGAAGTCCTAAATATAAGTGTTTTATATTAATTCATTTAATAATTAAATTATTGTTTTGACAAATTGATCAATATTCATAATATAATGTTTTGACTAAAAACTATTAGCTTCAATCCAAAATGTTTAATGTCTTGCAACTTTGATCAGGCGATTTCACTGTTTCCTTCATGTGCACATTACTAGATAATTATGAGTTTTCAATTTTACATTATTTTGTCATGTTGTTTATAATTCAACTTTCGCTTTCGAGCGATATTGACTATCTTATTTAATGTTAGAACAGTGAGAGCATGGTATAAGTGTAAACAGTAGGTACGTAACGTGTTATCCACATAAAAAGTAAACAGTAGAATATTAGTAGCGACCTCTAGTATGGAAAAAGGTAAACAAAATAACATTATAATTATTATGAATGTTAGTCAGAATATTATACATAGAGTAATGTGTCACATAATGTACATGCTGTGTTGACATTAACGCTCCCTTGCTTAGATTGCAAATTGCTGGTAGCTTTCTGATATTCTGGGCTAAGCACCTATCCTTTCTTAGATGTTGCATGTATCTAAATATAAATCCATTAATTATATAAAGACTATCATCGAAAAAGGGGGAATGTTTTACGGGTTTTCGTTCGACATTTCCCCTTATTTGATGATAGCCTTCGTTTTCTCTTGTCGTTTGGTCCACTCTTCTTTAGAAGTATTCGAGTGACTAAATCATTCGATTTCTGTCTGTTTCATCTGAATAATAGATATATTTCGTCTAAAAAGTATATTTCGAATGAACTGCCTTTTACGGAACATTCGAAATACACTTTTTAGGCGAAATATGTATACTATATAGACGAAATAAACAGAAGAAACGGATGAAATAGGCGACACAATAGACATAATTGGTGGATTAATTGTTTGAAATGTTAAAGTTGATATTTTTCAACCGACAGTTTTTGGTGGAACTTCATGTTGAATTACATAATTATTAATAAAACATTTCTATAGTATACCCACTGTGACTTTATTGGACTCGCGTCAGGCTAGCGTAACTTTACTCACTTTACGCTAGCCTAATGATGAGAGCGGAAGTTCTTGAAAGCCGGCTCGCGTCCAATTAAGTCACAGTGGATATAGTATAGAAGTGTTCAATTTATAATTGTTTCAAATGTTACCTTCTGAAATCGCATTAGCCTGCAGTATTAAGTGTCTATAATTTAGTGATTAAACTGTATAACCTTGATAATAATATTATGTTATCAAAATCGATAATCAGAACACTGAAACAATATACATTTTCCAAAGTCTATTACTGACAACCCCTATCGCTGAATGAAACATACATACTAGACTGAACTAAACAAATTGGATTAGGTACATTATTATGGTAATAATTTGTGAATATTTGATAAGTAACCTGGTAGTTTTGTTTGTCATACAATTAGAGGGAAGTTGATGGTATTAAAATATATTTTATTCATCTTCATTGTTATACACAATAACACATGTGTGATAATCATACGTCGGTTTGTTAGCCAATGAATATAATTGTCTTATTAAAAATACATGTATTATTGACTTCTGAGATGATATTATATATTTATTCAATTCAATCAATAATAATAATGATAAACATACAAAATTTGATATAATACAATATGACTACAATTAAGTTGCAGCGGCCTCACTAGGTATCGAGGCGTGCTGCGTGTATAAAATAATATATAATTAAAGAAGGATTAAAAATACTACTACTACTATACCATCACGGCATATCCCACAAGTGGGGTAGCCAGCAGATTAGCTGCATGTAAAAAACATGCAAACTGTCCTCTTCGTGCCAATATAAAATCAAGACATTCAGGATGGGTGGCAAGCCTCATCGCTGAATTGAAGATGTAAAATGTCTTAATTTTTTCGAACACCTGCCTTTTACAGGACACTCGAAAACTTACGCAGAAGAGTGGGAGACCAATTCTTTACCGGGTGCTCCACGGGATTAAAAATATCTAACAAAAAATCCCAATGAATGACAAACCAATGTATTAAGTGTATAACATAACACGTAACACTTTTTGTTAGAAATGAATCTGGGTTTGAAATGAGCAAAAATCACCCCAAAGCATGCAATACTTGTGGATAGATGGAAGAAATCACTATAAAGTGATAATCTCGCCACTGCATATCATCACATTCTTTTTTTATGTAAACTGCTTTGTTTATTTTGTTATGTGTATGATGATGTGCAAGAAGAATAAAATAAATAAATAAATACTCATGTCGTAAAGACGGACTAGTTGGTAGAGAGTGGAATTGAGACCGGGATCTCTCGAAGTTCAGATTAGAAAAAAATCCAGAGAGATCATGGGAAGTCCACGATTATACCATTATGTTATTTACTACCTCATACAATATCCACACAGTTTGGACAAGTCCCAAATTAAGAAATAAATCTTGTATTATCGGTTCTAATACACATACGAGTATAATGAACTAAACATGTTTTATACAAGTATAACTGGCCACGTGGTGCAACGGCTATCGCAGTCTACTTGCATCATTGAAGCCTTGGGTTCGATCCCCGGTTGAATTGCGGAGTTTCATTTGAAATCTTCGCATCCAGAGTTTGGGGTGAAACTGTTTAAGCAAAGTTGAGACGGAAATGATTGTTTGAAAGAAATTAGTAATTACATAAGCGATAGGTTCGCCAGCTATACTGACATTTGTGTAGGTAAAATCCAGATTCAGGAAACTTTGAATAGGTCATCTTTCATTTCATCCTGGCCAAAAATCTATGCCAAGACCTCGTGATCCACAGACTTATGTGTTACCTTTGCTCCCCATCGGCTGGGGCATCTAAATAAATTACAATTCATCCTTAATGCCTTTGTTTATTATGATATGTGCATTCACAGCAAAGTTTTTTTCAGAATAAATCATGCATATCTGATTTTATAAAAATCACAAATCGATACCACAATTTAAAAATAAAACAATAATTTATTAACGAATAAACAAAATTTCTAGGACAACATAAAATGTAGAATATTTTACTATGCATGCTTCTTAGCAATGAATCGTTTTGAAATGAAAAAATATACACATTAACTGTATGAAAAATCTTAACCTTTCATAAACGATTGTTAAATTTTATGTACAACTGTTTATTACTAACGTCTGTGGCGCACAACACAGGATGTGTCATTGTGTGTTTCGTCAAAAGCCCCCGGACCATGGCTGGCGTGTCACAGATCCATTTCACAATAGAATCATGGGTATGTCAGCGGGAACGATACTTGTATAAACACGAAAAGTTGGAGTAGGTACTAAAAAGTTGATAATAATATTTTATCACTGTTAAAATTCACAGAAATAAAAATAAAAATACATTCGTACATAATTATGAACTATGATATCTTTCTTCTATCGGGTATTCTTAAACTCAAAGGTGTTTTCAATTTTTTTTTATTCCAAATAGAGCATACAAAATTAACATAAAAAAACAATATAATGGAATATATTGCCCCACTAGATTAAAATCTGTTCTGGGGCAAAACATTTAACATCTAACATTGATATTTTATTTTATCTTTTCTATTTTATTTTTTATTACAATAACAATAGATCATTCTTCGAACACTCGTAATAAAATTGAGCAGTTTTTCTTTAAATTTATTTCTAATGATTACTTGGCAGAAGTTTCATATTATATTTCATTCAAAAAGCGACGACACATTTAAAGACTTTCTCGTCATGTTAATTTCCAAAATTTTCAAAATTTACGAGGCAGGATCGAATGACATGGAAAGAGATGGAGGAGGCTTTCGATCAGGAGTGGACTAGAGTGGGCTGAGAAAATATTACATTTGGTGGAAGTTTCACACATTCTATACAAAACGAAACGTCACATTCATGACTCTTTCGTAATATAAACTTAAAATAAAAGACAAAAAAATCTATGGCGTGTACTTATTATTTTGTAGATATATTTTTTGAAATCAAGAACATTAAAATTCAGTCAACTCTACCGATTTCGTCGGCCCGGGCGTCCCTCTTTCACAAAATACCGTTAATATGACAACGACATCAGAGAGCAGGGAATGTGGTGGAAAGAGGTGACGCAATTGCCACAGAGACGCTCCGAATGATGAAGGCTGGTTTCTGCTAATTTATAATAATAATAACTTCTACTAATTCTTCTACTAAACGTTTTTCGCAGTGACATTTTTAACTGCTATTAATTGGTGAATATTTCACCAGCAAGAAAATCTATGCTATTTTAACATAGTTCAACAAAACATAAAACAACCGAACATAGTACATATCTAAATAATATTAGACTCCCTTGTATTCTAATTTAATATTTTTATGTTTTATTCATGTGTTACATTTCACATGGCATTTACCAAGTTGTAGCTCAGTAGTGGCTCTGTATTACGTGACATTGATATGAGGTTTATTATGTACCTACTGTTCTTTGTTCCTATCGCGAAAATATCGATCTCATATACTATCAGACTTGGGTAACCGTTCATCCGTTGACGAAATAGTTAAATTCGTTAATCGTTCACCCATTGACGGAATAGTTAAATTCGTTAATAGTTCACCCATTACCGTAGTAGTCAAATCGGTTAATCGTTCATCTATTGACGTAATAGTCAATTTGGTAAATCATTTATCCATAGACGAAATAGTTAATTTCGTAAACCGTTCATCCAGTGACGTAATAGTTAAATTCGTTAATAGTTCACCCATTACCGTAGTAGTCAAATCGGTTAATCGTTCATCTATTGACGTAATAGTCAATTTGGTAAATCGTTTATCCATAGACGAAATAGTTAATTTCGTAAACCGTTCATCCAGTGACGTAATAGTTAAATTCATTAATAGTTCTTCCATTGACGTAATAGTCTGGATTGACAATGTCCTGACTAGATGAAAGAAGTCTCTGTCTTGAATAAATCGAGTACCTAATAGAATAAAACATTTGTTACATTTATTTCGTTAAAATTTATCACAATTTTATAATTTATTTTTACTTCGTGGAGTCCCCGGAATAGAATAAGTCTCCCGCTCTATTCTGTAAGTTTTCAAGTGTTCTGTAAAAAATCAGCTGTTCATAAAACATCCCGTACAAGACAATTAACATCCTTAGTTTAGGCTTGCCATCCATTCTGAATGACTTGTTTAATTTCTGTCACGAAGAGGATAATATACATAAAATTCAATTTATAACATTAGTCCGCTAGCTACCCCACTTGTGGGATACGCCGTGATGGTATAGTATAGTAAAATTTTAACGGAATCAATTTGAGTTATTAATCCGTTTACTGTTAATAAAACCTAGTTCTACATATTATCATAAATATACAAGCGGGTGTGTACGCTAGTAGACTTTTTTCACGAAATCATAGAAATACGATGTAAAATTATCCTCTATGAATGAATTTAATTTTCATAGACAAGCGATTTTTGGAAAAGATAATATTATAATCTTAAAACAAAATATATTGTGATGGTATAGACAGTGGAATGAGTTAACAAGATAAAGCAGTTTATTAAATATAAAACGAATAATTATAAAAAATATAAAATTAACTTTTCTTACTTAATTTCATCTAAAAAAAAATACAAATTGGCATGAAAAAAAAAACGAAAACCAGTCCTTTTACAAGTAATGTAAGTACAAAAGAGGCCTTTTACATTTTTTTAGGAATATAATTAAATTTTTCACTTACCTGTACTAATTATGGCCAGATATTATATTATAAATATATTTCGCCTTTTTTCGCCTCGGGGCAAAAGAAACAATAGTAGTAGTAGTAGAAGTAGTATTAGACTGTATTATAAAGGGTGTCTACGCAAAAAGATTCCTTTCCTTTTTGTGTGTATAACAATTTATCCCTAAATTATGTTAAACATTATCATAATGATGAATTCGAATTTTAAAATGGTTATAATAAATAGGGTATGAAAAGAATTTTTCACAAATTTTCATTTTTTCAATCATGAATCGTGTGCTTTCTCGACTATAAATACTCCCACGCCGTATCCCAAGTGGGGTAGGCAGAGAGAATGGAACGACGAATAATTCTATCCTTAACATACTTCCTTCGCTTCTTCTACATTCTTAGAAATTCACATACACGCACGTCGATTACTCTTACTTAACACACGACAGTTCTTTAGAATTTGATCCACGTGATTCTAGGACGCCCGCGCTTCCTCAACCTTTTTTCAGACAAGTATAACCTCTTTGTCATTCATTCGTTCATGTCTATCTATACACAAAGTTTATCGACCATTCTTCTCAACGATCGTATCTCCACTGCATTTATTCCACTTTTCTCCTTCTTCAACCACGTCCATGTTTCGCTTGCATAATAAGACTTAAAGACTGCAGACTGTATATTGCTTGGTGATGGATGATGAATTTTTATCTTTTGTCCATACGCTAAAGGGGAAACTCGTTTATAATGGACAGCCTGTATAATAGTGGTACTTTGTTATTACATTTTCTTTGATTTTTTACCCTGTCGCAGGCAGAGATACTTAAAAACACACTTTTTAACCCACGCCTTCTTTAAAATATGCCGATGTAGATTATATAATAAACAATGGCGCTTCAGGCGATCCTAAATATGAAAAAAAAATGTATTTTAACTATTTCATGGTGAGATAGGGTTGGATGGAAAAATATTAGTTTACTCTGAATTAATAATAAGATGGATTGTCTTCAGTCAATGATTCCGACAGTTTGGACAACCCTCTTTCACAAAACACCGTTTCTATGACAATTAATACTGTATAACGACTAGGTACTACTACTACTAAACCATCACGGCATATCCCATGAGCGAGGAAGCCAGCAGACCAGCTGCGTGTAATAAACACGTAAGCTGTCATCCTCATGCCAACAAAGATTAAGACATTAAAAAAAGATGGCAATTCTCATCGCTGAACTTAAAATGTAAAATGTCTATAATTTTTCGAACCCCCCTTTTACAGGACACTCGAAAACGTACGGAAAAGATTGAGATACCATTCCTTGTCGGGTGCTCCACGAAGTAAGTGCATTATTTACTTATTGTGGAGGCAACAATAAAGGAAGCCAAGATTTTGTTCAAAACATTTTGCATGTGGCCACACTGGCCCACGTCGTAATTTTGTCTATGGTTTTCTTTAAATGTGTGTTGTACATGTCTACGGTATTTGTAAACCATTTCCATTAATATGGCCGAATAAAAATGTAATTGCCTCTCCTTCATTACACTGTTTTAGTTAAAAAAAACCCGACACTTTTTCCACCTGCAAGGAATAAAGAAAACTGTAGGAATAAATTTGATAGTTAGTCTTATTATACAAGAGGAAGTTCATGTATAATAATGAACCAAGAGTGAATGAAAAAGAAATTTTCTGTGCCATATATTTTGTGACTAATAATAATAATTACCTATTATTATTTTCTCAATTTATACCATCGCCGCATAACTCACCAACTCAGACCAAGACAATGATTGTTCGACAACATCAAGCGAGATCTAGAGGAGCTAAATGCTAAAGACGACTGACAGTCCATTGCCCAGGATAGAAAGGCTTGGAGATCTATTCTTTCGGAGGCAAAGTTCCTGCAAGGGATGTTCGGCCATCGGAATAAAGTAAGTTTTATACCGACACATTGTTTGAAATGTTCTGATCTTTTTCTAAATTCATTGTTCAAGAGTGTTCAACAGAAATGTGCTTTGGCGCTTACAGATTAACTTCGAATGCTTCAAATCTTGTTTCAAATTGCAAACTTTGTAAATTGTACATACTGCATGCTGAGTGTGGCTTATAGTTTCACATATTCCTTGAACTTTTGACGTAGTCAAAGACGAAGTTAATTTCGATTCTGTTTTACTGAAATACTGACTGTTTAAGTCAATCTATCGGTCAATAACATTATCGCATTTATCTGGCGTAACCAGGGGATTGATTGCACATAATAAACGTGAAAGTTGTTCACTACGTACCAGATTAAATGAGACATTAAAAATGGGTAGCATACCTCATCATCGCTGATTAAAAGAAGAGCTAGTACTACTGCTACTGTCCCATCATGGCATATCCCACAAGTGGGATAGCCAGCACACCGACAGCATGCAATAAACATGCAAGCTATTCTCTCCATGCCACCAAAAAATTACGACATTCAGGATGTGTGGCAATCCTTATCCCTCAATTTAAGATGTACTACACTACACTACTCTACACAGAGTTTCAACGCTTATGAATCGACTTAGGCTTGGTTAAGAGTAGGTACTCTTTAAACCTAGGAACATTCCCAATTCCTCTGTGTCATGCTTATCACATGAAGATGGATGCTTTTGATGTTGCTTCCATTGAACTGCAACAGATGTCTTTACAGTTTGAAAGCACAGAAATTGTATGCAATCGTATAAAACTTGATTTCAATAGTGGAAAAATATTGAGTTGTAACATATATGCATGCTTTCAAAAATTTCAAGTCATGTGATAAGCATGACACAGAGGAATTGGGAATGTTACCTAGGTTTAAAGAGTACTCTTAACCAAGCCTTGAGTCGATTCATAAGCGTCGAAACTCTGTGTTGTGCACTCCTTAAGGAAGTTCACATATGTATGTGTATCATATACAACATACCTACCTAGTTAATACCTATTCAAATAGGTTGACTATGGATGAGTGTGATCAATTGGAATGATTAATCTGGAGAAGTTCAAAACTATGTTTGACATCACACTTCTAGTAAGTAAAAAATCCAGTTCCCGACATCCAATTGTGTCAAAAAATTCATAACATAAAATGTATTATTGAGTCAACGTTAAAATTGTAAAACTCCATGTTAACGAATGGAAAAAAAAATTGTTCTTAGTTTTACTTAAAATTTTAAACTCTGTGTTTGACACTGACTTTATAAGTCGAAACCAAAGTCACAAATAAAATTTTAAGTAAAACTAAAACGAATTGTGTTTTTTTCCCTATATAAAATGTATTTATTTTTTTAATATCTCTCTTTTACAGAACATCCGAAATTTACGGAAAAGAGTGGGAAACTAATTCTTTGCCGGGTGTTTCACGAAATAATAGAAAAAGAGCATCTGAGATATACGGGTATGGAAGGTAGTCTTCAATTCTGAATTGACCTAGATACTATGTTAAACGAATAATATCTGCTGCACTTAAAAACTTACAGAAAACAGTTTTAAGTACTAGTATTAGTTCTAAAAAATGACTTGTATTGTAGTACATACCTGTCTGCAACATTTTCTCAGTGCTAGGTAGTCATCAGTACTTGTTAGCGATTAGAAGGTTTACAGGAGACTACCTACGGTTGCCCCGAACGATGGGGTAAATTGGGTAAGTGGGCAATTGTAATAATAATAATTTATCATGAAGGTAGGTAGGTACCTGATTTATTTTTTAAATTTGTTTTATGGCAAACCTTGAGTTCACGCAATATTGTTAAATTATGAAATTGATTTTAATTGAAATGTACGGAGTTGTACCTTTTGTAAAAATATTTCATTGACGAAATAGTTGTAAAATTATAAATTACATACACGTCTAAAAATGGGTAAAGAATTTTTTACTAATCACACTATAAATTTAGCATTATAAAACTTAATACGTAAGATTATAAAAAAAAGACTTTTTGATTGATTAAATAAAATATTAATCCAACGTAGTGGAAATTAAACAGAGTTTTTTCAATAATATATTTATTTTATACTACTACTACTACTATACCATCACGGCATATCCCACAAGTGGGGTAGCCAGCAGACCAGCTGCATGTAAAAAACATGCAAGCTGTCCTCTCCGTGCCAATATAAAATCAAGATATTCAGGATGAGTGACAAACTTCATCGCTGAATTTAAGATGTACAATGTCTTAATTTTTTCGAACACCTGCCTTTTACAGGACACTCGAAAACTTAGGAGAAGAGTGGGAGACCAATTCTTTACCGGGTGCTCCACGGGATATTTTATTAAAATGAATAATAACTTTCCACAGCATGAACACAAAAACTCTTAAATTATTAACACTGTTTTTATTTCACTGTAAATTGGTAATGTAGTTTAATAATTCGTCCTGAAGATGCCAATTTGTTGCTGAAAGCGCTAGGTGTTTTTATGTTGCAGTTAGACAAAAACTATTTATTTTTTTGTGGTTCAAATAATGTATATTTATTGAACAAATTGAATCACGAGGTCTCGGGTTCGATTCGCGGCCAGGGCAGATCGAAGAGTAACCTTTGTCTTAAGTATATTATTATGTTAAGTGCATTGTATGTATACATGTATCGTCGCGTTAGTACCCATAATACAAGATCCATATCTGAGTTTGGGACTAGCCCGATCTGTGTGAATTTATCTATGCATATTATGTTTTAAAAAACCTACATACATATTTTTGTAAAATTTATGTTTTTGACACATAATTATGTCTAAATCTTTAGGACTACTTTGGTTCAGAAGGCAGTATTTAAAGTGTTGAAGACTTGTTCAATGTTGCGTTAGAGCAGTGTTTCCCAAGGTGGGCGTACGCTCCGCTCTGTATCAAGCCTCAGAGGTGGGGCACTGCGCTTCCACATACTATTGAAAATTTACCAACTGGTTAATTAAAAAAGAGGCCGGTGGGGCATATGACTTTTGAAAAGACTACGGTGGGGCATGACATAAAGAAGGTGTGTTAGAGTGACCCTATAGCGCACTAGGAACAGAAAAGTGTTGATTGAGAACTTAGATTACAAACAAACGGACATACTGGCAAACATTTGGAAATAGTGTTGTGACAATTAAATTATTATTGAAAACGATATAAATGTTTAGTTTGTACCTTCGTGATGAATGAAATTATGTAATGGAAAATATTAGCAAATAAATAATTTTGTTTCATGTCACTGTAATAATAATAATAAGAAATATTTAAAATATAATAATTCGTAATTTTAATTTATGAGAAAGTTTAGTAATACTTACCTAATGAAATCTAGTGAATATTTTAATAAGTTCGTATGTATTAAGTTTGTAATAATCGGATAATTTTGGACATATCAATATATCGTTCCATAGGCCAACAACAAGAAAATGATCAAAATATAGAATTTTAACTTATTGCACATAAAAACTAGCTAAACTATAAAATCTAAAATACGAATAATTTATATTAGAAGAACATATTTGTTTTGGGTTTTTGGTAGACTGCCATACTGCTTCAAAACTTAAACGTGACATATCTTGAAACATTAGAATTTTGAGTTGTTGATTTAAGGAACTGGAGAAGTGATATACTATGAATAGACAAAAGACACTTCATCTCAACAAATAACAGATTGTGCAAATTCCTTCAGTATGAAATAGGAAAGGCGTCCCAGTGCTTACGAATCGGCTCAGGCGATCTAAGTGAACTTTATCCATGGTACGTTCACCAATAACGGTGCGTCCAGTCAGTACTGACTCGTAGGAATGTTTTATCGGACAATATTCATTCATTCATTCCATCATGGCATTTCCTACTAATAGGGTAACCAGTGAACTAACCGCAGTTGTTCTTTTCGTACCAATCAAAGTTGAGACATTCAAGATGGGTGGCATGCCTATCGCTAAGATAAAAATATAAAAAAATAAAGCGTCAAGTTTTGCAAATATTTGTTTCTGACAGGACACTCGAAAACTATTAGAAAAGAGTGGGAGACCTGTCTACGTATCAACCATACCCTATATGAAAGCTTTTATTCTGTAAACACCTTCCTGAATTTAAAATAAATCAAATTCAAATTTATTCACAATGATATTATCGATACTGTAAATTTATAAAAAAAAACAATATGTGAATTCTTCTATTAAGAGAAAGCGAAGGAAGTGTGCAGGGATTTATGGTGCTCCGTCCTCTCTGTCTACCTCTGTATTGTAAAGTATAGTAATATTAATTCCACAGTAGGTTAAAATGTGCTGAATTTAATATAAATCGTTTTTTGACAGCTGATGGCAATGGTTATAATCTCTCGTTTTAACCGGGATAATTACTAGTAATTATTATTTGTTCATCTGATAGTAATTTATCGAACCAATTAACAAAATGAAATGGAAACTTGTCTGTTAGAGAAATAAAAATTTAAAAATGTACATTTCTAAATTATTACAGTCAGCTGATCTCCTGGCTACCTCACTTGTGGGGCACGCCGTGATAATGTATTAGAAGTAGTAGTTGTAACAGCAGTAGTAGATATTTTTTAGAATTAAACATTTTGATATGTTATTGAACAATACTTATTACTAATAAATTATATTTTATTGAATTGTATAAAATTCAGACATCTCTATTACATACCTGGAGGCTTACACGTGGTGCAGCGAGAATATCACCCCTCTGAATAGCTCACAAGTTTCATATTCAAGTATTTGTATTTTAACATAAAATATTATGCCCAAACGAGAGTACACTTTCTTAATATTTATTCAAGATAAAGAATAGGAAATTGTAACGACTTAAATTATAAGAATGAAGACTATTGACGATCGCAGTATTTTTTTTAGCTAGCCCACGAAAGTTTATGTAGAAAAAGCAAGTATTTATTTAACTTTGATGTAGGCTTTCAAAGCAGTTACATTTTTTAAAGCGTTCCGATATGTTACGTGGATCAGTGTATCTTCTTTGTCTCACTACTCAGCCTCGATATAAGGCTCATATTCAGAAATAACATTTATTACAACCAGTTGGTTCGCTGACTACTCTAATTATAAGATGTCATGATTCGAGGGGGATTTATTAACGTGTTCATTCCTTTTATTGATATTTACGGTATTTGAAATGAAATCATTCTTTTTAATAACTAAAATTCTGTTATCAGTCAAGAAAATGAAAAATGAATTCATTTTCTTAAATTGTACAGCTAGGTAATTGTCAAAATTTATGAGTTTCAAGAATAATGGAGTTTTCTTTAAATGTTTTCGAGTAAACTTACTGTGAATGATATAATTTATCAGACAAGATATTTAAAATGTTGAATTCAGCGATGAGACATTCCACTCATCAAGAATAAGAAGTACTTTTGGACGTTGAGTATATTTTTGTGAAACAAAAAACAGTGCTTTACATTTTTTAATCATTTAAAAGGAGAGATGGTTTCTTATAGTTTAAATTTACACAATATGCTCCAATCTTTTTCATTATTACTTAAAGACTTCGTTTTATAACAACATTTTCTAAACAAGAAAAGTTCTTAGTGAAAACTATGAATAAACTTTAAAAAAAGTGATCCACAGTGGATCACTTTTCAATATTTTTTTATCAATGAATTGTAATTAATTTCTTATCAACACGGGCTTCTCCCACCGTTTTTTTGTTCAAATTCTATAAACACTGCTTGTCCCTGTATCTTATTTCATTTCATACTAATCGCCTGATGATGGAGACGAGAGTCTCCGAATACTAGTAAGCGAAGATAAAAGTCATTTGGAAGTTAACTACATACTGTGTTTTTTTCAATTTATCTTAAAAATAAACCTCAATATAATTAGGTATTCGAATTTCTGAATAATATAATAGGTATTCGAAATCTATATTTTTATATATTCCTGTTACATTTTTTAGGAATATCAAATTTCCATTTCGTTCTGTATTGAGTAACAGCTTGGCTTGTAGCAACATAGGAATCTTTATCTATTTTATTTTGTAACATTATCACAATGTAATTTACTTGTCAATCAAAACAGAGATAATTCTTATTACATAAGGGTGGTTTATAAAAAAGGGTGGGGGGTAATTTTTTTTTATTAAAAAAAAAACTTAACGAACGATAAACACTGTACATATATGTATGTATGTGTTTTTTTATATAAAGTATAATAATGTATGGATAGAGCAATCTCGGCTGATGTTGATTTTATTTGCATCGTTTTGCGACCGACTAAAATGCGTTGTAATGTTTCTTCAGAACATATTTTTTAAGATGAATAAAATACACTTTTTACTCAACTAATTATGGTTAATGAGAGAGACATTTTTCGATTAATAAATTCAAGATAAAAAATAAAAACTGTTCACTTTACTATGATGAGTATTACTAGATTATTTATGTAGTGGCCTTTCGGGTAGACACCCGTCATGAATGATATTCATAGTCTAGTAATATTAATAGTGGAAGAAAACAGTGTTTAATTTTTTTTAATTCGTTTAAATGAAATTTCACAAATTTGTTTGAAATAAAATGCAATCATAGATTTTCGATTCATTAAAGCATTGTTTATAAGGTATGCAACTTATTTTGAATTTTTTATGACACACAAAAGAAGACGTATATTATATTAATTACTAGCTGACCTAACGAACTTCGTACCACCTAGCAATCAATGAGTGATTAATATTATTTTTAATCTCTTTACATACTCCCGTAATTGTCCAAGTGTGTCATCGTATAGTGTTAAAAAATAAAATTCATTTATGTTGAACAATTACATTTAACTCAGATTTGTTTATAAATTATCTGCTGTACGTAATATGGTAGGTGTAGGTACTAATTTATTTTTTTAGGTAGATACCTATTCATTTTAAATTTATAAAAATTCTTTCCATGAAATTTCAGAACCACAGATCTTATTGTATGGATCGTTATCTGACAATTATATATTATTTCAAAATGTATACAAAAATATTTTTCTATATATACCAATCTGTTTGTTATAAGTTATTTTTAAGGTATAATTATAACTTTATTTAATTAAATAAATAAATAAATCTACGAAAAAATTTCATAGTTAATTTTGTATAATTCTCCATATCGTTTTATTTAACACAACAACAAAAAAGTCGTTGATAGTGGATAAAAGATGTTTTCAAAAAAAAAAAAAAAAATCGTTATGGCTACACGTGACAGCGGAACTGTCATACAAACGTCACTTTCATACAAAAATACTATCCGAATTTCCGACTTTTTCGTTGGATTTTCAAAAAAAAAAAATATTCCTTATAAACCGTCTCATGATAATTACCAACACAACAAAAAAAGAATCAGCCAATTCGGTTCAGCCGTTCTCAAGTTATGGGGGAACATACATGGTAAACTCATTTTTATTTATATAGATATGCACTCAGTTCACTGGCTACACCACTGAAAGAAGATCCCGTGATGGAATGAATGCATGGGATAGGCAATATATTGTTGATAAAAAAATTAAAGATCTGATTATTCCACTTATTAGTCTGCTAAAATTACTAATTTAGGTGTCTTCTTATTAATTTTATATTATGATGAACTTTCAACAAGAACTTTTAGTCTCTGAGTGAAGCTTTATCATTCTCAATCACTATTAGTTGCTTTCTGAAGAGGTTCTAAACTATCCATTTATTTACATTATAAAGGTAATTAACATTTAAAGGGAACAAAAAATAGGATTGTAATATTTTTTCTACATGTTAGCTAAAGTTGATTTGACATATGTGCTTCAAGAGTTTGTAAGGGATGGTTCGTTGGGTCGCATCCGGAGGTTGGAGGTTGTGTCAATATTGTGCGAAGCTCTCCGGGGTAACGCGAAGTGTCAAAATAACTTTTACTCAACGTTGTGCGTCGCGTCAACAGACGCCCCGGGGAGTTGAAATTTAAATCCAAACATTGATATAGTAATAGAGTACATTTGTTTGTAAGTTTTCTAATAATTATGCACGTATCGATAGTTTGTACTTTCTACTCGATGGTCTGATCGCAATAGAAGGATTGCTAGTTATTGGTTGCAAAAAGCCCTACACAGAGTTGTTTGGAGAAATGTAGAAGAGATAAGTCAGTAATAAAGCAAGTCAATATGAATGATTTTGATGAGATAAAATTAACCTCAATACGATCTCTTATTCTTTTACCGTGTTTTGAATACTGTACAGCATAATATTTAATTCACAGTATATTGTTAAAATGTTTTTGAATTATTTTTTTACAAAACAGGAATGAAATAAAAATACTTTTGCCTTTAGCGGGTGGCTATTAACATTTCATATATATAGACAATGCCAATGATAATTAATAATACACTATCGACGCTTAGAATTTTATTTTATCCCTTTGATTATTATTCCCTGGGGGAGCCGGGTTTAGAAGCTAGTACATAATACGCGGAAAAAACTTTATCCTACTGGGAGTATAAAAAATCTATGTTTTAAAATGTACGTGTATCCACTTTAGTCTTTCGGTTCATGGTGCAGGAAGAAGAACGTTGATGTTTTATCAAATTAGTTTGGAGTAAATTGGAGAGAACAGCTCTTAGTTTGAAAACACAGTTAATGTAATATGAGGAATTGTCTGCCTCTGTAAAAATATTGTAAAAAGGAATATACTATATGGTACAATAAACTAACTTCAAAAAGAAGCTGAAAATACGCTTTCTTACCGGAAGCTATGAGCAACAGACACACAATATGGCGCTATTGAGGTTATGTTATGACAAAACTAATATCAGATATTTCGATTGGAAAACCATGTTAACACCACGTAACATTGTGCAAAATCTAATCGTAAAAGAAAAATTGAAGGACCCACCGTCCACCCGGATACCGCAGAAGTCTGGGGACTTCCATTTATCCGAAATACTACACTTAACAAATTTTGTCCACACCGAAGGTGCCATAGTGGGCAGCCTGAAGGGCTGGCCGGCCAAAATACACCCCGTGTGTGGAATCTAATCGGAAGAAGTGAGAAGCAACGCTTTCGAATCGGCTCTAGGCTGGCTTAAGTGATCACTTTCGGTGTCCATGGACAACGTTAACCAATTCCGCCGTTCTCACTGTCACAATTTTATAGGTAAATGGCGCTCTAAAAATTGTATTAAATTATACATACAAATGTCACAAATATGCGAGTCCTCTTTATAGTCTGCTGACCAACCTACTTGTGGGATATGCCGCGATGGTATAGTAGTCTTAAGCTGATTTGCTAATACATATAAAGGAGAACCTAGAGAATTAGAAAGAACGAGGGAGTCGCAAGATAGATGAGAGCTCTCGTGGTTATCTATCTATACCCTCACGCAGTGTTTCAGGTGGGGAAGGCAGAGAGAACGAAACGTCCTATAAATCTATCCTTACAGACTTCTTTGACTTCCTCTACAGTCATCCAGTCTCTAACATATGCACGCCGATTTCTCTTACTCAACATGCGGCCGAACATGAGAATTTGATCCATGTGATCAAGTCAAGTAGTTCTTGGAGGTCTGAGCCTTCTCACATCCCTTCTTTCAGATAAATACACCCTTTTCGTCATATTTTCATCGTTCATCGGTCGAGGACCAAATTCTTAATATATTTTTGCTGCCTTGTAATTATTGATAAAGATTGAAATATTTGATTATGTTACCTTGAATAAGCTTTCTTTTTTCCATACATAGCATACTTCTGTATCATATCTGGAACTTACCTGAAACAATGATAAAAAATAATGATTAAAAGCAAGAAAAAAATTACAAAAAAAGAATATCAAATACTCCATCAATAATAGTTTTGTAACTAAATCATGAAGCAAACAGTTTTGTTTTAGTTTTTATTTCAATCACACTTATGATAGATATCTACCTGAAAAAAAAAAACTGTAAAACAACATGCAGTGAATATACAGTAAATTAATGAAATAACATGACATTCATTAATATTTCAGGGCACGAGTGCGTCGGATCCACATCCACGTACTTTGATGAATTGGAAAAAACGAGTAGGATGTGCTGATAAATTGTTAAAACAAGCTAAATTTACTCGAAAACTAAGAAAAATCATATTTTTGTTCAATGGTTCGAAGTTTGATAAAACACAGATAAAGAATATTGAATAACTTGAATGTAGCATTATGGAATTCTACTACTTGTACTATGCCATCAGGTGCCGGCAAACTCCCCTTTCACGATACAAGCTTTTAGTTGCTTACTGTGAAAGGTGTATAAGGTTGTATTTGGGTTTATAACAAAAACCCAGCTATATCAAAATGGAAACAATTAGGTAGATTTTTTTGTGACTTATCTTTTAAATACTGTTTTATAAATGAAATAAATAAATAAATAACACAACAAGCATAGAAAATTCACACAGATCGAGCTAGTCCGAAACAAAGATTGAATACTGTATTACGGGTACTAACGGAACGATACACATAATATATACAATGCACTAAACACATATACATATAACACCCAGACCCAGGACAGTTTGAATAATTTCATTCTTCATTTTGTTCTGGCCGGGAATCGAACCCGGGACTTCGTGACTCAAGGGCGAGCGTTACCTCTACGCCACACCGGCAGGTCTTATAAATATTAGTTAATTACACATATTATTATCTGCACAACTAAGAGATTATGCAAACTTCCTTTAGAAGGAAACAGAAAAGGTGTTCCGATGCTTACGAATCAGCTTAGGCTGGTTTGAGAACACCGTCTTCTTTAAGCTGTAATTGAGATATTTCTGCGTCGAAACTATTATTGGTCACATGTCGGTTAATTGCCAGAAACTATTTTCTTTCGATATCCCATCTTCCATCCCTCATGATTTCACGAAATAAAAATATGTAAGTATAAAACCTAAATATAAAAATCTAATCATAGAACAGTAATTCAAAATTTTAATAATTGAAAAATAAAAAATGAAAAGCAGTGCTTAAGCAACACATATATTTACCTACAAACTTTTTGAAATTATAAAGTAGTAAATTCAACTAAAAATCAAATTTCAAAACTGAAATATGTTGGAAATTTTACAACTTTTCGTTCTGTGAAGGGAAATGAGAGTGGAAAACGAAAAATCATACATCACGAACTTCCATAATATATCAAATGCAATACTATTACAATCCAATTTATCACACAAATAATGTAAGAGGATCATTGAAAATATAGATATTGGAAATTAATATTTTTATGAATATTCAATATCACCATCTATCGACAGTTATATGAAATAACAATGCATTTCTAATACGTTAATTTTGAGGTAACGAATAAAGGATAAAAAAAACAGTAACAAATACAAAAGCAAGAATATTTACTAATTTTTTTATTGTTTAACCGGATTTGGGTGCAGATGACTTAACCAATCAGATATCTCGATTGGAAAACCATGTTTACACAATGTAACGTTATGCAAAATGTTATTGGAAAATTGAGAAAGGCGTCCCAAAGCTTACGAATTAGCTCTAGGCTGGCTTAAGTGGTCACTTTTGGTGTCCATAGACAACGTTCGCCGATTCACCATTCTCACTGTCACTATGTAAGGTCCACCAATCGAGAAACTATACTGTTTTTTTTACTATATGCATAAACAGTTCATACAGATCGAGTTAGTCCCAAACTAAGATGTGAATCTTGTATTATGGGTACCTACTATCGTAACGATACACTAATATACAATGCTAAACACATATACATGTAACACCCAGACCCAGGACAGTTTTAAAGGTCAGTCTTCACATTGCCCTGGCCGGGAATAGAACCCAAGACCTCGTGACTCAAAGGCTAAAGAGCGTTACCTCCGCGCCACACCGGCCGACGACTTATGCAAACCATAGAAACAACCATCCTTTTACATCACGACAGTAAGAATGGTGGAATCAGTGAACGTTGTCCATGGACACCGAAAGTGGTCACTTAAGCCAGCCTAGAGCTAATTCGTAAACGTTGGGGCGCCTTTCGCAATTCTTCCGATTACATTTTGCATAATGTTACATTGTGCAAACATGGTTCTCCAATCGAGATATCTGATTACAAAAGTAATACAGTGTTTTATTTTGAATCTAATTTAATTCTTTAAAATGAACTTTCACAAAGTTATTCCAAATACTATATAATCATAACTTCCAGAATATTTAAAAAGGTGGTATACTGAATAACACCGTAATAAAGAATATAAATAGTTGTACATTCTGTTACAAGAAATCGTAAACGCCGTAATCTCCAAAATGTGACAGGTTTATTGAAAATAAAATAAAATATATTTCCCACCTATCGTGAATTGGAGAAGGAAGAGGGTTGCTACATACATACATAGGTGTTACAACTAACAGCAGTAAAGGGCAATAAAAAATACACAGTTTAAAAAAGCAATAAAAATAAACGCTTCCACCATACATAAATAAAGTTACAATAGTGCAAATAAATACGCATAAAAATATCTCTGAATGTTGTGTAAGAACCTCTATTGAAAATGAATGTAAGTCTTAATTATTCGGGTAGGTAATTGATAATATTTTTCGTTCACAGATGAGGTACCTACTCTACTCATCCTTAATGTCATTTATTGTTTCATATAATTTTCTACTGACTACCATTTGTGAGACATGTCGTGATGGTTTCAATAAGTTTTGCAAATAACATTTTTTTTCTGAAATCACTCGAATTTGGGTAAACAGTCTAAAAATACAACCGTTATTGCACCATCACGGCATATTCCACTGGTGGGGTAGCAAGCGAACTAACTGTATTAAAATAAATAAAGGTACAGATTTTCCTCGCCAATATAAAAAAAAACATTCAAGATGGATGGCACATCTCATCGTTGAATTAAAGGTAAAACTTTAAATGGTAAAACACAAATTGTCTCATAGTTTATCAAAATTAAATATAAAGTAGAAAGTATGTGAATAGTTAGGTACAATTTCCCAGGTTTGATTTGATTACCATAGTGGACAGGATATTACTTTTACAATGATAAATAAACGTGGATTTCCCATCTAATTAAACTAAAAAAAAGTAAATTTGTTTGACTAGTACCGATTTTCTCCAAGGCAATAAATAGAACATATATAATATGTATATGAACAGAAAAGCACAAAATCATGAGCTAATTCTTACCTCAAGCGATTTGGTCCCATCTGCCAGAAGTGTGATACCGTTGCTATCAGTCTTATTCTTCACCGTCAATCTGTTTACACATTTCGACATAGTTCCACCCGATTTCACATTACTATTACTAGTGCTACAATTGCCTCCGCTAACGACATCTGTTGTAGAAGAAAAGTCCTCACTTCTGATTTTCCCAAACACATCCTCACCCACGAGTATTAGATTATCGATACAGTAAATCTTCCCGTCGTTATCCGTTATCGTAACGACACCGTTACATATACCGTCGTTACTACTATCTGTCTCTTGTAATGTTGACACTTCCATACAATCGGGTCTAGACTTATGTCGCTGACTTTGTCTTTTTTCCGGATCATTTTTAGTTTTCAACAATTTCTCTTGATTACCTTTGGGCATATTGTTCAGACAGTTAACACTATTATTTGATATTTTGATTGTGTTGATATTATTTCTTCTACCGTTTGTATTTTCTGGAGAAGTTGATACATCACTACTTAAACTTTTATCATCGACAGAGCTTGTTATACTTCTTATAATTTTATGAGGGATTGGTATGTCTCTTGGTTTTTTGCCTATTCTAAATTCATGTTCTCTTAGGACGTTGCTTTTGACATTTTCTTTAGCTTTATTATCTTTTGTATGTCTATTGAGGTCAAGCTTTTTTATAATAACATTATCTTCTTGTTTATTTTCTTTATCACTATTTTCACTACTTCCTTGAGTTGGTAAATCGTTGAGTTTATTTGTTTGAGTTAATTTTGCGCTGTCACGTTTTGGACTTTTTTGTATTCTCTCGTCTATGGAGCTTTTGTGGCTAGGCGAAGATTTTGCATCATTACTTGTACTGGTATTAGAAAGTGATTGTGGTTTTGGTGGTAATTTAGGGGGTTTTGTTTTCACACTCCCAGGGGGTCTTCTGGGAGGTCTTTGACCACCTAAATGAACCAGTGGTGTTACAACTCCTCCTTTATATAGTCTGGAATCTGATTGTTGATAAACGCACGCCAGCATTTTGTGAAAAATGGTGATAGATTTTAAATTAACATTTCTTCAAAGAAATATTGAATTTCATTCATTCTTCTCAGGAAAACAATGAATTTTAAAATATAATTTTATTTCTATCTAAAATTATTTATAGGCCGATATTTTTTAAATCTCCCATTGTTCAATGTTAAATTAAACTTCAAAGCACTATTGTAATGTTTAACATTTCACAAATTACATTTTTGAAATTCAGATAAAAAACATTAAAATTGTACATTTTTCTCCTTCAATTTTATCACTTTTCACCGAAAGGCACAAGACACATGTTCTTTTATGTTAATATTGATATAAAAAATCAATGTCCCTTTTGTCTTAGGCACTCTTGTACTACTTGCTTTCATCACTTACACAATTATTTTTTTCTCACATTGTTCACAAGGTTTGATAATGATAAAATTATTTCCTTTAGAATTGGTGAATTTATAAATTTTCATCTGAAATCTTTAATAATTAAACTTTTATATAGACGGTGGCTTTATTATTTTCCATTAATTAAAGTTTTTCAATTAGAAATAATAACTTTGGAGGAGTTTCACTCCTCGTAAAATGAAAATCAAAAATAAATTAATGACGAAAAAAAACAAACGAAAATTCGAAATTTAAATCATAATTCAATTTCAAAAAACAATCAATCAATCAGGTTTTGAAAAATACGTAAAGATCAAAAAGAGACGCATTTCGGCAAACTCGAGGTGGACATGAATTCTGTAAGTCCTTTAATAAAGATTATTTTTAAACGCAAATTTCCAAGCTAATATTGAAAATATTATTTGTTACCTTTTCCTATAATATAAAAGTTAGTCAAATATGAATGTATTGAAACCAGCATTCTTTTCTGCTAAGTTAAATGTGTATATAAATCTATGTGTAGTTCCTGGAATTGAGCAGGCTCCCAATATTCTTATTAGTTCGGGTGTCCTGTAAAGACAGGCAGTTTATTTTGTCTGGCTTAAAGAACCTTATTATAAAAGATGATAAACATCTTCAATAAAGCGATTGGTATATGTAGGACAGGTACCTTCCATTATTCCTATTGTTCAAATTATGAAAAAGGAAAACTATATGTTTGTATATTACGTGAAGTTAGTTCAAATCCTACTCCAGTTATGTTGGATGTTGTGATGGTATAGATTAAAAATACATATAAACATACATATGTGTGTAGTGCATTGTATATGTGTGTATCGTCGCGTTAGTACCCATAATACAAGATTCATCTTAGTTTGGGACTAGCTTGATCTGTGTGAATATGTCTATGTATATCATCATGCCGTTTCCCTCGCGGGTAGGCAGAAAGGATCGAGCGCCACTTCAGGAGCGCCACTTCCTACTGTCCTCACAATTCTCTTCTGTCCGATGACCTCAACAGTCAACACGTGGCCGATCTTGTCAATTGATCCTCGGACGCCCATGTCTCTAAGCACCATTCCTCTCAGCCAAATATATCTTCTTGGTCATTCTGTCCTCATTCATTCTTTCCGCATGCCCAAATCATCGTAACTTATTTACATTCATTTTTGTTATTACACCAACTTCCATTCCACATAGATAGAACAGTGCTTTTGGATTATGTATGTAAAAACATATCGAACGATTTCCTTTACCAAAGTTTCACGTATCGTACTTTGAAAACATTTTCAGAATCATTAATCACCAATGTGTTACAAAGCGCGTGTATGCAAAGAGATAAATGACGTACTTAAGAATTTTCCTTAAGCAATGTATTAGATTAATTTATCGAATTGATGAAACTAAAAAATAAATCTGATAATTTATGATTTCCATTCAACTCAAAATTGAGATAATCTAGCATTTCTAGTGAGGAGTATAGATAAAACTGAATATTCGATTTCTGAATCTAATACAACAATAAATTTGTAGAGTTTGTCGATGAGCTTGTTTTTAGTGACTAGGTTTCGACATGTTAAGTCTTTGTCAAACTCACTCAGACAAAGACCTGACATGTCGAAACCTGGCCACTAAAATAAAAGTTCATCGTAACACTCTACAAATTTATAACTACTATTAATTGAGCTGGCGGTAACTTTATACTGTAGATTGTACTAGTGATGTAAAGAATGTGTGATTTTGGATATTCGCGAATGCGAATATTTGTTGCCGACATTCGCGAATGCGAATATTGACTTGCTTAAATTTCAACAATTGCTCAAACATTAAAATTTCTACCCCTCCGTCGCCGAATTTTCAAAATGGTATAGGAATTTAAAATATTTCAAAACTCCTCGGTTTTCTTAAAGAATATTTTCTTGCAGTACCTTTTTCTACAATGTACCGGGTAGGTATCCGGTACTTTAACGGAATATCCAATACTTTATTACCAAAATAACATTCGCAAAACATTCGCATATTTTTTTACGAATACGAATGCGAATACTTTGAAATATGCGTATGCGTATACGAATATTCGTTACATCACTAGATTGTACACCGCATCCTTCTGTGGCCTAATGATTAAGGCGTTTGACTTGTGACATATCTAGATTCGCATCCTAGTAAAGGTGTGAGATTCTCATTGAGTGTTTCATACGTGAGATGATGTGCGGTTGACCGAAAGAAGTTTCTACACATAAATGAGTTCAATAACCGCTCTCAAACGATTGATATAAGAAAACATAGAGAAATAAGTGGAATTGCGTTCATTGCCATGCGCTCAAACCAGCCTCTGCCGTTTCGTAAGGATCAGCAGGGTTACTCTTGACAAAATCTAAATACGATCTTAATCTTAATATTACGACGTGCGAAGTGACTATTAGTAAAAAATACGCTTATACCAATTTCGCGGTAGCGGTAGCGCTGTATTTTTGACTACAGTCCATTTGCGCGTCGTATGATAAGATTAAGATCGTATTTAGATTGTGTCAAGAGTAGCCCTGCAGAACATCTCATACTTTTTCTCTATCCTAGAAGTGATTCATACATTGTAATTGAAACATATCTACGTACCGCGATACATTTTAGATAGTTAGAAAATTATACACAAACTCTCTAAAAGATATATTTAATATCAAAGTGTAATTAATTAACATCTTCCTACAACGCATATTGTAATATAATATGATGTGTATATGTATGTATGTCTAATATAACATAATATAATATACCTACTGTGCTGCTATGGTAGCTAGTGTATGGTGTAATTTTATTGAGAGCTTTCATTCACTCGGAATGTGTATAGCACAAGTAGTAATTATAACAATATGCTTATAATAAAGACAAAGAGAAACGATACTATCACATTGTTTGCGTTCACATTCCGTCGTGGTTTTGAAATAAGAACAGACGCAGGGTGAACAAAAAATCAATTCAGAACATCTAGAATCAAAACCTTACTTGTTACGGTGATCAAAACTCTTAGAGATAGAACCAGTAAAATTTTAATAATTTACTAATAAAACACGATATGTAGTCATTCCACTCTTGTAGTCATTGAGAGCGGAATCTCTTGAAAGCCGGCACGCAAACTTGATAAAGTTAACAATGGAATAACTACATATTATCGTGTTTTATCAATAAATTATTAATATGAAGTTCCCCCAAGAACCGTCGGTCGATAAATACATTTTATTCAGTAAAATTTTGTTTACAGATAATAGAAATATTTGCGACATGGAGGACATCGTGAGATGGAGTAAGAAAAAGAGACGATTCTGGAGAGGTTCACCTACATGGTTGCAAATGAGATCTCATGATTGTGTTCATGAAAATAGTACCAAAAGAGAGAACAACTTTCGAAACAATATTTCAATGATTTATTATAAATGCAAGAAGAAGATCAACTGCAAAGTAATATATCGACATTTCAATGGGGATTTTCCGATTTAAATCCTGATGTCTATATATCTGCACTTAATACTTTATATTTTATAACACGTGGGAAATTCTTAAAAAAAATCATTGTTACTTTGGTTCGTAAGTACACAAGAATCAATGTCTGCTAAAATCATTATTATAATTATTTATTTCTAACATGAAATCCTTAAACTCGATAAATGAATAGTTCATTTTTTAAAAAAAGTTCAGAGATTTGAAGGAATGATCAAGTGACTGTCAATCGCAGAGGTTTGTTTAGCTTAGCCATATAATTTCTAGGGAGCGTAGGCAAGAACTAGTGTAGAGAAAGGTGAGTGAGTGAGTAGGTACTTTATACATAATAATATAACGGAGACTAACAGCATCATAGAGGAGAGTACTTACTCGAGAGTAGATAGGCATAATAGTAAACACGCTGAAAAGGAATGAGACGGGGAATGCGAGCAAATAGAAGAGAAAGGGAGGGAGAGATAAAGAAAGGGGTGATGAAATGTCATTAACGCCTTTGAATGTTCTTGCGAAGAAGTATGTGTTAGTGTGTAATGTATGATACAGCTCCCCTAGAGTTTTGTGAAATAGTAATATAATAATAATTTACACGGGAGGAATATTAATTTTTCCTGGATTTAATTAAATACAAGTTAATTATTATAGAGTTGATTGGATGACATTTCTGACATACAAGTTCATCCTCTGTGTATTGATAATTTCTCAGTTCTATTTTTAACTATTTCCCTTCATTAATTTAAAATTATATTTGGAATGATACATACAGTTCTCAAGAGACGAATATGGTTCTTGAATAGCTGTCTAAAATAAGCAGGAGAAATCTGAACCCTTTCACAATCCTCTCGAGAACATAAATCGACAGATAACAGATTCAATTTCATTCTTGTTACTATCCTAGCTTTCATTTCAAAATCTTCACGAATAATACACATGTTCTTCTCAATAACCTCATTATAACTGCATTCATACCCTTTCAACCTTATTCAACCATGTCCAAGTCTCACTTGCATACGTCAGTGTTAGCACTAAGAGCCGAGTGCGAAAGGTTATAGCTGCGATATGAATATTTCTATTCGCGACTATTACTTTCTACGCTAATCGCCTTTTTTTAAAACATGACCGACTCTCTGATGTTTTTAATATTGAAAAAGTGTACTGTGAAAGAGTATCGTAGAGGTCGTTAGTAACGTTTTATTTATCAATATCTGAATTGCAAAAACTATAAAAATGAAGGTTCTAGAGTGAATGGTGCACTTTGACACATTGTTAGAAATAGCAATGCGTTAAATATGGCAAAAATACAAGTGCACAATAGCATCCTGGTGCGACACTTATGTATGCAAGCGAGACATGGACGTGGTTGAAGAAGGACGAAAGTGGAATAAATGAAGTAGAGATGCGATCGTTGAGAAGAATAGTTGGTAAAACGCTGCGTGATGCAGTGAAAAATGAGGATATCAGGAGAATGAGCGGATGCGAGTGGAGTCTCGTGGGTAGAATGCGTGTAAATAAATTACAATCGTATGAACATGTTGAGCGAATGCACGATGAAAGGATGTATTTAACTGAAATAGGGGGTGTGAGGAAGCGCGGCCAAGAACCACGTGGCTGAATCACGTAGATCAAATTTTAAAAGACGACCGCGTGTTGAGTAAGAGAAATCGGTGTGCATGAACGAGAAACTGGATGAATATGGAGGAAGCGAAAGCAGTATATAAGGATAGATCTCTTTTTACCCCACCTGGGACACGTTGTGAGGGTATGGAAAGACAGATCGATATAATTATAAAAATGAACGTTGACATTTTTTACCTGGAAGATTATAAATAGATACCAAATTCGCCTACTCTTGTACATAATTACACGTTACTAAGTAAAATATAAAAGGTGAACTATTTCTCTCTGTTGTGGTGTTGGAGAGAGTTTTACCGTTCTGTGATTGTTGTTAAGGACGTGATATGTCCCTTATACAAATGTAATATATAAATAATGATATGTGTATAGGTATGTAATGTATATGTGTATAGGTATAGGTATGTAATGATATGTGTATAGCTATTTCTTACATCGGACTGTTTTATACAGCCCTTGTATAAAACAGTCCGATGTAAGAAATAGCCCGAAGTGCGAATTTATGTAATAGAACATGTCGCGTGGTTAAAATCATTGTTACTGTTATTAGTCCCACGAGTGTTTTGTTCTAAAAGAAAACGTATTTAACTTAAAAAAGGTTTCACGTTAAAAGCTGAAATTTTGTCTACGTACATTATTTATGTTATGTGTTTTGTCAAATTAAATAATTATATTGCCCGATTTTGAACGAACGTTCTTTCTCTATGAGGTTTTTAACAAATAAGACGACCCTCTTTTGCAATACACTGTTTCTTTTCTGTAACAAATAGTAAATTTGTAGGAAGAGCTTACTAGTTTCGTTTCCTGAATGGAGGAAGCTGAAGTCTGCTTTAATAGTTTCAGGAATAAATGCTGTGGAGATGGGATCTCTGACAACGATGGTTGGTAAAACTTTGGGTGATAGAGTGAGGGATGAGGATATTAGAAGAATGAACAGATGCAAAAGGTATGTTGTGGATAGAGTGCGTGTAAATAAGTTGCTATGGTTTGGACATGTTGAGTGAATGGATGATGAAACGACGACGAAAAGGGTGTATTATTTTCTGAAAGAGGGGGTGTGAGAACCACGTGGATCAAATTTATTCTCAAGGAAGGACACGTGTTGTGTAAAAGAAATCGCCATACGTGAATGAGAAATTGTATGAATGTGGAAAAAAAAGGAAAGAAGTATCTAGGAATATATTTATATGGTGCTCCATTCTCTTTGCCTATCCCACTTGGGATACGGCGTGAGGGTACAGATAGATTTTTTTTTATGGGTTGGTAGGAAGAAATCGCGTCTTTGCGATAAACTCGCTCTTTTTATTTAATACAATATGAATATAATTTTGTGTTACAGTGCTCAAAATAAAAACTTCGTAAATAATAAAATAAAGTTTCAATAAATTAAAATTATGTCAAGTGGAATATAATATAATATAATTATTAAATTAAGTGTTTGAAATTTAATATCGTTTTGAAAGTAAGAAATTCAGGATGAGTGGCATTTTATTGATGAATAAAGATATCAAACGTAAATAAGATTGTAATAACAATTTCACAATAAATTTCTATAGCGCCCTAGACTTTAAACTACTGTGACAGGAGAATGTAGGTATCTATGACGTCACACACGTTTCAACAACTGTCACCCTTGACGGGTTGGAGTAAATTGTATGATTTTATTTACTTTATTAAACTTCTGTGTGTTTACTCCCTTTGTATGTTAGATTAAAAAGAACAGACATAATTTACATACATTGCCGTTGTTCTGTGTTTCTTAAAGGAATTTGTATTTTCTCTTCTATATAAATATGTAGCTTCAAATAAAAATAATATATTTTATTTGTATACAAATAAGAATGCGAGATAAATGCCAAGGTCACGAAATACTGAACTTGAAAATTCATTTTATTAAAGTATTTTATTTCAGATATAGAAGAAGGAATTTGATTTTCATATTAATAAAAAATTCCATATTTCTAAATATATATACTTATTCGTTATTTATAATATAAATCTATGGACCACCCGGCAAGGAATTGGTCTCCCACTTTTTTCGGTAAATTTTCTAAACGGCAGATGTTGTCTATTTAAAAGCAGCGATGAGATTTGCCACCCATCCTTAATGTCTTAATTTTTTATTGATATGAAGAACAGCTTGCATGCTAATTACATGCAGCTGGTCCGCTGGCTACCTCCCGTTGGTATAGTATTAAATTTTTTAATAAGTATTAACCAGGGGACTAATTGCTAGTAATAAACATAAAAGTCGCCTTTTGCATGGCGTTAAACAATCACTGCCAAATTGAAGATATTTTTAAATACGTTTTGTTTTACAAATGCTTGCCCTTTAAATGTTATTTTCGAAATTTTACAGAAAAGAGCAAAATACGTTGGTATTATTAAACATCTTTGAGACATTCGGAGTATCACATTTTCTATTATATTTTTACAAACTAAACATGAGAGCTTTCGTTCTCATCATCAGGTTAATATAAAATCTCTTGAATTGACTTAAAATCAGGTTGATATAAAATCTCTAGGATGAATCAAATAGCAGTTTTATTTTAACAAACTCAATATGAGAGCATTCGTTTTAATCATCAAGTTAACATAAAATCTCTTGAATTTACTAAATAGTAATGTTTTATTTTAACAAACTCAACATGAGAGTTTTGTTCTTATCATCAAGATGACATAAAATCTCTTGGATGTTCTTACTTAACAGTGTTTTATTTTAGCAAATTCAACTTGAGAGCCTTCGTTCTCATCATCAAGTTAACATAAAAAAATTGAATTAGATAAATAGCAGTGTTTTATTTTAACAAACTCAATATGAGAGCATTCGTTTTCATAATCAGGTTAACATAAAATCTCTTGGATGTACTCAATAGCAGTATTTTATTTTAACAAACTCAACATGAATTCTTTCGTTCTCATCATCAGATTAACATAAAATTTCTTGAATGTACTAAATAGCAGTGTTTTGTCTTAAGAAACTCAACATGAAAGCTTTCGTTCTCATCATCAAGTTAATGTAAAATGTTTTGAATTTACTTAATAGCAGTGTTTCAATTTAACAAACTTAACACGAGAGCCTTCGTTCTCATAATCAGATTAATATAAAATCTCTTAGATATAATAAATAGCAGAATTTTAGTTTAACCAAATCAACATGAGATCTTTCGTTCTCATCATCAAGTTAACATAAAATCTCTATAATTTACTAAACTGATTGCGTTGTTTTAATATAACAAACTTAACATTCAACCTTCGTACTCATAATCAGATTAATATAAAATCTCTAGAATGTACTACATATATAGCAGTGTTTTTTTTAAACAAAATCAACATAAGATCTTTCGTTCTCGTAATCAGGTTAATATAGAATCTCTAGATAAGCTTCCACCGAGAACCATTGGTCGATACCAGTAACTATTTAGTTAATTATTATTAGTATGGAAGATATTTCATTTGAAAGGCTAAAATATGCTATGGTATAATAATTGCTAACCACAGTCTGTAACTAGTTAACACATATATTAAAAGTTTTAGTTATTACCACTTCAGTAAGCGCTATATTCTAACTTCTCATTACTTGGTACTTTGTAGTACCTATCTATTCGCAACTTTATCTTAATAATAATAATGATATATTTCAAGTACCTAGTAACTAGCTAACTAAACAAGTAGTTCATCTATCAAGGAAGTTATTATTACTGAGAAAGCATTATCATAATATTCAAAGTACTTTTAATGAAATGGTAGGTAGGTACTACGATTTCTGGGAATTAAAGTGTTTTTTTTTATTAAATTAAATTAACTAAACAAGTAGTTCATCTATCAAGGAAGTTATTATTACTGAGAAAGCATTATGATAATATTCAAAATACTTTTAATGAAATGGTAGGTAGGTACTACGATTTCTGGAAACTAAAGTGTTTTTTTTTTAATTTAATATTTAATTTGGGTATGAAGATCCAAGATAGATGCGATTAATTAAAACGGTTTTTTATATTGTTTTCAATTGTAGTGAAGCGGTAATGTTGAGTAGTCTGTGGAGCACTCGGCAAAGAATTGGTCTCCTACTCTTTTCGGTAAGTTTTCAAGTGTCCCGTAAATGGTACTTAAGTGTTCGAAAAAATATAGACATGTTGATCTTAAATTCAGCAATAAGATTTGCCACCCTTTCTGAATGTCTTAACTTTTTTGTGAACATGCAGAAAAAAGCTTGTTGTCTATCTCTGCTGGTTACTCCACTTGTGGGATATGCCGTGATGGTATAGTAGTATTAATTTTGAGTTACTTTGCTATAATTAGAGGTGTAAAAATAACATTACATAACAAGCATAGACAATTCACACAAATTGGGCTAGTCCCAAATTAAGATATGAATCTTGTATTTTGGGTACTAACTGAACAATGCAGTAAACACACAACAGACACATGTAACAGAATATTAATTTTATGTTTAAAAAAATTTAAGACAAAATATGAAAAATACATTATTATTTCAGTGCCAGTAAATACGTACTCGAATTTCTTAAAAGGGTATAATATCATGTTTAGATGAAATACCTAAAAAATATTTCATTTATTATCTTCTTACATTTTATTTTATAAAATTCTAAGGACTAAGAATAGAACAAGTATCCAAGGAATTCATTAAGTTGAGTGAGTACCCGTGAAGCAGGTTTTCATAAAATAATATAATGATATTATTGTTGTATTAAAATAATAGGCAGGTACTTAAAGTATCTAGGTGAGTACTTAAATAAAAGAATGACAATATCTATGTACAGGTAAGTTCACAGAGAAATGAAACTGTACAAGTACATAATACAAACCGCATAAATAGTAAACTGTTGGGTTTGCAATATATTCCGTTTTAATTTTTTTCCCAAGATAAGCCAGCCTAGAGCCCATTCGTAAGCGTTGGGACACCTTTCTCACTTCTTCCGATTAGATTTTACACAATGTTGCATTGTGTAGACATGGTTCTCCAATCGAGGTTTCTGATTGGTTTTGTCATCTGCAAGAAGAGCTAAAAAACGTAAATAGTTACTATACATTCAAGAGGCAGTTATAGAAAAAAAGCAAGAAAGAAGAGAGAGTGACTTGGAGATTTTTTTGGAATGACAATTTACACAGGTAGAGTAAGTCCAAAACTAGGATATTAATCTTGTGTTATGGGTACTAACGCGACGATACACATATTCGATGCACCTAACATATTTACACGTAACACCCAGACTTTTTTTCTTGAAGAAAATTTGAAAAAGCGCATATGACAAATTTAATACTACAAGCATCACGGCATATCTTACAAGTGTGGTAGCCAGCGGACTAGCTGCATGTAATGAACATGCAAAACTGTATGTGATAAAAAAAAAGATTTTCAGGATTGGTGGCGTGCCTAATCACTGAATTGTCGACTAAAACTAACAGAATAGTGGAAGACCCATTTCAAAGTTGTTGTGAAAAGTAAATTAAAAACTAATAAAACATAAAGAATTTCATCTACTGGATCATGTTTTACAAAGACAGCTTTTTTTAACTAAAGATGCACAAATTAATATTTATTATTTTATTGATTTTATGAAAAAGCTTACCTCTAACGTAAATTTGATTAGAGATAACATAAATTTTTGAATCTTTGTGTAGATATTTTGAATTCAAAGTGTCTCTTAAAAGGAAAAAGAAACTGAAGCATGATATATGAAATCAGCATTTTTAAATATGGCATTATGTTAAAGACATTCTCAACACTTTGAATACAGCAGGGTTACTCTTGACACAATCTAAATACGGTCTTAATCTAGGCTTGATCTTAATCATACGACGCGCGAAGGGACTATGGTCCTTAATACCGCGCTATCGCTACTGCGAGATTGGTATGCACGTGTTTTTGACTAATAGTCACTTCGCGCGGCGTATGATTTAATATTAAGATCGTATTAAAATTTTGTCGAGAGTAACCCTACAGGCATCTTAATAGAAAACTTTTTGAGGTTATTTTATTTTATTTTATAAATGTTAAAAGCACAAAACAGACAATAACTATATATATATATATATATATATATATATATATATATATATATACATCAGGCTATCTTTGCGGGCTCCTTTCATAAAACATTCTAACTAAGTCCGGTAGTGTTACTTTTATGCCTCCATACTACCACTTCCTTTCATATGACTTCCCTTATGGGTTCCGTTCTGTATATTATACTTTCATATATTACACTTTCAAGCGTCCTACACTGTTGCCAAACTATGGGACTCCGGATTGTCTTTTGTATGTAAATTATCATAATTGTATATATACATTATAGTATAATTATTAGCTGAGTTAAGTAAATCATCAGACATTTGAAAATATTGTCGGGACTAGACCAGAAAAGCGCGCGAAATTCAAATGACTGCACAATAAACAAAAAACTGTTTATTCCTCAAACTTCTGTCTACCTACCAAGACTTTTTTTAAATGCTAGTATTTTTTTGTAAATAAGCAAAAATTTAGCAATTTAGTAAATGAGTAAAAGTAAAAGTCTGATTTTTACCTTTAAATAGATTTATTTTGTCAATTGTAATTTGTTATTTTAATAAATTTGGTTATTATAATAGAAATATAATTACGAAAAAAGTCATTTATTATTTCCTTGACATCTAAATATATTTTGATTGGGTTGGGCATTTGTTGTACTGAAATTTTGATTTCATTGTTATTCAATAGCAATTAGTTTAGCATTTCGCTTCACCATAAGATATCAGATACATAAAATTCTTGTGTCTCGGTGTTTGATATCACACTCCTCCGAAACGGCTGAAACGATTTTGATGAAATTTTATGTGCTTATCGGGTATGTCTGACAATCGGCCAACATCTATTTTGCGTACCCCCAAAAGTTAAGGATGATACACCCCGATTTTTATTATTTTATTTTTTGGACAATTTTTTTTTATTGTGAGGCTTTAAAAATATATACAGCCCTAAATTTCCACTCTTCTGCCATCAATTCCTATTTTTAATAGTGACATTAGTAATCTAGAAATAATGTCTATGGCAAAACAACGTTTATCGGGTCAGCTAGTTTAAATATAATATTCCTATGACATTTAAAAGGAAATATAAAATATTTTACGTAACTGGAAAAAAATCTAGGTATTTGTAATGCAGTACACATTTCGATTAAACAATAATATCTAGAGATTGTTACAGTATTTTTATGAAATAAAGTGGAATATTATCATGATTATAATCATAAAAAAATAGATATTATCAATTTTAATTAAATATAAAAGATACGATACGAAAAAAATAATTTTATCAAATTAATTAAAAATAGTAATTCCTATAAAAATTAATTTAGTGCCAACTTATTAATAAAAAGAATGAATAACCAACAATCAGATGCAAATTTGAAAAAGGTTGACACGCAAAAAACCATTACATTTGGAGAGAGATGTATTTTATTTGTGTTTGTGAGATGATGATATTAAAATAATAATAATTATGTTAAATTTTTTTGCAGTCCATATAACGAATATAATATTTTATAAGAAATTCTGCTTATTGATAAAAAATTACATGGAATCTAATATATAAAATGAAGTCATGTGAGTTACACCATTTATAACTCAATAATGGCTGTATCGATATGAATGGTCTCTGATTTGTTGAATTCTTCTCAGAAAAATTATGAAGAAAATTATTTACGCCCTTTTTTTTTTTTTTTTATATACATTTTTAATTTCAAAACTAAAAACAATATGGAGAATTATGGCGCTGTTAGCGCTTCTACGTCGCCTGTTGCATTGTGCTAAAATAATCCTTATATTCTGCTATATTAAGAATCAAATTACTATAATCAATATGAACAAAATGTGTAAAACTGGTGTAGGTACTAATATTTGTTTACTATAATTATTCTACTAATATTTATGTGTCGATATATCTGTCACATAAATGTGGACGTGCACAGATTATATTTGAAATTGTATTTTATTATTGCAGATGGAAATTTATTATTACGTAAACCAAAAATTGTGCTATTGAAGATGAAAATAAGAATGTGTTCATGTAGTTCTGATGCAAGATTGTGTAGTGTTCTTGCAGATTGACACTACCGTCATACTGCCTAACCGTGTCAAATAGCTTATTTATTTACGGCATACATTTTTAATTTCAATAAAAACTGCAGTATGGAGAATTATACAAAATCAACGAAAATGTTTTTTTTTTATAAATTGGCCTCTTTATAGAATAATTTTTGTATACATTTTCAAATTAGAATCGTTATCCATACAATTTAACACCTGTGTTTCTGAAATTTCAATTTAAAAAAAAATCATGGATAAGAATATTTATAAATTTAAAATGAATAGTTATCTACCTAAAAAATAAATTAGTACCTACATACATTACGTACAGCAGATAATAAACAAATCTCAGTTAAGCATAATTGTTCAACATAAATGAATTTTATTTTTTTACACTATACCAGTGATTCCCAAAGTGGTCCTGGTGGATCTCTAAGGGTTCACGGAGACTCGACGGGGGTCTACGTTGGCGTGACTAAAAAATGGGGATGGTTCACGAGTCGTAAGCGGAGGTCCACGAATCCATAGTTAAAGTATCGGATATTCGCCAAAAGTACCAGATACTAAATGATTCGAGTACATAAATAATGCTTCTTTAAGAAAACCGAGAAGTTAATGAAATATTTCAAATTCCTATACCATTTTGAAAATTCGATGACGGGGGGGGGGGAGGGGAAGTAGAAATTTAAACACGTAATATTTTTTAGGTATCCGGTATTGACATAAACAATAGTCGGTACAAATACCAGTTACATTGTAGAAAAGGAAATGTGAGAAAATATTCTGGAAGAAAACCGAAGAATTTTTGAAATATTTCAAACTCCTATACCATCTCGAAAATTTAGCGACGGGGGGGGGGTAGAAATGCATGGGGTCCATCAGAACCATCAGAACCAGCAAAATTTTGAAAGTGATCTATGAGAAAAAAGGTTTGGGAACCTCTGCACTATACAATGACACACTTGGACAATTACGGGAGTTTGTAAAGAGATTAAAAATATTAATCATTCATTGAATCTTCAGCTATAAGAAGTTCGCTGGGTCAGCTAGTAATTGAATATTGAGAAATGTAAAATCGAATACTTCCGAGATAAAGAGTTTTTTTTTATTTTTTATACTTGCCATAGGGTACCAATCTACGTTCCTCTTTATTCTACTTAGTCGAATAGCTCATCTCTTCTCAAACCGTATGGATGCATATCATACCCTGTCTTTGTTCCATGATAAATTTATTATTATCATTATTTTTAAAGCAACATTTTTTATACCACTTCGATTTACTTTAATAATATCTTGACCAAAATTTTTGTCAATTTTATACTTAATTTCATAATATTACTAGTTGACCCAGCGAACTTCGTACCGCCTAACAATCAATGAGTGATTAATATTATTTTTAATCTCTTTACAAACTCCCGAGGTTCCTAAACATTTTTTCTCATAGACTACTTTTAAAGATTTGCTGGTTCCGGTGGACCCCCTCTATTTCTACCCTCCCCCGTCGCTAAATTTTCGAAATGGTATAGGATTTTAAAATAATCCAAAAACTCCTCGGTTTCCTTACAGAATATTTTCTCACAGTAGGTACCTTTTTCTACAGTATACCGGGTATTTGTACCGACAATTGTTTATGTCAATATCTGGTGTTTTTACCGAATATCCGATACTTTAAATATGTATGGATTCGTGGACCCCCACTTACGACTCGTGCACCCCCATTTTTAGTCACGCCATCGAAGACCCCCGTGGATCTCTGGGGATCCACCTGGACCACTTTGGAAATCACTGGTAAAGTGTTAAAAAAATAAAATTCACTTATGTTTAACAATTATATTTAACTCAAATTTGTTTGTAAATTATCTGCTGTACGTAATATAATATGTAGGTACTAATTTATTTTTTTAGGTTGAAATCTACTCATTCATTTTAAATTTATACAAAATCTTTCCATGATTTTTTCAAAATTGAAATTTCAGAACCACAGATGTTAAATTGTATGGAAAAGGATTCTAATTTGAAAATGTATTAAAAAATCATTCTATTAATAGGCCAATCTATGAAAAATCTTCATCGTTGATTTTGTATAATTATCCATATTGTTTGTGTGACAGCGGAACTGTCATACAAACGACATTTTCATACAAAAATACAATCCAAATTTCCGATGATTCCGTTAGATTTTCCAAAAATTTTCTTTCATATAAACAGTCTCCTGATAATTAAGAACACAACAAAAAAACAATAAGCCAAGTTGGTTCAGCCGTTCTCATGTTATGAAGTGACATACATGGTCAATCCATTTTTATTTATAAGATAACTGATTAATGTTAAACTGTTTGTTCAACTTCGGGTTTTTTACTATTCTAATTGATTTCTGTCTTTTCTGTCTTACCGAAATGCCCTAGAAATCTACCGATTTTTACCATTTGTCGGCTGGTAAGTATAATCGGTAGATAAGTACCGGGTATTCAGTAAAAGTACCGGATACTCATGGATTCGAGCAAATATTCTTTAAGAAAACCGAGGAGTTTTTGAAATATTCCAAATTCCTATACCATTTTCAAAATTTGGCGACGGGGGGTAGAAAATTCGTGAAAAGAAAAGTACCCGATATTGATCATCGTCGGTACAAATACCCCATATACCGATTTTGGGTACAAAATATACCATTTATACCGATTTTAGCGGATAGTTCTACCGATATTGGACAATGTCGTTCGAGAACACTGCATTCATGAATAAATAGATCGCATTGATTGATATTTCCCGCACGGTGCTAGCCCCCCGAGGAGACGTTTATTTTGCTATTATTATTAAGTACCTACTTATGCACTTAATTATTTTTTTCGATTTATTAAAGCTTTGTTTATATTAAAAGTTTGAAGTTACATTTAAGCATTTGATGCATTCTTATTTTCATGGAACGAGACACGCGATATCTTATTATATTGAAAAAAAATTGATACCTACTCAGGCTCAAAAAAGTTCGCCAGCCCTGACTTATTAAAGTCCGTAGGTAAATGCACCTCATCAGTAGAAACAAAAAAATTATACTTTTACTCTTATACGACACATAGTTTAACATTCAATGAAACTTGTGCGCGGTAGAGCTATTATGTAGCTGGGCCATAAATCATAATAGAAACAGTCTATATAGTATATACCTTATGCGTCTGAGTAATTATCACTTTTTTCTATTGCGTATTTATTTCAAATTGAATTTAAACTGTGATAGGTTCTGAAATTATATTTCTCAATAACACCGACAGGTAGAGGAAAATCTATACTACACGCTCGCGTAAAAAACTTGAAAACGACCATATGTATGACATTGCCTTTATTTATTTCTTTATGCAATAAACGGCTGAAACAGCCTTTACAAATATAATAAAAAATAAAAAAAAACAGTGAAGTCAAAACAATGCATATCAGATAATGAAAACAATATAAAAATAACATATTACCAAATAATTTTAATAAGGTAAGTACAAGTAACAACGGTTCTAAACAAAAGCATATAAACATTAATATCCAGGAGATAAATACAGAAGTCAGGATATTGATGACAGCCTTCAAATAAATTACATTTAATGCGTCAGACACCGAATATTATGTTACAAGTAATATCACGCCAACCTTGGGACTTGCGTATTGCGACATTGCCAAATCTTCGGAATGCTTAAAGATATAAAAGTAAATAAAATATACATTGCGGACGCCGTAATATCGTGTGTATGAAAATGATATACGCTAAAAATATACACCCCGTATATAAGGGGGCGCCTCTTCAGAAAAATGTTCGAACCCTCAATATACGAAAATCGTATATCATTTTCAAAAATCCGTCTTGGGGAGTCCCTCTAAAAATAGCAAAAACTATATTAGCACTGTATAGGGGGTGGTTTAACGTAGTAAAAATTAGGGCGTCCATATACGGACGCCCTAATTCAAAAGACGCTCTAATGATAGCAAATCAACAATGTATGGGGCCCGTAAAGGTAGTGGGATGTATATATATATATATATATATATATATATATATATATATGAATGACTGTGTGATCAAATTTTCATCGGAAATGCATGTACAACATGCATTCCATTAATGAAAGATCACTTGATTTTACGCAGGAGATAGTATGAGGTGAAGGTTTTACTCCATTTCACTGCGTACAGTCGGGCAGAGACTTGGCTCTTGCCTTTGCATATGGGACGAGACATGGCCCGTCAAAAAAGCACCCGTGCAAAGGCAAGAGCCAAGTCTCTGCCCGACTGTACGCAGTGAAATGGAGTAAAACCTTCACCTCATATATATATATATATATATATATAAAGTTAGAAAAAAGGTTAATCTTTCAGAGATCAGCTATCATCCAATACCATGCGTCACAATATATTTAAAAAACATATGTACCGAACATTCCGGTCATCTCAACATGCCTACATATATACAGTCTCGCTCGCTCACTCAATCATCACACAAGCACAAAAACACAAATCAATAATAATAATAAAAATAAAAAAAATCAAGGGGAAAGGAAAAAAAGGGGGGGGGGTATTAATTTAATATTATAATAATGAGCAATTGCAACTGCTCATGTGGAAAACTTTTGAAAGCGTAATATTGATTTTAGTATTTTTAAGTTGTCAACCCCTGTTGAGAAAAGTTTGCGAAAATCAATTTGTTCAGGTAAAAGCGTTTAATGGAAAGCGTTTCACGAACCCTGAAAATTAATATTAGGTAAGTTTTTGATAAGGTGTCGTTAATATTACATCCCTTTTCAATAGGCGTCATCAAATATAAACTGGAATTCTGAATTCTGAGAGGAATTGAATGGAGACAGTTTTAAAAGAGGGCTGAAAACACACCTTTTTGCCGGGAGTTTCAGGTGATGGATACGATATACGGCGCCCTTGAGGTCATGTTATGAGTAAACGGCGCTTTACAAAATATATATATATATATATATATATATAATTCTATTCTATCTTTAAAGACCATCCACTCGTTTGCGAGTGATCAGGATGAACTGGAATTTTTACATTAAGGCACATATCCTGTGGAGCACCGGGTAAAGAATTGGTCTCCCACTCTTCTCTGTAAGTTTTCGAGTATCCTGTAAAAGGCAGGGGTTGGTAAAAATTAAGACATTATATATCTTAAATTCAGCGATGAGGTTTTCCACCCATCCTGAATGTCTTGATTTTATGTTGGCACGAAGAGGACAGCTTGCATGTTTATTTTGTGCAGCAGGTTTGCTGGCTACCCCACTTGTGGAATATGTCTTGATGGTATAGTATAATAATATTTTTACATTTTTAAAGGAATTTTCCATACCAAACACAGATATAATATTTTTAGTTATGTTTTCATCTTGATATGTTTTATGTGAAATAAGAGTAACTGTAATGTATGTAAAAATTGTTTTTAAGTGTTTTAACACTGTGTTAAGCGAAAGCTGTTTATTGCTTAAACAAATGTGAAAGCATTTTATTCATTTATACTGTAAAATCAAACAATACTGTTTAAAATATTTTTTTGAAATTGAAAAAAAAATGTGAAAGGTCATTATAAGAAACTTAAAATAAGAAAAGCATTGGTCATATAAAATTGAAAATAAATAACTACTATTACTATTACTACTATACCATTACGGCATATAACACAATTACGGTAGCCAGCGGTTGAATTGCTGTTTTCTTTGTGCTTATAAAAAATACATCTCATCGCTGAATTGTAGATGTTAATTATCTTATACAGTAGGTTTTATGAACACCTGCCTTTTACATAAATAACACTCGAATCTATTTGAACATCCCTCGATAATATACGAGTATATTATACTTGCTAATATTTTGTATGAAATACGGCGCAGAGTTCCAAGAATATTAATAGGATATGTACACACCAGAGGCGTGCACGCCATACATGCAATAAAACACCGCATGCTTGAAGATATAATCTATAATTTACGAAAAAAATAAAAACAAAAAATGAGATTGCATATTACAATTGATTCAAACTTGACGCCAAACGTATATGTTGCAAACTTCGTTGTAATTAAAAGCATAGAGAAAATAAATTAGTCTTTAAGTGAATTGGAATGAATTTGAATTTATCGCCAATTGCACCTGTTACATACTTCAATTCAGTCTTTGGCATAGAGAAATTCTGATGACCCTTGAAACCATTTTTTTGCTCTTTTTCCTCTGATGGCATTTTATGTAGCATTTGTGTTCTCTGTCATGCTAGTTAGTGATAAAAATGATAGTTAATGATATTAACACACATAATTGGGTACGTAGATGTAGTGGTAAAAGTTTTATAGGTAGGTACTCTGCAAAACGCGCCGCATTCTCCCATGATTTGTATGTATTAGTGCACGCTTTAGATGCATGTTCTCATAGACAATAATATTTTACGATGCACGCAGGTATTGGTCTTCAGTCAAACATTTTTTTTAATAAATTGAAATTGTTATCCAATATCCATATAACTGGGATTTAAAAGAAATGGTGCAAATTTTTGCCAACAATTATTTAGCTTGTTTAGTAAATATAGTATGTTGTCTGAGTATAAATTGTTAAATTGCATGCCCAATTAAAAAGCCTTGTCCCGCCACTGATACACACGTAGTAACAGCTACTTTATACATACAAAAGTTTACTTTAAAAAGTACCTACAACCTACGGTACTCTTCCTACATAGGTATGAATGTAGCTCGATATGGTAATGTAATTCTAGGATCTCAAGGCCAATGGTTTAGCACCCCATACATTTTATAAGTAAGTTTTTATTCTCTTGACTATGAAACTACTCCATCTTGAAGGCATTCAGATTTCAGAGAATATTTGGATTTATCATAAACTCAAATACCTCCTTTTAATAATTCATTAGAAATTATTCATAATTGTGTCATTGCACACGTAGTAGAATTCCATACTTAGGTAAAATGAAACAGGTGTTTCTTTCTTCTTTAAACTATTGATCGTGGTATAGTAGTAGTAGATATCTATATTGTTGTTGAATACACTATAAACAAACATTTTAATAATTTGAGATAAACTTCCACCAAGTAGCCGTTGGTCGATAACATTAATTACTTAAAATTTTTTAAATTTCATTAAGACATTGCTAGAAAAAATACGTTTATTTTTAATAAGGCATTTTTTGTTGTAAATAATAAATAAATTTTTAGAATGAAAAAAATGTGTAATGGATATTCATAAAACCAGCGATTTTCAAATTATTTCCATGACAATCGTTAATATTTTTTGACAGTTTATCAACAGTGGCCCTCAAATATTTCAACGAGTAAGGTAAAATATATTTTAAAATATAAAAATAAATGTGATGTTAACGGGAATTTGACCGGATAATTTGATACCGGATATTCGGTTGATCCTTAAACGGATAAACGGACATCTAATCGTTGTTGTAATATTTGCTCGGTAAAGAGCGAGTAATCTTATGGTGGTATGTATTTATTTATTTTATTCTTCATTTTATCTTGGTTACAATATTTCAAATCAATACCAAGTATAAAGTTATGCAATTCAATGCAATTCAGAGGGCTAGTTTATCGCTGGAATGCGATGTCTTCCAACTAACCCTCAGTAAACATTATAAGTAAGCTTTGTATTATCAGTAATTAGTATACATTTGACGGCCGGTGTGGTGCGGAGGTAACGCTCTTGCTTTTGAGTCACGAGGTCCCGGGTTCGATTCCAGACCAGGGCAAAATGAAAAATAACCTTTTTCAAATTGTCCTGGCTCTGCGTGTTACATGTATAAATGTGTTAAGTGCATTGTATATAATATGTGTATCACCGCGTTAGAACTCATAATACAAGATTCATATCTTAGTTTGGGACTAGCTCGACCTGTGTGAATTTTCTATGTATGTTATGTTACCCATGATTGCAAAAAATCAATCAAAAGATAATCTTCAAACGTCACCGTTTCTCTATTTAAAAATAAACAGTAATAAAATCTACATAAAAATGAGTTTTATTTCACGAAAATTTCAAATACAATAAAAAATAAATAAAACAAAAACATTGAAGGCATAACATTCTTATAGCACTCGTCAATGTGTTCTTTTTATAGTGACAAGGAGGACGACATGTTTGTATATTACGTCCGGTTGGTACCATCCATTTCATCATGGCATCACTCATCACAAATGGGGTAGTCAGCGGTTTAAATAAATGCTGTTTTCTTCGTCCTAATAAAAAAACAAAACATTCACTCATCGCTTTAAGTCTTAAATGGCTACAGATAATAATAATGAGGAGATGGAAGAGTTTCCGAATATTCATTTCATCCCTTAAATGACAATATTAATAATAATAATAATAAAATATGGGAGAAGACACCCTGAAAATGATATTCCTGAGTGTTGATGTATTTTTATTGGTTAGAGATGAAGATAAACACTTGAAAAGGGTTGGTGTAGGAATGAGGTTGACAAGTTTTAAGAGTGCTTTTGAGAATATTGGACGTTGAACGAGTGCTTCTAAAACTGTGGAAAATTTGAAAATAAAATAATTAATTTAAAAAAAATCCGTTGAATTTCATTGTTTTTTGTTTTGATGGTTTTCATTGAGGATGGGAGGTAAATACTAAGAATTCTAGAATGGAGATTGTAGGGAGGCAGAAAAAAAAGGCAACTCAAAAAACAAATGAGTTTTAATGAGTTAAATCCCAAATTATAGGAATAGTGTGGGTTTGCGTTGCGCAAGATAAAAAAAAACTTAGAAAGGTTTTTAAGAGATCTTTATCCATTTAATGGAAAGATAAAGGCTACAAGTAAGTAATTTTGTTTTCATGAATAAAAGAATTTAGCAAAAAAATATTGTTATTATGAGAACACAAAAACAATTTGGAGTCTCCGGTTAAGAATAGGTCTCCCAATTTTTTCTGCAAGTTTTCGAGTGTCCTGTAAAAGAGAAGTAAAACATCGCGTATAAGATATGCGATATTTAAAGTTTAGCGACGAAGCATTCCACCTATTTTGATTGTCTTTATTCTTTTGGGACAGAGAGGACAACTCGCATGCTTATTACATGCAGTTAGTGAACTGGCTACCCTATTTGTGGGATAAGCCGTGATGGTATAGCAATAGGTATTAGTAGCAAAAACAATAAAAAAAATATTACTACTGATCTACGTTTAGAACACCATCACGGCCTATCCCACAAGCGGGGTAGCCAGCAGACTAGTAATAAATATACAAGCTATCCTCTCCATGCCAACAAAAAATATCACATTCGGGATGAGTGGCAAACTTCATTCCTGAGTTTAAGATATTAAATGTCTTTGTTTACGTTTTCAATTTAGATGATGGCTCAAATGCTGGTGCACAATACCATTCTGGTACCGTCACTTACGTATGCAAGCGAGACATGGACGTGGCTGAAGAAGGACGAAAGTGGAATAAATGCAGTGGAGATGCGATCGTTGAGAAGAATGGTTGGTAAAACGCTGCGTGATAGAGTGAAGAATGAGGATATTAGAAGAATGAGCGGATGCAAGAAGAGTGTTGTGGACAGAATGCGCGTGAATAAACTACGGTGGTTTGGACACGTTGAACGAATGAACGAAGTAAGAATGACAAAGAGGATATACTTGTCTGAAAGAAAGGGTGTGAGGAAGCGCGGACGTCCGAGAACCACGTGGCTTGATCACGTGGATCAAATTCTCAAGGACGGCCGCGTGTTGAGTAAGAGGAATCGACGTGCGTGTATGAGAAACTGTATGAATGTGGAGGAAGCGAAGGAAGTGTGTAAAGATAGATCTGTTTGGCGTTCCGTTCTCTCTGCCTACCCCACTTGGGATACGGCGTGAGGGTATAGTAGTATAGTATAGAATAGTATGTATTCTAATTGTGGGAGATGCCTTGTGGTATAAATTAAAGCTTAATTTTCTTTCTCAATTCCCAAAAAGTAAGAAATACTATTATATAATTAGGAAGGTATGTATATATTTTCCTCAAAAGAGTTCCCCTCACACTTTTTAAAATCAGAAGCCGTACTAAACTAAAATTTAAACTAATAACGTAATTCAATACTTGTACTTACAAGAAGATTCCATACAAAGCGTTCTAAAATACGAAATATAAAAAAGTATGAAAATAGCCTATATTTACATATAAATTCTCAGTTAGACAACATTACAGTTAGAATATTACTCCACAGACACCTCATCCTTTAAGTAGGAAACAGAAAAAGTATTCCGATGCTTACGAATCGGCTTAGGCTGGACTATGTGCACTTTAGGTTTATCAATACCACCTATTTCTGTTTCAAACCACTATGTTCGACATTTGTTGAGTATACATGTCAAATAACAGCAAGCATCTTTATGATTGTGTTCAAGGCTTTAGACAATTTATCGTTGATTGCCAACCAGAAACACTGAAAGGCGCCAGAGCCCGATAATGTTTTTTTATTTTCTGTTGAGTAATTAATATTCTTAATATCTTCACATCCGCAGATGTAAAAATCCAGAAAAATGCTAAATAATTCTTGAATTATTACATTTTAAATAAATAAAAAAAATATTACATAAGATGCATATGACATGCTTTGGAAAAAAACGATTTATGTAAAATTTATAATTAGAATCAAATTCAAATTCAAATTCAATCATTTTGCTCTTTTCTCTGTAAAATGCTTTTTGTGCTTGAATATGTTGAATATTATATAATTCGAATGGGCGCCGCCAGAGCGCACATGATTCGTTTTTTTCCATTTTAGAGTAAGTTGCGTGTCTTTTCTATCGTAAAATATGTTTTTTTGTTCCTAATTAGTAATTAGCCTAGAATTTAAAACTAATAATAATATTATATTTCTTATTAATTTTATGTATTTCTTACGCAGCTCGCCTCGATACAGGGAAACCTAGTGAGGCTGTTGCAACATTATTGTATCCATATTGGTGATGTATTGTCTTTGGTTTTGTATGTACATATATTGACTGAATAAAGTATTAATTCAAGATTCGAATGGCATTTCACCAATAAAGAGAGATAAAAAAATACAATGGACTGCCAATCAATTAGGGCCGGTCCATGAAATGTAATCAAAACTCTGTTGAAACTAGAACTAAACAATATTCGTCCCTAGAATTATAATCATAATAATGTCTAACTCTATGAAACAATTGTGGTTTTATTACACAATGCGTATGTTATTATAGAGTTACAACTCAATTACAAATCAAATAACTGGGTACTTACCCACTTAACAACGGCGCACATTCGTCATAGCCCATAATAATAATATCATAGAACAAAACGTTCCAAATTTGAAATCATAATAACAATTGAGAATCAATTTTGATAATCGATTGTTTTCAAGTTGTGGAAACATTTGAATATGATTCTATAGAAAATTATTATTATTATTACTGAATGTATAATGGGTACCTAACTATGTATATATATCTATACGGGTACCTATGTAGTATGTACATGGGTACCTATTACTTGCCCATACCAATACAAGCAATAATGGATGGTTTATTTTATATGTAGGCATTAAAATAAATTCGTTTTACGAATTCGGTCATTGGTATATATAAAACGGCTTCAATTTGAACCAAGAATTAAAAAAAAATAAAGATTGTTTTATAGTGAAAATTATCATTGATTTACTAAGTTTAATGCAAAAAAATAAATTTGAAGGCAGAGAATCAAAGGACTAAAAGAAAGAACAGTCGGTCTTCATCGCCTACAATTTCTGAAGCAATAGATCAATGAACTATCTATTCCATGATCCAATTTCTCACAAATGGGCTGTCTATAATGATCATATAAATAATTCTCTTGATGTCAAAAAATAAGTAATATCAATAATCTAACATATAAAATATGATAAAATTCGGTCTTTGTCTTATGGTCAAAGTTCGATTTTGAGAAACTTTCACGACTTATTTATAATATTATTATTGATCAAATTTCTAGACTTTTCAAGGTTTTCTGTACAACGCCCCATATTGTGTTACTCCCTACTACAACTCACGGATGGGTACCATAGAGAACAGACCATATCACATATATTACATGCCTGCGTATCACCTAAGCATTACATTATTCACATATACATGCATAATGTAATGCAAAAAATGTTCAACTCACCAAAAATTTCGTTATTTCATTCATACCATCACGGCACTGCTCCACAAGTGGGGTTGCCAGTAGACAAACTGCACGTAATACACGTGCGGGTTGTCCTCTCCGTTGCAGAAATAAAAAAAAAACTGACATTCAGAATGGATGGCATAACTCGTCCCTGGTGAATTTGAGATGCTAAATGTTTTAAAAGTCTAATTTTTTATTGTATATTGGGTACAATACATATAATTTTATACAAAAATTCATTTAAATTAGGTATTATCAATATACAGAGGGCGAGTTTATCGCAGAGGCGCGATCTCTTCCAGCTGATGTTTTACGAATGAATGTCTGACTTTAACAGGGCACTCGAAAACTTACTTCAATAATGGTTGTAAAGTACTTGGAATAATTTTGTGAAAGTTCATTTTAATAGAATTAATTTAAAAAAAAGAAGATATATCTGGGTTTTGTTATTTATTTATCCATTTATTATTTAAAATAAAACATTATTTATCCATTTATTATTTAAAATAAAACATATTAGTTTCAAATAAAAGCTCACTGATGATGGGTGTCTACTCGAAAGGCCTCTTAGTCAAATACAAAGGATTTTTTTAAGTCTTAAACATCTCTGGTAAATTTAGAATTTTTGCAGGTATTGAATGTAGGTATATTTTGCTAACGCAATATTCTGTAATTGTAAAAATGAAATAAATAAATAAAGAGACGGAGACATATTCTTTTGCCAAGGACTCCACGAAGAGATATGATCTAAAATAATTAGCATAGGAAGCTCTTTTTTTAAGTTTGGTAGATTTCGCATAATTAATTACATACAGACTTGAGTAATTATATATTGTTGGGCGTGTGTATATGAATTATAATTTGAGGTACATATCTCATACATTTTATACACGTATTGAAGGAAAATATGTACAGACTGTGATTCAGTAGATATAATAATATTGTTTACAAATTGTTGGAAAGGAAACATATTGAGTTTTTTTGATACCTACTGAGAATTTTATAAATAAGAGAATTATTAGATACTTAAATGAATATTTTCTGAACAAAATACAAATTGGATTTGTTTGCAAATGGTATTTTAGCAAATAAAATAAAGCAATATTTAATTAGAAAAAAATAAATGTTTGCTTTGTTGATTTTGCTATATAAATGATGATTTGCAATAAAAATACGATAAATAAATTGACATTGTATAATATTATCACAATGGCAACGCTCTTTGAGCCATTAGATTCCAGGCCAGGACAAAATTGTTCTGGATCTGTATAGTGCATTTTTTGTATGTATATCGTCGTGTTAGTACCCATAATACAAGATACATATCTTAGTTTGGGACTAACTCAATATGTGTAAATTGTCTATACATATTTTGTCGAATTATGATATCAGTATTCGTGGGGTCCTCGGGGAAGAATAGGTCTTCCAACTTTTTTCTTTTAAGTTTTCAAATGTCATGTAAAAGGTAGGTATTTTCAAAAGACGGCGCCTCACACTCCTCACAATACAAGGACGAAGAAGACCAGGAAGACCCAAACTGCGATGGATGGACTCCGTCAGCGCCGATGCATCCACACTGCAAATAACTAACTGGAAGACAAAAGCAAAGGATAGACGAGAGTGGAAGAGACTACTGGATTCAGTCAAGGCCAACCCAGTCGAGCTCACGATGATGATGATCATCATTTGTAAAAGACATTTCACACCTATAATTCAGCGATTAGGTACGGCTCCCATCCTGTATGTTTTTAACTTTTATTGGCACGCAAAGGATGATTTCTATGTTTTCTATATACAGTTAGTCTCTTGGCTTCTCCAGTTGTGAGATAGTATAAGTATAATAAAATAAAAATAAAGTTATTCGATTGCTCTACGAATTTAGAAGCACTCATTCCTAATGGAGGAGATCTTATCCAGCATGCTTACAGGTCTGTAGAAATACCACGTATGCGACTATAACGGCGTAATTGTGTAACGTGATTTTACTCCAAATGTGAAAACGAGTACTACGTTTATCTATTTATCTCTTGGTCTGGCCTTAAGGGGATATTTCAAATTATTATTATTATTTCCCAGTAGGTATTCATGAAAGGAAATAAAAATAATTGGAATGTTGTCAGGCTTCTAAAGAATAACGATAGTACAATGATTGTAATTCAGGCTCGTGTTTTTTACTAAGCTTTTTGATATTGTTATTATAAGCTCGCGTTTTAAGTCTTAAGACTCTATGATGTTGAAATAATTTTTTATACTTGTGTAAGCTAAGAAAAATAATTTGAATTTTTAGTCTACCATTTAGCACATAAATTTTCATTATTTGTACTAACGATCTTTTTTGGATTCTGAGTTTCATTACTCATTTAAATATGTCAGGAACGAGTCCTGAACGAGGCCTATAAGAGCATTGTATTTCCGTCCAAAAAGCTCCAGACGGTTTGTACGATTCGCTTCCACAATAACATATCGTTCTAATTATACCGATATCAGAGAGTATGGAATGTTATCAGAAAAGAGACTCAATTGACGAAGAACAGGCAATTCTGGATAGAAATGGTGACGAAAAAACAAAATACGCATTCAAGCTATAAAAATGGTAAGCAGTTAAAAATACTGATTTACAATTTTACTACATTTTCTAAAAAAAGATCTGAAATACCAAGCTATAATGAAAGCACAGTAACTTGTCGATAAAGCTTTATGGGGTATACATAAATTTGAAGCTTAACGTAGCAACAAATTGTAATTTTATCACACCCATGTGTGTGTGTGTGTGTGTGTTTGTAAGGGACATATTTCACCAGTGCCATGTTACCGGGATACTCGCATGGTCACCCTTAACAGAAATTTATGAAGAGGAAAAAATTGATAAAAGTGGGTTCACATAAGACACTTTCCATTTTAAAATTGACTGAATGACAAATTCGTTAAAAGTATTCAGAATCACATAATGTTTTAATATTTGAAATTTCAATGTTTTCTTGCATGTAGTTAGCTGTTTATCGTTCGTCTGTTATCTCGTTATTGTGCATTTAATAAATATTAAAAAACTTGTACAAATACAAGTTTGGTTTAAAATTTTTACCGACAGCATCAAACAAATCCTTTTTCTAAACAAGTATATTATTTATTTAATTTTAATTAATTTATTTAGATGAACACACGGCGTTAGCCTTTTACATGTTAAACAAGCAGTATGATAAACAACAAGCACAAACAGACGCAATAATCAAAAATACATTTTTGTATAAATAGAGTAATTAGTTAATAAGTAACAGTCAAAAAAATCAATAAATAGCGCAAAACAAAAGAAGTCAATAGGAAACAACATGTCTACGATAAATAAATTACATTAATTATGTCAGTCCAAATAAGCATGAGTATGTCAAAGAAATAAAACAACAATTCTGAACAAATAAAATCAAAGATAATATGCTATTAGGATAATTGCAATGTCTTATTGTCATATTATGTACATTTCACGATGAATGTCACAAATCTGTTTCATATTTTTAAAATAAAATAAATGACAAATGTAAACGTGACATTAGGTACTACGTTTACGTTTTAGTTGAGTCTAGTGATGGGCGATAGTATCATATTTTACAATCGAAATAATCGAAGTCGTTCACAATTCACAATCGATATAAATAATCGACTTCGCTTGTAAAAAATAATCGATATATCGAAGTAGTATCGATTATTTGTAGCGCGATATGAATAACACAAACATCGATTATTTTGAAGTCGGTTATTTTCGTATTATATTCGGAAAAACGAAGTACAAAACTATCGTCAACGATTCAACGAAACGTACGCATCTATTCCCCTCTCACTTCCTCACGCTTTATTTCAGTTTGTTTTTATGCGTTGAAGGATGCGGTTGTGAGATGTGAATGCTCACGTTCTCATATTGATATTGCCTACAAAATTGTTCAGGTAACTACGCGAGTAGTGTCTCTCTTTTTACTAAGAGATCTTCTACTTGTAGACAGCTTAATAGTAAAACCTAGTAACGCTCTTTAAAAGATATTACATATAATCTAACGAAGAAATTTATTAATCAAGTAAAGCAAAGTATTTTCGGAGAATAAGCAGACAATGTACCTACTTCTACTCGTCAACTTATTTGTACGTGAACTACTTAAATACCTTACCGTACAATAAATAGACATCACTTACATCTGCTAAACAATAAAAATATGTAGGTATAGTAATTTTGTATTTATTATAATTAATACTTGTATTTGTTGCTATCCACTCATTTTCATTAGCTTAGTAATATAGCGGAAATTATATTTCAATCCATGTTCGGGAGTATTTTAGGACCTAGGTTATATGATTTTATATTATGAAACATTGTAATGCATGTATTTTTTTATGTAATTATTGTTCCTTATTAAAATAAAAATACGTATTGAATGTATACCTTTTATGTAATTGTTTGTAATCAATGTACAGTTAAGAATGAATGAATAAATAAATAAAAATAAAATCTTCCACAAAATTTTATCTTAGAAGTTTAAATTATTCCTAAATTATTATTTTCTGGCAGTTACTTGGTTTTCCTATTAGGTTATAAAAATTGCAAGGAATGGAGCGATCCGATCACTAATCATTTGACTGACTGCATCATCGTTGTGGTGTTGTCCGGCACGACGTCGTGTATGAATATAATATTGTATTATACTTATAGGTAGGTAGGTACCTAAATGCATATTGGCCATGGTTCATCCGTATAATATATCCAACTATACTTTTAGCAGCAAGTATCAACTTGTATTGAAATCGAATTCTAAGAACCGACTAACACGAGTCGAAGTCGAATTATTGAAGGGGTAGATCAAAAGTCGAACATTTATAATCGACTTGTGCAAGTCGATATATTATATCGATGTTATAATCCACTTATAATAATCGATGTTATAATCGACTTACAATAATCGATATAATAATCGATTAAAATAATCGACTTGCTCCGATACTATCGAATAATCGCATTGTTCTGAACTATCGATATAATCGAATCGTATATCGATATATCGCCCATCACTAGTTGAGTCAATGAAAAAATATATGAAGCTTAATATCATTAAGCTGAATCGCGTGAAGAAGGGAACAAGGATGACAAATGTACTAACTTGTGTATAATAGAAATGAGCCGACATTGCCGGTCATCAAATAGCCGATTAGTCGGCCGACTAATCAGCAATGCCAATCACGTCAAGTTCAAATACGTTCAAAAACTTTTGTTTTCTTCATTTGTCATATCATTTGTTACGTTTTTGCATCCTGACATGTTTTTTTTTTAGTTTTTCAAATCTCAATTCCTGCATTGTTCTTAGAATTTGATTTGAAAAAATATGTACCTATAGCAAAAAACTTTTAGCAAGTATTGGCGATTTATCAATATTACATATATTTCAAATTTTCCCGCAGTTCCGATAAGTCGGCATCTTTTGCCGACTGTAAATTACTATTACTACTACTTCTTTACCATCACGACACATCCCACAAGTGAGGTAGCCAGCAGACCAGCTGAATGTGATAAACATGCGAGCTGTCCTCTGCGGCTGTAAATGTGATCGGATTATCGGTTTTCCCGATTTATCGGCGACTAGTCGTCCCATCTTTTAAAAGAATATTCATGGATGACAGAATGGCCAACAAGGTTGGTTAGTATCTATCTACTCACATAAAAGCAACTTGTTGATTTTCAAGTATAACGTAAATTATTACACTTTAAATCATGAAGGAATTTTATGACCATATGTTAGTCTTTTATATTGAAATTCCGCAGGGTTTTTGATTTAACGACTGAACTTCACGCGATTATAATTATGAATGACTTTGCTTCGGCGCCGTTTAACAATCATTGGATCATCTCAAGGGCGCCGAATACGTAGTTTACTTGCTACCTTACTTGTGAGAGTTACTTTGATTGTATAGATAAATATATAGGATTTGTACAAGCATATCACATTATTTTTTTTTTATTATTTTTTATTTTATTTTTCTTTTAGATACAACAGCATTTACAATAGGAATAAGTAATTTACATGTTCAATATTTGATTAACATCGCCAATTATAGTATCTTAAATATATTCATTATTATGTAGTACAAAAAAATTCATTGCCCTTCGAAGTTTTTCGTGAGAACATAATGTGGAAACGGTTCTTTTTCATAAAGAGCGATTCTGCGCCAAATTCGCAACGTTCTGATATTAATATTAAAGGAACAGTATTTCATGAAAACTTATTGTCCAGAGAGTTGGTAATAAATCCAAATACACCTCAAATGCCTTCGGTGCTTTTGTCGCGAAAGTGAATGGCAGTGGAGAGATTCGAACTCGTGATCTCTCGATTGAATTACCGAGCCATACCTTATCGATCATATAATTTTACAGGTTTGCAGCAATTAACATAAAAAGGTAATATTTTCTATAAAATCGGGTAGTTTTTAGAATTCTTTCACATTAGGAAGATTTCAAAATATTTATCTACCAATTTTATGAAGTTAGGTGCTAAAAACAAAAAGTTTTCCTGCGTTAAAAAGAGATACCTAATGGAAAAATCTTGACGGAATTATCACAGACACGACCGCGAACGGATATTCGGTTTATGATCTTGCCGAATGTCTGTTATTCGGTAAAATCAGTACCCTCTACATCTTTTATTGTTACTATTATCCGATTAATACATATCTATTATTTTGTATTATCGAAAGCGTTTGGTAGGGCTTGTTATGGTAATTGTTATGGGACAAAATCGAGTACTTTTTGTTCTGTACAACAATAGAAATGTTTTAGGTAATTGTTTTTAATTATTATAGTTGTCCATAATTGGCATTTTGTTTAAGTTTAGTGTACAGTTTTTATTGTTATATCTTTTATTCCATTTATTAATGCCTATTGATTTTCTGAGTGCCCTGAAAAAGGCGGGTGATTGTTGTTGATTGTAACTTGACGATAAGACAATTAATATATGAAAAATCAGAGAATGAGCCGATACGAGAAGAGTATCGTGGATAGAATGCGTGTAAACATATTGCGATGGTTTGGACATGTGGAGTGAATAGGCGATGATAGGATGATAAAGAGGTTGTATTTATCTATAAGAGGGAGTCTGAGAAAGTTCGGACGTCCTAGAACTACGTGGTTTGACCACGTGGATCATATTCTCAAGGAAGGCATCGTGTTGAGTAAGAGAAATCGGCGCGCACGATTGAGAAACTGAATGAATGTAGAGGAAACTAAAGAAGTATGGAAGGATAGATCAATATGGCATTCCGTTCTCTCTGCTTTCCCCACATTAGACACGGCATAAGGACATAGATAGATACATAACCATAGATGTTGAAAAGTGTATTTAAGCGGCAGTCTATCTCTCACTTACATCTTGGATTAAGAACGTTGCGATAGGTTGAAGTTTGCTGAATAAAAAAGAGAAAATTAGTGGAGATAAGGTGGACTTTGTAATGAGGGTCACCCTATGTTATCATGAAGTGTCTGATTTAGACCCGACATTTCATGATAACTGCTGTAACAATTATTTTTAATTCATTTGTCAATCTGTTTGAAAAAAAAAGTTTTGTATTTCTTCATGAATAATTCTGAAAATTTATTTTAGATCACGTGTAAGATATATTTTATCTCCTCGTGCAACAAATTGCTTTATGTGAAAAGCTCAGCTGAAAAGCTGAGAAGTATCGCATAAAAAGTTTTTTTTTTAAATTATTTGTAATAATTAAGTGAAATAATATTTATTCCTAATAAAACTTCATGAAAATATGATATTTTTTTGAACAAATAAATTAATTAAATACTTTAATTAATTAAATAATATATTTAGAAGTAGTACTGAAGCCAGTTTCAATAAAGGTGTTAAAAAGTATTCATAATTTTTTTATGATTTTTAAAGAAAATGGTTTATTTTTGTTTATTTAAACAAATAGATGATCATTTCCAAGCTTAACTTTATTCCTTCTTCGCTCTATTGATTTCCTTAATTTATTTATTTATTCTTTGTGAAAAGAATTATACAAAAACTTTGGAGCATATCCGAGTATTTACGTTCGATAAATTAAATACGAAGATCTTAATAGTATAGTTCAGGAAATATGTGCACGATCAGGATATTAAAAAATATTGTCAGAGCATTACGCAAGTTACGCTATGCAAGGAGCTTCTTTTCTTAAGTTTTCGTGTTTCCTGTAAAAAGCAGATGTTCGAAAAAAATAAAGACATTTTATATCTGAAATTCAACAGTGATCAAATTTGCCAACCATTCTGAATGCCTTAATTTTTAAGTGGCACAGAGAGGACAACTTGTATGTTTATTAAATACAGCTGGTCTGCTGGTTACCGCACTTATAGGATATGCCGTAATGGTATAGTAGTAGAAGTAAATGAATATTCTATTGCAAATGGTGCTCTATATTTTTTGCCATCTTCAAAAACAAAACGAAAGTTATAAATTTAAATGATAATAAAATATGATCAAGCATGCTTTTCCTCCACAGCAGACAAGTAGGAGGATAAGTTTTCGTATTAACTTCACACAAGTTTGCTATGTTGAATGGATGAAAACATTAAATATATGAGAAGAAATAGTACAGCTAATAGAAGTTGGTGTATAAATTATTATAGAAAATAGAGTATGTACTGAAATAGGTATATTCTATAAACATTTTCAAATTATAAACATTTTCGCATAAATATCCTACTCCATACTTACTAAGTAAGCACAGTAATTAAACTACCATTTTCATATTCTCAAATACTGCATAGTTATAACGAATTGTTAAGATATTAACATATTATTCAAACTTTGTTAACGAACCTCTTTCAAATTTAATAAAAAAAAGATTCACGTGAAGTTTTACAAATACCTTTTGAGAAAATGGGGTAGTCAGTTCTCTAATTACTGCCTGTAATGAACATGCAGATTGTCACCCCTAACCCATAAAAACATAATCTTCAAAAAGGGTGATCTCTCGTCGTAAACATTCGTGATGTTTTACAAACACCTCTATTTTACATGACATTCGAAAGCTTAAAAAAACTTGAAAGAACTTACGTTAATTCATTCACTGTGTCAGTTTCTTCACTCATCAACCTACGTTAAGTTTGCTGATTAAACTGATCACAACGTAAAACTTTAAATTGAGTGTCAATTTTAATTTGATTATTTAACCACCGACATATTATAACATAAACCAGAATTGTAGTACTAATTCTCTCAAAATTCAGGTTCCAAAATTAATGATGATTATATGAAGAGTTTTTCAGTAAAGTAATTATTAGAAATAATTAGAAACGAAGACATCAGACACCTAACAAAAGTCACAGATATTATGGATCGTGTTGCAAAGCTTAAGTGGCAATGGGCGGGTCATGTTGTGAGACGAAACGACGGTAGATGGACTCCTAGAATCCTCAAATGGCGACCATGGAGTAGCAAAAGAAGCATCGGCAGACCACAAAAGAGATGGACTGACGACATTACTCCAATCGCGGGAAGGAAATGGATACAGAGGGCACAGGACCGCAACGATTGGAAGAGTTTGGAAGAGGCCTTTATCCAGCAGTGGAGAGATGGCTGACTAAGAAGAAGAAGAAGAATTATTTAACTCTTGTTTTGCATCTTGTGCCTTAATGTGGCGTAATTATCACATTGTGAATTCCAGTTACATAAAAAAAAATCAAATTAATATCAACAAAATGCGTATTTGCTGCTTTACTCCATGATGTTAATATACCATTGCAGTTTCACTTCCCCTTCTTTTATATAAATGTATTGCACATCATACTTCTATTCGCAACAATAGACTATCTCACAAATTTTGCTTATTTAAGACTGAAAAGAAAATATTTACGAACCAATATCAATTTTTAATTGATTTTCTAGTCTATGATGTAAAACGTCTATGAGTTTAACTAATTGCGTCAAAATGACCAAGGAATACCGGATGGAGAAAGATAACCGTTTATCTAGTTTTAATCTGAGAGACACCAAATTTTCAACATACGTCCCAAACTTTGATGGACTATCGTAAAACTGTTAGATAAACTATTTATCTAGATCATAACATAGTTATTACTAGAGTTGAAAGAGTGTTGCTTGCAAAGTGTCAAAACACAATTTAACTGAATGCGATGAAAATTGAAAATAATGATATATTACTTGTGATAAAATTTTAGTAGTTTGTTAATAGAAAATCGAGTGTGGTGGTACCAATGTCGTACGAAGGAAGGAAGGTAATGGAAAAAGTTTTGTTTCATAAATTGATTTTCTCACTTTAACGAGTGTTGTTTCTAGAAGTTTTAAAAAATGGAATTGGGTTTATAATAAACTCAAAGTCACCACAAATACTCTAGAGATAGAAAAAGATTGTTCAAAATTCCAGTTTCTGTTATAACTTGCAACATAAACTGAAATGTCTGATGATGAAGTTATGAAGTTTCAAGACTTCTTCAAATATTTAAGATATGTTACCACGAAACCTAAATAGTTTCTTGAAAGTTGGACAGTGCGGGTTCAAAATGGGTGCTATGTCTATCAACTGAAATAACTGGGGGTCAAGATGTACGTTAGATTATATTTAATCTGGCGTAGTTTGGATTATGAACAATAGCCTGAAGAAGAGCTTTCATTTTTAATAAATAAAATAAAAATAAAAAATAAAATAATCTTTATTGTGGAATATACAAAGTAACACAAATGGCGGGTTTATTGCCTTTAGGCAATTTCTACCAACCAACCAAATAGGTTAATAGGTTAGAGAATAAAGAATCAACAAACATTTAACTTAATCTTACTTTTGCTATCCTTAATACTTTTTTGCTGAATTATAATATATATTTTTTGATATTGAACTATTAAAAGGGCAGTTCCACTCATAATTTTAAAGTTAATGTCGAAAACAGGTACAATTTTAGTCTGAAAATATGGCAACAAAGTTTACACATGGAAATTATTCTATGTTTAAAAGATGACAGTGTATATTCCGTGAACTATCAGTCAAGGAATTGATCTTCCACTCATTTATGTAGAAAACGTAAATTTTCAAATTTTACATCTTAAATTCAGCGATGATATTTGCCACTCATCCAGAATGTCTTAACTTTTTGTTGATGCGGAGAAAAGGTGTAGTAAAAACAGTAGTTAAAATATTTATAAGACAATCAAAACACTGTTATAATTTTCACCACATTTATTCAAACTCTAACGTTTTCGCCCACTTCAATGGGCATTCTCAAGAGTAAATGTGGTGAAAATTATAACAGTGTTTTGATTGTCTTATAAATATTGAATATGAATTTTCACAGTGTGAACACAAACACCCTTCAACAATTGAGTAGTTAAAATGATTGAAAATGTCTACAAAATATTCGAAAACTATGAAGTCCTTCTTAGCACTAATATCAGATTAATTGAATTGTTACACAACAAGAATTCAAATCAATAATAAAAATGTGAAAGACTATTGTTTTATTTATCCTCAAAACCTTTAATATAAAAGGAAAAAATAGAACAAAAAAAATTAAGAATAGTTTCATTATTTTTCGTGTACATATTGCGTAATGTTCTTCATTTTGTATAGAACTATCAATTTATTTGTTATTATTAAAGATTACTTCAAATACATAAACATCCTTTCTTTCATTTACGATCTGTTTAAGATTATAGTCAATTTATCTTTAGTTTTTGACATGGGTTATGCTACTAGAACAAGTAGTAGGTAGTTAGTTTGACAGGCGTAGAGTTGCCACATTACACAGACAGACTATAGAATTATACATTATAGAAATTTGAAGTAATTTTGCACATTGACAGAACTGTTTCAAATCTAAGGTGTGCTGATGATGTGTTTTTTATTTACTTTTGAAGTAATTATCAATGAAGATGGATGTATTTATTGTGTACCGACCGACCAATATAAGACCGTCCACAGCGGCTCATAATTATTATAATATGGTTGACGATACATGATAATAACACATCTTATTAATTTTAGTTTTTACCATTGTTTTCTGTTTGTCAGATACTTAACTTGTAATGAAGCTTCACTTTACTTTTGCCTGACGATGAGAGCGGAAGCTCTTGAAAGCCGGCTCGCAAAAATAAATAAAGTCAATAGTGGAATAACTACATATTGTGTTTCATTTTAAAAATTATTAATATGAACTTCCACCAAAAACCGTCGGTCGATAAATTAAACTTTATGAATACTATGATTTATTAAAACTAAAAAGCTGTAAGAGGAGAGAAGACGTAGTAAGATATCCCTGAAGATGACTCCCCGGCATTTCCAACAACTACGCGGCTGCAAATCCTCAAACATAGAAGAACAATTTTTTTAAAAAGGCACTGTTTAACCTTTTAGTAGCAAGCTATTCTCGTTCGAATATAATAATAATAGAACATAAAGTTATAATAGATTATTAAAAGTTTGTTCAAAATAGCGTTTACTATAATAATCTGTTTCATACAAAAACGTTCAAACTGTGCTTAAAATGAATATCCGTTAATAATAAGCTTCTCTATTCAACTTGCACCTCTGAGCATTAAATAGCTTTTAATTAAGAGGAAATTAAAGTTTTGATTAAAGTTCTATGAATATAAATATTATTATTATCTATGAACAAACGTTGCTGTCCTCTGTAGTTTGAAGAGGTTGAAAGTAACAATATAATATTACAACGGAATGAGAATGCTAAGAAAGGTGATAATTATGATATAACATTTATATATTCTCAGTAAGTGCTCTTTGTTGTTTTACTTCAGGTATTGTTTCACGTAATTAAAAAAAATGTATCATATTTTCAAAGAATCAACATACTAATGTTTCTTTCGAGAGTGCAGGGTAAGAACAAGGTTAATTCGATAATTCATTGCCTAATGAATCAGTTCTTCTCAGGATATTCCTAAAACTTTAGTCGTCGATAGCTTGGAGGCAGAGTCTAAGCCTCATGCTGAAAAGGTGCCCGGTTCTATCCCAGGTCCCGGCGAAATTTCCCTTTCACGACACAAGTTTTTAGCTTACTGTGAAAGGTGTGTAAAGTTGTATTTGGGTTTATAACAAAAACCCAGATAAATCTTAAAAAAAAACTTTTAATGTTGTTACCACAGAAACGGTGTATTGTGAAATTCGATCGACTCGATCTGGACTTGGGGTACTTTTGGATGGAAAAATAGTCCTATCATAGTAAAAATATGGCCTAATAAGCAGGTTGACTTATTAGATATCTTCACTTATATCAAACTAATCTTATGTATTTTTTTTAAGGTAATTATTTCTGTCGACACCATCAGGGATAATGTGTGTGGCGCTAGATGAACTAAGGTATCATAATTAGAATTCCCATAGTGTGTTCGTAATTACATCACAACATCATCCCCTAAAATGGGGTGCAGTTGTTGTTCTGTGAACTGTTCATAATATAGGTATGCAATGAACATAGGTATGACCTTTCCGTGACATCAAATGCGCGTAATCTCTTTAAGGATGTAAATAAAACCATGATGTCAACTAGACACAGATGGTCTATAAAACGAGGCGTATTGGTCACGATCCTCAGAATTGAGGAACCAACGGAGATGATGATAATGAAGAAATAATTTTGATTTACGCGGTTGAATCTAGTTACAATAGTTATAATGGAATTATTGTGTAACTTAATTAATTTATAATGATTTAATCTTATTTAAGATAAGATGTCCTTTATAATATTAATTATTGTTCGTCCATAATGAAAAGGAGGAAAGTAATTATAAAATCGGAATTATGTTTGATGAGAAGAAATTAATTAAATTGTATTAAGAACTTTTGTAGACATGAGGATTACATAAAAAAATAGACGTTCGGAATGGGTGGCACCACTGAATAATAAAATTACTTGGATGTTTACTATCTGTGGTTGGTCCATAGGCTACCCCACTTGTGGGAGATGCCGTTAAAGGATGGATGGAAATTTATTTCCTCGTGTTATAGAGTCAGATGCCCACAATTTCCAGGAGACAGAGTTGCGTTCGAAGGATGTGGAAAATGAGGACTAGGAGAGCCGTTCCCAAGTTAATGGCATAAAGGCGAGGGCTAAGAACAAGTGTTATGAAGTCAGAAGTGAAATTTAAGTCCCGAATTTCCCGGCTGAAAAACGTGATTGAAAATCCTAAGACTACCGTTTAAAAGGAAAACAAACACAAGTTGAACAATACGCAAGCTATTTTAAGGTGAGTCAATAATAAAAGCTTAATTCGACCCGTATTTTGTACATTGAAAATAGCTATGTCTAAAAAAAAGAAATTGTGAGACGAAAAAAGGATTCGTAAATTTTCATTTCCATTATTATTACTATTTTATTATTATTATTTAGTTTTGCTCACAAAATAATGTTTCAGACAAATATTTGTGGCAGCCCTATTTGTGTCGCAAGCTTTTTGTATATCTACAACTACAATGTAGCGCTTCGTTAAATAGAGCGTTAATTAAATATAAGGCGGACCACAGAGGTCGTTTTACCCTACGTTAGTTTTCTATTATTTAAAGGAAATATTACCGTGCAGGGTTGCCAGTAATAGAAAAACTAGAAACAAAAGGAGTCTCTCAATTTTTTTTGTCAGCGGTTCCTGAGTGTCATTTAAAATGCTGACAGACTTATTGAAAAAAATGACGAAGGTTTTAAATATTTAATGTTTTGAATGAATATCTTGGTACCTACTCTCTACTCTTCATGTCTATTTTTTTAATGCATGTAGGGTACGGCTTGTATGTCGATTATATGCAGTTAGTCCACTGACTCTCTGACTAGTGGGAAATGCCGTGATTGTATAGAAAGATTGCTTTTTAAAATGGCTTAATGATGTAGAAAAAATATGATTACATATAACTCACTAAATTTTGTCTCGGCTAGAGGGATATCGGAGGAGTGTCAAAAGATTCCACATACGGGGGGATTTTGGCTTTCGGTGTGGATAAGATTTATCAAGTGTAGAATTACAGGTAAATGGAAGTCTCCAGATTTCTGCTGTATCCAGTTTCAAGTTGTGTTTCAATGTGAAACATTGAGGGTTTGAGGTAAGATCAAAAGAAAAACTAATTACTTATTAAGGACGAAAATAAATTGCGGAAAAAATAAAATAAAACTATAAAATCATAAAGCAATATATTTTTTAGATGTGTTTATGCTCATACGTTGACAACATCCTTGTTTTCCACTAGACTAAATGTATCCTCGTGGGAAATCAGGGCTGGAGCAAGGCAGGGATTCCATCCGCAAAAGCTCAGGGTGGGTTTTAACATCAACAACAACAGCAGCAACGACCCTGTCCCGTGGGGCAATAGCAATGAGATTATTAGGTTATAATAAGAACACTTTATATATAATAATAATAATAAAAGTGGTATCCTTGCTGTCCATAATTCATTGTTTAATTAATATGCATTAGTAGACTCATATTTGGGTTACGTGCTGCGTGGGGAGAAGTATCGTCTCCTCCGCATTATATTGGAGGGCAAGATAGAGGGAAGACGGGGAGTTGGCAGAAAGCAGATGTCCTGGCTGCGCAACATTAGGGAGTGGACCGGAATCCGGACAGTGGATGACCTGTTCAGAGCAGCACAGGACAGGGAGGTTTTCGCCGGAGTGATCGCCAACGTCGGGGGGACCTGACATGTCACAAAAAGAAGAAGAAGAGACTACCCCATCTTTCAGAAGAATTTATCTATCTACACTTCAAACTGTAGCAGGATAAGTAGAAAAAACCCAATGCTTGAAAACCCCTCTAACTTTTTTCACACTCATAAAATTCTTCATGTAGTTACCTACGTAAAGTTTTTTCAATGAGAACTACGTGGTCTAGCTACATAGATGATTTAACTTTTACGGTAGATGAGTGGTGTAAGTGGGACAGACAAATAGGTTTGATTTTTGTTATTGACTGAACGTAGATGCATTGCATGCTTGTATTCTGTATTTATTATGCACCTGTGTATGTATCACAGAACTTAGAAATAGTTTGAAGAAGTTTGTTAATTTTATTAACTTTAAGAGTTAAATATTGAAGTGTTTTGAGTGACAATTGTTCGATGACATGTAAATCATTGAGAAACAGTTTTGCACGTGAATTTTGAGTGACACAAAGGTTTCTACTATCTCACTCATTCGTTGTTAGTTTAACATAACAAATAAATAAGTAAATAAATGGTCTTCCACTCTTCTGCGTAAGTTTTCGAGTGTCTTGTAAAAGGCAGGTGTTCGAAAAAATTAAGACATTTTACATCTTAAATTCAGCGATGAGGTTTGCCACCCATCCTGAATGTCTTGATTATATATTGGCACGAAGAGGACAGTTTGCATGTTTCTTACATGCAGCTGATCTGCTGGCTACCCCACTTGTGGGATATGCCGTGATGGTATAGTAGTAGTATTAGTATAGTATAAATAAGTAAATATTATTTCATTACTGAATTTAATCTGCTTTTTACAGGAAACTAAAAATTTCACAGAACTAGTTTTGTGACGCATTTTACTTCGCCAGAGACACTATGGCGTTTAAAATATACAGTAGTTCTGATTAATCACCAATATCTATCTGCAGAGATTTAAATATTAAATATGGTGCAGAAGTTTTGGTACATTTTACTTTGTTTGTATGCCCACTACAAACAAACAGACGTTTATTAAACAAACAACAGTGAAACGAATGAACTCTTTAAGCGAGGTTGTATCCAATAAGCGTGTTCCTTGATAATAAAATTGCGTGAATCGAATTTATTTACAAATGACAAAATAAGGTCACACTTTCGATGGTATATAATTTAACATAATCTAGTGAAGGTAAGTTGCTTGTGTCCATACATACAAACTATATTATATTTTTAAACTTAATCATATTTTTGATTATAAAAGCACTCTAGATTAATAATTCTTATTAATCTAGAGTGATTATATAATCAAAAATTTGATTAAAATCTACACTTTTTAGTAAGTAAATCCAGTCTCCGACATTAAATTGTGTCAAAAACTCATAAAATAATAATTTATTTTAATCTTTTCTATAAGATAATATTTTAATATTTATAATATTTTCTTTTTAAGATAAGACTAGTCAAGACCTTGGTATTCAGCATATTTTTATACGGAGCTGAAACGTGGACGCTGCGAGCTAGCGAACGCGCGAGGATCGATGCGTTTGAGATTTGGTGCTGGAGAAAATTGCTCCGAGTGCATTGGACCGAACACAGGACCAATGAGTCCATCCTCAGGGAGCTAAACATTTCGGCGCGACTCTCAACGATTTGCAGTCAGCGCGCTTTGCGATATTTCGGGCACATTGCAAGAAGAGAGCATGACAACCTGGAAAAAGTGATTATGACTGGGGTTGTAGAAGGGAGGAGGGGAAGGGGCAGAGTGCCAATAAGATGGAGCGACCAAATTAAGGAGGCCACACAGAGTTCACTTCACGGGGCCTTACACATGGCGGAGGATCGCTCAAAATGGAGACAGATGGTCTACAGAACGAGGCATGATGGTCACGATCCTCAGGATTGAGGGACCGACAGAAATGATGATGATGATGAATCTTTTCTATAATTTATTACAATTCTTCTTGAAAATATTTCTCAACAAATGTTATAGGTAGGTATATTATATTATTCTTCTCTAACAAAACTTCCAATTACCTAAAATAAGTTTGAAACTACCTACTTAAGTTGAATTTAAAATCTTTTTTGAAAAACGTCCAAGACTGTTTCGGCGAATTGTTGTTTAATTAAGCTAGTGTAGACAGAGGAGACTTTATAGCCTTTTAAACTAAATAATTAATCCTTTGTACGTAATTAGTGAAAGTAAGTTATGCATTGCATCTAAAAGAGCATTGCTAATGAAGATAAAATGGTATTTACATACATGCACTGCATATTATAATATGTAAAATATGATACCGCCACAGTTCCTAGGTAATTAACAGTGTCATAATTATAATCTATGGAATATGTCAGACAAAGCTTACTTAAATATCAACATTTATGAACAAATTTGTTTAGAAAAACATACATGAACAATTTATATTATGGAAAAGTTTAATTTATCGACCGACTGTTCTTGGTGGAAGTTCATATTAATAATTTTTAAAATGAAACACAATATATAGTTATTCCACTATTGACTTTATTTATTTTTGCGAGTCGGCTTTCAAGAGCTTCCGCTCTCATCGTCAGGCAAAAGTTAAGTGACTTTGGTATTATTCTTTACTTTTGCCTGACGATGAGAGCGGAAGCTCTTGAAAGCCGGCTCGCAAAAATAAATAAAGTCAATAGTGGAATAACTATATATTGTGTTTCATTTTAAAAATTATTATATTATGGAAGCACTACACCAAACGGCAAGCGCAGAGATACAGAAATTATCTTCTGAAAAATAGATATTTTGAAAATGATTTTTATATTTGACTAGATTTTTCACTCCAAAGTTTGTGAAGATCGATGAAAAATTACTTAGCAGCCATTTCACATGCAGTTATTTTCTGCTACAGTTATCGCAATTTGCTGCATTCTATTAATAAATATGTCGAGTGATTTTTCTCATGCGAAAAATATTACTTTGTCCCAAGTAATCAAAATCCGATGAATATATAAATGCATTGGTATTTAAAATACGGTTGCTCATTGGACCAAAATAAATATTAATGTCATTTTAAATACATAGAATTTATTTTCCAAGAGTTGTAACAGGATTGTAGAATGTGAAAAGGTTTAAAGTATGTGAAATATTCAAAGGATTTCCGTTTAGTGGATATAAGGCATTCCAAACGTATCAGGCATGCATATTATAAAAGAGCATTTTGCAAGTTGGAGTAATAATATTAAAATGTAGTAGATAGAGGAAGGAATGTTTCAGAATAATAAATTGTTATTAGGAAGTCTTAACCAGGGTAGGCGAAAAAAGGCAACTCCTTAAGAGAATCAGCCAACAACGAGCTAACTGGATTGGCCACAACATCAGGCACCCAGGACTACTCATCGCCATCGCGGAGGGTAAGACCGAGGGAACAAATGGCAGAGGCCGACCAAGAGACGCATATATGGACCAACTGAAGAGGGACATGAACTGTGGCTCATACGTAGAGCTTAAAAGACTGGCTGAGAATAGGGAGGAATGGAGAAGAAAAACCAAACTCGTTGCAGACCAATCCAATGGATTGTAACTAAATATATATATATATATTAGGAAATCAGAATGGTTGTACGAATTTCTACAGTAAAATATCCTATTTTATGGCAAAGTCTGGGACAAGTTGCATTCCTGAATTTAAATTGTATTAGGGGTGCAGAACGAATGAAAGTGCACTTCATTTGTAGACTGCGACATGTGAAAGATATGTGCCGAGGTATCAGGGGTACAGAGAGAAATGTAGATATGAATATTGTGTAAGTGAATTGGCAGGTGGTGTTGGGATGGTGGATGGTTTGAGAGGTTATATTTTAAAATAAATTCTGTGAAGTAGGTACATAGTAGGGAAAATGAAAAGCAATAGTAGTAATCATGATGCAAAAATATGCAGAAATTTTATTAAACTTTCTATGTATTTGCGTATAGAATGTGGCAAGTTATTGCCTTTTGAGTATTCAGGTAAAGCTGTTTAAAAGAATTTTCCATTAAAATTCCAAGTTGAAAGTTAAAAACTTAGATTAGGAATGCAGCTTGGAAAGGAGGTGTGAAAGGTTGAGAAAGAATTAGCCTCATAGTATAATAATAATATGTGGAAGAAAACCATTTCAAATATGTTCACAGTATCAATGCATCTCTGTTATTGTCATTACATACTATAACTTTGTTTGAACATGTTCAAGAGCTAAAGCAATTCTAGAAATGGTGTTAGAATGAGTAATGGAATTTAATTAGAATTCACAACATGACTGCGACATGACACTTATTACTGCTTGTTAGTTGGAAGAAATGAGAATTATTATCATGGAAATGTGATTGCACACTGTTTGCAAAGTATCATATAGGTCTCATTTCATATTCATAATTTGAATTAAAAGGAAATTGTTTGAGAACAAACTGAAGAACGAATGCTATACTATACTTCCTTTACTATAGGTAAACCAAAGTGCAGTAGGTAGAGATAATGAACGAATGCTTCTACTAGATATTAATGACATAATTTATCCTATCATAACATTTTCTACAATTAGGTTTTTACCCAAATGGAGTAGGCAGAGAGAACGAACGAATGCTTCTACTAGATATTAATTAATAACACAATTAATCCTATCAAAACACTCTCTGCAAATAGGTTTTCAATAGGTATTAATTGTTATAATTAACAAATTTTGCGGTGGAGATAAAATAAGGATAATTCTTTATAACGATACAATAATGTATAAATTTCAAAACAAAGGTCATCAAATAAAAATGAAACTCATTCCTTGTTCAACTTTCGGCAATAAGGAAAACTTTTATGCAAGATTTCGAGAGTATTGTAAAATACGAGTATTTGTGAAATCACGAATAAAACATTTTAAATCTTTGATTCAGCGATGAGGTTTGCCACTCCTTCTCAATTTCTAATGATACTAAAAAAAAACAACTTATCAGTAGGTTTATCACATGCCTTCAGTATTGGATCCATCACTGTGATGGCATAGATACCTATACATATATACTTGTAATAAAATAAAAATGAAAAAAAATCTTTTCAGAATCAACACCCTCTTATCACGTACATTTCAAGTTGCAGCAATCATTTTTCAATTGTAGAAAAATATGTTTTATATTTCTTGATGTAGTTTCACGTACCAAGTACCAGGAGCGCATATTGAAAAGGCTGTGGTACACACTACGTTGTATGACAAGTCTGGTACATGGTAATATTACGAGTAGTATACTTGTAATATTTGTATTGAAAGCAATATGTATACACATACCTACTGACGTATTGAATAACATGAGCATATTTTTTACAAAGTGCATCATTCGAATTTTGAAAAGTGAGACATTTTATTTGCATGCGTGATTTTGTTCTATCTATCTATCTATATCCTCACGCCGTATCGCAAATGGGGTTCGCAGAGAGAACGGAACGCCATATATACATATCTCTATGCTTACACACTTCTTTCGCTTCTTATAAATTCTCTTACTAAAAACACGGCCGTCTTGAGAATTTGATCCACGTGATAAAATCACATGATTTTCGGACGCCTGCGCTTCCTCACATTCTCTCTTTCAGACAAGGTCATCCTCTTTGTCATAATTTCCTCATCCATTCATTCCATATGTCCAAACCATTCCAATTCATTTACGCGAATTCTATCCACAACACTTGTCCTGGACGTACGGTACCTACGTATAACACTAGTCCACAAAATCTCTCTCTCTTTTTCTGGCATTGCACCCAATAGTTGAGTGATGAGGTAATCAAAATCAATATATTAAAAAAAATATGTATACATGGATTTTTAATGTTTTTAATTAGATAGGTAAATAAAATTTACTTTTTATATAAAATAATACTGAAACAAAACGTTGGGCTCTTCTTCATCTTTAAGTTGACTGCGACACAGAACCGCAATGCGATGCTAATTATGAATCATTGTTTTAAATTGTACAGCTAAGATATTCTTCTTTAACCTGGTTGGTACTGTAGATAGAAGTTTGCCATTTGCTAATATCTCGCTTTTTGGTAAACATGTTTTCGGTGATTTCACCAATATGAATTAAAATATATTTTTGAATTCATAATAATTAACACACGAAATAATTGATATTGAAAATTAAGTGCAATATGGCATTGTTTATAATAGACTCGACTGGTATCCGACATATTCATATTATGTGAAAACGACCTTAGAATGTATTTACATAATAAATTGAAAATAAATTTTTCTTTGATTACACACTCATAATAATCGATTTTTAATATTCTCTGGTAGCTCCATTTATGCTAGCATAATAATATTATAACCAGTAAAGATGGATCGCATTTTTTTATTATTAAACTCAAGTAATACTCTCCACTTCAAAAATTTACATATTCCATTCGCACGTCTTTGTTAATAATGACACAACTTTAAGATTCATAATGGAAATTTAAAACGATTCCATTTAGTTTTTGTTCCACTTAAATTTACACAACAATGAAACTCAATTTTCTATAATGAAATAGTAAGAGATAGTAATAATAATTAACAACGCAGATACTGAACAAGCAGTGTTTTTGAATAAATTTCACCTTTGATAATAAGAAATAAATTGTTTTTAGAAAATTACTCTATTAAAAAAACCCTATTATCAGTCATTTGCACGTGGGCATTTTAACTTACTTTGCTTTAAATAATCTATTCATCATCATCATCGCCCTCGACGTTCCTCTCGGGGGCACAGGGCAGAAACCAGCCTCCTCCATTCAGAGCGTCTCTGCGCCAATTGCGTCACCTCTTTCCACGACATGTTATTTCAATGACATTGCACATTCAAACATTGGTCTTGATTAAAATTAATCTATCAATTTTTGCAATATAGTTTCAAAACTATTCAGTTTTGAACCTCCACTGAGAATTACAACAATCAGGTAGGATGGAGCCGTCCTTTCCCCGGGCCTCGGTATCGCCGGGCTTGTCTCCCAACATACTTAAAATGACCGGCTACTAACAGAAACGGAATAAAATAATGTACTACTACTATTATATTATAACATCACGGTATATCCCACAAATGGGATAGCCAGAAGAGCAGCTGCATTAATAACATGCAAGCTGTGCTCTCGTGCCAACAAAAAATTAAGAAATCCTGGATCGGTGGCAAATTTTAAAATTTGACGTTGTGGGTCCGGACTCTTTACATCCGTGACTACATAAAATTATTTAATTTGATATTTTATTTGACTTTAATTGTTTCTTTGATTGACTGTATTTGAAATTATGATTAATTATATAAAATGTATATATGACGAGTCCAAGTGCCTCCATAATAGGGGCCTAGGGACAATAAGAAACAATTAACAATAAACAATAAATCTCATCGCATCAACCTCTATAGACTAGAGATTCTAAAGACAAATTGGTGATGCGAGCAAACAAATCTTGCGACCGAAATGATTTCAAATCAATAAGTCTTAAACTAGCGTTCGTTCATAAAGGTACGTTCATATTTTCCTCGAGTCTCTCGTTGTAGATGCATTTATAAAAGTATAAAAAACGGTACTGGGACGGACTATATTACTTATTTTAAAATTAAATCACTTACTTTTAAAGAATCAATCAAATCATCAAATTTTGGAAATGAAAGAACTAAAATAGTTCCACTTTTTTGAAAAATGAATCTAATATACCCGATCTTTAACAAAAAAGGACTGTCCTCCTTTTCATTGAAAATATTCCTTGACACAATCGAGAAATTTGTGGAATATTTAAAATTTCTATACCAAAACTACAAAAAATCCTCAAATCTTCATTTTCTTTGTAAAAAAAATTCGTCACTTTATAATATCACGTAATATTCAATGACTATTTTTTTGATATATGACGGTACTATAATTGAGAAACGAATCCATCAAGATGGGAAATACAAGATATTTCATCGAAGAATTTCAATATTCTTTAGTAATATTATCACTCTATATACATATATACCTATTATATACTGTAAAAGGGACGGAATGCGTTTAATATTTATGCTGAATGACTGGAAGATTTATGGTAACACTACATTGCGAAAAAATAAAAGCCACGAGAGAAAGAGATAGAGTACCTATGTATACGTAAAAAAAGTAGAAAAATTACGTGAATGGACAGAAAATTGTTAGAGATGAAAAATAAATATTCGGTAACTAACCGGTTTAGTTTTATTTAAAAACAAATTTAAAACAAAACAAAAACATAAAATGTTACCAGTAGGAAGGTCTATTCAAATCTTTAATAATCTGGCTGGAGATGTTTACCTCTTTCACGTGACATAAAGAATTTAGAATCACTTGATAGTGACTATTCGCCACTGCATATCATATTAGTATTTCAAATTTTGTATTGTTTTGTTAACACTTCTATATAATGAATGATAATGTGTAAAAAGAATAAATAAATAAATAAGAAAAAATAGTAATAATATACTGTAGTTATGTCATTTGGATGTCTAGTTTGATTCATCGTTTAAATTTATCTTCTAGAATCGAATTGGCCTTCAACTGGATTGATTCTTGCAAGAATCGTCTTGTTTGCCGTTGATGTACGTAGAGACGTATAATGTTATTGGTCGACTGAAAATTTGAAAAAAAACTGCACCAAAGCCAGAAACACGAAGATGAGCCTCGTGCGAACTCTGACTTTTTAAATATTTTTGTCCGGTGTTGAGACATAAGGTGAAAACACAAAGAAAGCAGGTTGCCTGGTTCAGGTACCCGGCGCCGGGAATCGGAAAGCAGGGTCTTTGTGTTTTCACCCATAGATTCTACGACAAACAGAAAAAAAGCGTATCGACGCCTTTTAAATATGCTGCCGGCGCCGAATGCTCCGGATTTTTTTATTCGTTTCAACACTAGAATAATCTATAAGTAATAAATAGGTACATAGAAGTAGATTTCCCAAAAATAGATTTTATCTTGAATTTTCTGTATTGAAATTATGTGGGCTAACACCCGTTTGGAATGTCTTCCAATACATTCTATTTAAGAATAAACATTTTGTCGTTATTTTTTCTTAAAAAGGAATCTATTTATAACTTGTGATTTTTCAAAGAATCAATAATTTTGATATTCTATTAAACATAATATCAAAGTTTTTTTCTTCAAAGAATTGTCACTGAGGACTGACATTGTGAAGTTATAAAAAAAATAATAAAATGTATTTTTTTTATAACTTCACAAATTTTGAAGATAGTCTTGCGGAAATTATGTAAAACAAAATGTTATCGATTTATTTTATGTTATTGAATATATAAAAGAGAAGAAAAACATCATTTTAAACGTTAAAAACATGTCTCTTAATCTTTTCTGTAAGTCATCTAGTTCTTTAACGCTTCTCTCGGGAGCACAGGGCAGAAACCAGCCTCCTCGATTCAGAGCGTGTCTATGCCAACTAAGCCACCTCTTTCCACAATATGCCTAGAACTCTATATTGTCATTGTCATAGAAACAATGTATTGTGAAGGAGAAACGTCCGGGCCATCAAAATCCTTGAGGACGAAAGAGCCGAGCCCTTTTTGGCTGACTGTTCTGAAGGTTCTTTAAACATGGCTCAACCAAGACCATCGTTTCTCCTGCATTACACAGACTACAACAAAGACAATCTATGCTTCTAATAGTGCAATTATTATACATATAGTATTTTTCACTTATAATATAGATAATTATGACAAAATTACAAATATTATGTACGATTTTTCGAATATAATATATTTTTACTTGTTAAGCTATGGAATTGGATAGTCAAAATGTGTAAAATAAAATAATAACTACAATTCTAATATTATTTTTTCTGTATTTTATTCATATAGTGAATTTATCGCAATAGAGTTATTTCTTCCATCTTATAAATTTTAGTTAAGTGAGTATCGTTGGTATAAATACTCCGTGCCGGATGGCTGCCGTTCACGCCAAGTGTGACACTGACAGATGGGGTGTTTATTACAGATTATCTACTCAAAAAAGAAGGTACAACCCCAATAAAATGAACGTGAAGATTTATTGAAATTCTCTCCTCACCTTCCCATACTGTGATGGGGTGTGGGGTGCTGCGAAATATTTACTTTTATTAGATATTTTTATTCACAATTTATTATACATACAATAGCCTTTTTGAATATAATTATATTTATTATTGAGACGAGTGGACTGTTTTCCTAGAATGTATTTAAGAGAAAATATAAGAAATATTTTATTTTTCTTTCTCAAAAGACTCTTTTTGGTATTAATTAGAGATGAAATCAAAATTTATTTATGCGAACCTTATCATAAGCGTTTGATTTACAATATATCACCTTGTCGTGAATTGAGATCTCTCACTCATTTCTCTTAGTTTTCGAGTGTCCTGCAAGAGACAGGTATTCGTAAAACATCACATTTAAGACACTTTTTAACATCTTCAGTTCAGCGATGAGGTATGCTACACATCTTGAATGTCTCAACTTTTATTTGCACCGAGAGAAAAATTTGCATGTTTATTACGTGTAGTTGGTCTTTGGCTACGGGAAATGCCGTAATGTTATGAGTGAATGAACTTCTTTTTCAATTAAATAAAGACAGAAATATGTGTTCTTCTTAAAAAATATTTTTCTAACAAGTCCTCTTTGTCGTTATATTGCTATGATTTTGTCTTCTTGTTTCTTCTATGGAATAATACTAACTGAAAAAATTAAGCTTTATATTTAAGTTAACAACAAGCTCAACTATATCTCTAAACACCCACACATAAATCGTGTCATGATTGTGAAAAGTCAGTCGAAAGTCAGAGGATTCGATCCATGGATCCGTTCGATTGATTGTTCTAGAGTAGGTATTCGATTATCATCCACAGAAAATATGATCGATATAAAAAAAATTAGCCTTAGATGCTCTTATAAAAAGGACGAGATTTTAATAACAGCAGGGTTACTCTTGACAAAACTAAACACGATCTTAATCTAGTCTTGATCTTGATCATACGACGCACGAAGGGACTATGGTCAAAAACATCGCGCTACCGCTAACGCGCGATCGGTTTGCGTGTATATTTGGCCAATAGTCACTTCGTGCGTCGTATGATCAAGATCAAGATTAGATTAAGATCGTGTTTAGTTTTGTCAAGAGTAGCCCTCCAGGCTTTTTTGAATATCTCAATTTATTCACCCTATTTGGACAACTAGTTCATAAAAAGCAACAATATTAATAATCTCTCCTTAATACTTCTACAAATACTTACAAAAACTTTCACAAAAGTTTATTATTAAATTCTATTATGAAGAAAGCTTATGAATTCATATACAAATATTTTAACCCGTTAGTAAAATTGTTTTGTAAATATCTATGAATCAAAACTTTTACTTATTGTATTGATTCGCTTTGTCAATAGCGTTAGTACGCTGAAATCGATTGCGATTATTTAAATCAACATAATAGAAATTATTGAATGTCGAATGATCTTTTCAAATAGGTTGACTATTAGTGAGTAAAATTGACTGGAATGATTAATCTTAAGTGGTTCAAAATCAAATATATGATAATACAAATTATTTTGTCTGAATATTTTCTTTACTTGGTTAAATTCTACCAATTAGTATTTTGTAGAACATCAAGAGAAGCATATATGGACCAACTGAAGAGAAACATGAACTGTGGCTCATACGTAGGGCTAAAAAGACTGGCTGAGAATAGAGACGAATGGAGAAGAAAAACCAAACTCGTTGCAGACCAATCTAGTGGATTGTAACTCATTATATATAGAACATCAAAATTAAAAATTAAAACAGTGAATTGTGAAAGATGGTTATTTAGGCTACCAGGAGTTTCGTAAACTATACTATGGACACTTTTTGAGACACGATCTAATAGTAGGACTATAGTCTCTTCCATATTACAGAGACTTTAGATCTTAACAGAATATGTCGTTTCGCTGTTGGTGCTTCAGAAGCATTGTACCATTGTCGACAGTACGTAAATTATTGTATTTTGAGCGATGCTGGGCTTAAAAGCTGGTTGTTTATAATATTATAACACTTAATTAGTACATCTTCTTTAGGTAGACACACAGCGCTACGACGGAAAATATTATGATTAAACTTGGTCCAAAGACTTTGTCCTTTCAAAATAGTTCACAAAGAACTTGTTCAGTTATAAAACTCGAGCAGACAGGTTCTGATGTAATACACAAGCATCTTCTTAGGTATTTTATAACAAGCACGAAAATATCGCTTTGTAACGAGAAATTAGAAAGTTGAATATCATATTACCCTTTCTACAAAGTGTACCTATGTTTTTGGAAAGGATTACTAAATTGTTTGCTGTTATTAATTTGTAGCGCTATATAAAGTGAACGTCATCATGATATGATAGTTAAGGAAAGAAATGAATGCAGTGTAAAAAATATTATAAGTATTAAAGTGAAAAAGTCATAGAGGTGGTCATGTTAAATATCGAATAAAAAATAATTGAGATTACTCCGATACTGTGAGATATGGATCGTTCGATAGAAAACCTTGATGGTTGGGTCACTGAATTTTATTGAAAGTTTCGAGACCCAGATACTAATATCATACTTCAGCTGGTAATAGTGCAAGAGAACATAATGGTTAGTAGAAAAAAACAATTGTTTTTTTACTTCAGATATGGGAGTTTCTCACAAAACGAGCATAAAGTAAGGCTAAGTGAGTAATCTATCTCAAAATCTGAGTATCCTCGGTTTTCATAAGATCTACGGAAGATATTTTTGATGCCTGCGCCTTTCCAACTGCTGTGTAATTAGCTCAAAAGCTGGACGAACATTAGGATTTGACACAAGAAAAAAAAATAAAAAAAAAAAAAAATTGCGGGAGACAAGATAAGACACATTTTAGAAGATTAGGGTGCTTAAGGCAGGTATTATAAAAGGCTGTGTAGCCTTAAAGTTCAAAATTTACTCTGAAAATTCTTCGAAGTTGATAAATTGTTTTTCTTTAGTATGTAGTAAAATATAATATTCTATTACATACTACATAAAATGACTTGAAACAATGCGACAAGTAAGTACCTATATAATAATGTTAATATCACCCTCGTATGGAATTTCATATATATATATATATATATATGGACAATTTGTAAAGCGCCGTTTACTCATAACATACATAGGGGATGATATTATATCCATACATATTAAAAATATCCCTTCATTGTTTCCAATACGTTATGCAAGAATTTCATACAAGTGCAACACAAAATACTTCCATATCAACATAACTTAGTCAACATAGATGAGAGCAATATTGTTAGATAATAGGAAATACCTGCGTATTTTACTCACTTCACCAATAGATGTCTCACTCATGAAAGCCTCTAGAATATTCTAGAACTTTCCAGAACCATAGACCGGAAGCAGGCGTAGTTCAGGGTAAGGCCCACCTGTGGGAGAGCATCCAAGCCCCATGTGTGATGATGGCTATTTAGTTATCTGAGATGGCACAGCAGAGTGGATGCTGCACAACCGGATCCACTGTGAATTTTCAGCGCTCACAATTATTATCGAGTTGTTGGCATAGATAATATACCCCTCGAAGGTTTCTATGAGCCATCCTGCACTAAGATTTGATAGCTTCATGCGTTAAATTTACAAATATCTCTTGTGATATAAAATGATATTGTAACATGCGTCGACACATTTTTCATTGACTGACATTTTTTGATGAAAAATTCTTTCACCGAATCATTTTTGGGGGAAGCAGAGAAGATGCAAGGCTGAAATAATAAGACAAATTCAAATTCAAATTCAAATATATTTATTAATTGATAATTACACAATTTACAACAACAATCATTTACTTATAATTATACAGTAAGCAAAAGAATTCATTCCCTCAAATATGAGCATTCCTAATAAGACCTTCCATATTTATTTTGTTCATACTCATTCAATAAACTTTTGAATAAATTACGTAAATTTATTTTATTATATAAGTATGGGGTCAGTTTTGATGATTTGAAAAATAGTTTTTTAATATTTTTCTTTGGAGCACCCAGTAAAGAATTGGTCTCCCACTCAAGTCAAGTGTTCGTCATTTAACATCCGAAATTCATCGATGAGGTTTGCCACCCAACCTGAATATCTTATTTTTTTGTTGACATGTAGAGGACAATTTGCATGCTTATTATATGCGACAGGTTACCCCACACTTGGAGTATGCCGCAATGGTGTAGTAAGTAGAAGAAGTATAGTTTTTCTAAATATATCATCTCGAAGTTACACACGAATAATGTGACGGTTTAATTTAAGGATTAGGAATTTCGTCGGAAAAGTGGAATCATTAGATGTTTTAAATGAAAGGGTCTTGTTTATATTATATGAAGTTATGGAGATGAATGTTGAAGAGAAAAAATAGATTCAGAAAAATTCTTTAGTAAAATAAGTTGATTTAATTAGTTGCATAGATTCATTCAGCAGAACACTTCATTTTGATGGAGCAAATTTCACAAAGTGAAATAAGCTTTGTTATGTTCAGAACTGAAACTTTGGAAAGCTTGCGTTTGCTATTTAAGGACTTCGCCAATCGAAAATAGCAGTCGGACAAAGTTTTCTTTCAGTAGTAGGTAGCATTCTGAATTTCAAGATTTGTTACAGAAGTTTATGTGTTCCGATAACTGTTACCTCATTTTATACGATTTTTATTATTTATTTATACAAGTGAAATTACAGATTTATCCTTTTTGCCACTAATTACCCAGAAATAGCCACATTAGACAGGAATGAAATGTTTGTTTAGTTTTTGTTTTTCTTTTCTTTTTCTTTCTTTCTGTGTTTGTACTGTACTGCCTATAATAATAATGAACTCAAAGATGGGCTGGTCAAGTACAAAAAATATGTTTAATGGTTATTATGTTATATTTTGTAAAATTTTATTGTATGTTGCACATTTTTTTTAAATAAATAATAAAAAAAAAAACAAAAAAATAATAACCTTTTACGAAGAGACATACGTACATACAATTTTATTAAAAAAAAAGACAAACGAGTTAAATAGGTGGATTAAACAAATCAAAAAAATAATATAGGTTCATATTGTTCGTAAAAAACACAGCAAAAAGTTGTAACTGTTTGTACGTACTGAAAATAGGTCATTTTTTTTGTAAGTTTACAAGTGTCCCGTAAAAGGAAGTCATTATTAAACATCAAATAAGATATTATCAATATACAGAGGGCGTGTCAGTCCTGTAGGATCTGCTTTAGATGATCTTACCATTTGATCCTTGGATGGCCACGTCTCCGAGCACAATTGTTTTCAGCAAAATATATTGTCTTGGTTTTTCTTTTTTCGTTAATCTTTTGCACATGCCCAAACCATCGTAATTTATTTGACATCTTTTCAATTTACGACGACAATAAACGGCGCTTTACAAAGTCGTATGTGTATTAGTACAATTTTTTTTTTTTAACATAAATATCACTTACAATAATGAAGTGATATTTATGTTAAAAAAAACGAATTTTTGTCGTACTTCGGCGGCTTTAAATTAAGAACGTGAACTCATCACACAGCGTCATCAAAAATGATAATATAAATAAACCAAAACCTGAAACGGAACCTTTGATGTTTCAAATAACTTCTGAATACTTAATCACCTGAAAATTGATATACCGTGCATTCCATTTAAGCTCATTTTACTAAATCCCAACAAAGTCCAGTTTTCACTTTTTGCAACTACCTGATTGAGAGCATTAGTGAATACATATATATTTTTTTGGTTCGAACCTATTCTATCGTGAAGTCAAAGGGATTAGAGAGATCATAGATAACAGGGTAGCATAGACAAACTTTCAGAAGAGAGACAGAGAGAATAGACAAATAGACAGAATATAATAGTCAGTAATAATAATAACATTTCTGAATCTTACTTTCAAGCAGCTGAAATCAGTGAAAAACTTTGACATGTCGTGATTGACTGATTGAAATATTCTAAATGATTTTGTATCATTAATGTTAATTTTATCTATCTATACCATCGCGGCAGCAGAGGAAGACCATCAATGAGGTAGAGGGATGATATCACTGAATACGTTGAGGTCAAATGGATGCAGACGGCGCATACTCGAATGACGTTGAAGAAAATGGAGGAGGCCTTCGTTCAGGAGTGGGCTGAGAAGAAGAAGAAGAAGAATACCATCACAACATCACCCACAAATAAGGTTGATGTTGGTTAAGGTTGGTTTTCCCACAAAACGGTGCATCTTAAAAAAAATGTCTAATTATTATTATTAAAGTTGTAGCAATTATATGCCAATAAACATACTGTATGTAAATAACGGAAAAACAGTGCTCTTTTTGGCCAACTATCATTAGGCATTCTCAAAACATGTCCCAGCCAGGACCATCGTCTCTCCTGTATTACTGAGATTACAGGTCTCTGCTGGGTGCGCCGGCGCAAAGCATCATTTGTAACATGTGCATACCATTTGACATCCAAAATCCTTCTAAGACACTTGTTTTCAAAGCTTAGTATCTTCCGCTCTTGAGCCTTGGTTAAGGGGTTCCGTCGGGCCGGGCGTCCCTCTTTCACAATACACCGTTCCTATGACAACGATATCAGAGCGCAAGGAATGTCGTGGAAAGAGGTGACGCAATTGGCACAGAGACGCTCTGAATGGAGGAGGCTGGTTTCTGCCCTGTGCTCCCGAGAGGAGCGTTGAGGGCGATGATGATGATGATGTAAATAAAATGCAGTTCATCTTCACAATGCCAATAAAAAAACATTCTGTATAGGTAACATACAGCATTAATACTGAATTGAGAATGTCTCATAAATGATGTTTTTTTTTTATTTACCTGTCTTTTAAGATTAAGATTAAGATTAAAGAATTAATTAAAAGTAAATATAAGCATAGTGAGTAATTGAACACATAATATTAAATTTAACAATAAAAATTTTTGAAATCCCCAAACAGCTATAGTATTGCTGGTATTAGGGGACACAAGACAAACAAATATTTATTCTAAGCTATTGGTATCAAAATGACAAACACAATCACAATTACTCCCTCTCTTCAATCAGTTGCTTCTTCAGTTTTTTTATTAAAAAGTCCAAGGTAATTAGCTTCCTTAAGTGGTATAGTCTTTTACATGGTATCCGAAAACTTGGTGGGAGACCTAATCTTAGCTGAAAACTACTCTGCAAGAAATTATCTATGCGTAAAATTTTGTACATGGAAAAAAGGAAAAAACAGTCAAAAACATTTATTCTCACACTTGTAATTTCACTATATTTTTAAGACGTTTTCACCCACTTCAATGGGCTAGTACTCTTGAGAAAGCCCATTGAAGGAGTGATAACGTAAGAGTCTTAAAAAATATAATGAAAATATAGCAGTTTTATTAATTCTTTTTAAATTATTCAATCTGTTAAGGGCCCCGTTTAGCAAAAACGTAAAATATTTAAATTTTCAACAAATTTGATAGAAAAACTGCCAAAACTTGTTGACCCTTGCGAACATATTGATTTGATAAAATAAAATAAAAAACAAATATTTATTACCAATATTAGTTTTTTACTATATAATAAATAAATCGCAGACTAAAGAGATTTATTTAGGTACTCTTTGTTATATCAAAATACAAATTATTTGTAAAATGTATATATACTCTTTATTCATCCTATTAAGCATATAAATATTATAGAATATATCAAACTTTTTTTAGTACACAAAAAATCGAGTTCATGTGGTGATTTTTGGTTTCAGAATATGAGAAATTTTATCAAAAAAAATGTTTTTGAAATCGGTCAATATCCATGAAAAAACAAAAGAAAAATAGAATTTATTTATTCTATAATTGTAATAACTATCTAAGTATTCGTAATATTAAAAAAAATGTATGAAAGTTCGTAGGATTTTTGTGCATTTATGTACCAAACACACCCCCGAATTCGATTTTTAGAAATATGCTTTTTTACAAACGAATACTATGAAGCTAAAATCAAGTTTTTTTTTTCAAGTTAAAGTTTGATATTGTTAATTAATATTTGTTTTCATATTTTACCAGATCGAAATGTTCGTAGGGTCAACAAGTTTTGAGAGTTTGTGTACCAAACTTGTTGAAAATTGAATGTTTTTTCGTTTTTGCTAAAGGGGCCTTTTAAGTAAAAAAAAAAAATGAGAAACTCAATATTTTACAACATTTTTCAAGTATCGAATGAATGGCAAGTAAATACTTACGAAAAATAAAAATATGTGATATCTTTGAATCTCCTTGACCGTCCAGATTGACGTAGTATCGCTGTGCGTATCATTTCTATTACAACTTTTAATATAAGTGCTATCACTGCGAAACAGATACCATTAGTAGAAGTTATATTATCAAGTTTCAAGCAGTACCAGCTAGACATTTCAAATTACCGGGGGAAGGTACCATAAACTATCCATCTTCTATCTGTTTAATCTATCTATCTATCTATTGTACCTGATGCTCCAAACTTAAAGGTAAATCTGTCAACCCGTATAAGGGTTTATGTATACAGAGTTATTGGATGTCAAAACTTATATGAAATATTGCAATGAATGAATAAAGGACGACTTTGCTCAAAATATTTTTTTTTACGGATCAATAATAAATTATTTTCATTACATATTACTTTCTTTCAGCTCCCAAATTTATTAATTTCCTTCCACAATAATATTTTTCGTCCATAGTCTCTAGAAGAGAATTGGTGTTACATTCTTTCTGCAACTTTTATTTCTATTTTTACAGTAGGATATTCAAATTATTACAGAAAAAAATGTTATGTAAAAAGGTTTAAGGTATTCTATTTAACACACTTCAGAGGCCTGAGTCAATAACACATTTTCACGTTACGTTTTCATTCTGTTAACGTTCGAGTATATACGAAGTTGCAAGCAAGTGTCAATTTCGTTGCTAAGATACACAATAGTTACGAAAATTAACACTTTGGCGCAACATCGTCTAAATTTGAACGCTAACGTAACGTGAAAATGTGTTATTGACTCAGGCCTCTGATGTTCTCTTGAAAATGTCACGCTAACTTGACAAAAGCGCTCGAATAATAAATAAAATCAATAATGAAAAGTAAACAGTTAGTGAAATACATAAAACAAATGTATTATTCTACTATTTGTTTATTTGACGAGAAAAACGTCTTCCGTCTTGTTAGGACATTGTCAATCTGATTTTAAAATACAAATATATTGGTTTATACAATAACAATTATACTTTCTTTTCATTTTAATGAATCATTAAAATTAACCTATGTGTGAAGAAAATGCTTCAACGTTGATTAAATTCTAGTGAGTCAGTAATATTTTGTTTGTTTTACGGAACGTTTAATTAATTACGATAAGAAAAAGTTTAGTCAAATAGATTTTTGTAGTAATATTTGATATTGTTGGAAATAAAAAATAATGGAAGACCTTTATTATTTCGAGTGTTGCTTAAACCTTACAAAGAAGAGAAGGAGACCTACCTTATTCAAGTGACTCCATGGATAAATGGATAGAGAATTTATTATTTCAACCATCTTCAGTGATTTGTTTTAGAAGTGGAGTACATTTCCCCTTGATATCTCAATTCTAAGTATAGCATGTTGCCTACCTTTTGATAGTTCATCAATCAAAGCTGTGAGATAATACAACTTTATGTTGTTATTATATGTATTACTTTAAGCTCGCTTACCTTCAGCACCGCCGTCCGAGCTTTCAAAATAATACATAAAAGCTTGAGTAATAATAATTTACCTACGTAAAATATAATTTATATTATACTTGCCATCATTATTTTGTAATTGCTTCAACGTTAAAATAAATGAAAAAGGTTGTTTTAATAATCATATCCATTTACCAGAGACTTTATCTCTAATAATATATTTCAAATAAAATAATGCAATGTTATTAGAATAATGATTTGAAAAACGAAAGCTCTAGTTACGTACAAGCCTTAAAAATCCGTTTATTTCAGTCTATGAAAGCTTAACTTGAAGCATTTAATTTTGTTATTCAATTATTATCCATTGGAGAAAAAATTAACGTTATTTTTCTAAAATTCATCATCTTTTTCTAAAAGATAACCGACAGTTAATCACTTCAGTTTATTTCAGGGGGGATGATTGAAACTATTTGAAATTAAATTATGTACTAATAGCTTTTTTACGTTAAATGGTTATAATTGTGGTTAGATGGAAGAAATCACATGATAGTGATAATCTCGCCGCTACATATCGTCCTAGTATTTTAAAACTTGTATTGTTTTGTTGACACTGTTATGTAATGATGATGTGCAAAAAGAATAAAAAAATAAATAAGTGATTTGAGATTCATTTATATTTTAATCACTTTTCAACGGAAATTAGTAATGATATGTTAATCCGTTAACATTGTGAACACCTTATTTCGAATAGTAGTTCTTGAAACGGTGGACTGTGAAAGAGTTAGTACTAACTCATAATCTACTTTTATTCAAGCCCATCTATTATTTTTCAGTATAGAGAAATGATGAAAAAAAATTGTAATACAATTTTCGACTTTCAAATCATATTAAAGCTTTTTTCCTTAAGCTACGCACAAAAAGACATTGAGATAATCATCAAAAAAAGACTTACAGTCGCTTTTTTTATTATTGTTATTCTTATAATCACTATTTCCTTTATTCTCTTCTTTTGAGAACTTGATACACTTTGTATCAAAAGAAATTTTTATATTTAGGGATGAACTGTTTGTTAACTTTTTTCCATATTTTTTTTCATTTTGTTTTCGACAAGTTTTATAAAGTCCAGTTGAACAATATAAGTCATCATAAAGCTTCATTTTGAATATTAAAATCTAAAATAAATTTACCAAAATCTCACTTTTTTTTGTACAGTTTTCAAATGTCCTGTAAAAGGCAGATGTCAAAATGTCACAATTTTTTTTATTTATATATACTTTTAGAAATATAAAGCTAAAAAAATCATTCACTCAATATAACTTTATTTAAATTCAAAGTTTTTTTAAATAGCAAGAATAAAATTTATTCAATTTACTGTCTTGCTAGAAAATGTCTTTCTGAGGCAGTTTGACACCTATTTTTGTACATAAGACACTTGTATTTTCTGACACGGAGAGAACAATGTGTACGTGTAATGTAAGTATTTTTGATTTCTATTATTATTTGAAATTAAATATATATTTTACATTTGTGGGATATGCCGTGATGGTGTAATTGTAGTAGTAGTAGTTGTAAATATATGTTTTCATGTATGGCACAGCTTATTTGGGTAAGCACAAAAGCTCATAACAGAAAAACATTGGTATTAAGGAGTTCAACAGGTAGGACATGAATCTAAATCATTCACCTTACAGCTGACAGTTACTTAAGAAACATAAAATTTAGTTGATAACCTAGCATTTTTGCTCTTCTTCTTCTGATTTGGGTTTTCTGTGGTTTCCCCATTTCGCAATAAGGTAAATACCGGAGAAAGTAGATATTTATTATTTTTCTTTAAATTCTTCTCTTTTGAATCCGTCCACAGCGGATCATTTTCCAATAGTTTTTTTTATCAATGAATTATATTTATTTTCTTATCAACACGGGCTTCTCCCAACATCCTTTTGTTCAAATACTATAAGTACTGTTTGTCTCTGTATCTTATTTCACTTTTTACTAATCGCCTGATGATGGAGTCGAGAGTCTCCGAATACAAGTACGCGAAGTTAATATAAGTCATTTGGAAGTTAACTACATACCAATTATGTTTTTTTTTCAATTTATCTTGACAGTTACATGCAATTAGTTCATTAGCTATAGAGGGAGATTTGCCGTGACGGCATAGATAAGTAATTCCTAAGCGCCGTTTTTTTGCTCACCAGATTCTTAACCTACTTTTCCCTATCTTTGTAGTATATCTATTAATAAAAACATTGGGAATATCTTACATCAAAATGCGCCGTCATCTAGCAATCGTTTTTTTTACGAAAATGTTATAATATATTTATAATAATAATAAAAACGTTTTTAGTTAGCAATAATGATGATCGGTTTCTCGATTAGTGTATTGGGATATAATAATATAAATATAATACATATTATGTAACATCGTACTACGGTGCACATCCCTAGGGAAATCCATCTTCAATAATAATAATAATATGTATAAGATAATAAATAAATAAAAATAATAATTCCTTTATTATCATTTTATAATAAATTGATTCGTTTGTATGTGTGTGTTTGTATACTCGACACTTACTTAAATTAGAATTGGAATAGGAAATATTATCCTCAATAAAAATTTGGGTATTTCTTTTGCGAAAATATGAGCTAGTTTAAACATTTATGTACATTAGGTCCTTATATTTTATCATAATTTTATATTGTTGGTTCCCATCATAAACGTTAAATTTGTTATAATAAGTTTAGGTAAATCAGCCATGTTGACTTCTTACTGACAGAGAATTTGATTTAGGAATGGGCATAGAAATATTACAAATCGAAACTTATCACTGAATGTCTAAATTTTTCATTAGCACAAAGATGTCAATTTGCATGTTTATTAAGAGTTGCTTAAGTGTTGGCTAGCCCACTTGTGGAATATGCCTCGATGGTTTTACAGCCTATTAAGAGGGCTCTACACCCCTTCTTTGTGATTTCATGCAAACGAATTAGCAAAATTACAACCTTTTTATTTCTAAAATATTTTAAATTCTGGATCACATGTATGTTATTTTTTATATTAATATAATATTTTGAACATTTATAAATGCGATTTTATCATTTTAGTTTTATTTTGCTACGAGGAACATAGTGAAAATAATTTTTGAAGATTACCGTCGCAATGATGATAGGTTGAGTGGTGCTATTTTAAATAAATTATCCTTAATAATACAAGAGTGTTAATAAAGTTTTAAAACCAAGATTAATCTTAAAATATCATGAATTTTATAATACACCTTGAGTTATTTATTTACAACCCTTGGATTTTCTTAATTATTATGACAAACTGCATACACACCAAAAACCAATTTCATTATCAAAAAAATTATAGAAAATGTTTATAATTCAACCATTTGTTTTATTTATATAATTATATGGTATGACATATATAACATTATAATGTGCAATAATCAAGAATATAGCGAGTTTCACAAATTTTAAGATTCAGAAACCCCACGGCGTGCCTAGTAGCCGGATGTGAGACCGTACTCGCTCTGTTTTTGAATTAGGAAATAAATAAATTCAATTTATAGAATAAATACAACTTAAATTTTATTTACATGTGAAAACATACTATTTTTTTTAATACCCATGAATATTTTTGCATATAAAGTTTTGGCTTATATTTATTAATAAAGCTATTTCATTAATTATTTGAATAATTTTCTCTGCGCCTATTAAAAATTGTTGCCTGAAACCACTAGAGCTAAATCTAATTTGTACCTTAGGTAAAAAAGACTCATAATGTTATAGAATTGAACAGTTATCACGACAAAACGACGTGTTTTGGACATATGTATACGTATTTTAATATATTTGCAAACTTCTTTGTTCCCTGTGCAATACAGGGTTAAAAGTTAAGTCCACAATAAATACAAAATAAAAAGAGACACGCTTTTGGGTATATAAAGCATTTATATAGGATTTATTATTATTTTCCTAATATAAAAAAAGGTTACATACCAGGAGTATATAAGTGAGTAGAAAGTTGTGTAATGGCATGAGATAAGACCAAACCTTGTAATATCCATTCTACTAGAAAATGCGTAGGGATGAATAAAAAGTATACCCCATACAGAGTATGTTCTCCTGATACAATCATCAATATTATTTTATTGAGGTCACTTTGCATTTTTCCTTTAATTTATTTATTTATCTTAGTTCGGAAATATTGTCAAATAATGTCAACTCGACGTAGGTAACTGTTTATTTATTACAAATCCCATAATTGGTTCGGAATTAGAATGCACACTCGGCCTTATTTATTAAATAATTCGGGTTAATTATTACTGTATCTCTTATATTAGTCTAAATGACTTACTATAGAAATAGAACATCATCAAAAATATTGAGTAGGCTTTCATAGAAAGCTTTGCTTTCATTAACAATGTTTTATTCTGGGAAATAATAAAATATTAATTTTCTATAAGGCTGACTAAGTTTTAGAGATTCTAAACTTTTTTTAATTTAATTATTCAATTTCAAAAATAAAAAAATTAGGCAACCTTTTTTTAAAACACACCATTCCAGAGCGTTAGACTCGGAAAGAGGTTGCTCAAAAAACGTGGAATCGTTTTGACCGGAAGAGATTTATTTTCACCCTCTGTCCCGAGAAGAGCGATGAAGGATGATAATATTATTTTATTAATTAATTTATTTAATGGAGTTTGTATTGTACCCTGTATAATATGAATTATAAAAGTTATCATGTGGAGATTGCGTTTAATCCGCGGTTTACTGAAGCCAGTTGAACCTAAAGCGGGATCGTTGGGAAGGATACGAGAATTGGATAATATTTTTTTTTTTTTTTTTTTTTTTTTTCTAACCTCAAAATTTGCGAATAATATTTATTAAATTTTTTTCAAAACAACATAACACATCAAAATATTTTTTTATATCATCAGTACATATAATTATTTTTAGGTATTTATTAGTATCAATTATAGGCAAAAATACATGGTCCTGTTAAGTCAAATAAGTTGACTTGTCAACAGGTTCTAATATAAATCATAATTATTAAATTACTTTACAATAATACTTAATTATACATAATCTATTTCTATTTTATACAATAAAATGATATCATAAGAACTATTTCTACGCTTAATTAATAGGTAGGTATATCTTAATAATAATTTATTAATAACTCTACAATGATGCTTGATTCTCTATTTCTATTCTATATACCTAATAAAGCGATATCATAGAAAACTATTTCTACGCTAAATTAATAGGTAGGTATATCTTAATAATAATTTATTAATAACTCTACAATGATGCTTGATTATTTATACTCTATTTCTATTCTATATACCTAATAAAGCGATATCATAGAAAACTATTTCTACGCTAAATTAATAGGTATATCTTAAAAGTTGCAGGCAATAATGATATAAAGTGCTCTATTACAAAGATACTAGAGATAATGAATATGAATGTTAATTTGGATCTTCTAAACTGTACTAAAATTGCAGCGAAATATACCTACTCATAGTTGCATTTTCGCGTATTCTAAAAAAAGTTGAAAAACATTGAAAGTCTTGGCTTGGTTTTGAATTTTTTATATTGAAATATGTTTTATATTTCAATGAATAGAGAAAAAAATGAAAACAATACGTACAAAATCCTGATGAAATATTGAAAGATTTAAATTTTATTATTTTTTTGGAGTTAAAACTAAATTGAAACCGCAATTACTATTTACTACGTGCGAGCAAGGTTTCAACACAAATAATTTCTTTTAAATGCACTAGTTAACATGTTTTTTTAATAACATAAATTTATAGAATTTTCGGTAGAAGAACCGTATCAATCAATATTTAATTAAAGAATCTTCTGAAGATGAACACCGAATCAACTCACAATAAATTATATTATGCAGTAAGAGTATTGTCATTTTTTTTAAAAGCGGGCAACCTGGAGTCTCTTATCTAGATATTTTGCTAAAAAACATATTTCCTTATTTAGTTCATGACTCAGCTGTAGTAGGTATGTATATATGTATTATGGATTTACCTAAGTAAGTTAGTACATACCTGATATTGTTATTACATATTATAATCATACTTTCCCTAATTCAAATCAAGTAGACGATACGATGGGAGAAAGCACCCCTGATTCAATATCAGATAAAGGATTAAAAAGCCACAATTTAAGTTAGGGTTTTTTGCTATAGATCTACCCTGATATTAAAAGCTGAAAGAGATCCACATTAAATGATCATATTTAAACATCGTTATTCAGTCTTTGCTAAAAATTCATTAGGTATCCATTTATTTACTTTCGATGATACACATGAGAACACAATGAGGAAATAATCCTAGTGCATGACATAATTTTATGATGTTCTAAATAAAAGACATTTTACATCTGAAATTCAGCGATAAGATTTGCCATCTATCCTGAATGTTATGTGGTGTTCTCACTTTGGCGAATATCGCCAGAGCACCAAAATATCGCCAGCCATTTGAACCGTGCGAACAAAATGACAGCTAGTCTGAAACGATAAAAACCAGTAGAAACGATATCGTCTCGAGTTTACCACCTTCCAACTTTCTGGCCCGATTGAACGATTTGCGCATGCGCAGATGTGGCGGCGTTCGAGTCTATGGTAAAAACTTTATAACCTATAAATTTTATAATGTTTCCCGCTTCATGACAGCTGTTATCTTTGTTGTTGGTTTGTGGCGTTTGTTTCCTTAATTAAAAGGCGCCTTATAACCTCTACTATAACATTTTCGACTAAAAATAAATACTTCGCGATCTCCATCTCGACGTCCGCCATTTTGAAAACAATGTCAAAATCAAAGTGCATCTGACAGATCGTTTCTATATCGGTGGACTGTGTGAACAGGTGTGACGATCAATGGATATCCGGCGAATTTAGTTTTCGCCTGGCGATATATTTTGAAATTCGCCTGGCGATATTCGCCAAATGTGAACACCCCATTAGTTTGAATTTTTATTGTATGTAGCTGGTCTGCTGGCTGCTCCACGTGTGAGATATGCCGTAATGGTAAATATAGATAGAGTTTGTCCCCCATTAAAATAATTTCGAATTTTAGTTGGCCCTTCAGGTAAGAAAATTCAAGTATATTTCTAGGCATAAGATTCTAAAACTATGTATTATGTTGTTTATATATGTGTGTCATTCTTGGTGTGAGATTTTCCACCAAGGATACACCAAAAGAGTATTCATGTAATCATGCCTGAAGTGCCATTACATTAAAGGAGGGGTTCCCACCACTTACCTCTGGATGTTTCAAAAACATCAGTTTTTGTGTCATCCAGTCAGTCTATTTTTGTTATCAAAGAGTGAGCTTAAGGTTGTCTTTATGGGATTCCCTCTGCAAAACCCACTCGAAAATTAATACTCTTTTGATGATTACATGAAAATTCTTCGAAATACAATTGTTCGAATTCACAATTGTTAGAAAAAATAAATATTCGAATTAACAAATCTTCGAATAACATTTGTTCGACTATCAATTATTCGAATTACAATTAATGGAAATTTTTTTGACAATTAACAAAAAAAAAAAAGTTCGACTAACATTTGTTAGAAAATCCTATTATTCGAATTATTTTATATTAATCTAAATTCATTTTATTTTGATCTTCAGAAGCAGGTCATATTGACGCAATTATATTACGTTTCATATAAAACTCCAGCCATACCTCATCCAACTTTAACGTTATTTTAGTTTCTTAAGAAAATGAGGCAATTGCGTTCATACTTAATACTACTATTATACCATCACGGCACATCTCACAAGTGGGGCAGCCAGCAGACCAGCTGCATATAAAACAAGCAAGCTTAATATTATAAATATCTTTAAATTATTTTTCCAAACGTTTGACACTTTTTAGATAAATCGATTGCAAACTGAGTCGAATTATATAATATAACTTCGCTAAGTTCGTCACTTTTCGCCGAAAATAGGAGCAATATTATCTGTCTTGATAATAAAAATTCGAACAATTGTGTTTTCTGATAATTGTGGAATCGAATAACTGCCATTCGAATAATTGTCATTCGAAAAAAAGTTAGTTCGAACAAATGTTTTTTCGAAGAATTGTCCATTCGAATAATTGTGATTCGAATAATTTTTCTGTCACCTTCAGGCATGACTGATGGCTCACCTGTGAGGACAATAATTTTGATTTGAATGTGCGAATAAATGAGAATGTATCATTTCTGAAATATCCGGGAGTAAGGTGGGTCTCTCTTTAATGGCTGCCTTATTACTTGAATGAGATTCTGTAATAATATACATTGAAAATACCGGATAACTTTACTTCAGTCTATTGAAAATTGTTGTGGTCACTATAAAAATAGGTATAAATAAAACAAGTTGTTCCTATCCTTGAGCAAAGCATCGACAACAATTAGTTGAACTTCCTGTTACAGGATAATAATGCAAGGATGATGCGTGCGTGAGATTATGTCATGTAATAATAACGCAATGCAATATTATTATCTAAAGTTCTAAATCTCAGCCCGACTTGCGCCGTATCGATTTGCACTGTGAATTAAATAATGAAAGTTTAATCATATACCTAATTAAAAAAAATGCTTGGAGATGGGTATGACAGCATACTTCAAAGAAATAAACTCTAGGAACATCAAATTTGTAAAAACATGAAAAAATAATTGACAGTTCCTTACATTAAACAACATAAATGATATATGCTTATTTATTTTTATTTTTTATCCCTTCATTCCATTTCATATAAAACTCACTGCATGTATAAATAATCAAAATATACCCATCGTTATAAAAATAAAGACATTCAGGACACAGGAAACAGTTTCAGATTTGTATTTGTATTAAGAATGCTGTGAAATTCTTAAAATTGTCTCCAGAACAAATTCTCAATTCAAACTAAATAAAATGTTTGTCAAACAAATTTTACATAATGACATCGTGTCCAAATATTGATATTTAATTATTTGACGGTCTGAAAAATGCACAAAAGTCATAATAGACAACAGGATAAATTAAGAAATAAATTTTAAAAGACGATCTTATATCATGACAATGGCTAAATTGGTGAACGTTATCTATGGACACCAAATGTGATCACTTATGCCAGCCTAGAGACAATTCGTAAGCTCTGGAATACCTTTCTCACTTCTTCCAATGATAAAATTTAGCACAATGTTACATTGTGTAAATATGATTCTTCAATCTAGATGTCAGATTGGTTTAAAAATAAGTAGGTATATTACAAATGAAAAAACTCACATCATACGCCGTTAATGAAGTTGTCGCAAAATGATTAAATTGACAGTAATAATAATAATAATATTAATAGAGAAGAGAAGGGTCTATGACACTGCAGCATAGAGTAATAATAATTACCGATACTTATACTTACCTATTGATTACCCGGTTCTATCGCAAGTAAAGTAAGTGCTAGATACTGTAAGATATTAATAATAATTTATTATAATACCTTGTTTAGCAGGATTATTGAAAATACTTAGTAGCTACATTCTATTAATGATATTAAATATTATGCAAATAATAATAATATAATAGAGACACGACAAGAGATAGTTGCGTTGTTAAACGCACAGCGGATACGCTAATTTAGTCGTCAATTTATCCGTTATCGATTACCGGGTACTTTTATCAGGTAAAACGAGTATTGAGGTAATTACTGAGTTGAGTATTCATAGCTTCTCTATTTTGCATCGTCAATAAGATAATTGATATTTTCCTGTAGCGATGTATGGACATTTGGAGCGAATGAATGACAAAGTTGTTTGAAATAAATGGTCTCAGAAAGAGATAAGATGAAATCAAGAAATTGTACACAGTATGAAGTTAATTTCCAAATGGCTATATTAACTTCGCTTACGAGTATTCAGATACTCTCGACACCATCATCAGCCGATTAGAAAAAAGTCAGACAAGTTTAAGAGTAATGCATGGAGCTGGCTTCATGTAACCATCTGAGCCAATCTTCCGTTTTTATGGTATACTGGATGTGAGACAACTCTAATATATCTTTTATAATTTTGAGATGTCATTGGATACAGATGGGGGGGACGCCCCCCATCTGTATCCGCCACTGCCAAAGAAGTCACTGTGCTTGGTAAACAAAAAAAATTGAACAATAAACATAGGCTCACAATAAATGTGGATATTATTATTTATTATTAACTAATAATGTTTTCTACAACCTGGCTATAAACACGTTTAATACCAAGTCACGTTCAGTCTGTCTAATGTCACAACGAATCAAACTGTCGTTATATCAACTGTCGTTATATCGTTATGTTGTGTGTTGTTACTTCTAATGACTATGACAATATATAGAAGTGCGTACGTGTAGATTTTAGACGATAATAATGTACCTATTGGTATTAAAAATATATATAAAATTGATGTATTTAGTGACTATCATTTATATGTTTGAAATACAAGGTGTATTTGTTAGTTTAATAATATATTAAGACAAAAATAAAAACATTTTACACTATTTTATAAATTTTTGACACAATTGGATGTCGGATGACTCCTAAAGATAACTAATAAAATATATGTGTATCATATAACATATCTATCTATCTATCTATACCATCACGGCATATCCCACAAGTGGGGTAGCCAGCAGACCAGCTGCATATAAAATATGCAAGCTGTCTTCTCCGTGCCAATATAAAATCAAGACATTCAGGATGGGTGGCAAACCTCATCGCTGAATTTAAGATGTAAAATGTCTTATTTTTTCGAAAAATTACGTATCATATTTATAAAGTATCAAAATCACTTAAAATTTTTACTGTCTGAAAATGAAAGATTAAAATATATATTTTCTATATTTATTACTTGATAAACTGTGTTTCAGTATGTTAATATAGCGAACTTGTATTTGAGGCAAGAAAGAGAAAAAAAGGATTTTTCCTTAAATTTTTTGATATAAAAATATTGAAATAAAAAAAAACTATTTAACTATAAATGGCACTGTTGATGTTATGGTTTATTTCAAAAACACAAAACTTGTTGGTTACCCCATTTGTAGGGAACTCAGTAAAGGAAAACAAGAAATGATATGATGGAAATTAATTAGAAAATTTAGTATAGAATTTTTTTTAACCCTCTCATAACCATTGTGTAGGCCGTAGTAGAGGCACATAAAGAATTTTGTTTATTAAAATTCACCTGGTTACAAAAGAAATTATAGGTCATACTGAAACAATTAAGAAATTATGGTTTTATAAGGTGGAATAAGTATTTTTCTGTTGCAATCAATAACTGACGAATTATTTATTTCCAAGCTTTCGATTATATTTTTCAGTCATGTTTTCCATGTTAATGACTTTTGGTTCAGAAATTGAAATATGTGCTATCGTTTTATTCATCCATATTTTCTGTATTCATTGTTGGTAATTTTTGTATATGCTACATTTTCATTGAGTTTTTAATGTGTCCTTAAATTCATGATATCTATACGTAGAACTAAAGAGATTAGCTGATATAGGGAGGAATGGAGAAGAAAATCCAAACTCGTTGCAGACCAATCCAATGGATTGTAACTCATATAATATATCCGTGTACAAACACATGGGCCTCCCTCAAAAATGTAAGAGGTATTTAAAAAAATTGCCAAAAAATACCGTTATTCATTGTACATAGAGAGAAAAAAGGACTCTTCAGTTTAATTTGGTAGTGAGAGGGTTTAACGATGAAAACAAATTTTTCAATGAGCAGTGTCGTACAAATTGTGTTTATATTTATTTTTTTCGAATTTTCTTACGCTAATTAAAAATTACATCTAAAAATAATATTTTACAAGTTTTATTTTTTTATTAACTTTATTGTTTGTTATTTCTTAATATAACCAGAATAATTACTCTTTATTACAGTAGTTACGTGTTTTACAATTTGTTTTAGAAAATATGTATTTATCTATTTTTTTTTTTAATTTTATATTTTGTCCTGGTAAAAAGATGGATTATTATTTATTTATTTCTGCTATCAGCTGCACAGTTGTTTGTTTGTTTATTATTAAAAAGTATTTTGTTGAAATTCTAACCTGCATACTGAAAATGGTAAATTACATAGAAAAAAAGTATAAGTAAATAAACTATTGTTTTGCCATCTATAACCACTAAAAATGTAATAAATGTTTAACAGTCTTATCCTAGTATATACCAGCGGCGTGTCTTCCATACATGCAAACATGCAACGCATGCCCCACAATAAATGTAAAATCCTAAAAATTGTGTAATATAGTAGTGAAAAATATCATTTTAGGATTATTTATGAATTTCTAACTACTATAGTATTCAATTTTTAAGGTTTATTACCTTATTTTAGGGCATGCGTTGCATACTTGCATGTATAGAAGGCACGTGCCTGGTATTTGTCAAAATTGAAATTTCAATCCGTCCTAAATAAGCATCTGCACGACAGTGGTTTAAAAAACAATATCTTCAAGTAGTAAGTAGATTGAGGGTAGATATGATTCACAAATTATACCATACCTATCTATAACATACCTATCTAGTTAATACCTATTCACATAGTTTGACTATAGGTGAGTAGAATTAACTGAAATGATATTGCGTCCGGCTGGTCTGCTGGTAGCCCCACTTCCGGGATATGCCATGGTGGTATAGTGTAGCAGTAACATAAGATGTAACGTTCTATAATTCTGCATATATAAAAAAAATTATAATAAATATTTGTTGACTATAAAAGTATAAAATATTGCACCAATAATAACAGTGTATACAAAAATTATCAGTCAAAGGACGAACTCGTTTGAATACAACATCTTCCAGATAAAAAAAAAATAAAAAAAATAAAATAATTGATATTTTACGTCTGTAAAACTTTCGTTTCTTTAGTCTAATTGTTTCGTGTCTTTTTTGTAACAGATCTTTCCTTTGTTTACATGTTTTGTATGTATACAGAGGTTTAACATGTTAAAGGCTTTGGCCGTAAATATTTGTAAATAAATAAATAAATAATACCCCCATTCTGAATGTCTTATTTTTGGCACGGAGAAGACAGTCTGCATGTTTATTACTTACAGTTAGTTCGCTGACTACCCCACATGTGGAGTATGCCACGATGGTAAAGATGAAGTATTATGAAGTTGATCTCTTGCCTAATTTAATCCACATTTATTAAAAAGAGGGTGTCTGAATACACATATACTTCTAAAGTGAAGTAATAAGAATAAATTTATCCGTTAGATGCCGGTTACTAAACTTCCTTTGCTGCAATCAGTATTGTGCTTTGAAACAGAATAGCTGATATAAGATTCAAGGGAAGATATTCTGGCGGTTCTTAAGACTAAATGATGGAATACATTAGGAGTTAAGTACAAACGTTTGTAGTCGATTTATAACGTGATTTCAAAAGAGTGCTGAATTGAGAAACATGTTATATCTACATATCTATCTATACGCCTAAATCACTCGCAAACGAGTAGATGGCCTTAATAAAAATATAATATATTCATGCCGGTTCTCATGTGGGGTAGGCAGAGAGAACGGAACGTCAAATAGATCTATCCTTATATACTTCATTTGTTTCTTCTACATTCACACAATTTCTCATAATATATCCATTTATCTATAGTATTCTATTCCATTGCGGCATCTCCCACAAGTAGGGTCGCTAGCAGATTAGTTGGATGTAATAAACAAGCAGTTTATCCTTTCTGTGTCAAAAATAATATTAAATCAATCAAAATTGCCATAAACTATCGTCGATTTGAAGATGTCAAATGTTTTAAAGTTGATACCTATCTTACGACTACCTGCCGTCTACAGGACACTCGAAAAATTACAGAAAATAATGAGAGGTCTATTCTATTTAATAGTTTAAAAGTCTTACGATATTTGGCCAAAAGAGCACTGATCTTCAGTCCGCAAGGGTTCCGTCGGCCCTGTCATCCCTCTTTCACAATACACCGTTCCTATGACAACGACATCAGAGCGCAGGGAATGTCGCGAGAAGAGGTGACGTAATTGGCACAGAGTCGCTCTGAAACGAGGAGGCTGGTTTCTGCCCTGTGCTCCCGAGAGGAGCGTTGAGGGCGAAGATGATTTTTATTATATTTATTTATATTTTACTATATACTGATTAAAAGCAAATTTGCACAAAAATACATTCAAATAAAATACATTCATGAATCCGTTCCGGGCACCCATCGAAACATTTCACTAGGAAATGTATTTGTCTCTAATTGCAACATCATCGTAATGGAAAAAAATACATTTCCTCAGATTTTTCTGGAACGATAAATTATATTCCTACATTACCCGTATTATATATATGTCATGAAATCTTTTTCAGCAATAATAATTCATAATTTATTATATTCCCAATAATATATCATTGTAGGACTCTGTGAATGAAATACCCAGTAATCCACGTGACATTTTGGTTAATGCAAAACAACATATGTATATAATAATATTCGAGTAATATTGTATTACATTCTTTGTTCTTTCAGAGAAGTACAAAAGTTTGAAACAAGGGAAGGATTTTGACATTATGGGTAGGATAAAAATAAAGTAACTGATATTTTTTAGATCATACTATTTTGTAGATGTTCCCACTCTTTTCAGTTCGTTTTCAAAAGCCCTGTAAAATACAGGAATTCGTAAAACATTTAAGACATTTGACATCTTAGTTCGGTGATGAGGTCACCCATCCTGGATGTCGTAACTTTTATTGGTATCGAGAATACGAGTAACACTTTATTAAATGAATGTTTAGAATATTTATGCACTATTTTTTTATTGTTTACGGATTTGGGTGCAGATGACAACCAATAAGATATCTCGATTGGAGAACCATGTTTACACAATGTAACATTGTGCAAAATCTAATTGGAATAAGTGAGAAAGGCGTCCCAACGCTTACGAATTGGCTCTAGGCTGGCTTAAGTAATCACTTTCGGTGTCCATGAACAAAGTTCACCAATTCCACCACTCTCACTGTCACGATGTAAGGTCCACTAATCGAGAGACGCTTTATGCAAACCTTAGAAGCAACCATCTTTTTGGGATCTCATTTTTCAGATCTCAAATAGATCGCGATCTCCCATCTAAATGGCGCCGAAACAATTAAGTTCAATACTTTATCGGCTGCTAGTTCGACCAGTCAGTAACAAATGTTTAGAATATTTACTATTTTTTTTATTGTTTAACCGGATTTGGGTGCAGATGACAAAACCAATCAGAAACCTCGATTGGAGAACCATGTCTACACAATGCAACATTGTGTAGAATCCAATCGGAAGAAGTGAGAAAGGTGTCCCAACGCTTACGAATTGGCTCAAGGCTGGCTTAAGTGATCACTTTCGGTGTCCATGAACATAGTTCACCAATTCCACCATTCTCACCGTCACGATGTAAGGTCCATCAATCGACAAATGGTTTATGCAAAACATAGAAGCAACCATCTTTTTGGGATTTCATATTTCAGATCTCAAATGGATCGTGATCTCCCTTTTAAATGCCAGCCTAGAGTCAATTCGTTAGCGTTGGGATGCCTTTTTTACTTCTACCTATTACATTTTGCACAACGTTACATTGTGTAAACATGGTTTTCCAATCGAGATATCCGATTGGTTATTAAATGAAGTTGATCCACTGGCTACCAATTCTTGAGCTTTTGACGTAACTTTTCTGATTTATTGAATCTTAATGAAATAACTAACTAAAAAGTTGATTAATAATAGTTATTGTGTAGTATTCAGCATTAGGTATGAACTATAAACAACTATAAACTCGGGAACCACCAAGTGCAAACGGTAAAATCTATGGGACAAACTAATATTAGTCAGTGATGCCGCAATACAAAATGTTTTTCACGTTCCGATTTACACTTCTGGCAACAATTTAATAGTTGTCGCGCGTGAAAATTGTGAAATGTCAGATTTGCCGATATATTTTGGCGTTCGTATTTGCGTCGGTGGTGGTGTAATTTTACAATTTATACATGCTAAGAGTTGCCCTAAAAATATAAATTTTTACTTTTAATTGAAAAAACAACTTAACACTTCCAAAATATAGCAATATTCTGCGGTAAAATGACAGCAACTAATAATATTCGCACATTAAAAGTCGCGAATAAAATTCTGCCAAATCCAACTTATTTTAGTCGTCGGCTGTCAACTAAAATTTCATTCTGAATACGAAATCCATGGATTCTCGAAATTTATAGTTGTACTAAGGTGTCAAAATGGACTAATGAACTAAATTAGTACGGAAAACTGTGAATACGAATTAGAACTAATTATCATGACTCGACTATCTTCTCACACTTAGTTGACTTAGTTAGTGCAACTAAACTATTTTATGATTCAGAATTGGCCATATTAGCGTCATTTTCTGGGTATGCAAATTAGGTGTCTATGAGTAATATTCTCAAAGTATTTTGTTAATATTAGAATGTGCTAAAATCGTGTACATTCTTAAAGGAATCTAAAAATAAATAACCATTGAAGCATATTATATTATGATTACAAGCAAAGTGAAGCGTTAAATCGCTTTTATCTTGACTTTAACCAAATTTTTTATTCCACATTCTTTACTTCGAAGTAACTCTATATATCGACTATTAATACTGTTCTACTATATTAATAATTCAAAAAGTTGAAATTTACGAAAAAAATCATTTAATTGGAAATCGTAATCAACTCCATTTTTTCCATTCCATTTACAATTAACAAAAAATACACGGTTCACTTTATATATTAAATAGGTATGTAGTAATGGAAAAAAAGATCATGTACCTATCTATTTTACATACATACATACATACCATCACGCCGCTTCCCTCGCGGGGTAGACAGAAAGGATCGAGCGCCACTTCCTTCTATTCTTGCATACATCTTTCGTTTCCGTCACTGTCATACAATTCCTCATGTATACTCTCCTGTTCAACGTGCTCAACACGTGACCGTCCTGTAGGATTTGATTTAAATGATCTTGCCATTTAATCCTCGGACGTCCACGTCTCCGAGCACCATTCCTCTCAGCCAAATATATCTTCTTAGTCATTCTGTCATCATTCATTCTTTCCACGTGCCCAAACCATCTTAACTTATTTACATTCATCCTTGTTATTACACCAACTTTCATTCCACATTCCTTTCGTATATCACTGTTACGCACACGATCCCTCAGACTTTTACCACACATCCTTTTCAGTGATCTCATTTCAACTGCATTTATGCCACATTCATCGTCACATGCCACGTCCACGTCTCACTTGCATACATAAGTGTTGGCACTAAGACCTATCTATTTTCAATTCCATAAATAAATATTTTGAATTGTTTATCAATTGAATGGAACAAAGACAACGTATGTCTTTAACAGTGCGATTATTATTTAGTATATTTCACATTCTGTTGTAATTTTAAAGCATATATTAAATATACCAAAATAACAAAAATGGCGATTTCTAGAATATAAGATATTTCTTTAGTTGAGTGATGGAACTAAACTCTGAGGCCTGAGTCAATAACACATTTTCACGTTACGTTTACGTTCCATTAGCGTTCAAATGCAGACGATGTTGCGCCAAAGTGTTAATTTTCGTAACTATTGTGTATCTTAGCAACGAAATTGACACTTGCTTGCAACTTCGTCTATACTCGAAGGTTAGCGGAACGAAAACGTAACTTGAATCTGTGTTATTGACTCAGGCCTGGACCAGTCGATATATACCAATTCAATCTTGTCTTTAAGACTTTTTTGTTAAACAAACTTAAGATTGATACTTAAAGTTATATACCTAGCAATTAAATTATTAATAACTTATCATTAACCAGTTAATGATTAAGTACATGCTATTGAATGTCACTTAATAGTATCCGATTGATCGTGTTGCCAAACCGGATAGTAGATCAGATCGAAACCGGTTTCAAGCAATGCAATGAAATTATACGCATATTACATATTATTTTATTTTGTTGATATTGATTTCTTTGTAACTAGGTATATAATATAAAATAATGGTGTATGTTTGAAGCATTCACTATGTGTATAATATTTACAATCTAAATGTGGCTTTTTGACTTTTTTGCTTGATTCATATATTCTTACTTGTATTGTTAGTTTAAGATAATCGTTTGGAAATGGTGGACGTCTCAATTGAAACAGTGGTTACGAGAATTTTCTTAGTATGAACAATTATTACACATAATATTATAGTATAAAATGGTATATATAATTATAATGGGTTACAATCCATTAGATTGGTCTGCAACGAGTTTGGGTTTTCTTTTCCATTCCATCCTATTTTCAGCTAGTCTTTTCAGCTCTACGTATGAGCCAGAGTTCATGTCCCTCTTCAGTTGGTCCATATAAGCGTCTCTTGGTCCAAATATAATATAATATTTATAGAAACTTATGCTTTTACCATGATATTTACTGTTATGTTACGATCGATAGGTCACTCACTCTTTACTGTAATTTTTCGAGTGTTCTGTAAAAGCAGATAATTAGCTATAAAACATTAAATATAAAACATTTTATAAGTATTTTCAGTTCAGCATTTATGTTTTGGCACGGAGAGGACGACTTGTATATTTATTACATTCTGTTGGTATTTTGGCTTTCCAATTGTGGGAGACGCCATGGTGGTCCATGTCTTTCACAAATAGAATAACCTGTGGACTAAACAAAAAAACATGCTTATGGATCTCTCCGTGCTAAAAACATGTATGATATTTAGAACGTGTGTTACACCCAATCGTTACTCTGAATAAGTTAATAAACGTCTTCTAAAGTGATGTTTTACTAATATCTGCTTTATACAGGAAAATCTAAAGGAAAGAGTTGTAAGCCCACCCTATCCTGGGGATTCTATGTCGAAAATAAATAAAAAGGAAAATTAAATTGGATACCAACATCATTGTGATATATTCCTCTGAAATAATAAAACAAGAATCACTTATCAGCATGAGGGCGAATAGAATCAAAACGTGGTATATCTTACAGCTGGTAAGTACTTCATTTATATTGTATATATTTTATTCCAAGCACGCTCGTGGGAAGTATCTAATATTGGGATGGTGTGAGGGTTTTGAAAAGGTTGATAAATCACCAAAAAGGAAAAACACGGACGAAATGAATGATCTTTGATTTTATTACTGACAGCTTTGTCAAATGAAATAATGCGGAGAGACTTAAAGCTTTTTCAGATAATGATACTTGCGTCCGATACCATATCAATACTTTTATTTTGTCGTTTCTTTCGCAAATATCTTCGTATATCGTCGTTGCATATTCAAAAAAGGGTATGTGAATTTATAATGGTTTTGACATTTCTATAATTAACTGCTTACATAGACATCATAACCATTTTATAAAGTGATTCTTAGTATCAAATATTAAAATTAAATACTTAAAAAAATATATCACAAGCCAATAAAAAGTCCAAACAACAATTTAAATGCCCCAATGAACAGTTTTTAAAGAGTATGCCTAAATAAAAATGTTCGCACGGACCTCTTTTTGAATAAAGAACGACGATATGTACTTTCAGAACACTTAGATTTTCAAATTAAGAGAAACATCATGCCCATAATTAAGATTATGAAATCTTAATGTATGTAAATTCAACACATGAAACTATAACATCATTTATTTATTTATTAATCAGAGACACAAACAGAAAGTTGACAAAATACACACGAAAAAATAAAACAAAAAAAAATCATATGGCTCAGGAAAGACAATATCTTATTTAAAAGTTCTTTTCATATCGCAAATCATTTTACTTGATACTATATAATCTGTACCATATTTTTAAAGTGTATTTTTTTTGTTATAGCAATCACGCTATTGACAAAATGAAACGTCAAATATTTTAACTATAATAAAACCTATTTTGATGAACTTTTTCTGCTGTAACTTTGATATCGATCTAGTAAAATGCGTCCACCATTCTTGGAAATTCATAAATAAAAAAGCTTGCTTAATCTGTACAATGTTTCACATCGAGATCACGTTTTTTTTTATACTCAACGATGACGTAAGTTTCACAATGTAAAAAGCTTTACATGACCAGCTTTTATCTAAGCTCGTATTTATCTAATATTCTTTAGTCGAATAGAAACTTTTCTATTTTGAATACATTATTTCCGTTTCGTCGATATTAAGTCGAAAGTTATTCAGTTGAATTATTATTTATATATTCTTATTACTTGATATTGAATTAGAAAAAAATTATATTGCCTCAATTTTTATACTTCATATTATGCCTTATTTAATTCCAATATCATTTTTGTTTTCATTCATCTATTATTTTTAAGTTCCTCGCAGGAGCTTAAAAAAATAAATATCTTTTTTTGAGAACAATTATTTATAAAATTTTTAGCGTTCTGTTGTTATAAATCCAATCCAATGTTGTTGTATTGTTGTACGCCAATCAATCCACTCATTTTTATTATTATACTCTGCTTTCTTAGTGCCAACACTTATGTATGCAAGTGAGACGTGGACATGGTTAAAAAAGGATGAAAGTGGCATAAATGCAGTGGAAATGAGATCGTTGAGAAGGATGTGTGGCAAGAGTCTGAGAGATCGTGTGCGTAACAGTGATATACGAAAGGAATGTGGAATGAAAGTTGGTGTAATAACAAAGATGAATGTAAATAAGTTAAGATGGTTTGGGCACGTGGAAAGAATGAATGAGGACAGAATGACTAAGAAGATATATTTGGCTGAGAGGAATGGTGCTCGGAGACGCGGACGTCCGAGGATTAAATGGCAAGATCATTTAAATCAAATCCTACAGGACGGTCACGTGTTGAGCACATTGAACAGGAGAGCATGCATGAGGAATTGTATGACAGTGACGGAAGCGAAAGATGTATGCAAGGATAGAAGGAAGTGGCGCTCGATCCTTTCTGCCTACCCCGCGAGGGAAGCGGCGTGATGGTATGTATGTATGTACTTTATCTATATTAGTAAAAACCTGCTTGTAAAGCCAAAAAAAAAACGCTTAATATAATTGTTGAAGGGTGTTTGTGTTCACACTGTGAAAATTCATATTCAATATTTATAAGACAATCAAAACACTGTTATAATTTTCACCACATTTATTCAAACTCTAACGTTTTCGCCCACTTCAATGGGCATTCTCAAGAGTACTGAAACAACAAAAATGTCACCTACAAAAATTGAAGGTAGTCAAACCTAGTCTTCTACTGTAATCCCTGCACCCACCCCTCTCCCCCCTCTTTGACTACTTTCAATTTTTGTAGGTGACATTTTTGTTGTTTCAGTACTCTTGAGAATGCCCATTGAAGTGGGCGAAAACGTTAGAGTTTGAATAAATGTGGTGAAAATTATAACAGTGTTTTGATTGTCTTATAAATACTTAATATAATAATAGCTTACAATCATATAGAAAAGTAAGAAATTAGTAGGTATAAGTTCTATTTGACAAAAAATAAAAAAGAGGCATATTTTCAGATAAAGATCAACATAGATTGAAGAAGAAGACTCCACAATTATAGTTGTAAACTTTAAAAGTTTGCAAACATTACAAAAAGCTATATAAAATCTGGTGATAAGCCGATAACAAGCTTAATAACACATAAAATGTAATCATCACCCAACTAAGCATAATAATATAATGAGACTCAATATTTTTTTTAGATATATCTGGGTTTTTGTTATAAACCCAAATACAACCTTATGCACCTTTCGCAGTAAGCTACTAAAAGCTTGTGTCGTGAAAGGGGAGTTTGCCGGCACCTGGTATCGAACCACGGACCCCATGTTATTGCTAATAAAAGCTGTTGTGTAAAATAAGCAAAAAACGTCCTGTTTCTATGAATATGCTACAACTGGGATAGCCAGCGGGCTAACTGCACGTAATGAATACGCAGATTGTCCTCTCCATGCCAATGAAAAAAATACTTTTAGGATTGGAAGCACGCCGTATCGTTAAATTTTAGATGTTTATTGCCTTAGATTTTATGAACACCTGCCTTTTGCATTACAATCTGAAATTTATGGAAAAGAGTGGGAGATCAATGCTTCACCGGTTACTCCTCAGTTCTCGGGGTACGTCTGTAATTAAAACATGTTTATATAATAATATACAACACAAAGTGGTATTTAGGAACAAACAATGTTTGTTTCTGTTTATACGTCGAGAGTGGCTTCCGGAAATACGTGAATTAACTTTGTCGATATTGGCCGGAAGTAACGAATTTCAAAATACGATTAAAGCTTTTAACTCTCTACGAGGCACGTGAAATATTCCGTTCATGTAGAATTAATAAAGAATATTATATTTTTCATAATTTTCTTATATTAGTAATTTTAACTGGTAATACAACAAACAATCAGTGATTTTCGGGTGGAATTTTCTTCTCCTTCTCAGTTCTCAAAAAAATACATAAATTTATATGTTATTACTCTAACATACTTATTTCAACATTTTTTAGTATACTTTATTTATTTATACTTATAATAGTTTAAATAAATGCAATTACTTATAAATGTTAATGATGACGAATAATAGGCTCATTCAATGAAGTAACCATCTCATGGGCGCACATGAGAATTTTTCTTCAGAAGCTCGGCACTATGAAATAAATCGAACGTGTTTCACGAAGTATTGACAATAAGCTTATGAATGAACTATAAGCGATCATGATGATCATTGTCAGGTTGAAACCCTCTGAAATTTAAACATTTTCAAAGTATATTTAGCAAACAGTAAATAAGATCACTACTACTTATGTGTACCCTTGTCTTAAGTATTAGGAGAACAGAAAATGTAAGAAGTAAATAGTTTCAAACAAGGAAAGGTCCCAATTTCATACTACTGTACACGTACATATGTCAAAAGCTTATTGGGAAATTTGAAGTATTCGAGAAGGTCTTAAAATTTTAAGGAAACGCTGGGTACTAATACCGAAAAGCTCAAGTACAAGATAATTAACATTTATGTTTCAGCAATCGGACTAATGTGTAGAAAATATGAGAGTCTAGGTTTTAGGGGATGACCTAGAATAATGGCGTGCTCATGAAAAGACAAAAAAGAGACCTTGAACGATTTTTCAGTGGTTTTATATTACAAATTAGTAAGTGATTTGAAAGTCAAACACTCTTTTTCGAGTGATGAGGGCCAATATGCTGAGGATTATTGGATTAATGGTTGTGCATAAAGGCAGGTCTTACATCATAGTTGCAATTTTTTTCAACCAACCCGAAAAATATATAGTTAACAATAACAACAATAAACACTTCGTATTCCCCAAACAGCAATGAAATGCTGGTATGAGGGGAGGATGTTATTCTAAAACTCAAGCACAAAATGTCTTCTCACAAAAATTGCTTCTTACATAATTAAAATATGATAAATTAGTGATCAGAATTGTGGATATTTAAATAAAAAGTTGGTGTTTTACTTAATTAAATAAAATTATAATTGAAAGAATCGTTTAAATATATGTACACATTACTAAACATACAATGCGGGAGTGAAAAAATATAACAAAACACAATATTCAAAATTGTTCCATTTTCAAACTACTAATAAATTTAAACAAACTACTACACTTCTATTAAATGATGTGATTTAGGTAGGTACCTATATACTGAGGTACTTTCTTACTAAATTTAAATATAAATTTAACACACCCCTCCGTTGACATGTAATGTCAACATTCAATATAAATAAATTATTTTATTCCGAATATTTGGAATAAAATAACCGACAACGATATCAGAGCGCAAGGAATGTCGTGGAAAGAGGTGACGCAATTGGCACAGAAACGCTCTGAATGGAGGAGGCTGGTTTCTGCCCTGTGCTCCCGAGAGGAGCGTTGAGGGCGATGATGATGATGATGATTTGGAGTCAAAAAAATGTACTAACTTACTTCTGTTATTTATTTATTACATTTATACAGGGATTCAAACAGTCATATACAGGTTATATTAATGAACAAATTTTCAACAGACTTCTAGCCATTCTCAACTTGATTAATCTATCTTAAAGACATCTTAATCCTGCACAGGATAAAATATTATTGGTATTTATAAAGTTTTGACTACGAACATTCCTAATAATGTTTAGAAACTACCATAATGCTACCGTCAAACCAATAAATAATATGTATCAAACAAACAAAAAACTAGGCTTTTCATGAAAAAACTAATTACTTAATTTAGCTCACGACTTACGACGTAGGTATATATCCCATTACAAGGATTAGTTTGAAAGAGATTAAACGAATTTCATTATTCCTACAACAACATCTGGGGGCGGAGTTTAATATCTACCTACGAGCAGTAGGTAGTATTCCCAAACTCAGTTGAAAAGTTTGAGAGGAGACAGGAGTAAATTTAGTTGAAAAATAAGGTAGGTATTAGGATAACATGAAAACGAAGGGATCGAAATGAAGTAGATGAAAATAATATGATTGAAAATTTTAGATAAAGTTCTACAATAGTATACCAATAACGTCTAGGTATAAATAGATATTGTCGAATGCCTTTAAGGCTCTGGGTAAGGCAATTTTGGCAATTTTGAAGAATTACCACGCCGCACTTATGAAAGTAATGTCTTCCAAAAAAAAAATACATAATATTATTTAATATTTTTACATTACACTGACCATGATGATTTTTTTTATATTTTGTTTAATCTTTAGGTAATAAATTTTTAAATAGTGCCTGTTTTCTCTGATTTACTATTCATAACTCAAAAATTATGAGACTTACAAATACGTATCTCTTTTTAAATGAAAGACCTTTAAAAATACTTTACACTATTAAAGACGTCGTTTATTTGACTGATATGTGCCTTTTACAGGACATTGGAAAACTTTGAAAAGAATGGAAAAGAAAAGAGATCTAATTTTACCGGTAAATCCACGGAATCTAAGTAAATCAAACAAAAAATATTATTTTCAAATGAATATGTATGGAAAGATTCTATGTGTCTCAATGTGAGCCTTACATTTAAATTTATATTTCTTTATATTCAATTCGATATTATAAATAGAATCATCTATGTCGAGTAGGTATCTACAACAAGAAATAAAGTTATTTTATTTTATATGGAACGTGAGTGATTTTTTATAATGATAAAAATAATAATGAAATACAAATATTGATAGATTTGCAGAATTCAATCTTTTTACGAAATACTTCATCCTGGTGAATTAATAAATAAATGTGTAAAATATTGAGTTCGTTTGTTAATGTTCTATAATGAAATACTTTGTATTAAAATGCTTAAAAGAAAATATTTGGTCTAGTTATTTATCTATTGTCTGAATTTATTTATTAATTCTTTTTGCACATCATCATGATATAACAGTGTTAACAAAACAATATAAAATTAAAAAAAAAAAAAAAAAAAAAAAAAAACTAGGATGATATGCAGTGGCGAGATTATCACTTTAAAGTGATTTCTTTCATCTAAATTTATAGTGCCAAATTATATTATAATAGTATTATTTCTCCAACTGTACTTATAATTCATGTAAATAAATTATAACATAGTTAATACATAACACTGTTTACTTTTCACTTTTGATTTTATTGCTATGAGCATAGTGCAATAGTGAAAAGTAAACAGTGTTTTGTATCAAATATGTTAAAAATGTCTTTTCACAATGTGAACACACAAACTCTGGATCATTTAAAAAAGTTGTGTTGTTTCGGATATGCGGAGTGAATGGATGGTGAATTGGTGACGATGAAGATGTACCTATCTGAAAGAGGGGGAGTGAGAAAGTGTGGACATCTGAAAAGTACGTGGCTTTATCATGTGGATCAAATTTTCAAGGACGGTTGACGACGGACGAAGCGAAAGAACTGTGGAAAGATAGAGTTGTGTTTATTCTTCTTTGCCTACCCCACTTGGGATGATGTGTGTGTAAAATAAAATAAACATAACCAAACTTTCATCAACACACTTTTTATTAGACATAAACTAAATGGAAAATTCTGTTTTTTCGTTGTTGTTGTCAATTAAAATATTATTTCTTGAGCGAAGTTGACTTTAAATGCTAGTAATAAAAAAAATATGAACAAGCAACTTAAGCGGTAAAGTAACAAAAAAAACTCAGCACAACATATTGTTGTTGTTCAAGAAAAATGCTTATGTATTTGAAAAATAAAATAAAAAAATAATAAGAGTTTTTCATGAGTAATATCTGTAACAGAAAGTGACGTAGGTTTCCCACACATAAAGAAAAAAATACACACATCTGTAGGAATTTAATATGTTGTATATCAATATTCCAGAAAAAAATAACCTACTGAAAATATATCCTCCCCTTCAACACAGTTTCTACTGTATTCAAATAATGTTATTATGATTGCTAAATATAAATATATAAAATAATAAAATTAATGTATTACAGAACACTGTTTTACTTCCACTTCACTTTATTCAAATGTCAGAACGTTTTCGAACATTAACTGTTCATTATCGATGACAATGCAATACTACATTATTGCATTGTCATCGATAATGAACAGTAAATGTTCGAAAACGTTCTGACATTTGAATAAAGTGAAGTGGAAGTAAAACAGTGTTCTGTAATACATTAATTTTATTATTTTATAAAATGACGTTCCACAAAGTTTCTCTCGCAAATTTCTAAAATTTATAAATATATTTCAAAATGTACTTATTTTTCGAAAAACTCTATTTCAAACATAACGAAGTTTTTAGAAGTGAATTAATATTTATTTTTCACGAAATCTTATGCAACAATTAATTACATTTTAACCAATTATTTAATGATAACATACCACAACCTTCCTTGTAAAACGTAGATAAAAATATGTTTTTGTGGTGATGTGGTGATTTCATTTCAAAATTTAAAAAAAAAAAAAAACTGTTGGATATCTAATTGCTCTGTTATGAAAATTATTCTTTTAGATTGCTAGTTAACAAATACATATTAAAGACTCGGCGTTGGCGATCAGGTTCGCGAAAGAAGTCAACTCTTTAAAAAGATTAACCGACAATAAGCAAGCTGGACAGTCAACAACATCAGATACCCAGGCCTGGTCACTAAAATCGCGAAGGGTATGGCCGAAGGCAGGAATTTGGGGCCGACCTAGAAACGTCTGCATAGATCATGGTGGAAGATAAATGGCCCTACGTATTAATTGCAAATACTGGCAAAAGATAGGAAGGAATGGAGCAGAAAAATATAGCTTTTTGCAGAATAAATCAATGAATCGTAACTCAAAAGAAGTAAGAAGTTGAATGAAAATTTGTGACAAATACATTTTCAGCAAAGCATACGTTGTATTTCTTTTCCATTGTGAAATATGTTTTAAGCATTTGAAGAAAAATCCTTACTATAAATTAGATTAATAAAGAAAGAAAATGCTTAGAAGTATAAAAGGCTTTGACACGTGAGTCCTTTCTCCTATTGAAATAAATAAGATAATCTTCTTATTATATTAAATAAAATAAAAATTTATAAATACAACTTACGAAAAATGTCTTTAATGCACTCTTCAGAAGCACAGGGCAGATATAAGTACTGTCTATTTGGACGAAAGATTCGCAAACAACCTACCCCTGAGATGTGTTTTCGGTAACTTTAGTACTAAATGTTTTATCAATGTATTTGATGGATTTGTAAATATAAACCTTATCAAGAATATCTAATGATAATATTGGTTTCCTGTACTCTGCAATCAAAATTTATAACAAGTTAACTAACCATCTCAAAGAGTGCTAAAAACCAAAACTTTTTGTAACAAAAATAATGTGCTAGTGAAAAGTTCTGATAATCATATATATCTACTTATATTCTTTTAAATCTACTAAATAACTCGGTAATGCCAAAAATATAACTTGGTGTCTTGCCTAATCTCCGAAAATTAAGCAATCTTGATTGCTATTTTGAGGTAAGTACATAGTATTTAAGTAAATAAAAAAAAGTTGGGTAAGAAGAACATTGTTTTAAAATGATTTTAAAAACACTGTATACATTGTTTACACTGTGAACACTGTACATACTGTATACACTGTATACACTGTGAACATACTGTATACATACTGTATACAGTATGTGAACATACTGTATACACTGTGAACATTGTTTTATTTACGACTTGGACGACCCTCTTACACAATACACCATTCCTATGAAATCAACATAAGTGCTTCAGGAAAGTTGCGAGAAGAAGAGAGTAGCTTACTGTAGAACCGTTCTAGCTGGAGGGGGTTCGTTTATTTGTTTATTTCTTGGACAATATTTGAGTGTCATTTATGTGCCAAAGCACCCCAAGCATGTTACTGTTTTTGTCCTGAGCTCCCGAGAGGAGCGTTGCAGGACGAATGAAAAAAGAGAGAGTATTTACGGATAACCTACTCACTTGTAGTGGATTGTGTTGAATCTACTGAGAAGGTCTCGTAATACTGTACCGTTGGTAGAAAATAAGAATATAGGCGAAACATGTGACACCACGAACAAGATATATTGCTTTTTTTACTAAAGTTTTATGGGAAAGCATCGCACACACGCACTCATCCATCCACCCACCCACCCACACACAACACAACAGTACTACAAACCAATAATATACGGCGTAGTAATAGTAATCCTAGTAATAAAAACTAAAATATTTTCTGAAGAAGAGAAGAAAGTTGTACAACGGAGCTAGAGAACATAAGGCAATTTGAAACAATAGTTTAAAGAATGTTAAAGTTAACACAATTCCTCATTAATGAACATGGACACATTTATACGATGAGTTCGGATGGCATGAAAACTACCATGACTGTAATCTTTACGGGTAAAAGAGGAAACAATCTATTCAACGAATCTCGATATCTTCCAGCCAGCCAACGATATCTTCCGGTAGCCAGCAGACCAACTGCTTGTGATAAGCATGCCAGGACGGGTCTCATACCTCATCACTAAACTGAAAATGTTAAATGTCCTTTTGGGAGAAGGGACACTTGAAAACTTACAGAAAAGAGTGGGAGACATATTCTTTATTTATTTATTTATTCTTTTTGCACATCATCATTACATTACAGTGTTAACAAAATAATATAATTACCTTTACCAGGGACTCTACAGAGAAAATAAAATCCTTAATATATTAATTAATGATACCTGTAATATTGAATTGTATTTTATTGGTTTTATTTTTAACTGAAATGTGTATATTTTTTTAAATATTTGAATAATATTGTAAATTTGTCATATACTGAAAAAGGCAAATGGCGTTTATTGTTCAACTAAACAAATAAATGAATTCAAAAATATACGCGAGGATAAGAACAAGCCGAGTTTATAAAACTAAATTTACAACATTTCTGTTATATGCAATATCAAAAAAAGGGCCAATACTAAATAAAGGCTACGAATTTGATTTCTAGAAGTATCATCTACCTTATTATTATTATTTGATGGTATTGTAAATACAAACTACTTGTATTATTATATAAATATAAAAATAGTAAATAAAAAGAAAGCAGTAAAGAAAAAGAAGCGAGATAATAATATAAAAAAATGTATTGCTTATTGTATGGCAAAGGATTTGTGTAAGGATATTAGGGGTTTGTAATGTATCATATAATAATTGAAGAAAAAGTGAATAAATGCTGTGGAGCTGAGTTCGCTGAGAAGAATGGTCGGTAAAATGTTGCAAAATAGAGTGAAAAATGAGGATATTAGAAGAATGATATGATATGAGAGGAGTATTGCGGTCAGAATGCGTGTAAATAAGACGTTACGATGGTTTGGATATGTTAAGCGAATGCACGATGAAAGGATGACGAAGAGGATGTATTTACCTGAAAGAAGGAAAGTGAGGAAGCGAGAATGTCCAGAAATGACGTGGCTTGATCACGTGGATAAAATTGTTAAGGATAACCGCGTGATGAGTAAGTGAAATCGACGTGTGCATGTACAAGAAATTGGATTAATGTTGAGGTAGCGAAAGAAGCATGTTAGGATTGTAAGGATAGATCCATATGGCGTGCCGTTCCATAGGGTATAGAAAGAAAAATTGAATGATTCAGCGATGAATTAAAGAAATATTTTCAATATAGTTTTATGCTGACGAATGTTGCGATTTGCGATGGTTTTTTTGGAACTAAATTAACAATGATTCAACCATTCTATGTTGTGAAGATTTGATTCAACAGGTTAATATGAATTCCCATTAACAAGTGGAATGGTAAGTACTGAAACGATTGTATCTCCGTGAGACCAATCATGCAAAATAGAATCAAGTAGGAATCAACGGTGAACATCCTCAGAACATAATATGTTTTTTTTTAAATTTCGATTGATCGAAATTCGAATGTCATCACTAAAATAGAAACAGAGGAATAATGCGAAACGTGACAAATGAAAGACCAAGAAATAGCTGAAATAACAATATACTCTAAATACAATACAGTATGTTACATATATAGGTCCAAAAAAAAACCACTATTACAAAACTATATATAATACCATATTCACTAAACAATGTATATTTATTCCAGGATTAATAGCCATAGCTAAAGCGTTATTTTTCGCAACACAATTGGTTTTACGGTGTACGTTTTAAAAAATAATTTTGTTCAATTATGTTGATTATATTGTTCAGATGATGGGGAAACAGTGGTATCGTGTTGTTCGAGATAGGAAAATGTGGAAAAGTTTTGAAGAGGCCTATATCCAACAGTGGAGAGAAGAAGGCTAGCAGTAAGTAAGTAAGTATGTAAAAAAAGAACTTCAAATATGGATAAGGTTTGTTGACGGAATTCTAGGCTCTGATCTTGTCCATCAAAATTGCCTAACAAAAGTACTGATACATAAAAGTCTTATGATTCCAGATAAATCGAAGGAAATAGTAATTTTAAAGCTAAGACTATGCCAAATTTGGGAAATTATCAACAATATTAATTTTCCTCCATGATGTCATTGCTGAATTTCTAAAATGCCAGCTATTTTTTTCTCATCAGCTGCCCACAGAACAAAAAGCAAAAGTTGGCTAAGCCAAATGATAACCAATATTGAGCTAACTATGGAAATTCATGTACAGTAAACATTGTTTTCTGAAGTGACTTAGTCGATTTTACTTTGAATGTTTCAATTGACAGCCGAGAATAATTTTAGCCCCACGTAAAGTCAGAATAAGGCTTATTTATGTTGATGAGTTATGTGCTACTATTACTCAGATATAAATTTAAAGCGATGGTTACCTTTGCTTGTAAGAAACGTATCATTAAGCCAAATATAAGGATGGAATAACGTTAACGTCTCTGTTTTTCGACCGAAATGTAACATAGCCGGACGTAAAAGTTGGCATAGCAGTTATTCTGGAATTGAGATTACGCGTGAAAGAATACATCTACCTCTATAAGAAGTAATGAAAGGGTTAAATCACCATATCCTTATAAATTCTGCTTCGATAATACAATATAGGTACATAATATATGTTGCCACCTGATTGTTGAATTAGCCAGTTAACTGCATGGCTAGGCGGCTATTTCAATGCTGGTATTCAATTTAATGCCTCTTTTTTCTTCCGCTTTCCCGCTCACTTTTCACTAGCCTGATGATGAGAACGGAAGCTCTTGAAAGCCGGCTCGCATCCAATAAAAAGTCACAGTGGAGATACCATAAATAAGTGTATTATTTATAATTAATTCAACATTAATTTCCACCAAGAACCGTCGAATGAATTTTGAACCGTTGATTTTTTGGTGTTATTGGGCCGATTACGTGAAATCGCCCGCCGGCGCCGGTGACATTGAAAGACAATTAGACTGTCACCAGATTCAGAAGCAAATTGAAAACTGCACTCTTTACCGGCGCCCTTGAGGCGTCAAAATAAAATTACCCAGAGTACTCATAATCATCAACTTTACTTCTGTAAGCCTCAAATGACCAAATGCCGGCGTTCAACAAACCACCTAGCCATCCAGTTAAATGACTAATTTAACAATCGGGCGGCGACATGTACACTAAGTAAATAAAATGTAGATAAAAATAAATGGAAGGATCGTGCAGACCTAAATAATGAAGTCCAGGGTTCATGAACCTGATTGATTTGAAGATATTTGTCTTTTTCTTCTTCTTTCTTTCAAACCTACAACAAATTTACGTACAAAAGGTCTTTTATGTTAGAGTAACACGATTGTGTATTCAGTACTATGCTACACTACACAACACTATACTTTCTATACTATCACGGTATATCTCACAAGTGGGGTAGCCAGCGAGCCAACAGCATGCGAAAAACTAGCAGATCGTCCTCTCCGTGCTAATAAAAATGATAAGACATTCAGGATGGGCGGCAGGCCTCATTGTTGTTATTAACTGCCTTATATATGTAAATACTGCCTTTTACACCACCCGCTTTCTAAAGGACAATGAAAAATTATAGGAAACAGTGGGGGACCTATACTTTATCGAAGACTCCATGGATTGACAACACGACAAAAACTAATTGGAATTTTGAGGTTGTATAAAAAAAAATATTGTGTTTAGTAATAATAGATTTCCCGTAAAAGAGTTTTAAAATATTTCTAGTTTGATCTTTTATTTGTAAATAAAAAAATAACTTTTAGTTTCTTTACACGTAATGACGTCACATAAACCACATCATTTGAGTTGAATTACTCTTTTTTACCACATCAAATACAGGTATGTCTGGTAATTTAAGAGTTTATAAGTCAATGTTGGTAACATAACCGCAAGAGGGTCGGAGCTTGAAAATCTAATTTCGTTTATGTTACTGAAAATATGTGAATTGTTGAAAGTTTTCAAATACATTGGTTTACGTTGACATCCTGTAAGAATCAAATTGGGTAGGTACAAGTACTTTAAACTCCAAACCAACCAATTACCCTTCAACCTTTTTCTCTGGAGTATAGGAAAGTAACCAGCCTCCTCTATTGAAAGCGTCTTTGCGCCAATTGAGCCACCTCTTCTCACGATATTCCTATAGTCGTTGTCAAAGAAAGAGTGTATTATGAAAGAATGTTGTCTAGGCTTGTAGACGAAAAATAGTGCTGTTTTTAGACAACTACTGTTGGAAATTCTCAAAACATGATTTATGAATGGACCCATTCAGACTTCCTTACAAAGCTCTCGATGGAAAACCCCAAAAGAGATGAAGTGACAGTTGAGAATACACGTTGCTGGACGATACTTCTGCAAATACAGGCCCTGAAGACAATAAAAAGAGAAAGCAGAAGAAGATGATTCATGAACCAGGATCTTTGTATCTTCTTTACTATACTTGTGAAAGATACTTTGAAGATATATTTACACAAATTGATTACGAAAACTGTAATTTTTTTCTGAAAATGTTCAATTTTAAATATTAAAAATATATATAATTCCAGAGTTTACAAGAAAAATGGCGATTGATTCATTTCAATAGAACCTATATCCGAATACTGAATATTTACAGTAACGCACCCACTGAAATACTTAAACATGTCTGAATTTCAGTACTACATACTACGCGTGAGTGAAACGAGGGAAAGACAGACGCTACTGTATTTTATAGTTTTTGTCGAGTAAGGATATATCCTTTTTTTTAAAGGGGAGAGGATATACACAAAAAAATATAATAAAGCATGGGAAATATATTAAAGACAGATCACCTGAATGGAAAAGCTACTTCGAAAAGCTACTACCGACTACGTGATTCGTTGAGCTTTTCTTTTAAAACTTTCACGCACTGAAATAAAAAGGACATATAAAAATATTACCATGTTGTGGGAGCATCAGATATATTTAGTACGGTTTTGACTTTTTACGACATACCTACTTCTTTGACGATTTTGTTTTTTATGTTTTCTGGTTTCAGATACATACTAGAATATTTTATAAACCTAGATTTTCGACTAAATAATTCTCATTCTAAATGTGTAATTTTTGTTTTAAAGGTTAAAATGATTCTATTGTACCCACTCGTAAAAAAGACCAATTGAAATGTACCGTCTGAATATTTAAATATGACTATGTAATTAAGAGGTAGAGTCTTGGCATCGTGCACAACAGGTGCGCGGTTCGATCCCAGGTGCCAACAAACTTCCCTTTCCCCGTATATACGGCTGTATTTGGGTTTATAACAAAAACCCAGATACTTTTTTTAAAAATGATATTAAAATTAAAATAGGCATATGAAATGATGTAACGGGTATTATTAATACAAGTCACTTATTTACACTTAATATTACTTTACTATTCCCTGAAGGGGAATGCAGAGAGTCAACACTTAAATACTAGTTGGGCGCCAGGTGTACTCCTGAAGGGGTACACCGAGAGAGTTTAAAACACTATTTACTAATTTCACTATATCTATTTATTACCACCACTTTATACGTAATACAACTGAGTTGACAAACATAGATAGGTATAATACACAACACTATAAGTAATACAACGACTTCCCTTCCAGGCAATGTAAGATGGGATTTGGGGTAGTCGGAGAGAGTGTAGGTAAGAAGGGTCGCTACTACTGTATGGCACCAAGAGTAGGCACATCTCGGACAGCCAGGGAGTAGCGGGTAGGTATAAGGAGAGTTACCTTATAGCAACAAGAGTAGGTACTTCATGGACAGCTAGAGAGTAACGGGTAGGTAAGGAGAATTACTTCATAGCAACAAGAGTAGGTACTTCTTGGACAGCTAGAGAGTAACGGGTAGGTAAGGAGACCTTGGCCCTGGAAGAGCCACCGCGATTCTCCCTTTCAGTATGACGGGCTCCGTCTTTTATACCCTTGACTCCGTACTGGACAGCTGATGGAGACCTTGGAAGTGGACGGTGTGTTGGTGGGAGATGTACTGTGGCCTTGAACTCCGCCTTCCTATTTCCGCTCGGATTGTTCTAGAAGGTTCTAGAACATTCGGGAACATTCTGGAGGCTTCCATCAATGAGACATCTATTGATGAACCTGGCAACTAATCAGGTACTTCCTGTGTCTTGACAGCGGCTGTCAGTCATGATTGGCAGGTTATGTTATTATTATGTTATGTCGAAAATACGTGGTGTTACAATCTCCCCTTCTGGATCTGAAGGCGCCCCGACGATGATCCAGCATCTAAAGTGCAGCTAGATATAACATTGTCGGGTGTCTCCCCTTACAGGCTGTCCTGCTGAATACGTGGCAGGTTCCCCTGTTTGAAGACAATATTTTGCTTGAAGATCAGGCTGTCCTGTCGAATGCGTGGCAGGTTCCCCTGACAGTTTGGAATCTGTTGGGTGATAGTCAGGCTGTCCTGCCGAAAGCGTGGCGGGTTCCCCTGATAGTTTGGAATCTGTTGGGTGAGAGTCAGGCTGTCCTGCCGAAAGCGTGGCGGGTTCCCCTGATAGTTTGTAATCTGATGATAGCAGGTCAGGCTGTCCTGCCAATATAAGGGCTGGTTCCCCTGACCTCTTGGATGCTATTTTCTTCGAACGTCCTCTTGGGTTTATTGACTCGTGGTCCTGCTGGGCGAATTGGCAGGCACTACTGCGGGATGAATGACAGACAGTCCCACAAGTTAAATTGACAAGTACTCCTGCAAAATTACTGGCAGGCTTTCCTTCTCGATGAGTTGGCAGGTGCTCCTGCTGGTATGGCAGCAACTTCTCCTGTGGTATGACTGGCAGGTGCTGCTGCTGATTTTCAGGTGGTCTAACTAAATGAAATATCAGGTGATCCTCTTGGACCAAAACTGCTCCAACTGGATGTATACGAATCTCCTCCCCTTGGACAGAACGTGTCCGTTGTTGTGTCCATGTGACGTATACCTTGTGGGCCCCACTCCTAGTCTTCTGGGAGATCTTAGAAGGAACATCATCTTCTGCCGGATCTTGAAAAGAGCTCGCCATCACTACCAGTGATGTATGAAACCAAAGAAGGAAAAACATTCTAATCTGAAAACATAGAAAAAGAATAACATCTTCTATCATCTTTGCTACCTCTCCAGGGGAGGTAACAGTAGGTACATCCGTCTTCGACGGAGGATCTCGCGCTGATTTTGCCATCAGGATATTCCTTGGTGACGTCAGCATCATGGAAGACATGGCAGGAGGGACATCCATCTTCTGCCGTACTACTCGCACTGGGCTCAGCACCAGGTCAGTCCGTGGTGTCATTGGAGGTGGTGTGGTCTTCACTGGAAACAGCAGTGGCGGCACCTCCATCTTGTGAAGGACATTTGTTTAAAGTCGCTACCTGAGGCAGATTGCTGCAAGGGATTGCCCTTATACTCCAGTACATGGCTTATCTCAGGCGACTGTATGGAATGTAAGGCTCAGGATATCCTTGATGAAGCCAGACAAACTAAAAGAAGAAGAACTTAACACAATAACATCAACTAAAAATGTCTTTCACTTTAAGTATTTATATAATACACTGTATTGCTTTTGGTAAATTCATCAAAACACAATAATAAACAATAATAAAGTACATGCAACACGATTTGCAACTCGTAATGTTCCAGACTTCATTTATTATAAACACAAGTAGTGATATGCACAGGTTCGCTTTTAATATAAGTCCTCCAAGTACACACATACAATAATTAAATATGATTTGCTGTAAAACAGTTCATCAACAATAAACGCACATAATAATATATAACAATGAAATACGATTTGCTGTAAAAGAGTTCACAATTAATGTTATGCACAGGTTTGCTTTGAATATAAGTCCACCAAATACATACACATGGTAACGACATAATATTATATTATCCAAAAGTAGAAGATTGCTTCTATTGAGAAATAATAATAAACATTTAAACTATGACACTTCGTTGTAAACAAAAACAAAACACATGGGTTCATAGAACAAAGATATTAAATTATAGAAACTGTCCACAGAGTCATAGAAACTAAATAGTTCACTCAAACGGTCCGACAGTGAGCCGATTATTTTAACACAAGAGAAAATAATTATTTTACATATATTGCATTTGCACAACAATGGCCGACGGGTGCACTCTCAATAAAGCATTGAGTAATTACTACGGGGTTCACACCGTATGTTTGCTTAACATGCGCAATACTACACCTTCTTTATAATTGATCACAAATTTTATTTTATTTGTCAATGTGCAATGCAACACCTTTCTAATATTTTAACAAAATTCAATCGCACACACTGTCCAGCATTTTAACAAAATGCATTATGTACACAAAGATATACATGTAGGTACATTGTACATTTGATGATAGGTACTTATTCGCCGTCATTGTATTGTTTCACAGTACACCGTACAATACAACTACGATTATTGTCACGCTTAATTATTTTTAACACGTACATATCTACGAATGATTATTAAAGTACAGTGCAACTAGGATTAACACAATATTATCTATTATTAATACTATCATTTACGAATGATTATTATAGTAGGTACAGTACAACTATGATTAACACTATTATTGAAAATGATTGTTAAAGTACCGTACAACTAGGATTATTCACAATCACGGTCAATATAAGGAATAACAAAACACTTCATTGCAATGTTTATAAGTACAGTAAAACTACGATTATTCACAATACACTGATAACAGTTCAGGGTCGTATTCGCGCCACGAGTTGGGCCGCCAATTGTAACGGGTATTATTAATACAAGTCACTTATTTACACTTAATATTACTTTACTATTCCCTGAAGGGGAATGCAGAGAGTCAACACTTAAATACTAGTTGGGCGCCAGGTGTACTCCTGAAGGGGTACACCGAGAGAGTTTAAAACACTATTTACTAATTTCACTATATCTATTTATTACCACCACTTTATACGTAATACAACTGAGTTGACAAACATAGATAGGTATAATACACAACACTATAAGTAATACAACGACTTCCCTTCCAGGCAATGTAAGATGGGATTTGGGGTAGTCGGAGAGAGTGTAGGTAAGAAGGGTCGCTACTACTGTATGGCACCAAGAGTAGGCACATCTCGGACAGCCAGGGAGTAGCGGGTAGGTATAAGGAGAGTTACCTTATAGCAACAAGAGTAGGTACTTCTTGGACAGCTAGAGAGTAACGGGTAGGTAAGGAGACCTTGGCCCTGGAAGAGCCACCGCGATTCTCCCTTTCAGTATGACGGGCTCCGTCTTTTATACCCTTGACTCCGTACTGGACAGCTGATGGAGACCTTGGAAGTGGACGGTGTGTTGGTGGGAGATGTACTGTGGCCTTGAACTCCGCCTTCCTATTTCCGCTCGGATTGTTCTAGAAGGTTCTAGAACATTCGGGAACATTCTGGAGGCTTCCATCAATGAGACATCTATTGATGAACCTGGCAACTAATCAGGTACTTCCTGTGTCTTGACAGCGGCTGTCAGTCATGATTGGCAGGTTATGTTATTATTATGTTATGTCGAAAATACGTGGTGTTACAATGATTTTTTTTTTAAATTCAATATCTAGAAGTAAGAATCACTCCATGTAGTCCCCGATAAGGAATTATTTTCTGTTAGTGTTCGAGTGTCCTGTAAAATGTGAGTATTCGTAAAAAAATCCCTTGAAAGATATTTTGCGTATTTAGTTCAGCGATGAGGTATGCCGCTCATCTCGAATGTCTTATTTTGTGCTGGTACGAAGAAAACAATTTGCAATTAGTTCTATAAAATTTATTATTAATTTAACAACTATAACATACTAAATTGTTTATTTTATAAAACAATATTTACGCTTAAATTTTAATATGAAAATGAACGAAAAAAAATATATACATTATAACGAAAATATTATATTCATTGCTGCGATACGAAGTTGTTTATTTATTTCAAGCCCGAAAAATTACGAAAAAGTGTACAAAATAATTCAAAAGCATTAAAATGTTATTATTTATTTAATGCAGGAGACATTATCGTATTAATCGTGTTTATATTTTAAGGGGTGCGGTGAATAAAGGTGTATATTTTTTTTTATTTTTTACGTATCGATTCTCCAGTTCTTTAACTCAACAAGTCGAAAATTAAAATTTAATCGGTAATACACAACCAACGCAACTCTTTCAACTCCGAAAACAAGAAATTGTAAAAATACACGGTTCCCTTTATAAGTTACATTTTTTGTTATGGTAAAAATTTAATGTACCTACTTATTTTCAATTCCACCAATAACACTATTTTGAATGAATTATAAAAAAGAACACTTTTTTATAGTATATCCACAGTGACTTTTTATTGGACGCTAGCCGGCTTTCATGAGCTTCCGCTCTCATCGTCAGGCTAGTGAAAAGTGAAAACTTTTTGCTAGCCTGATGATGAGAGCGTAAGCTCTTTAAAGCCGGCTCGCGTCCATAAAAAGTCACTGTGGGTATACTATAAATAAGTGTTTTATTTATAATTAATTCAACATGAATTTACACCAAGTACCGTCGGTTGAAAATATCAACTCTATTTTTAATGTTTTAACTATTGAATGGAGCTGTTGTGCATCAGCATCTACGTGCATACAAACCACTAGTGCTGATTAAGCACCTACGTGACCATACCGCAGAACGTCATAACGCATCTACTATATAAGGAGAATTCTACAAGGTACAGCCTTCACATCGTCATATCATAACACCACATCACTACCATCGGATCACATCTGGACATTGCATCAGCTCTACCTCACATCCCAACATCAAGATGGATCGCCACCTCACCTACTTAACTTGTAACTACCGACAATAAAGACCTTTTTCATCAACCTACACTGTTCTCTTAGTCAACCTCATTGTAGATCTACACCCATCTACAATATTGGTGACCCCGACGTGATTTGAATACGCAACTTTCTGATATGGAGTCAGCTCTCAAATACAAGACATTTCTACTTGTTGAGTTATGGAACAGAACAGTCGATATAATTTTAATGTTATGATAAAAAATACAGGTATCTCAAAAGATTTACGTAAGTGGTGGTCTGCGGTAATTAAAATTAGCTTGAAAAAAGAAAATATTTTCAGCGAATTTACCTACCGCAATTTCGCTTGAAAAAGTTGTAAAATAAAAAAAACAGAGTCGAACGAATTTGATGAAAAATTAAGAATAACTTTTTAAATTTTTTGAACAATCTTAGGGACACAAAAATGTACACAATAAATTTTTGGATTTTTTACATTATTCTAAATAACCATCCATAGGTCTAGTCAGCATATCCATTCATTAATATTTTGACTCGTACGTTAATATGTACTTAATAATGTCTTAAATGGAGCCCGCAATTAGGAAAGACAGGGGTAAAATTATACACTGTATACGATATCTCATCCTATTGTACGTCTTTAGGTTAAAAACATTTTAAATATCTTAGTTATCGACAGAGATATTAGCGAAATTAAATATATTGTTGATATCATTATTGAAAAAGGTCATAGAACTGTCAAAAGTATTGCCAGTTTTAATAAATTTTACAAACTTTTCTATTTTTTAGGATAATGCTTATGCTAGCTACAAGTGCTTCTTTGTCAATTTGATATATATTTCCTGAACGACAGAACGAAGCCAGGTAAACTACTCTAGTCATTAATAAAAAAGTAAAAAAAATCTTGTCACCAAGAGTACAAAAAAAATATTTTCATGCGGATAATAGTGCCGAGATTGGGTTAATTTAGTCAAATTGACAGATCTAGAATACCGGTTCCAAATATGAATTTCTTTATCCTTTGTGAGAATAGGTGAGAAAATAAACGAAATGAAAATGTTGGAGTTTACATACATACTAACAGCTGTTGTTCACGTTGGATAGGTAAGAAAAATAACGAAAGTTCGTTCCACTATTCTGTCGACAGATCGCTCATTTTTAACCGTCATTAAACAAAAATGTACTCAGTATAATAATAACAATAATGATCCTTCTTAATTATTATTACGATACTATCTCTAGAGAAATAAATGGTGAAAAAACAAAAGGGAAAAACATGAAATATAAAGAAAAAATAACACAAATAGCTACAAGCAGAGAAAATGGATGTAAGTGAAATATTAAAATGTAAAAAACATGCAGAAATTAAATAAATAAACAATTTAAACCCTTTTTTTAATACCGCTTTCTCCAGCTGATGTTGAAGGGGAAAATTGAGGGACGCCGAGGACCTGGTAGGAGATAGATGTCCTGGCTGCGTAACATAAAGGAGTGGAACTGCATCCGAAGTGTGGAAGAGCTGTTCCGAGCGGCCCAGATCAAGGACAGGTTTTCCGAGGTATCGTCATCATTGGAGACTTGAGATGGCACTTGTAGAAGAAGAAGAAACTCTTTTTTGGCAAACCAAATACTTAATAGTTACAAAGTGAAAGAGAAGATGCCAAAAGCCGGGGTTTGCCTTTGTCAATTGCTTGGGCAATCTCTTCCAGCACACCTTATTTTAAGTAAATAATTTCAATTGTGATTTTATTCATTTACGAACCAGCCTTCGAAAATGTCTGCTCTCATCTGCAGACAATGTAAAGGATTTTAAATGAAAAACGGACTTTATGAGCTTTCGAAAGCCGGTTCGCAAATAATTGTCTTAAGTAGAATAACTTATTTAAAATAAAGTGTGTCAGGTTTTAAAATTCCAGGTTGCTCTACGGAAACGAATTACAATAATAAAAGCAACTAAACAATTCTATTAAAATGCGTCATCTTGTGGAAAAACCACCTCAAGGGCTGATTCAAGAATCATAACACCTCCTGAACAATAGGGTATTTAACTTTGCTTTGAACACTTCCACACTCTCCAGAGTTCGAAAATAAAGGAATTAAGAAATAGCTGTTCAGTCCCCTCTACGAACCTTCGAATGTCCTGCAAAAGAAGTGTTCGCAAAATACCACGTATAAGATAACAAACATCTATAATTCAGCGATGAAGTATGTCACCCATCTAATTTGACATTGAGGATATCAATAATGTCAGAGAAAATAAACGAAATGAAAATGTTGGAGTTTACATACGTACTAACATATATAAGGTATACTGTTTTTGCCTTTTTAAAAGATTGAGTAATCTTTATAAAAAATGGTGTAAGATTTTGTCTCCCGCGGGAAAAAACTTATCCTTTTACATATATTAGGTATACTTTATGAAAAAAGTAAATAGGCAGTTGGAAAAGTTTATATATGGAGTTTTTCAAATCTTCAATGCGAAAATAGACTAGTTTTTATAACATTCTTGAATTATTTTTAGAATTTCATCTCAGTAAGATTCCCAGTCGTGGCCATTTTAAAGTTCATATGAGGATTGTTTCAAATTTTTATATTTTTGTTTCTATTTAAATAAAAAACAACTCAAAATATGAACTTGTGTTTTTTAAGGCACTGAGATGATATATACATATGTTTCCAAAATATATTAGGAGCATTTAATGGATACCTAATACCTAACAAAAGTAGATAAATATCTTATTTTCTGATATTTTAGTTGTCGGGAAACGCATTTTTGTACGAAAAAAGAAATTTATTTATGGATTGAAAAAGACAAATCAATTATATAAGTTTTCGAGTGGGATCCTATAAAAGGCAGTTGTTTATTCATTAAATATTATCAATTAGACTTTTAACACCTTCAATTCAGTAATGAGATACGCCACACATTCTGACTGACTTATTTTTTAGGATGATTTCTACTGATTATTATAGTACGCAGATTTTTCACTCCACATGTGGAAAAATCTGTGATGCTGAAAGTAGATAAAAATTAAATGTGCATTTTTTCTACCATGTTGCGAATGTTTGTAAAAAAAAACTATACTCATTTCATCTGTAATTGAAAAATATAAATACATATATGGAATAAAACACAATTGGTTTAAGTTTTACTTTATATTTAATTGTAAAGTGACCTGGTTCCGACTTACGAAGTCATTGTCAAACTAAATCGGTTAGTAAGTTATGTGGTTGAAACCAGATACCTATACAATTAAATATAAAGTAACACTTAAACTAATTGTGTTTTCTTCCATATGTAAACATGGAGTTTTACAAAATAGTCGTCAACTCAGTAAATAAATGAAAAAAAAACTTGAATATTATCATAATATTGACGTCAGTTGCTATTGCTTTTACGTGACATTGTTAAATCTTTTTTTAATAACGTCTGCTTAGTATTCATTAACAATAACAACCGAAAAGTCACAAGTCGTAATATTCGTATGATAAACAGTCAGAAACTATTGTAGTCATTGCAAAGTTTTTACTTTTTACCGAGGGCATGTATCTCTGAAAATGTAGCATAGATATTCGTCACAGTAATAGCCATTTCAAAGATAATAACATCCCGTTTAAAAACACTTAAATAATTTAGTGCACTGCTGAATTTTAGTTTATGGCAATGCACTCAAGATGAACAATCCTTTGTAGTAAATGGCAGAATATGATAATTATGAAAACTTATTACCTAGTTTATACTCACTCTCTTACCAGTAAATGTTTCAGTTTCTAAAATATTTCATTATCTATGCTATTTTTTTTCGTCACTATCTGCTTCAACACTATTGAGCGGTACAAAATAATGTTTTTTTTTATTACTTCATTTATTTTTTCTTTGTAAAGACTTTAGTTAATTTTTTTATTGTATTAATAAGTGGATAACGAGAGATAGATCGTTCATTTGCGTTGTTCGTGCGACAATGAAAAAAAAATAACACGTTTTTCAGTAACGCATGATCAATGACTAGTTTAGGTAATCAAAAAAGATTGGTATCAGAAACTCAAAATTTCAAATTGGAGACAATGGTTTAGTTCTGTTGCAGTTCTACTCCACCTTAAGGACAAAAGCATTTTGCTTACTTTGAGAATAAACATAAAGAAGGGTGTATTAGGATTTGTTTGTAGCAAAAACAAGGTTTTAAATATTGCATACTCAATGGGTATAAAAAGTTTAAGATTAATCCTAGAACAATACAACTGAGAAAACATCACATTTCTGTATCCACTTCAGCATTTTTGATAATAAACTAGTTTTAAGAACTAATTTGCTCGAGAAAAGAGACAGATTTTCATTGATTTGATTAAACTATAATGTTGCTGACGAAAACACGAACATTTCAGCATTCATAATTAAAAAAATGTAAACATGGATCTTTGTGCCTTTGCACGTGAACCCGTCACTAAGCGAATTCTGAATTCTGTTTATTTGACGTAAATGTTTCAGTAAAGGTGGACTCTATCTCTACCTTAAAAGATCATTATAATTTTATACCATTTTTATAATACAAAAAAGCATAAAGCTGAGATACTACTCGTACAGTAAATGTGCGGTGTAAAAAGTATATGTTTATTTTGTTAAATAAATTATTACATTCCTGCAAAAGGTGATACTTTTTGTAGTTTCAACCCACAGGGGTGATTAAATACATTTTTTATATTGTTTATAATATTCTGCGGTAAAAAATACTGCATTATGTATGTTTTAAATAAAAATTAGACAAGATTTATACCCGCCATTGTTCAGAGGTTTCCACCGATTCCTGAGAATCTACATTTTTCACCTCCTATATGGAACATTCCCACGATATTTCACATAGGAGAGGAAAAATCAAACATGTTCTGAGTTTTTTTTATCAATCTTAATTTATTTATCTACTTTTTAGCGTTAAACATACATTTGTGAGACGATGGTCCTGGCTGAGTCACGTTTTGAGAATTTTCAATGATAGTTGGTCAAAAACAGAATTGTTCTTTCTTTCAAAAGGGTTATGATGGTCCAATTACCCCTTTTTGCACAGTGGCAAAAATATCACAGCGTTATAAAATTCACGGGAAAAGGTGACTTGTTGGCACAAAACCGCTCTAAACTGGTTTCTGCTTTGTGCTTCAAGGAGGATTTTTGAAGACCGAGTGAGCGAGTATACTTCTTTTCTTCCAAAACATGAGAGCTTGTATAGAGGGCATTATTTGTTCCAATACTTTTCTGGTAAAGCTTAAAAATAATAGAACATAAATACTCGTATACTATAAATACTCGTATAAAATTACAGATATAAGTATAAACAAACGGATTGAAATTTTTATATCATAATAAGGTTGAAATATTTCCACATCAAAAGGTAAAAAATGTACACCTCCAAGTCTCTTGAGAATGAACTCACTATGAAATAACTAAAGTTTATATTAAAAAAAAAAAACTAGTGGTCGCATGTTCGTCATCATTTATAATAATTATGTAAATACCAGAATTATAAATACTACTATACCCTCACGTCGTGTCCCAAGTGGGGTAAGCATAGAGAATGGAACGCCAAATAGATCTATCTTGATACACTATCTTCGTTTCCTCCACATTCATACAATTTGTAAAAGGCTTAATGCCGTTGATGATAGAAATAAATAAATTAATAATTTCTCATGCACACACGTCTGTTCCTCTTACTCAACACACGGCCGTCCTTGAGAATTTGATCCACGTGATCAAACCACGTGGTTCTCGGACGCCCGCGCTTCCTCACGTTTCGTTTCAGACAAGTAATTATATTTATATCAAAATTTTAGAAATATCGCATTAACACTATGTCCAAAAGAGAATAACTTAAGGTGAAAATTGCTCACCTGAGTGGGTTTTAAATATCTTCTCTAGAGAGCACTTTGCATCAAGTAGATACTTGACAGCCCATGTAAAGTTTAATAATATCACTATTTACTATCCAGCTTATAATATTATAATGAAACGCAAAGTTCGCAATCGAGTTTTTAAACTAAATTAACAAAATTCAAAGTTTCATGAAATATTTAAATACAACCAGTTAAACCTCTTTATAGCGATGCGTATTATAGGACCGTCAAAAATAATGTCGTTGTTAAAGATATTAATCGTTTTGAATATGAGAAAATGAGTGTGTGTTATAAAAATACATAGAAAAACTTATATTTCAATGAGATGAATAAAAAATCTCAGTGTTAATGTAAATATTTATTGTAATGCTTAATCTATCATATTTTTATGTTAATCTTGGGGAAAATACCTTATAAAATGATATTGCTAACGTGACAGGATCAAAAAATAAATTTAAATCCATCCCATTATAACGTCTCACGTGTGGGATATGATAAATAGATAGACAAGTATTCGTTGATTTTATAAGCATTAGCTTTATAAAACTTCATTTTAAATTACAAAATAAAATTATAAAACTAATAATATAAAATCGATTACTTTTATTTATTAACAAATTAAAATTTGAAGGCATAGGATAATTTCAAAAATGTTAGGATATAACATTCGTTATAATGAAAACTTTGTTATATCAGTATTCGTTTCATGTAAATTTGACTGTGCGGTGAATAATTGTCACTATTTGAAGGTTTGAAAGTGGTTCGTAGTTTTCTCGAGGGAAATGTTAGGAAAATAATAATATGTTCAATTACCGTCATAATAATAATAATAATAAAACATAATTAACAGAAACAGTTTATATGTGATATCGGAGACAGATATTTACATCGTAACAATGTTTTGTTAAATAGCAGACTTGTTACAGAGTAATGCTAGTAAGATTGCAACAAAAAGGCTTGTCAAGGAATGGTTCTTGAAGTATGGATTCATTTATATTTAAAATTATGTAAATGCTGCAGTTATTAAGTATATGTTTGCTGCTGTTTAGGTTTCTCGCGTAAAGGTAGTGATGCGGGCTCAAGTCCCGTCCGGGGCACTACCGAATAAGGTGATGTTGTTTTCATTTTCTAAGCCATATATGGTAGGTTCATCTTTTATTGATTGTTAATTAAAAAAAAATATATAAGCACTAAAAAAATCCAACTAGGAATATCTCACAAGCGGGGTAGCTAACAGACCGGCTACATGCAATAAGTATTCAAGCTGTCCTCTCCGTTACGACATTCGGATGGGTGGTTCACCTCATCGTTGAATTAAAGATGTAAATGTCTTTATTTTTTTGAGCTCCCGCCTTTTACAAGACTTTTGAAAACTTACGGAATAGAGTGGGATACCAATTCTTTGCCGGATGCTCCACGGAACGCATGTTAAAAAATTGAATATTAAATTAATTCTCTTTGTAAATATATTTCTTATAAAGTATACCTACATATAATAATAGGCAGGATATATAATATATTGTAGTAATATATCTGTAGCATACATTTACATCAATACACTTGCAATCTTTAAATAAATAATTGAGGCTCGTTTGTGTATATTTATACATCCTTTATGGCCGCATTAACAAGGGAAGTAAAATAAAAAACGAATGCCTAAATAAAAGCTTGTCAAAGAAACTAGTGATTATTGGAAGTTTTTAGCTCTTATTCTTCTTATTCTTGCAACGTGGAGGTCCAGCTGTCTTTCCATCGTTTTGGGGGTCTTTCTGGTGGAAGTCATCACTCAGGTAGTCCACGTAAGACAATATTTGGGATTCTGGTATTATTCATCTTCTGGATGTGTTCGTACCACAATCTCCGCGATGTTTTCTGTATCAACAACATATTGGACCACCTCACACATCTCCCGGATTTCGGTATTTCTGATACAGTCAGGTAGCGCTTTTTCCAGCAATGGCTCGCAAAGTTCGCATCTCAATGCTTCGTAGCATAATTTTAGTTTTTGTCATATTGTCTGCCTTTGATTCTATGCCATATTACGTGAGTATTGGGCGCACACATGTCATGTAGATGCGGACCTTCTGGCTCGATTTGTGTAAATTTGGTATATCGTCGTAGCATATTCAAAAAGAGGTATGTGCATTTATAATTGTTGTGACATTTCTAGAATAAACTTCTCATAGTGATATCATAACCATTTTATAAAGTGATTCTTAGTATCAAATATTGAAATTCAATACTTAAAAAATAATATCACATGCCAATAAAAAGTCCAAACTATAATTTTAATGCATAATGGACAGTTTTTAAAGAGTATGCCTAAATAAAAATGTTCGCACGTACCTACCTCTTTTTGAATATGCAACGACGATATGCTATGTTATCAATATATTTTGATATTTAAAAAAAATAGATCCGTCTTGGTAGTCATTATTTGACTGAAGAAAGATTCAAATCTAGTGCATAACATATTATTATGTATTGTTATATACTAGATATTTAATAATGGTTTCGAAGGTTTTGGCATATAATCGATATTTCGTTTGTTATTATACTCGTTGTAATGGTTTTACCATGAGTTCTGTTATTTCAAAAACCAATGTTTTCTTAACTCGTAGCACAAACAAAAACGACGACGAATCAAACAAAATTATATTTTGAAGTAACATACGAGCGAACAAACAAAACAACATACAATTATATTAAATTATAAAACAAGCTATTGAACCCGTCTTTAAACGATTCTATAAAGTTTAATTTATCGACCGACGGTTCTTGGTGGCAAAGCAAAAGTAAAGTTTACTTTCTAAAGAATAGGTCCCCTTCTATTTTATGTAAGTTTTCGGATGAAACACGAGATATTTTGTATGTCACTTTATGTAATATAAATATACCAAAACTACAAAAATGGAGATTTCTCGAACATAAAACATTTTTACTTGTTGAGTTCTCAAACTAAACAGTCGATATATACAACACACCAAACACATATACATGTAATATCCAGACCCAGAACAATTTTTGAAAAGAAAATATATCTACTATTAACCCTGGCCGGGAATCGTACTCAGGACCTAGTAGTGACTATTGTCTATTAGTGGATTGTATCTAATCTGTTTATTATGATCGCTAAATTATTTATTTGTACCTATACATATTGCTGATTGTACTGTCCTCTTGACTCAAGCTCTAGCCTAGTGAGGTGGCAAAGTGGAATTAATTGTATTACCATATGATTACTTGAACTGTATTAGTTTGTATGTGCTTATTTTGAGGAAATAAATGAGTCTTGAAAAGCTCGTCAATGGTGCAAGTGCACTGAAATCGCGATAGCGTAATTTAAATTAATGTAACAAATAAACATAGTGATTCAAGTTTTAAATATTTTATTTGAAAATGTCTCGTAATTGTTACATAGTCAATGCCTCTAAAATAAGTGAAAAAGAAATAAATGAATTTGAATTTGACTCGATGGTAAGAGCGTTACCTCCGCGCCACACCGTTCACCACAAATTCACACACATCGACAAACGAACTTGAGTATTTATTAGATAATTTTAACATTTTTTTGTAATTTCTCGAATGTTCAAACCAATAGGTTTATATTATTTTATCGTTAACATTAATTTAATTAATCTCATTGATTGCTTTGAAATTAAATCTTTGTTACATAGTTTAAATTAAACTACTAAATTCCTTTGATGCTTACAATCATAACATTTTGTAATTAATATTCATTAAGAACAAGATAAATAATACTAGACAGTAGAGTTTACGGAGTAGAATGGGTTCCCACTATTTTCTGCAAACTTTTGAGAGTTCTGTAAATAACAGATGGTCGTAATACATCACGAATAAGGTTTCGAACAACTTCAAATTTTGTATTATATGATTGGAGTTGTTCATCAGCTTTAATTTATGATGAAATTTATCAGAAATCCGCCTCGAGAAATTTGAACTCTTTTAGCTTTCTCAACACTGAGTCCATTTCAAAAATACTTTAAAGAGATAACAGATCGTGATATAGATCTACCCTTACATACTTCTTTCGCTTCCTCCACATTCATACAATTTCTCATACACACACGTCGGTTCCTCTTACTCAACACACGACCGTCCTTGCGAATTCGATCAACGTGATCAAGCTACGTGGTTCTTGTACGCCCGCGCTTTCTCACACCCCTTCTTTCAGACAAGTTTCTTTCAAAAATAACAATAATAAATAAAGATCTTTTTTGCACAAAAATAGTACCTATACAATAGAAAAAAAAACATGACAACATTACTAATAATGAACACATCATTTTGTGCAATGGGCGAGTTTATCGCAGAAGCGCGATATCTTCCAACTAACCCATTTATTAAAAATCATAATTTATTTTTAACATAACGAGTTCGTCGGTAGCCTGGAGGTAGAGTCTCGGCCTTCAGAACATGGGGTCCGTGGTTCGATCCCAGGTGCCGGCAAACTCCCCTTTCACGGCACAAGCTTTTAGCTTAGTGTGAAAGGTGTATAAGGTTATATTTGGGTTTATAACAAACCCAGATATATCTTTTTAAAAAAAAAAAAAATTTTTAATTAATACAGTTCTTAGGCACAAATAAATAGAATGTCATTATATTTTAAGACTTTTTTTTAACGTTAATGAGTGAATAAACGAATGAGTGACACGATTTCACATTGTTTTCCTCCCTTCAGTGGATTATAAACATTAGTGAAGGATGGGGTGGGTATTGGGGGTATTTTAAACCCCTAATGGTGCCACTAGTAAGTATAAAACTTTTAAACAGAATGAAAAAAAAACAAAAAAAAAACAAAAGCTTACGCTTAAAGTGTCAAAATATTCTTTGTAAGTGGTGGAAGTTTCCAAGGAGACATTGAAAATAAACCAAAGGCAAAAATTTATAATAATAATTAAGAAAGTTCATTAATTTTAATTATGATAACACAAGCGCCTTGTGGTATACTCCGTTAGGGATGTTAGCTTAAAAAATGTATTCTTTTTAGTGTATTTTTTGCTACTGCTGATAATTAATTATATATAATTAAAAATATACCCTTTAATGATAGCTCTTAATTATAAGGGATGCTTATATCACTTGATTCTAAATTTTGAATTATACTTTAAAAATTACGTGATGTCACATTATGCTTATTATTATTGATAAGTATTTCGTAGATAATTTCGTAATGTTTGTTGATATACGTATTTTTGTCGTGGTTTAATACGTACTTTTTTATATATTTTGAACTGTATTTGTTATTCATGAAAATTAAAAAAAAAAAAATTTAAAGTAGGTGCGTTAACGTTGTAAAAATTCATTTTAATATTAATTTTAAAATGTTAAACTAAACACTGTTTAATTTTCACTGTGATTAATTTAGTCCATTTAATATAGACTAAATTCTAATTGCCAAGCGATTTCGCCTTGCGGCATCTTCAGGGCAAGAGTTACTTAAAGTTAGTTTTAAGTAACTCTTGCCCTGAAGATGCCGCAAGGCGAAAGCGCTTGGCAATTAGAATTTAGTCTATATTAAATGGACTAAATTAATCATAGTGAAAATTAAACAGTGTTTAGTTCAACATTTTAAAATTAATAATAAAAAAAAATTAAGTCATTTTGATAAGACGATATGTTTCATTGAGATTAGTTACATTTTTATAATAGATTCTGAATATTTGTTCAAAGAATATGTAAGATTATACATTGTACTAATCTAAAAGATTATTGTTGTCGTACTTATGTAAGTTTTGAAGTAACCTGTATCGACAGATGTCTTTAAAAAAATACCTCAAGATATTTGACAACTGCAACTCAAGGATGTGAATTTTACACATCTTGAATTCTTTATTTTCTTATGACTTTACACTCACGCCGTATTCCATGTGGGTTAGGTACAGAGAATGGAAATGCATATAAATCTATCCTTGCATACTTTTTCCGTTTCCGTCCTCGGACGCTCTTCGAAGCACTCCCTCTTTCAGAGAATATATATTCTCTTTGGCATCCATTTCTTATCCATTCGTTCTACATGTACAAACTATCGCAACTTATTTACACGCATTCTATTCACAACACTTCTCTTGCATCCGCTCATTCTTCAAATATCCTTATTCCCAACTCTAACACGCAACGTATGTGTGTTCATTACAGCGGAATAATAGTATATTATCCTAATAAACATGCAGACAGACCTTTTCGTGACATTGTGATAAAATTCAGAATGGGTCATCACTGTGGAAGTAAATTTATCAAATACTTTACTCGAGACGTTATTTTATGAATCCTAACTTTAACGGACCAGTTTTTTTCATTTGAAATTATTAAATAATTACAAGCACAAATAAAAACTAACAATGAGCTATGTTAATAACAAATTTGGTAAGTCCACTCTAAAAAACGACACAATTAAAGGAAGCTACATATACCTTTAATATCTCACTCACAAAAAGTTGAGATAAATTGAGCACTTTTGATAGTAATAAATTTCTGTTAAATAAAAATTACGTCTATGGGACGTTCAAAATTATAAAATTGTAAAAAAAAACGAGGAATTTTCATTAATCTTAATCATGAAAATGAATTGTATAGTAAATTCGTCTTGGCGACACAAGTTTTATAATTTCAGTCATTGAAAATATTGTAATAAAAAAATATTGAAAAACATAAAAAAGAATATTATACTTTTCATGGAATACAAAATTCAGTTAATATTTCTTTCTGAAGACTTACAGGGATTTCTTATAATAAAGCTCTATTTGGAAAGCTTCTAATAGAAGTTCTAAATTAAAAGTTTTTCAGAGAATTTTTATTTATTTAATTACTAAGTACAAAACGCCAACAGGCCGACATCTTAAAAAATATGTTTGGTAATAAAAACATGAGCAATTTTGAGCCCCTTTACATGCATAAATGTGTTATGTCCTGAGCTACCCCACCCAAAGTCCCACCCATATTGATGTATTTAGATTTGATAGTAAAATATATTGTTTATATTACATACATATATTTCCTACGTTTAAAGTTTTTTTTTTTTTTAAAGATATATCTGGGTTTTGTTATAAACCCAAATACAACCTTATACACCTTTCACACTAAGCTAAAAGCTTGTGTCGTGAAAGGGGAGTTTGCCGGCACCTGGGATCGAACCACGGACCCCTTGATCACGAGGCCGAGACTCTACCTCCAGGCTACCGACGAACTCATGTTAAATGTTATATATCATGTTTATATGTTAAATATCATGAATAACAAGTATTTATTAAATTTTATAAATCATCAGAATATGATTAATCATAAAAACAGCACGCACATTTTTTTAGAAAAAGTACGAAGGCTGTCCGATGTTAAATTACAAAATTATAACTAAACGCAAAAAATACTTTTAATAATCCAAATTACTTTTTTTTAACAGAAACGAATTGAAGTGAAACATTGAGAATAAAATCTTTTAAATTATATACCTACCTAAAAAAACATAATTCTATGAATATCATAAAAATTACTAGCTTTACTGAAAATAATATCATCTAGAATGAAAAAATACGGGTTCTCCTGAATTTTCATAAAAAAAATTTCGTCTGTTTAATTCAAGTAGAATTAAAAAATGCCGAACTTATATTATGTTTAATATAAATTTAAAAAAAAATAGAGTTTTAATGTTTTCATATGAAATCGTCTTTGCGTAATTTTTTCGTTATTATTATTTTTCACATAATCAATCATTTCAAGAAAAATAATTTTGTGACGCCGGCGATTATGTCTCACCATTCAACTGGAGAGGACATGGAATATAAAGATAATGTGACGTGAATGATGATATTGAAGAGTGGAGGTTCTGGGATGGGAGGTATCAGAATTGACTATGTCTTTAGAAGGAGATGTAACTTTAGCTGACTTAATCCAAGGTGAAATTTAATTAAAAAATAAGACCATTTAAGTTAAGTGTAAGATGTAGAATTCAGTGATGTATTAGCAGACTGCTGTTCTAAGAAATCGGATCTTTGTGATAAATTCGCCTTTTGTGTATCAACTACATTTGAATGTTACTTTCTCAATATGTAATTTTGTTAATCATTTGTTTTATTTCATCAATTCAGCGATGAGGGTTGCTACCCGTCCCGAATGTCTTAATTGTTTGTTGGCACATGAAGGACAGCCTACATATTTATTACATGCAGCTGGTCTGCTGGCTACCCTACTTGTAGGATATACCGTGATGGTATAGTAGTAGTAGTAAAAACTCATTTACACATAATAATATCATACAAGTTGTAAAAAAATATTCATCATTTTGAAGAGAATCAATTTGAAGATAATGATTTTCTAAGTGCCTTATTACCTACGTTCATACATACCTGTATAATGACGGTATTTTGTAAAAGTCGTCCTTATACAAACAGTTCGGTGTAGTAATTTTACAAAGTGACGAAAGCACGTTCAGGCATTTTACAAAATATTGCCTAGTTGCCTTAGGCAAACGGTGTTTTGTTTTGCAAAATTCAAACGTTAAATCGTTCACGTTGTAAACATTATGTATTAAAAGAGACAGCAACGGGGAATAATATTTATTATATTTTGTGAAATTCAAGGCAATTAAAAGGTTTCCCACTCAATAATGTTAGTATTCGAGTGTTCTGTAAAGTTTACCGAACCATCTCAGCATATCACATAAGTGAGGTAGTCAGCAGACCAGATGCATGTTATAAATATACAGGCTTCATCCTCTCCGTACCGACAAAAAATCATGATATATAGGAAAGGTAGCAAACCTTATAGCTGAATTTAAGATGTAAAATGTCTTTATCTTGCGAAATGAGGGTATTTTTCAAATGTTACATTTTCACAATTCAGCGATAAGCCATTCTCTTTTAAGAATTTTAAGAAGGCAGTCCCTTCTTAAATGTTTTTAATTGTTATAATAAGGAGATGATAATCTGTATGTTTTTTTACATGGAGTTAGTCTGCAGGTTATCCCGCATATGAGAAAAATTTTACAATTTGCCTGAATTAGCATTCGGCATTTTGTAAAATTACGATACGGGCACCGTGTTTGTAATTGGACGACTTTTACAAAACGTCGACGTCATAAAAATAATATATGCCTACATGAAAAAGTCGACATGCTGAAAAATACATATACATACATAAAACTAGACACACACAGAGTATTATTTTTATTATTACATATTACTAACAATGTTCTGAGGAAGCACATTCGCCCTGAAGGGTCTTTTAAAAGGCTCCTTGTAAAGTACGAAAGAAAACACGTGTTATCGCATTTTTATAATGGCCTACTCTTACATAGGTACTACTTTCTTTGTTATTATTTTACTAGATTTTAAAACTCGTTATTTCTGAAGGTAATGTTATTTAAATACAATCATAAATGAACACTCTCATATAAAATTTATGTCTGGCTTTAGTATTTGCTTGTTATGAATGTGTATATGTAGGAGATGAATGCTTTTTGTGATTTTGTATATTTTTGAATATGATTGATATGTTTGTAGGATGTTTGCCCTAAAACAGGACCTACCTAGTTGGGCAGCATCAATAAAGTATGTAGGTATGTAAATTGTAATTTATTAAGAAATAAATAAAAGTCTAAAAAAAGTCTGAAAAGTCTAAAATACATATTGAGATCCGGTTTATTAGCCATCTTAATAAATTTTAACCGTGGTGCATCCGGCGAAGAATTGGTCTCTCACTCTTTAACATAAGCATTTGAGTGTCCTGAAAATGGCAGGTGTTCAAAAAATAAAGACATTTTACATATAGAGTATGTATTATTTAGTATTATTGTAAAGTAATTAAATAATTATGTTTTATATTAGAACCTGTTGACAAGTCAACTTATATGACTTAACAGGACCATGTATTTTATGCATATAATTCATTAAAATAAATAAAAAAAAACATCCTAAATTCAGCAATGAGGTTTATTACCCATCCTGAATATCTAAATTGTAAATTGGCACGGAGAGGACAGCTTGCATGTTTATTACATTCAGCTGGTCCGCTGCTTACCCCACTTGTGGGATATATCGTGACGGTACTGTATAATAAACTTATCTCTGACTCAAACAAAAATTTACAAAATTAATCTCCGTGTTAGGTAAATATGAGAAAAGATTTACTACTGCAAACTACCACGAAAAAATTGCAACCGAGAATAACTTAAGCTAGATATAAAGTTGGTAAATGGTAATCTTTGTTTGCGAGTGAGGGATCTCCATGCCAGACATAAAAGTTGAAATATAAGTTATTCTGTGATTGCAAGATTGTTCAACATTTTTATTAGTAGGTGATTTTGTACTTTTTTTATAGGACTTAAAATTGAGAATATGTATATTATTTTTGATAGAAATCTCCCCTTCGTCTATTGAAATTGCTCTTTTGTCGATTAAAAGATAATGAAAAATTGGAAATAATCAAAATGTTTAACGTATATCATCATTATATTTTGAAAATATATTTTGTAAAAAGTGATTTACATTGTGTATAAAAATAATAAAATAATAACATAGAAAAACTTCGATCAATAAATTTGGATACGAACTCCCATCTATCAATACCACAATAGAATCTTCTACAATATGTGGTGGATCTTACAGAATAAAACAGCATGCAGATTTTTTGTTGTTGATTAAAGCATTTTGATAATACAATTTCTACTTAAGAACGCCAATTATAAGGCGTACTAAAAAAAATGATACTAGACACATCCTACAAATGGGTTAACCAGTAGAATTACTACGTGAAATACACACGTAGATTGTCCACTCTGTGCCAATAGAAAAAATAAGACGTTCAGGATAGATGGTAGTCTCTACGCTACATCGTAAATGTTAATTGTCTTAATAGATAGGTTTTGAGAACAATTGCCTTTTACCTTTACATTGAAAACTTAGAGAAAAGAGTTGGGTACCTACTTTTACCAGTTGCATTCATCATATAGTAATTTAAGGAATTTCATTAATTTAACATTTTTTTAAAATTAACATAGGGCAAAGAGAGACATTCCCTCTTCATGCAGAGTCTCTCGATGGCAATCCAATCACTTTTTCCAATGAAAATGCTAACGTTCTGATATGGTTGTCATAAGAATGGTGCATTGTGGAAGAAATTTGTCCAATCCACTGAAAAATTAATGGATGAGAAGGCCACAAATTTTCGCCATTCACAAAACATTTTATAGAATAGATTGGAAAACCCACTTTATTCCTAGGATTTCGTGGATTTCGTATTAACTTTTAAATAAATATAATCGCACATTTTCAAGTCTATATGAACGCATTATTTTTTTCCGTGTTTGTCGAACTACATTCAAAGTTGAGGTGGAAAGTGGTACAATATCGACCCGTCACAAATGAGGGTAGGTTCGATTATTATAACTACTATAATAATAATAATAATAAGCGCTATTAGAGTTACACCACTTTTTTCTCATTTTCCAGTCGTTTATTTTTTTTTACACCGCGCCATCGATAAAAATGTCAAAATGGGTCGCGCATCATAAGGTCAAAAGCGTCATTATTAAACTTCATAAATAATAATCATCAGTTTAGGCATGAAGACACTTTTACTAAATTACCATTTTCAAAGTTTAATTTGAACAAATCACAAATAAACACCTTTCAAATTAACTTAGGTTTAAAAAATAATGGAAAATAATTTAGTATCTTTAACAATATCTCTAGGTACTCTTAAAATGTAAGCTACATATTAGACATATACTACCTTTGGACATGTAGAAAGAATGAATAACAGAATAATAAAAATGTATTTTTGCCTGAATAAGAAATTTAAGTAATCGTGGGCGTCCACGTGGATCAAGGTTTCAAAAACTATCGTGTGTTCGGTAACAGAAATTCATTTATTTATCTTTTAATATCAGGCAGTGTAGGTACGTCTGATGGCAACAAAATACGAAAAAAATAAAATAATAGGAACTATATGACATGGTAGGCCCCATTGTTGTCAAATGTGATATTTCATAAAAAAAGTAATATTCACGAAATTGTTGCCATATGTAGAATTATTTTTTGGTCACCACGTTTAATTATTTTTGGGCACAAAGTTTTTCGACACCGGCAACACTTTATCCCGTTTTTTTGTTGTTGTTTTTGTGGTTTAGCAGACAAATTTCCAAATGTTTATATTCCAATAAGATTTTATTTTTGCCGGTTTTATTTTATTTTTGCAAATAAAAAAAGAAAGAAAATATGTCGCCAAAAAAACCAAATAATATATTGTACCAAAATTTTCCTCCATAGTAAACTATATTTGATAGATATCTGACATTGGGGCCTACCATCTCAATGACTTCCAAATAATAATGTTACTCGCATGAGCACCTTAACAATAGATTATGTACCATGGAAATTTCTTAAAGTAAGGCAAGAACTCGACGTGCGTATATCAGGAATTGCATAAATGTGGATGAAACAATTAATGCAAATGGTAAGGACTGGCTGGTGTGGCGTTTCGCATTTTCTACCAAGTCTACAAGAGATGCAATGGGATGAGGAGATAGACAGGTAAAACCTCTTCAAATCACCCGTGAGGTATATCACTCATAATGAAATGAAAACACTTTCACTCAGTATCGATGCAACTAATAAAAGAAATTAAATGAACAGTCTTTCTTTAAAGATACAAAATAAATATGCAGCGAAAATATTAAATGCTTCATTGTCACCGCGAGGATTATCTGCATGTTCATAACAAACTATATTAACTGACTACAAAAAAATCTTCATCCATTTTGTACTATGAAAATATTTCTAAAAACAATAAGATTCCTGAAATTTTCACATTTAGTAATTTACACCCCATTGTGTAAACGCTGCATGTAATAAGTTCCCATTGAGGGGTTGTCCTAGATTTTACATACTTAAAACACCCCCCCGTTTTCCTAACACTTTATTAATGATACTTACGTTATTATTATATTAACGGCGAATTATGATTTATTAGCGGAATAATGAGAGGGGGTGATAAATAACGGCCCGTTAAACGTATCTACATGCCCCGTTAATAAAGCACTACAGAAGCCGCAGGTACAAAACTTTGACGTTAATTTGATTGTAAATTTGAAAGTGAAAAATTTGTGGAACCTTTTCAATTAAAAATGTGACATTTTAATATTTTCTGATATATGTTTATTGTTATCGAATTTTGTAACCTGGATTCAAGAGTGTAGACCCCTACTAATTTGTCATTTTTTTTTAATGATATTCTAAGTTTATAATAAAATAAAAATTAAACCACGATTCTATGTGTTTTGTTAAAGTAGTTGCTTGTATCGTTTTTATGCATACTGCATGTGACTGAAAGAAAAGTTCAATATGATTTTTACGGAACACTCGAAAATAAATTGTGAAAATTTGTGAATCCTGATACAATAGGGGTACATACTGAACCTTTGAGAATAAAAATGATCAATTTTATCGAGGGAAAATTGACGGTGGTACAGTATAAAGATTTTTATAGCTCTCTTCAGAACTGTGCATGCAATGTGGGATTAGTTTTTTTCTGTTTTTTTATGGGAGATAATGATGAAATATAATGTTTTGAAGTTTCAATAGCACCTGGGTCTTGATATGTTAAATTAAATTGGATAAAAGTGGCTATAGAGGATATATATAAACAGACATGTAGGTATATTTTATGTATATAATTATGTGAATAAATTCAAATATTCATGAGCACCAACATAAAAATAATAAATCATTGCTGCACGGTTAAAATCTTTGATATGATGAAAAAGTGTGTTGTACCATAACTAAAAAAATCAATTATAAAGACTATGGATTCAAATTAATAAAAATTAAGCATTGATATTTGGTACATCCACATTGACTTTATTAATCGCAAGCTGGCTTTTAAAAACTTCCGCTCTCGTCACAAGGCTAACGTGACGTACAAAAGGAAAAAAGTTTTCAATTAACAAAGTCAATGTGGAAATACTAAGTATAAGTGTTTTCTTTTTATTGATCTAACATGAGCTTTCATCAAGTAATATCGGTCAACAATATTCATTACTATGGATTTACATAAAAAAATCATGATTTTTTTTCCAAAAAGAGTAAAGTTAGATAGATCCAGCAGGGTTACTCTTGACATAATCTAAGTAGGAGCTTAATTTATTTTGTCTTGATCTTAGCCCTTTGATGCGCGATGTGACTATAGACAAAAATACGTATTTGGATCGTAACAAGAGTAACCCTGTAGATCAAAACAATTGGTCTCGAATAATATCCACCAATATCTGACAACGTACGGAAATACATCGAATAATATTGAACGGCTTGGTGATTTACAATTTTGGAGACTCTACGAAAGTTGTTTACACAACTCGATTAATGTTGTATTTCATAACCAATAAATTTCGACCTGGCAAAACTATATTACCGTAAAAAGTAAAGACAGATAGAGTGATCTTCAGTAAGACTGATCCGTCGTTTGATAAAATACAAAAACAAAACTCATTGATCATAATATCGTTAACAAAATTAAAATTTAGTCAAATTGCCACATAAGAGATTTTAAATGTGATAATATTGAGGTTTCGCTCATAAAAATTACAAGCAGGAAACGGTTTGCTTCCATTCTATTGTTAAACATAATATAGTTTGAATGGGCACATATTTACCTATATTATTACAGAAGCAGTTTTATATAATATATTATACTGTAGTCACCATATCCGGATTAACATTTGAATCGGCAAATCCGCCACAAATCCGGTGAACCGGTCGACCGGGTCGGAATTAAATTAAAGCAGTATGGTTTCTATTTACAAGGAATGATAACATAAATTTTCTTTTGTATTCAGTGTGCGAAATGTGGGTACTTATAAATATTTTATTTTTAGTCCTCAAACACGGCGAAGCCCTAATGTGTTGTAAAAATAACGATGTGATTCAAAATATTACAAAAACAAGAAAACGTATGAGAGGGTTCATGTTAGACTATTTTATGATGTCAGAAAGATCGCGGGAAAGAAATAGATGTAGCATCTCTTAACCAGAAAAGAGTGGATATTCAAAGGGGAGGCCTATGTCTAATACGCAACCAATTTCGAAGAAGACATATGTATGTATGTGTGTATGTTAGATGATTTATTCTGCGCCATTTAATGGAGCATCCATCTCAAGGGCGTGGGAAACTATGTTAGAAAAGCGATGTCTTCAACTTGCTCCTGAACGTTATTATCGATTGGTTTTTACGAAAGTCCTCGGGGAGTCGATTCCAGATGATGGGTCCTGCGACACAAAAGCCGTATCATAGAAGCAAGACTAGTTTGCTCTATTGAGGACTTGTTTGCTCTGAAGATATCTTACATGCTTCTTTTGCTTCCTCGACATTCATCCAGTTTTTCATACATGCACGCCTTAACAAACATCCAAGAAGTGAATATAATATTTGAAGAACCATATGAAAAAGACGAATCTGGGCTCATCAAAACCCAAAAACACCCCTCAAACCCTCACATTAAACAATTATTTGTATTGTGATGGCGGAGTAGGTCTTACAATACATTAGGTAACGTAGATACCATAATAATCAGACAATATGTTTATATATTTTAAACATCGATCTCAAAGTCTATAAAATAATGTATAAAGACAGGTACATACAAACGCACACACAAGCATAGGTACTTAAATATATTTTATTGTTATGGGATTTATATTTTCACAATAAACGACTGAAATAAGCCATGTGAAGAAATGTATACCTAAGAGATTCTGTGGATTTTCAAAAGAATGTTTATATTCGGTTTAAAACCAGCACGGAATATTATTATATTGCTATGTTATATTTTAATAATAAAATTCTTGAAATGATTGCCTCGCTATCCATTACTATGATGTGCGGGTACATAGAGCCTTACCCGGGCAACAATTTACAAATTTTTGAGTCAGTTTTTATGTATGTTTATACAATTCGCTCCTTTTGTTCCATTTGCACCCGGCAAAGACTGGGTATCACACTCTTTTTTGTAAATTTTCGTGTGTTCTGATAAAAGGCAGATGGTCGAAAAATAAATACCTTTCAAATTCTGTTTTAATTGATTAATTTAATTTGATAATTTTATATTTTACTCTTAATTTCTTTTTATTGTTTTTAATTATGCATAATAACCGAACGGACTTTGATATAAATGAATAGAGTAATATATGAATACTTATAAATTGGATATTACATTGAATATTTATTGTTGGTGACTTTATAATTTTACTAAATGTGTGTGTATTGTCTGTAGTGTTCCGTTGACTTAAAAAAATTAATAAATAAAGAAATGGGCGATAAGGTCTGCCTTCCATCCTGAATGTCTTAAATTTAATTGGCACGGAGATGAAGACTTCCATGTTAATTATAAGTAATTGATACGTTGGCTAACTCATTTGTAGGAGATGATGTAATGGAATCCATGTTAATAACAAGCAGTTGATACGTTGGCTAACTCACTTGCAAGAGATGACGCGATGGGATGGAAATTTCTAAAACCTTAATTTTTTTTCAGATTTGAAATTCACAAAAAATCACGTTCCATTTATTGATTATAAAAGCCATGCCTAAAATATGTTAACATAAGCAATTTCTCAGTTAACTTTTTATTTGTGTAAACACACACACAATATATTAATGTTTCGCAAGAAAAAGTATCCGATATTTTTTCAGTAAATACGTACTTATGAATAATTCGTGAAAATATTTTACGGCAATACGTGAAATAAAATTATAATGTTCAAGTTTCGAGTGCGTAGTCCTTGATCGGATCATTATCCCATATTTTTATTATTATGTATAATTCATTCCAATATCCAAATAATTTTAATAAAAAGATTCTTTATTTATATTTATGAGGTAAAAAATAACCTAAAATACTTTGTAAATATTTCAGTTTATTTACATTATGTACACAGCTTTTCTTATACTCATATTATTTTGCTAATTGGCACGGGTAAAAAGACTTGCATTTTTATGAAATAAAGTTTGTCTTCTTCTTATGCCTTACTGGGTCCCCACAAAGTTGATTACCACCATCCCCCCACACTTGGGTTTTTTTTCGAAAATCTGAGACTATCACCAAGAAAATAAATACAAATTCCTCGTATAAATAACTACACTGTTTTTCATCTACTTTTTCATTATTATTACTGACAATAAGATGATTCGTACAAGGATCATTTCAGCTGAAGGCCAATGCGATCCTAGAAGATAACCTTATACGATATCTAAACGACAACTACACAACTACGATATATCTTAAATTTTTCTTACAAATTCCGCATACGTCACGTCAAAAATATCAACTTCTCCAGCTAGACCGTTAAACATTTTAATAGCCCTCCCCAGTGGAGAGTTTGCCAATATGTTTGTTCTGCTTTGAGGCTGGTAAAAAAAATCGTGATGCCGAGAAGGTCCATATGCATCGGGAACATATATATTGAAATTTTCCAGTGTTATTGGATTAGATATGATATCGTTGAGTACCTTGGAAATATACCGTATCTTTGAGGAAAAAGGTGACTCGATTGACGCGTAATCACTATTATGAACGGATTGTTCTTGTTTCTACTCTGTCCAGTCTAGAGATGTGCTACAAAGCGACATAAGTAATTAAAATAAATATTATGTATATTGTTATTATAGCGGTGCACAGATGAAGAGGGCCACACATGTTGTCGAAATCTATAAATAATAACGCAATCATGAATCATCAAGTACTACACTCTCGTGATGACAGGGTTGTCACATCATCACATTGTCTCATAATGCTTAATAATAAATTATTATTTAATCACACAGCGCCGAAACTAGAACGTTAAACTCCATTTTAAATCAATTAAATTACGTCGATATTATATATAAAGATAAATTGTAACGTTTTGAAGGTAGTTTTCTCTCCGTTATGACTTTCGTTTAGATCAGTTGTTCAAATCCTTTTTTCTCCAACTTTCCACATATCAGATAGCCAACTCTCCATTTCGCACCACAGCATCGGTCTTTGACAAATTAAATTCTAACCTCGTATACGTTTTGCTTTTTTGTGACATTTTACAACCTTGAACTTAAGCCTTTAATGGAAACAAATGCACGAAATTCCCCACCTGGCAACTCCGCCATACCCCACAGGTTAAATGAAGAACCACTGATTAAGATGAAAGATTCTATTTAGGGTGACTTGAATTAATTCGTAAATATTTTTTTCTAAAGAAAAACTTCATAGCTTACCGCATTGCGACTTTGTTATATAGGAATTGATTTATCCATGTGCTGAGCACAATAAATAAAACTGCATTTTTGCAGAACTGTACGAATGCTAGGTCACCGAAAAATGTGTGCCAAGGATAGGATTAAGTGCTGCTTTATCCATTCTGTCTACCCGATAGGGGAATCGGTGTGATGGAATGTAGATATGCATAAATGAATGATCTCTCAAATTTGAGGAGAGTTTGTGCTTTGATGGATCATCAAACGTACATTTGAAAATTATACTACGATTTTAAATACTAATTTGGTGAACGGTAAACTGAAATTAAACGATTCTTGTAAAAATGTAAAAAGGGGAGATTGTAAATTTTGTTTCTACACTCCCACTTTTGACGTGCGTAATACGTACAGTCACTTGTGATGCTGGGACGTATAAAACACTTCATCATATTTTGTAATTGGGGACGTGTCTCACATGGTAATGTTTGTACAAATAATTAATAATAATATTCAATTCACAATAATAATAATAATTACATTTTGACAACCCTAAATACTTATATTGGAATAATTTTTAAAAAGGAGGTATTTCTGCAAATTTTCAAGAGTTCTGAAAAATGAAAATGTAATAGATATTATTCTTGCATGCATGTTTGTCGGATGATTTATTCAGCGCCGTTTAATGGAGCATCTCAAGGGCGTGGGAAACTAAGTTGGAAGAGCAATGTCTTCAATTTGCTCCTGAACGTTGATATTGATTGGTTTTTACGAAGGTCCTCATCAGGGAGTTAATTCCAGATGACGGGTCCTGAGACACCAAAAGCCCTGTTATAAAAACAGGACTTGTCTGTTTTGTTGGTCTCTTCTAGCATATTGGTGGAAGTCTTTGCTGAGCGCAGGGGTCTACTCGCAGCTGTTTTGAGAATACAGAGCCTAGAAAGTGACTAATGTGCCATTCTTCAACCATAATTTAAATTACCGATAAGATCTGTGCATTGAATTGTTAACCTGATAATTTTATTTGATAGATGTTCTCATCAATCTTCAGTAGGTAAAGAATAAAATAAGCAAATAAACCATTATGTTCAGTATTAACAATTTGGGAGTGATGAAAAATATTCCATCCTTCCTGAATATATTCTTTTAATAATGCGGAGAGAATGGTCTGTATATTTATTATAACATTTAGAGACAATACTAAATATTCCAAGATCACGGACCACGGATTTTATTCGAGCATTAGAAAATAATATGTCGAAGGAAGTAGCGACGCAATTGGTACGAAATCGCTCTGAGTGAAAAGGCTTGTTTTTAATCTATGTTCCTGAGAGGGATTTTATCTAATTTAGTCAAATTAATTAATAGGAAAATTGATTAAAATTTAATAATATTGATCAGAAACTTTATAAAAGCTTAAATTAAATTACATATTAATTTATGAAACAATGAATCATCATATAATATACATCTTTCTCTATCTCTCTCGTATCCAAAGTGAGTTACAAAAGGGGGTGAAGAAGTAACGAAGGTGTTGCTTACCTCCTCCCCCTCATATGACACCCTGGGGGGCGCCTGTAGTGAGATGTTTACTGATTCATTCTAATTTAGAGAGATCCTTCCATCCTTTTGTGATGACAATGTGTAATAATAATTAGAGAGAAAACGGATAGCGGTTCAGTCGGATACCGGATACCCGTGATATTTTTAAGCATATAACCGGTTAAACTGAAATATGCTTTAATTTGTTTATTTATTCTTAACAGTATGTTTCACCCTCTCTTTCATTTTTTTCTGGAATGACATCAAATATATACAAATTGATATCAAATCATACACAATTTTTTTGAATTAGTTGATTAAGTTAGGTTAGGTTAAGTTAGGTTACAGCGGTAGTCATTTCATGTAAGTCCCCCCAACTAAACTCGGAGCCATGCAGAGGACATTCCACTGTATGGTTCATTGTCTGGCATTGTGAGCCGTATTCAATCGCACTCAGGACTCAAGGAGAAACCCCATCGGTGCTTATGTTTTAATTAAAAATGATTTAGGTGAATATCAGATAAAGTATACGTAAATATTGTGTTTTATTCTTTCGAATAAATAATTATGTTGATTCAAATTTATTTCGGAATACAATGACTTCATAGAATCCGTGAAATGTTAGTTTTTATATGAGATCCAACCGAACAGATGATATAACCAAATCGGATTGACCGAATACTGCATATTTACCGGATATCCAAATCTCTTCTAGTTAATGTTATTATTATAAGTAATTATCCTAAAATTAGGATGGGTATCATGGGTGTATCCAGAAGGGTGGGGTACTTGCCCATCTAGGACCTCAAAAATAGGAGAAAGTTGTAAACATTAGTATCACTAATAATAAAAAAATATTCAAATATTTTATTGCTATTTAAATTGTTCTTATTATTTTCTGTTATACCATTTAAAAATATATCGTTAATTTTATGTTGAATTTAAAGTGTAGACTGCAATATTATTTTAATAATAAACTTTATTTAACAGTAAAAAAAACAAAAACAATTACAGAGTTATTAAATAATGTGACTCAAATAAATAATATTGATTTACAAGACAAGTATGTAAAATTGGCATTGGAGTAAGAAGCAGAAATTTAAAGTGGTTTTATAATAATTGTTGAACAAAGACGAGCATAATGTGAATAATTTCAAATTCTTATACCAATCAAAAATCTGGTGACGGAATAAATAAATATTGCGAGTAAACTTAATTACAAATTCCTGAAAACAGAGACCTAAAAAAAGGTTCACACACTTAATAGTTGTAAACTTTACATACTTGTAGTACTGAAAAAGAATTTATGTGTCTATATTTATTTATAATTTTATCTTGACTTTTCAATATTTTTTTGTATGTTGTGTTTATTACGCACTTTTATTGTATTATTAATGTTTTACTTTTTATTGTATTATTGTAATATTGATGAACCCAAGTGTCATGTAAAGGCCCTACGAGAGATGTTGAAGAATAAAGAATAAAAAATTGCTAAACTGCTGTCCCTTTCTTGAGAAAATCTTGGGTAAGCCTATGATGAGTAATAAAAGTATGCGATACACCTGAAGGGTAGGATGATATAAAACATACCATGTTATAAGATGATATATTTTATGTATGCAGAATTTGTGCTTTTTAGCGAACTATTAGTAGACATTCTGAAAGCATAACCAAGCTAAAGTTGTCATCCTCCGGTTCCTTCCGACTTTCTTTCATAATACATCGTTATGAGAATAATATGAAAGCAGGTCATATTTCGTTAAAAAAAAACTACTTACGCATACCTTATTTGTTCATATGATTTGACATTCATTTTGTAAAACTCTATGTTTATTTAAGGGAGAAAGCACAATTGGTTCAAGTTTTGCTTTATTTTTAATTATAGCCAGATGAGTTTGACAATAACTTTGTTCGTCGAAACCAGGTCACTATATAAATAAATATAAATTAAAACTAAAATCAATTATGTTTTTTCCATAAATATGTTAGAAAAGATATTTTCGCACAGAAAATTATACATCAATATCCTTTTTTGGTTCAGTATTTACGTATATTCTTTATTGACAAAATATTATAGTTTTATTGAGACAGAAGATGAAATTTAATAAAGAAGTGAATACATGTGACAAATATTTGCGGATCTCCCTTTCACAACACAAGCTTTTAGATTTAGGAATGGTTTCACGGAAAAAATCAGAAAAAAATGAAATAAGCTTCCAGTATTGTACAATTTAATATTACAGCGCCATAATTAAAATTCCTTTTAATGTTTCCAAAGAGCTTTTACTGTATAAATCTACCTTAAAAGGTTACTTATATAAATTAAGACAGTATTATAAATAATATGAAAGATCTATTAAAAATGGAAAGCTCATAAACAGCTTTCCCAGGAAATGAGTTATTTTTGGAGTTCTGATGTAAAACATGCAAATCGCTTAGCAAACATCCGCTCATTGTTTCATAAAGAAAGTTGGTTGTCTAATTAAAGTTGAGAATTTGTCAAAATGAACTTTACAATCTCATTCGAATAAGCTCCACAAACAATTTTAACTAGGTACAGAGCTTTTATTCATATCTTTCTATAGGAGTTTTAAAACACAGTCTACAAGATTCAGGTGATATACATCTTCAATTTAATGATGAGAGATATTATCCATTCTGAGCATCTTTGTTTCACAATACAAAGAGGATGAACTTTGTTCATTATTTATCCGCTGTATTATTAGTCCGCTGGTAACCCCACTTGTAGGAAACGTCGTAATGGTATGGATGAATTTTCATTTGCTTGTGGGCAAATAGACATAATATACATTATTCACAAAAATAATTAAGAAACTCAGTTAAGGTGGCATCACTCATCACTGATTTAATTATACGACATAACATAACATGTATAGATAATTTACACAGAACGAGCTAATCCCAAACTAAGACATGAATCTTGTATTATGGGTACTAACACGACGATACACATAAACAATGCGCTGAACACATATTTACATGTAACACCCAGACCCAGGACAATTTGAAAAAGGTCATTCTTCATTTTGCCTTGGCCGGGAATCGAACCCGGGACCTCGTGACTCAAAGGCAAGTGCGTTAGCCTTCGCGCCACACCGGTCGCCTATAGTGACCTGGATTTGATTTACAAAGTCACTATATATATATATATATATATATATATATATATATATATATATATATATATACTTTTTTTTTTCATTCATAAATATACAGTATATATTGATATTACAATAACAAAATAATATTACACATAGTAAAATGCTCCCTCCATAAGCAACCAAATGCTTGTGCGGAGGGTCGGATATCAACTATAATAATTATTAACACACATATAAGAATTAGTTAGAAATATTAATACACATATAAGAATTAGTTAAAAAACATAATATAAAACTAAAACTAATTGTGTTTTCTTCCATGACATGGAGTTTTACAAAATAAACTTCAATTCAATCAATAGACATTGTATGTCTTATTCATGAATATTTTACGAATGCCTGCCTTTTTCAGGACATTCGACAACTTACAGAAGAGCCTGGGAGCTATATTCTTTGCTGGAGACCCTACTGGATATAGATACAGGGAGATTACAATGTAGTTTACAATATAGATACAGGGAGTTTACAATATTTCATGGTTTTGTTTCACTTATTTTTCCATTTATTTTGTAGGCAGATACTTACTATGTAAGTGAAAGTATAAAACAAGATAGGTATTATATTTTTATGAATACGTACTAATATTTTTTTTGGGAAAGCTATACCAGAATAACATTAGGATATGGAATAAGAAAATGTTATATTTTAAAATACATCTTCGTACACACAGTTTAGGGATGGCAAGGATAATGTCTTAGGAGATTATAATACCAAACAATCCTACCAAATCATTATTATCTACTTTATTATTGAATCAGTTTTGAATTGAATCCGCAAAGACTTTTGAATCTTTTCTTATACGAAAATATAAACGAATAGGTGCATTTTCAACTGATGTTAATGTTATAAGGCACCTGGAAAAGAATTGGTATCCCGCACTTTTCCGCAAGTCTTACAAAAGACAAGTGAGAAAAAACATCTCGATTTGTAAAATGAGGTTTACTTGCATGTTAATTATATGCGCCTGGTCTGCTGGCTAAAGGGCCCCGTTTAGCAAAAACGGTAAAATATTCAATTTTCAACAAATTTGATAGAAAAACTGTCAAAACTTGTTGACCCTTGCGAACATATTGATTAGAAAAAATAAAAAATCTAATATTTATTACAAATGTTAGTTTTTTACTAAAAAATAAATAAATCGCAGACTGACGAGATTTATTTAGGTACTCTTTGTTATATCAAAATACAAATTATTTGTAAAATATTTATATTTTTTATTCATCCTATCAAGCATTTAATTTACTATAGATTTAAGCAAACTTTTTTTAGGATACAAAAAATTGAGTTCATGTGGTGATTTCTGGTTTCAAAATATGAGAAATTTTATCGAAAAAAAAAAAAATTAAGTCAGTTAATATCCATGAAAAAAACAAAAAAATGTTTTTTTTTCTTTGTTCTATAATTGTAATAACTATCTAAATATTCTCAATATTAAAATAAATATATGAAAATTTGTAAAATTCTCGTGCATTTATGTACCAAACACACCCCCGAATTCGATTTTTAGAAATATGCTTTTTTATAAACGAATACTATGAAGCTAAAATCGAGTTTTTTTTTAAGTTAAAGTTTGATATTGGTAATTAATATTTGTTTTCATATTTTATCAAATCAAAATGTTCGTAGGGTCAACAAGTTTTGAGAGTTTGTGTACCAAACTTGTTGAAACCAAAGTTTTATCGTTTTTGCTAAAGGGGCCCCTTAACCACTTGAGGGATATGCCGTGATGGTATAGTAAAAATGTTACGTTATCTGAATTTCGGATAGAATCCAAGAGATAAATGTTGAAATCACTGGTGATTTGATTACACACGTGTCTTAAATGTATTTTTACTAAAGCACTAGTAAATATGAATACTAAAAACCCAATGTAACATATTGTACTTTTGATTTTATTCGATTCATCTATGGATGAGCACACCTGATTGTTTGATGTTGTAGCTGATCCGTTTGCTTGTTGTTGGCTGATCTATTTAGGGCCAATATTATAAAAGTCCGTTAGCTCAAGTTATTTTAATATGGTCCAATATTTGATATAACTACTCGTTTTTCAGCATTATAAACATCCGTTGATATTATTTCAGTAAAATGCTACCATCGGCTTTAACTGGCCGACCGACCAGGGATTAGTTTTGACGACTAGCATTGCTGTCTCACTATTTGCCTGAAGAGAGAAAGAAATAACAATAGATGAATCTACGCACGTGTTTTGTTAGGATATATTCTCATAGCATCCCTGTCATTTACTCATTTGTTTTGTGTGAATTATGAGATTGTTGGGAGAAGTTTTTATGAATGGGGAGCAGGTAGATAAAAGGGACAGGCAAGATCTTATGTGACCACCGGTTGAAAACAATGGGTACAGTAGGCAAAAATATTTCTTTTTAACGAATTGTCAAAATAGTTTTATAATGCAGTATCTAGTAGAATGTACGAACTGATCGCCATCCGTTCGTAAAGTGTCGACATACTTACGAATATTGGGTTCCTCGTTTATAATTTCGGCCCTTAAGGTGTCGCCTATTTTTGTCTACTTTGATCAACACCTCTTCATTTTTTGACATGTTCCGTTCAATGGATCTTCATCACGCATCTCTAGCACCACATCTCAAAAACAATCAACCATCCGCTTTCATTCTTGCCGATGGTTGACGTCTCGCTACCATATAACAGAATTCTCCAGGTAAAGGGTTTAATCAGGTTCTTCCTAACGTTTAAGTCAATGTTTGGTGATTCTAGTACTTACTTAACATTTTTCTTTATAATAAATTCTCGTCTAGTTTGAAATAAAAAAAATAATACCAGAAACAAAATAATAAGATATTTGGTCAGGTATTAAAAATGGTCGGATATTCGATCGATCTTTCCATCCCTATTTCCAGAGGTAATTTAATGTCTATTATGGAAAATAGATAATAACATTGTCTGAATGATTTCCATATTATGGACGGTTTACGAAACATTAGACTAAAGGAAAGCTGTAGACGGAGAATACAAGTTTGCAAATCTGAATACATAGATTGATATTTAATAACTTGATTTGAAAAGAGACTTGAAATATTGAGTTGTTTAGTTTAAGACTAAGTCTAAGTTAAGTGTTTTATTTATGCCTTATATTCAATTCCAATTCAATTCCAATTCAAATCCAAAAATTCAATTATAAAACATAAAAATGGTATTTGAAAATATACAAAAAAAATAACAAAATCAGGCCCCAGACAGCACCATAGAGCTGATATTATTCCTAGTTAAACTAAAAAATGTTCTATGATGGAAATATTCAACACTTCTTACAAATCTGTGTTTATAAGTGACAAGTTACTAAGCCTAATATTTATGTTATGAATTTTTGACACAATTGGATGTCGGGAACTGGATTTTTTACTTACTAGAAGTGTAGATGTCAAACATATTTTGAACTACTCCAGATTAATCATTCCAATTGATCACACTCATCCATAGTCAACCTATTTGAATAGGTATTAACTAGGTAGGTATGTTGTATGTATATGATACACATACATATGTGAACTTCCTTAATGAGTGCACAACACAGAGTTTCGACGCTTATGAATCAATTTAGGCTTGGTTAAGAGTACTCTTTAAACCTAGGTACCATTCCCAATTCCTCTGTGTCATGTTTATCACAAATCATGTGGTAGAAAAGAGTTGGATATGAATTTTATGTCGGGAGCAAAAATTTTTGTGATAATGTAGATAAAATAATAATAATAATAATAATAAACTTTATTGTACAAAATATTTTAACAAAAAGAATGAGATTACAACATGGTATATACAAATATTTTGCACAATGGGCGAATAAAATCCAAAATAATGACGCAGTTATCTAAATAAATAAAAAAATATGAGTGAAGAAAAGCTTCGATAGATATTCTGATTTGTAAATTGAGATTTACCGATAAATAAACACAAATGTGTACACAACATTATTTATATCTCATAAATAAATCTAGCACGTAAAATATACAATTTAAATCAATAAATATTTTATCATAAATATATATTCATAATATAATAACATTATTCGTCCAACACGACGTGCGTAGCAATTTAAAATTAGAATTTGTTCTTTTATAGAATCAAAAATGGAATAAGTGTCTTCTACACAATCATCTGATTGGTTATTAGTTACCAATAGCCAATCAGATGAGAGTATTAAAATAAATATTCGACACGATTGGCTAAGGGCGACTATTTGTCTATATTTGAAATCGTGAGAATGTTTCCATATCCATAGTTTGTCTATCAAATAAAATATATACACACATTCTCAATACTTTAGCTTATTTACTCAGGCACAATGTACTAACGTGCTCCTAGAGAGATCCTTATCTTGAGATAGCCTTTGATAATTTTGTCTTACAAATCCAATAATACGTAATATTGGACAACTATTTACACTTAACAGTAAGAGACAAATAAAGTGACCTTCATTAATACGTAGTAGAGCTTATGACTTGATATTTTTGTCAACGTTGTCAAAAATTATCTAGATTCAAGGGGCGAATGTACCACTGAGGGTTGCTCTGTATTATTTATTCCATACATTCTGATGAAATTTGTTTGATGAGATACTGTTGTTTATTGATGAGATACCGCTAGGCAGACCAAGACAAATATTGTTAGATAACATCAACCGAGATCTAGAGGAGCTCAATGCTAAAGACGACTGGCAGTCCATTGCTCAAGAAAGAAAGGCTTGGAGATCTATTGTTTTGGAGGCAAAGGTCCTACAAGGGCTGTTCGGCCATCGGAAGTGAAGTGTTGTTTATTGAATGTTTAAGCAAATTTAATGGGTAGCTCGGTAATAGGGTCGCCCTTAGGGTTCATTTAAATATTGAGCATTAGGTTCTTCGAATTACGAAGTTTTATAATGTCATAGATATTAGAGTCCAATCACATACTGACACGAAAATTTTGATATCCTTCACAGATGAAATTTTCCAGATGAATAATAACAGAGAAACTCAGAAAGACGCATCAGCTTAGAAAAAAATGAATCTCTCCCATTATTTAGTTCTCCGTATCCCGTAGAGTCACTGGTAAAGAATAGTTATCGCACTCTTTTCTGTAAGTTTTCGATTGTCCTGTTAAAAGCAGGTGCTCGTAAAATTTCGGGTATAAAATAATAAACATCTTGAATTCAGCGAGGAGGGACTTCACCTATTCTGAATATCACTTCTATTTTATTAGCACAGATAGGATAATCTGCATTCTATTACCTGCAGTTAATCCGCTGGCTACCCCACTTGTGCGATTTGCCGTGAAGATATAGTAGCAGTATCACATACCTACGAGTTAAATTATTTTAATGAATAAAATTATATGTAGTTAATGAATGTTTTCCTAAAAAATATAACACACCCAGAATGGGTGGCATATTTTATCAATACTATTCATCATGCCTACTAAGAGTAAATTAAAAGCTTTTTTATCAGTGAAATTATTACACATTTTTTTGTAGTACATACAAACGCAATTCTTTTAATAACTGTTGTGCTTTTTTCTAAGTTAACATCGAAAGCTCGTTAATATTTCACTATAAATGGAATATTATTTATATAATATACTAGTTTTTGAACCGCAGTCTTGGGCGAAGGAAGGGCGAAGTTTAGGAAATATTTTTCATTAAAATTAGCAACACTATTTGAGACGATATTTAAAGGAAGATGTTTACATCATTTACTACATGCTTTCATACAATCTATCTATCTATACTCTCTATAGATAGATAGATTGTATGAAAGCATGTAGTAAATGATGTAAACATCTTCCTTTAAATATCGTCTCAAATAGTGTTAAATTAGCAACACTATTTGAGACGACATTTAAAGGAAGATGTTTACATCATTTACTACATGCTTTCATACAATCTTCATTATTTTTTCACTATCCGTAGACCATCGATTTGACACTATTTTTAAAGTGTCAAATCTAAATTTCAAACAGTTTCACAACAAAATAAGTGTAATGATTACAAATCAAAAACTAAAGAAATTTCATTGTATCAAAGCTATTACGAGTATTTAATGCCAAAAACAACATCACGTCAGTTTATTTAAAAACAAATAAATAAATATTGATTTTAATAAATGAATTGGTTATTGCCGCATTTCGTCAATGTTGTAAATACAAATAAATAAATATTAATAGGTATTAATAAATAAATTGATTATTGCCAAATAAGGTAAATAGTCTTATTAAGAATTTCGTCAATGTTGTAAAAGGCTTTTTCTACAAGATACCCTTTAACTTCTCTTAAAACACTTTAATAATAGATCGGGTCTATTATACTGTAATGTACAAAATCACAGTAATTTTTTTACGTAGAGTAAGCAGCATGTTATCTTTTATTTGTGCCAAAAAACATAAAAAAAACTTTCACATCTATAAAGGTTGTGTGGCTTTATTATTGAATTTTGACTCTATTTAAAAAGAGTATTTTAGATCACTATTACTTTTACTACTATACCATCACAGCATATTCCACAAGTGGGGTAGCTACCAGACACCTGCATTAACAAACATGCTAGCTGTCCTCTCCATGCCAACAAAAGAATAAGAAATTCAGGATGGGTGACAAACCTTACTGTCGAATTTGAGATGTTAATTGCTCATTCGAAAAATAAAAATATTTCAGCTGGTCTGCTGGCTACCCCATTAGTAGGATATGCCGTGATGGTAAAGCAAAATGTCTATTTTTTCGTACACATGCCTTTTACAGGACACTCGAAAGCTAACGGAAAGAGTGAGGGCCCAATTCTTTGCTGGGTGTTACACGGAATATACTTAACATTACTTGCGTATATTTTCGTATAAAATGAGAAAATATCTAAGAAAAAATACAATTTTATTGTCCAGGAATATGTTCAATAGATGCAAGATGGCATAGAAGGCATTGATTTTTGGTTACTTGATTGCTGAACGTGTCTTTATAGGACATACATACACACATATAAATTGTGTAAAAAAATTGTGGGACGATTAGTACACGCGTGCGATATGTGAAAAATATTAACAGTTATCGTTGGGGCGAAGGCTATTTTAGCTTATCAAAACCTTATCAAAGCTTTAACACGCATATAAGAAATATAATAAATAATATTTATGGAATGATTTGGTATTATAGGTCGAATAGGGTATTGAAACAAAAGAATAATTCATTCATACGATCATGGTATTTTGCACAAGCGGAGAAGCCAGCAGATCAACAGCATGAAATAAATATGCAAGTCATTCTCTCCGTGGCAATAAAGTTGAGACGTTCAGGATAGGTGACATAAGTCTTCATCAAATTGAAGATATTAAATGTCTTATTTTTATGTCTTGTATTACAAATTCTTGTAGAAGAGGGGATAGCCTTCAATAAATACGAATCACGTTAAGACAACAAACATTCAAAATTCAGCGGAGTGGCATGCCATCCATGCTGAGCGTTTTTTTTTTCCACAAAGAGTGTAATCTGCATGTTTATTACATCCAGTTAGTTCGCTGGCTACCCCACTTGTGGAATACATTGTAATGGCATAAATAGTAATAGAAGAAGCCTTTAATGACTAGATAGACAGAACTTAAAAACCTATAGTTATAACTTACAAAACTTTGCTAAACGGTAAGTTTTTTGTAATAACAGGACACTCAAAAAATTACAGACGTGAGTGGGAGAACTATTTTTCGGGATCCCACGAAATTTTGAATAATTTGCCATACATTAAAAAAAACTAGGTATAATGTGTCCCGTATTAAAAAATAATTCACGTTTTTAAATAATGACCTTATAGATATTTAAAAAAATATTGGACTTCGATATCTTAAACAGAATTTCCAGTCTGTTGAGCTTATATAAAGTAATGAAATAAACTTCGAGGAATTTTAAATAAAACGAATGAAAACGAAATATAAAAAAATAAGCTCGATTTTCTGATTGATTGATAAGTTTTTTAATCTAAATCGAATTTGAAATTAAATTTGAAAAATAAACTTAATATTAAATCTTGGAATCATCATTAAGTTCCAATTAGTAAATAATTAAAAAATGTACAAAGATTTACCCACTTTAAGGCCTAGCCTAATGGGATCTTTGATAATACTTATAAAAAAATCAATGTTAAATTTAGTATGAAGAATTTTTTGAAATAAATAAATTGATTCATTTTGTTCTACTTACGATACAGGAGCAATAAAATCACAGATAAAAATAAATTAATTAATTAAAACAATCATTAACAAAAATAAACAATTAAACACCAAATCAATTATTATTAGTCACTGCATGAAAATTAATGAAATCAAAACACTTTGAAAAACAGAATGCACTTAAAATAATTACAATAATAAACACACGTCTTTAGGTATAAATAATTTCAACAAAATAATATCACACTAAGAATATTTTTTAATATATATTGTAAAAAAGTATTTTTTTTAAATTAAATAATTTTCAACACTACAATGTAAAAATAATATACGAATTTATTCTTAATATTATATTTTTCAAAATTTCAATATTTACGTATTCATTGATGATATGAATTACACAGATAACGCGTCGGCGTCGTCACACCCTCACTCGTCGCCGTATATGGTAAGACTGACTGAACTGTGAATTGAAATGGTTTGAGTACTTAGTACTATCGTACTTACGCCTAGCTAACATAGGATAGAATAGCATTGTAGCCTAGGAGGAAGGCAGTATTAATATTCTCTATGCTCTGTTATATTGTTCATTCTCTTCATAATAATATAAAAGTATAAATTAATATATTGTGTAATATATGAACAACAATACAATTTAAATTATTACAGTTGTAACATAAAAACATAATATTATACCTATGTGCTGTAAGGAAGTCGATAGAATAACACTTAACAAAGTTACAAATTCTTAAATATATATTTAATATAACTACTACTACTACTATACCATCACGGCATATCCCACAAGTGGGGTAGCCAGCAGATCAGCTGCATGTAAGAAACATGCAAACTGTCCTCTTCGTGCCAATATAAAATCAAGACATTCAGGATGGGTGGCAAACCTCATCGCTGAATTTAAGATGTACAATGTCTTAATTTTTTCGAACACCTGCCTTTTACAGGACACTCGAAAACTTACGCAGAAGAGTGGGAGACCAATTCTTTATCGGGTGCTCCACGGCGCACCACTATATTTAATATAATAATTATTTATTTTATTCTTCTTGCACATCACCATTCATAATTGTAACAAAATCAACAGAGCAGTTTACATAAAAAAAGATGTGATGATGTGCAGTGGCGAGATTATCACTATTATGTTTTCTTTATAAAGAAAAGTTTAGTTGTTGAAATAAAAAGCTTACTACTACTGCATGACATATCTCACAAGTGGGGTAGCCAGCAGAAAAGCTGCATGCAAAAAATAAAAAGCCTATTTGAGCTTAATTATTAATGAGTTGATATTAGTATTCTCCTCATGTTCCTCCGACGTAGAAATTCAATTGAGAGTTATGAACTAAAATTAAGTGTTATGCTCTAGAATGGAGTGGACAGTTTACAAGTTTATTACATATATTTAATCCGCTGGTTATCCCAATGGTGGGATATGTCATTATTGTAGTATGACTATGTTAAAATCGGTAGAAAAATACATTTTCGATTATACAATACATGACCATATGTATTCAATGTTTATCGGCGACCGGTGTGGCGCGGAGGCTAACGCACTTGCCTTTGAGTCACGAGGTCCCGGGTTCGATTCCCGGCCAGGGCAAAATGAAGAATGACCTTTTTCAGATTGTCCTGGGTCTGGGTGTTACATGTATATGTGTTTAGTGCATTGTATATGTGTATCGCCGTGTTAGTACCCATAATACAAGATTCATATCTTAGTTTGGGACTAGCTCGGTCTGTGTGAATTGTCTACAAAAAAAAAAATCATATATTCGGGTACAAAGATTTGTTTAATTGCAATAAATGGGTACCTACGTTTTTTTAATTATTTCATTTCCATAATAAGTGATAATTCCTTAAAAAAATATACGCAAATCGTTACGGTGCAATAGAAGAAGCATTTCCATTTACAATAATTATAGATCGCGTCTCTCATCGCTGAATTGAAAAATTAAATTACGTATTTTTTTCAATAGATCGATGTGGATTTGGAATAAACCCAAATATACCCCAGACACTCTCACAGTAAGCAATATGCTTGTGTTCTGAAGGTGGAGTAGGTCGGCAGCTATATTTATATTTATCTTAGTATTTTTTGTTAATCATTCGATATAATAATGTATGTAGGCGCTCTGTTAGCATTTATCATCGCCCTTTTAGTATTTTAATTTTTTGCAGTTAAGTTATGAATTATTTGTGACTCAATATTCGTCGCCAACTAAGTTTTTATTGTAGCACAACTAGTATACCAGTCAGTTTATAAGTTGACACATTTGGTTTTTCGGTCGCACATTTAATTATTCTCTGTTTATTTTCTTTAACATTTAAAATTTCAAACATATTTATTTAAAAAAATAATATCATTTTTTTTTCAGATAGTATCTAACGAAATCTATTTTTATTATATTAATCGATTTAAAACCCTTGAAAAATTCCGGTTACATTTACATATATTCTCCGGGGCATTACCAGCTAAACCGAAATACACCGTTAACAGATGTTTGCAAATTACTTTTCGCCAATACATTAATTGAAACACAGGATATTTTTAATTAATTCAGGTACAAAAATAATTAGAATTTTATATTAATAAGTACATTTAAGTATATTTTTGATATTTTGCTGTTGAAGGCCGACGCAAAATATTTAGAATATAATAGACAGTGTAAGTGGTTTAGGTTAACTGAAGGATATTATTAAAAAACCTACATACTTAGATCAACCCCTAACAATTTAAATTTCTTTTGAGTATTAATAAATATAATATTAATAATTTTACAAACTTTGCTGGTTTATTAATTGTAATTGATTTGTCTGTGTATTGTCATTTGTGTTATAACTGTTTGTTTGTGAAATAAAATAAAATAAAAAATAAAATAAAAATAAAGCTTTTTTTTGGATATTGCGTTTATCAATATTTTACAAGAGATTAAAAGACTGCTGGATGACATTTTATATACGAGTAATGTCTGATTTGTAAACGGAAGGTGTCGTAGAAAATTTAAAGTAATGTTAAGTTCTATAAAAGATTCTAAGCCCAAACAGTTTTTTTTTTTAAATTTTTATTTTATTAAACATAATATACCTACATTAACAAAATTTATAGTGCTAGAATATTTGTATTCTAATCATCATCATCATCAACGCCCTCAACACTTCTCTCGGGAGCACAGGGCAGAAACCAGCCTCCTCCATTCAGAGCGTCTCTGTGCCAATTGCGTCACCTCTTTCCACGACATTCCTTGCGCTCTGATATCGTTGTCATAGGAACGGTGTATTGTGAAAGAGGGACGCCCGGGCCGACGGAACCCCTGCGGACGGAAGAACAGTGCTCTTTTTGGCCAACTATCATTGGGCATTCTCAAAACATGTCCCAGCCAGGACCATCGTCTCTCTTGTATTACGGAGATTACAGGTCTCTGCTGGGTGCGCCGGCGCACAGCATCATTTGTATTCTAAACGTATCATATAATATTTTGTGAAATAAATGTGATAATAAATAATAAAAATAATATGAACCATTTGTATATAGCGCCGTTTGATGATCAGTGACAATCTCAATGCCGCCAGGACTTTTCCTGAACAGTAATGTTTTCAACAAGCTCCTGAAAGTGATAGTGTCTTAGTTACGCCGAAGGTCCTTTCTGCGAACTTTGAAAGTGTTTGCCATTTTACATATATCTTAAATTTATATACACAACTCTTGGAATAGAAATAATTCGCACGTTTGTCAGAATGAATGTTTGAATGAATGCGAGGAAATTACCTGTCGATATTGCACAATAGGTCTCCCTGTTGTACCTGGAGAACCCACGTAACATTGTACTACTTACTCGTGGTAGAAAGACCAGTCAGAAAGAATACACACATAGTATATAGGCACCACACGTATACGTACACAATAAATATATTTTGAACTATTGGTTATGTACCAACTAAAACTAAATCTATTACTTGTTTTGACATTTAGAAATGACGATAGTTAAGATGAATCATCGAATAATAAAAGTTCGATGAGACTGATCACTCGTAAACGATAAAACGTAGGTATACCAGAACAATTCCTACACAAAAAGCTGTCTTGCTGAATTTCGTAGCTTTCGGTATGTTTCCCGATAGCTTAATTGGACAAACTTCACAAAAAGAATGGATTGCGGATTCGAGTCCTTTGTGGGAATCAACAAATTAAGTGATGTTATATAATCGAAGATTTATATGATAATTGGACGTGTTAAATTTAAATATCTATCATTGAAGAATAGTTAATTATAAAAATAGCATTAGTTTAATTGTTCAATGCCTATTTGTTGCATATATTGAAGAAATTAGGCATGGTTACCGATATTCTATTTATCTATTTTATTCTTCTTGCACATCATCATTCACATAACAAAATAAACAAATCAGTTTACATAAGAAAAAATGTGATGATATGCAGTGGCTAGATAATCATTTCTTCCATCTAACCACATCACACACGATATACTGAAATTATTTACTTAGAATCTTGTCGAAATTGTTTAAAGTTAAAAAGTTCGATGTAGTATTATTAAAAACTTTCCATCACTAAGATTCAGTCAATTGATTTTGAACATTCTATCAGCAAAATGGTTGAACCGTTTTTCCACGTACAAAAGACCGAAATCGGATAAATGGCCCAACTAAAGACCTTACAATATATATTATTATTATGTACTGCTAGCGAAACTTTCTCGTATTACAATAGTCAGTTCGTAGAAAGGTTTCGGGCGATAACTTTTACCACAATTAAAATAAAGTAGGTTGAGAGTAGAAGTTCAACTCATATTCTAACAACAACGCAAAGGGAACCCGTTTAAACTGTATATTTTTTCAACATTATTCAAATAATCTCTACCCGTGCAAAGCTGGGTGTTTTAATTTAAATTTATTAAACATTCTATCTTTTCATAGACAATGTATTCCGTATACTAAAATTTATGTTCAAGATATTTTGTATTATGCAAATTTCAATAAAATAAGTAAATAAATAATGGTATAAAATTATTACTTACACATCCATTGGTTTAGCTGGAATTAAATAAAAGCTTCAACTCACCTGAAACAAAAGAAAAATAAATAAATTAATATATTTTTACCTAAATTAATAAATTATCAAGGCAAGTAATTTGTAAAGCATTAGTGATGAGGTTTGCCACATATACTCAAATGTCTTAATTTCTGTTGGCACAGAGAGGACAGCTTACATGTTTATTGCATGCGATTGACCTTTTAAGTACCCAATTTATGAGAATTACCGTTTGTAAAATATAATAATAATAATAAAAATAATAAAAAACTTTATTGCACAAAAAAACATCATATGAAAATATTCAATTTAACTATACAAAAAAATTTGTGCAATGGGCGAGTTTATCGCAGAAGCGCGATATCTTCCAACTAACCCATATAATCATCTGAAATTCAGTGATTCAGTGAAAAGTTGGGTATGCCAACCATTTGGAAAGACTTATTTTGTACCAATTCATTTTTTATTATTATTATTTTTTTTTATTATTATTATTGTCTGTCAAACTGTTTCTTTTTTAATTTGTTATGTGTTTAACGTGTAAAAGGCTCACGCCGTGTACAAGTGATAAATAAAAATAAAATAAATAAAAATTTTATGTGGCACGGAGAGGACAGCTTGCATGTTTATAATATGCAGCTGTTCTGCTGGCTACCCCACTTGTGGGATATGTCGTGATGGTATAGCACGGAGAGGACGATTTGTACATTTATTGTATGCAGTGCGTTCATTGGTGTAATGATGGTTTATATAGAAATAAAATCAACATCAAGGAACAATAGACATTTCAATTAAAAGTGCAAAATTTAATTGGAAGAAGAGATAAAGGTGTCCCAACGCTTACGAATTGGCTCCAAGCTGGTTTAAGAGATAATTTTAGGTATCCATGGACAACGTTCATAAATTCCACCATTCTCACTATCACGATATTATAAGGTCCAACAATCGACAAAGAAACATGTGCAATGCGATGGATGTTAGTTTTTATGGAAGGTCTTGGAATTTCAATAAAAATACTGTACAAAATAACATAAAATATAAAAAAATATAATAGAAAAGTGTTCTTTAGAAGCCGACTACCTGGCATACTATGATACAGTGCAATATTGCAACCCTTATTGAATAGGGGATGAATATTTCTTGGAAGACGTTGATATCAATAACAAATAATAATAATAATAAGAATAACACACACCTACATCCCTTCTATATCAAATCACATAGACCGACTAAGGGATGATTTCGATACATATTGATATGTGAAATGGAATTCGGTTATAACGAAACATGAGGTGTTCTAAAAAATGACAAATTAATATTTTATTAAATATATTCTTTTTCAGTTCAGCAATGAAGTTCAGCACCCATTCTGTATCTCTTATTTTTAATTGGTACTGAAAAGATGACTCGTATGTTTATATGTATGTTTATATTGTACATATGTTAATATTGTAATTTATTTATAAATAAGTGAACTTAAAAGTATAGAAGAGGTGGGAGGGATTGCTAATATTCCTAGGTTGAAAATTAATTAATTTAAAAACCTAACAATTTACAATCGAAATAGTTCATAAAAAAGACATTTTATCTCTTAAATTCAGCTACGAGGTTTACCCCTATTTTAAATGTCTTTATTTTTTTGTTGGCGTGGAGAGGACAGCTTGCATGTATATTACATGGAGGTGGTCGGCTGGTTACCCCACTTGTGGGATAGGCTGTGACGGAATAGCAGTAGTACCTAGTAATAGTAGCTTATAAATTTTATTTATATCATTCAATTCATATTTTATGAAAATGGGCAGTAAATCGTCGAATATAAATTAAATAAACAAATATCAATATAAAATTGTGACCAATTTGAGTATGTGACAACATTCTGAAAATATAAAGTCAAATTTGGGAATCCAGCTATATGATGCATCAAGTTGGAAATTTGACTCGTTATAAACAAATGATTGTACTAACCGAATTCGTCTATCAACATTATTTATGTAGCTTTTTTTTTGTACAAGTAGGGACATTATTCTATGCAATACTTTACAAGTTTCGCATGATTGGCATTAAATACAGAATCATGTTATTTTTTGCACATTATGGGAACTGGAATGGATTAGTGCGTATATTTTGCTATGTTTTGGCTTTTAAGGAATTTGAGAACGTTAATATTCGCATAGGTAGGTATGCATGTATTTAAAAATAAACATTCATTCATTCATACCATCACGGTATTTCTCATAAGTGAGGCAACCAGCGAAATTTAAATTGACACAAAGATAATAACTACATGTAATAGACATTCAGTTTAGATATCAAAATATAATATTTGGAATTGATACATTGTAGCAATTGAAGCAAGAGTTTCGTTTTACTTTAAATCAAACAAACACGAGAGAAAGATGTCTTTCGGCTTCTTCGTAATGTTTCCGATAAAGAAAGGGTCTTTCACGTTTTTGTACGTCTTCGAGAGTCCTGTAAGGCAGTGTAAGAGACAGGTGCGTATAAAATATTACGTAAAAGACTTATAATACATATCTTCAATTCACTAATGAGGTTGGTTTCCCATATTCAATTTCCTATTTTTTTATTGGCACAGAGTGGATAACCCTCATGTTAATAACATATCTTTGGTGGAAAAGTTGCACTGGTTAAGAGTAGGGGAAAGGGTCCAATACAATCTGCGCCTTATAGTTTACAAGGCTTTGAATAATATGGAACCTCAATCACTTTCTGAACTCTGTGTTCTCAAAACATCTGCGAGTAGACCCATATGCTCAGCTAAGACATCTAAAAACGTGCTAGACGAGATTAATAGAGCAAACAAGTCCTGCTTCTATGATAGAGATTTTGGTGTCGCTAGATCCGTCATCTTTCGTTATCGGACCGTCATCATCCCTCTGTAAAAACCAATCAATAACAACGTTCAGGAGCAAGTTAAAGACATCGCTTTCCAACATAGTTTCCCGAGCCCTTGAGTTGGATGCTCCATTAATCGGTGCTGAATAAATCGTCCAATATACACACATACAGTTACTCAACTGGTAACTGGAAATGCCGTGATGGTACAGATAAACATATAAACAAAAAGAATATAAATCGCAACAGTTTTACTTATCAATGGTTTTCTGACACTTGTATTGTACAATAAACGTTCATTGACAAAATGTTAAAAAAAAATACAAACAAAAAACTTAGGTAGGTTGATACCTGTTGATAATAGAATCTGCCTAATTATGATGTTTATTTGTTACGTGTGGGTGTTTTTTTATCTCATTAATTTGTTTGTTTGTCCGATGAGAAGATCGTTCCTAAACAACGCCGCCGAATTGGCGTTGTGGTTATCTTAATTTCCTGTTAGAGTATAGTCCATATAGATAGATATATAATAATGTTTGTAGTGTATTGGTGCTAATGGGATTGTCGTGTAAGTCACCAGGCGTCGACGCCACCCGTTCCGTTCAAAGCTCATAGAGAGAGTAGCTTTCATAAGTTCGAAGGACGAATGTGAAAAAATCGCAAACTGCAAATCTTAAGAGTATATTATTTTTATATCTTTTTCTTTGATTTATTATAAATATTTCATTTCTCTCCTTTTAACGTCATGTTGAGTTAAGTCTCCCCAACCTCTCTGTTCTATGCTAGCTGGAAAAGCTTTTCCACTGTTTAGATCATACATACCATCACGCCGCTTCCGTTGCGGGGTAGGCAGAAAGGATCGAGCGCCACTTCTTTCTATCCTTGCATACATCTTTCGCTTCCGTCACTATCATACAATTCCTCATGCATGCTCTCCTGTTCAATGTGCTCGACCGTCCTGTAGAATTTGATTTAAATGATCTTGCCATTTGATTCTCGGACGTCCACGTCTCCGAGCACCATTCCTCACAGCCATATCTTCATGGTCATTCTGTTCTCATTCATTCTTTCCACGTGCTCAAACCACCGTAACTTATTTACATTCACACCAACTTGTTACCACACCAACTTTCATTCCACATTCCTTTCGTATATCACTGTTACGCACACGATCTCTCAGACTTTTACCACACATCCTTCTCAACGATCTTATTTCTACTGCATTTATGCCACTTTCATCTTTCTTTAACCATGTCCACGTCTCTCTTGCATACATGAGTGTTGGCACTAAGATAGCAGAGTGCACCAACCTTTTAGCTATGGTAGATATGTTTCTATTTGCAATTATTGGTCGGATTGCACCATTTACCTTATTACTGTAAAAGGCATTGGCCGTTTATTTAATAAATAAATAAATAAATTACCACTGTTTAGATTCTTGTCTATTTTTTGACACTCTATTATTTATTATTATTAATTGGATGATTTATATGTGGCGCCGTTTAGTGATCATTGAAGAGTGCGACTGGCATGGAATCTAGCGAATCTACTGTTTATTCTGAATCATCCATGGGTAAGTAAGGGTGCAACCTTGACTGTCAAAATTGTCCAGATGCTGGAACAAGCTGCCTCTGTGACTGCGAGAGGAGGTGAATGGAGAGAGCTTTAAAAGAGGGCTGAAGACGCACCTTTTTCAGGGAGTTTCGAGTTATAGAGGCAGTGTAGTATACGGCACCTTTGAAGTCATGTTATGAATAAACGGCGCCTTACAAATTGTAAAATTAGATATTTGTGAAATCGTTCATATCGAGGTATAATAATTTGACATAGGGTTAGACAAGAAGATTAAGGATGGTTAAAACTAATATAGATGTGTGCGAAAAAGGTATCTATTCTAGATATGTACTAAAAGGTGGTGGTAGGGGGGGTTTTTTGTTTACAGATGGCGGTCATATGGTGTAATCATCACTTTTGGAACAAATAAACGTACATACACAAATAACTATATGAAAATCTACTAAACACCGATGACCTTTATCGTATAGACTAGAATATCAAAGAAAAAATGGTAATACGGTCAACCAAATTGTGCGACCAAAATATTTTCGTATCGCAAATCGACTTCTGCATTCATATCTCATTCGCTGTAGATTTACAAAAATTTATTACTGTTGGTTCAGAATATATTGATGGACCATATATTAGAAGTGCACCTTATGAAAATAATTGCCGTTTGGTGTACATAATTACTTACAAAACTTTAAAGACATCTGGATTTTTTTTATTGTAGGGGTCTTTTATGATTACTTCGTGTGAGTATATAGGATGTACAAACAATAACGTATTAGAGTTGTGGATAAGGATACCATTACCATCTTAACGTTAAGGAGTGAAACAGCGAAAGTTTTTGGGAATGCTAGTAATTTTGGAGCATGCTTTCGGAGAAGATTAATTGTACTACCTAACAAGTCTATATTAATAAGGTCATTGTTAAATACATTCTTACCCATTTCATCAACAATGTCAACTTATGCAAACACATAGATGTAGGTATATATGTATTATATATTTTTACGTACATATACATTTTTATATTATGTAGTGTATCCACTTATGTATATTCATTTGTCAACAAAACGTATATTTTTCATCTTCTTTTTGTTATTTCACGATCCGTTCTAGAGGATACGACAGAATCCAGCTTCCTCCATTCAGAATTTCAGAATAACAATTTTAAGCCATATTGTTTACTCGGTATCTTGACACTTTGATATCGTCGTCATAGGAACGGTGTATTGTATGTACGCTGTATGATTTATTCGGCGCCGTTTAATGGAGCATCCATTCCAAGGGTGCGGGAAACTATGTTGGAAGACCTATGTCTTCAACTTGCTCGTGAACGTTGTTATCGATTGGTTTTTACGAAGGTCCTAGGGGAATCGGTTCCAGATGACGGGTCCTGCGACGCAAAAAGCAGGAATCATAGAAGCAGGAATTGTTGGCTCTGTTGATTTCGTCCAGCATGTTTGTAGATGTCTTAGCTAAGCGTAGAGGTCTACTTGCAGGTGTTTTGCGAACACAAGGCTCAGAAAGAGACTGAAGTGCCATATTGTTCAAAGCCAATTGTATGAACTATTGTCACAACTATTAATTTATTACTCCGTCTTAGTTTTAAGGTTTATTTTGATACGAAATATTAAACCACTTTTTTATATACTTATGATATGAAATTAAAAAAACCTGTTGTCCCATAATGGCCTTAACCACTCGCAAACGAGTAAATGACGATCTCCTACAAATGTAGAAGTTTTACTGTCCTGGGTTTTTAGGTATTAATATAGTTTATTTGAGTTTTTATACCTAACCAAGGATCAGCGCCCTTGAGATGGATACTCCATTGAACGGCGATAAAAACATCATCCGTCACTGCTATCATTATAAGTTTAAGATATTTCTTATTCGTGATTTTTTACGGATACCTGCATTTAACAGCATGCTTGAAAACTTATAGAGAAACTTGGGAGTCTTAATCTATTCACAAAACTTAAATCAGTCTTCTCTTAGTTCATCATCTAAGAACAAAAAAGTATGTCACGTTTTGATATGATAAACAGAACTGGATAAAGGTAAATAGAGGGATAATATAAAAATAACAACATCTCTCAAATGATACAAATGCCTTAGGAATGTATTGATACTTATTGTTACATTAATAAGCAGATTGGAATACCTTTGGTGATGATACTTGATAGTACAAATTGTATAATATTTTAAGTATTAATAATAAATATTTTAGTACGATTGGATGTATGTATGTACGTATGATTTAATTTTTTTGAGGAATTAATGTTAAAACTTGGTGTTGGAGAAGTATTATAGAGGGCTCGCAGAACGAATGTGTCAATCTTGACTGAGCTTTAGATAAAGATTCGACCGTCTGAAATATGTCAAAGCCAGAAAATCTGGTAAAAATAATTTTGTCTGGTGGAGTCGAAGGAAGAAAAACCAGGGGCCGAATATCAACAAGATGGTCGGCTCATGTGAGAGATGCTGCAGGGGGGTACAGTGTATAAAGTCAATTATATTTTAATACAGCGATGGCAATGTACGTTAACACTTTTCTTATAAATTTCATTTCGTTTCAATTAATGAGGAAACCAATACCTAACTTCTTTGCAAATGACCACATTTCTGGATTATCATCATCTATTAGATAATAAAAAATAATGCCCTTAACTCGAACTCGAATTCCTTGAGCGTATTCCCGGGAAAAAAAACTAGAGGTTGGTATTTTTTTTTAATATTAAATTTTAATAAATGGTATTTTTTTTTATTAAATAACAGTTTTTGAGATACGTGCACGGTTATTATAAATCTATATTCAAACACCATAAGAATCGTTAAATTTGTAAAAAAAGTGATCATCACTATTCTCTCCAATAGGAGTCTCTCTCCTCACTTTCTCTCTCCAAATCTCTCCAAAACCTTTAATTTTTAACACCGGGTTAGTTGTAAGACATCGCAACCTAGCGATAAACTCGCCCTCTGTACGTTAAATAATTGATATTTTTATGATACTTTGTACTGATTTGAAATAATATAACCAATGTACAGTGAGGGACAAAATAAAATAAATAAAAAAATAAATTGAGACAGTAAAATGATCACCTTATTTTGCACTACTTTGTCAAAAAAAAATATTGTTGTATTCAATTATGTATTCAACTTGTGATACATCCTGAGCGATACAGAGTTTCAAACTAGTACATAGTAGGGATACAACATAAAGCTTATTGAGCACGACAACAACGGACAGATCAAAATATTTGTCCAATAATGTTTAGTATTTCATAGCTACCTATACCTAAGAGGTAGGTACCTAGTTATAGTCAGTGACGTATTGTATTATAGATTTGTAACAAATTATTGATAATAAGTTACGATGAACGTAATAAGTTACGATGGTTTGGGCATGAGGAAAGAATGAATGAGGACAGAATATCCAAGAAGATATATTTGGCTGAGAGAAATGGTGATCGGAGACGTGGACGTCCGAGGATCAAATGGCAAGATCATTTAAATCAAATCCTGCGGGATGGTCACGTGTTGAGCACATTGAACAGAATAGCATGCACGAGGAATTGTATGACAGTGACGGAAGCGAAAAATGTCTGCAAGGATATAAGGAAGTGGCGCTCGATCCTTTCTGCCTACCCCGCGAAAGAAGCGGTGGATGTCCATTAATCAGATCCTTATTGAATTCAAATTATTAATGTTCATAAAATTATTTTGGACCACAGACTTGATTGGACTCGTTACCGATTTTTCGTTTGGGCTTCCAGACTGTATTAACATATGAATATCATTGGTTATAGAAAGGATTATAAGAATTTATCAATACTTGTTACAATGTACTTAATGTAATACTCACCGTAAGTAGGTATAGGTATTACAAATTCCTTTAATATCTCAATGCTCTTACTAATACAAACATACAAATTATATCACTAACTATTTTATTATACTGGGTCAGTTCTAGACACGATCGACTGTATTTACTTATTTATAGTGAAATATCTAAATAGTGCATACATACCGCATCAGTAGTATTCCCTCTCCAAACACAAGTTATTCTTTATTGGAGAGGTATACGATATTATATATTTGAGTAGCATTAAGTTTATATAAAAGTTTATTTTGTAAAAAATATTATGAATAAATAAAAATAAAAAATATTCATTCTTGAATCCTCACTTTTATCATAAATATTTATTAGTTTTCGTTTATATTCATTTCTACTTCTGTGTATTCTTTTTTCATTATTATTGTTATTTTAATAATTATGTATGACAACCGAATGGGCTTTGATTAAAATAATTAATTTAATATTTGAACACTTATAAATAATAATAATAATAATAAAAAGATGATTTGTATTTGGCGCTGTTTCATGGTCCGTGACCATCTCAAGAGCGCCGTGGCTTTTTAGTCAAGTTGGAAGCATCTTCTAGGTCAAACATGAAGTTCATGTAACGCTGCTGCCACTGCAGAGGACTCTCTATCTTTATTGGCATCAGTTCTCTGCCTCAGGCCATCCCATATCTTGGTCGTGGTGTCGTACATCTCTACGTTCTTGGGATGACGAAGAGTGTAGATTTTCTCAACAGCCGACTCGAAGTCCTTCTTTTCGAGCGTTCCACTTTGGTTGACATCAAAGAAAACGTTGCACACATAGAGAAGCTTCTTCTTACGGAGATCTGAGATAGGCATCATGGTATACAAAACAGTATTTTTGTCCCTTTCACCCGCTGTGTTGTTGCGAGTAGTCGGTGTTGTTATCCTTCTCTGTTACACTACTGGACATACACTGATCACTACACGCTGGCACTTGTATAGAGTGATTCCCGGAAGGGGTCGATTTTTTTAACACGTGTTTTGGCAATAGAAGCGGGAATGTAACACAAAATGATGATTTGTTTAAGTTTTGAAGAGACAATCAACAATAATGAATATTAATTTATTTCGAGTTTTGATGAAATTTAAGAGATGATGAGATGCAAAAACTACGCGGTTTTGAAATTTTAGCGTGCACAAGAAGAAGAAAGTTCAGCACTATGGGACCGATATCTTTCGTAAAATCAAATTATTTAAATGAGCGGTTTGATTTGCGTGGTGGCAGCCAGACGGCGCGCAACCCGCAGAGGACATTGCATTGAGTACTTCTTTTCTTGTATAATATTTGGTTGTATTAGATATGTATGTTTTGTCTGTAGTGTTCTGTTGATTAAATAAATAAATAAAAATAAAATTTACTGTACATTGATTACAAACATATTAATCAAAAGAAAACACTTATATTCCTTGCACACGCTTTATGTTTCCATCACATCCGTACAATTCTTCATACGCTCTCCTGTTTATTGTACTCGAGTCCGTCCATTGAGATCTGTAAGGCTACTCTTGACGCAATCTAAATACGATTTTGATCTAGTCTTGATCTTAATCATACGAAGCGCGAAGGGACTATACTAAAAAATACTGCGCTTCAGCTACCGCGATATTGGTATGCACGCATTTTTGAATGATAAGTCACTTCGCGCGTCGTATGATAAGATTAAGAGCAACCCTACTGATCTAATTGGTCTATCCATTTAATCCTCGGCCAGCCACGTCATCAGTACCCTTTCTTTCAGCCATGTATATTAGGTATATTTTTTGTCACTCCCTCATTCAATCTTTCTCAAACTACCGTACCTACTAATATAAATAAATAAGAACTCTGGTAAAATTAATCTCTAAGTTGTAGCATTATTAAGGAATAGTTCTCTAAAGACGATCCTGCTCTGAATACTAAAACAGGTTACGAGCCAATACAGTTAGAGGTATTATAAGCCACTTATCAAGGATTGTGTTAATGCATTAATATACACTATTTAACATAAAAACCTCTGATTTTTCTTATTTAAAAGCCAATAACATTGCTATACTATACTATACCGCCGTGTCCCAAGTGGGGTAGGTAGAGAGAACGGAATAAATCTATCTTTACATACTTCCTTCGCTTCCTCCATATTCATACAGTCCCTCAAACACGCATGTCGGTTCCTCTTACTCAACACACGGCCGTTCTTGAGCATTTGATCCACGTGATCAAGCCACGTGGTTTTCGGACGCCCGCGCTTCCTCACACCCTTTCTATCAGACAAGTATATTCTCTTTGTCATTCTTACCTCGTTCATTCGTTCAACATGTCTAAACCACCGAAGCTTATTCACGCGAATTCTGTACACAACACTCTTTTTGAATCCGCTCATTCTCCTGATATTCTCATTCTTCACTCCATTTCGCAACGTTTTACCAACCATTCTTCTCAGTCAAAGCATCTCCACAGCATTTATTCCACTCTCGTCCTTCTTCAGCCACGTCCATGTTTCGCTTGCATACATAAGTGTCGAAAATTACAATTACCTATTAGTGAAACACCAGGCAAATGATTATTGGTTTCTCACTCTTTTCCGTAAGTTTTCGAGTGTCGTGTAAAAGGCAGATGTTCGAAAAAAATAAATATATTTTCGATTTCAAATTCACAAATTAGGTTTGTCACTATCCTTATTGTCTTGGAACGGAGAAGACAGCTTGCACTTATGGGATATGCCGTAATGGTATAGTAGTAGAAGTCTTTTAATAAATTTTACCTGTAAAGTAATACTTTTTTCTTTCCAATAGATAGAAATAATTTAGGTTCAAGTGTAAGCTGACAGTGATAATAATACTCCATACCGATGATGATGATGGTGAGGATTTATTATTGAGGATAAGGGACAACCTGTCCTCAAAGGCAATCTATAAATTAAACTGAAGGAGGCACCAGCCACTTTGGGCATCTGTTACTGGTCGTGCTATGTATTATAACTATTGATTTAGTATGGGATATAGTGCGACGAATATATCAAACACAACGAAAAAAAAGTCAGTCCGCTAACTACCTTACTTTGGAAAAGTTTAATGATGGTATGGATCCCTAAATGAAAAATAAAAACTCTTAAAACTGCTGTGATTTTTTTAATTGAGTTTTGGATTGTACTTCTGTGAATAAATATTCGAGTGTCATGTAAAAGTCAGAACTTCAAAGAAAAGAAGACATTTCACATCTTAAATTCAGCTATGAAATATGCCACCCATTCTGAATGATTTTAAACTTTTTGTAGGCACAAAGAGGACATCTCTCATGTTTATTACATGTGGTTCTGTGATTGCGGAACTTGGAGAAGAGTTTAAAAATATACTGCGATTTCAATAAATTAGTATCTACTTGACAATCTAAATGACTGTCTTTGTAATTGAATTTATGTACTCACTTTAGTAAGATATTTCTAACTCTTGAGACTAGATAGTTTATTTTTAAGAGCATCAATTTAACACTAACTTGTAATATATTATATTATAAAATTCTACTTCAAGAGTGTATCGGGACTATTTCAATAGGTACGAAATATAGGTATTAAAGTATAATATATGTAGCGCCCATTTATACATCGAGGCATGTGCGTTGGACTATATACCCACAATTCACTGAGGAGTACATCAATACTAGGTACTTGAGGACATTATCTATCTTAAAGTGTATAAAACACAACGAACTCGTATCTGTTTGTATGTTCCAAGAATTTTTTATTACAATTAAAAAGCCGTGTTTACACTTATCTCATATTTAAAAAAAATATTGCATAACATAACATGCATAGATAATTTACACGGATAGAGTTTGTGTGTCTCAAACTAGGATACGAATCTTTAATTATGGATACAGATACGACGATACAGATAATATACAATGAACAAAGAATATTGGTACAAAAAATATCTAGATCCAGGATACTTTAAAAAAGGTAATTCTTTATTTTGCTATGGCCAGAAATCGAACCCAGAAGAGTCTCGTGACTCAAAGGTTAGGGCGTTATGTATCTCTGCCCTTCAGGCCTTCCTTCAGTTGCATTTTAACGGTTAGGGAGTTTCTCAAATTAGACATGACAAAAAGAGTGCACATTAGGTATGTTTCATCATAAGTACAAGTATTCTCTCTTATTTGGTGTACATTCCTAGTTTGGTATAGATTGGTAAAAAATATAAAGGACGGCCACATATTTGGAAAGCGATTTTGGTGTGAATGTAAGAGAAACTGGTTAAATGTGGAGGAAGCGGAAGACGTTCGTAAGGAGAGATCAATATGACATTCCGTTCTCTCTGCCTACTCCACTTGGGATACGGCGTGAGGTTATAGATGGCAAGATAGAAATTGAATTAGTTATCTATTATCCTTATCATAATATTAGTTAAAACAATAATTAAAAAATGTGACCCAAATCTCAGAGTTTTTGACTTTGTACCCGAGTAACGACGTACATTTGAGGTTCTAAGAATATACCTACATATGTAATAAACGAGAGAGAAAGATAGATGGAGAGAGTGCGATAGCTGATGATAGTTATGTTAAGCGGTTTTAACTTCCTTAAGTGGGACAAACTGAGATCTGTGGAGGCTAATTTATAGCAACCACTAATGGCTCCATTAGACATATTACACTTATGATAGTTTTTTTTCAGTTAGAAGAAAGTTTTTTTTAGTTATTTTAATAATATAACATAACATGTGAAGACAATTTACTCGAAACATAATTTTTTTTCTTGTAAGTGCAATGGATACTGACGCGACGATATTAATACGTAGCATTTACAAGTATTTGCCGAACTTTTTCAAACCATAAAAAATTAAAACATAAAATTTACACATGTCCAAATATCCACAAGGCCTTGAACGGCACAGCACCTCTATGCCTCGCTGAGCTCTGTCCCGTCGACGAAACTCTGAGGCGACCACTGCGATCAGCTTCCACGGCTGTCAATAAATTTGTAGAACCCAACAGGGCAAACAATTTCAAATTCGCAGAGAGGAGCTTTAGTTTTTCGGGGCCAACTGCCTGGAAACGATTACCAGCGGATTTAAGACAGAACCAACCCACTGCAACATTCAGGAGTAAGCTGAAAACACTGCTTTTCTAGAAAAGTCACGGCGCCCTTGAATAGGTCGTGGTTCATAAAACGGCGCCAAATACAAATTATCTTTATCATTATTAGGTATTATTACACTGTTATATACTCAAAACTATAAACAACGTACTATATCACAAATACACCAAGTGCTTTCACCAATAAATTGGCATCATCAGGGCTTAGTATAAATCTGAGACTTTGGCGTTATGGTTTATAAACAAAAAATGTGTCGTGTGGAAATGTGCAATAACTTGTGTTATTGACAAAGTCTAAAGAAAATTCTGATCACTGCTTATTTATTGATTATTGTTTTATTCTTCACTTTGGATTGATAATAATAACATAAATCAATACAAAGTACCATAAAATTATTAGTTATAGGTACAATTCTATGTACAAAAGGCGAGTTTATATTATGCAGGATGTTCGCAGTTAGAAATCATAGACAAATTATTATAGTTTTGTCTATGTGTGGCTGGTCCGTTGCTGTGGAACAAAATTCCCTATGATTTGCGAACTCTGGAGAGTGTGGAGGTGTCCAAGATGAGGTTAAAAACCCTATTGTTCGGGAGGTGTTCTGATTCTTGAATGGGCCCTTGCGGTCGTTTTTCCACAAAACGACGCATCATAAATAAGTTGTCTAGTTATTATTATTAAAAACTGCTCATAAAAACTGGCCTTAACCTATTTGTAACCATGACGAAATTTATTCTCCGTCAAAGTTGTTTATGTAATCAATGAAGCATGCTTTGTTTTGTTGTTAACTATTTAACATGACACATTCATCTGTTTTACGAGCAAAACAAAACATTAAACGAAAATTTACGTAGTGATAACTCCACCTATTCCATGATTTAATTTGGAGAAACGAATCTTTAATTTAAGGACATGTTAAAAGAAGCCAGTTGTACCGTGGAGAGGAGCATGGAAAAGAATTGGCCTCTCACTAATTCTCTCTAATTTTCAAGTGTCTGGTATAAGGCAAGGTGTTCAAAAAAATAAAGACATTTTACATTCTGCGACAAGGTTTGCCATACATCCTGATTGTCTTAATTTTTTTGCATGTCAAATATCACTGTGTGCACCGACAAAATTAATAACCTCTTTATTGTAGTAAAGGGACAAAAACGCTCAAAAAAGTCTTCCGATAACTTCATGATCACTATTGCTTTGACTTAGGTACAAACTATCCATGAAGACTATAATACATATATATATATATATATATATATATTTATAAAAACATAGATGACTCACGAATTATTGTACAAGTGTAGATTATTTCTCATAACATTCAGAATATTCTAGGAATTCCTATAAATCTTCACATAATTGACTATTTAGATAGGACGTTAAAGACTCGTATTATTATGGATGAGGACGATAATTATTACCCACAAATAAAATATTCACTTGAGTTGTTCCACTTAAAACATATAACTCACTTACTTAAATTTAAAAGTGTCCACAGAAGGGTTACTCCTGATGCCATCTTAGAATTAGAATTTTATGTGCATACATATGTACATACCATCACGTCGCTTCTCTAGCGGGGTAGGCAGAAAGGATCGAGTGCCACTTCCTTCTTTCTTTTCACACATCTTTCGCTTCTTTCACTGTCATACAATTCCTCATGCATGCTCTCCTGTTCAATGTGCTCAACACGTGGTCGTCCTGTAGGATTTGCTTTAGATGATCTTGCCATTTGATTCTCGGCCGTCCGCGTCTCCGAGCACCATTCCTCTCAGCCAAATATATTTTCTTGGTAATCCTGTCCTCATTTATTCTTTCCACATACCTAAACCATCGTAACTTATTTACATTCATCCTTGTAACTACACCAACTTTCATTCCACATTCCTCTCGTATGTCACTATAACGCACAATAATTTTGTCAGTTAGATTGCCAGATTGAAGTATGATCGTATCTTCTTAAACCAACGTTTGTTTTAAACTGTTGATATGAAATAAAAGTTGCATATTCTGATCAGTTGCATCACAATTTTTTTCAAAGAATTTCCAGTCCATATACAGGTCATTGCTTTTACATGACGTACATTAACTTTTTAGATTTTCACAGCCTTCAGCATCGTGTTCGGTGGTTTTCGGGATCTCCGTGTGGTAGTTTCTAACTCTAGCTTTTGGTGAACGTGCTATTGCCATCTTCAGGATGAACCGTTTTCACATTCCTGAAGATGGCGACAACACGTTCGCCGAAAGTAAGAGTTAAAAACTACCACACGGAGATCCCGAAAACCACCGAACTCGATGACGTACATTGTTTTTCTATAAGACAAGAAAAAAATGTATTATTAAATTGGTGAGATTAAGAAGTTGTTTTATATTTTATTGTAGGTAATACACGTAACTTTATTTCCCACATTAGAAAATGAAAAAATACGTAATGCTGTTATTAGGCAAAACTTTTCGCATTACTTCTATAAAAAGAAAACCTAGTTAAAATATTTTATTCCGTTCGTATGTGTATTTGTGTAGTATGTATGTTTCTTCTGTAGAGATCACCATAGACACATTGTCTATGATCATTGTCACCAGAAAAAAACATCTAACTAAACTCCTAAATACCTATACAAACGCTTATACTATTAGCATCAGAGATAATAACATTTTGCCCCTTAAGGATGGATAGCAATGAGATGGACGAACTAAGAACAGAAGACTATGGCTTTCTTAGTCAACAGAACAAGGCACAGGTCCGAGGACGGAAGAAAATGTGCATTAGGGTGATATACCTAACTATTTATCTGATGATTATGATCCATAGATATGAGAAAATCGACGAGAGTGAGAGTTTTTTGACAATGACTTTCCAGTAATTGTAACACCATATCTGAGATTTCTATGAGCAATTAATGTCTCATTGTCTGTATTTTTCAAAATATTGCAAAAATACAGACAATGATCGTTCATTCAAAAACCATCACGGCATCTCCCTCAAATGTGGTAGCCATGCGCAGCAACATCACGTAACAATCGTGTTAGTTATCCTTTTCGTGCCAGTAAAAGTTATGACAATTAGAATGGGTAGCATACCTCATCGCTGAACCGAAAATATTAAATGTTTCTAACGTGATTACTACTTCTACTACTATACCATCCAAGGCATATCCCACAAGTGGGGTAGCCAGCAGACCAGCTGCATTTTTTTTTCGAAAACCTATCTCCTTATGAATACTTGAATTTGCTATCAGAAAAAAATCTCTCACAGGATAGTCAAAATAGAAAAAGTTGAAGACCTGTCATTCAGTGGGGATTCCACAGAATGAAACTTTCTATCAAAAAATACATAAATTAATTTAATTTTATAATATTGTAAAATTTTCGCCGTTGATTTCGAATGTAATAGCTAGTAAATACCTTTATAATAATAAAAAATTACAACGTGACTAACTATACAACAGTAATTATTTAACAGTTGGAAAAGTGCTGGTTTTCTCTAATATGTTTTATGTAGGCGGTAGTTTGCGGTAGTGGCTTTCTAAGCTGCTAAACCATGTTCCAAGTTCCAACACAAAGTTTTATGACGTTTTTTGAAGGGGCCAGTAAGTACATTATTATTAAGAACTGCACGTTCAATCATGGATTGCAGATTAAAAAAATAATGCCGTCCTTTTCTCGCATTTGACAGAGATGTTTATTCTAGAATATGGTTGAATAGGTAAATGTGGATACCTTTAGGTATATATTCGAGATTCTTATTTAATCTATTTATTTATTTATATTATAACGTGGATGTATTGTCCTAGAATTGATGTATTACACAATGTCCTTGAGGTGCTTTAGCACGTATACGACACTTAAATGTTGTCCAATAATAATAAAAAAATGGCTTTTACTAATAATAAATTTAATAAATTTAGGTTTCATAAATTTAAATTAAATAAATTCAATAATATTTAATTTGATTGTGACAGGCAAAATAGAGGGACGTCGGGCAGCTGGCAGAAGGCAGACATCGTGGCTGCTCAATATACGAGATTGGACTGGTATGAGAGGTGTGGAGGAATTGTTCCAGACAGCACCGAAAAACCTATGCCAGAGTGATCGCCAACATCGGGGGGACCTGACAGGGCACCTACAGAAGAGTAATAATAAATGATTTGTTATAGTTTAGATAATAATTGATCGTTTGATGATTTCTTTCTTTTCCGTGAGTTTTCGAGTCTCCTGGCAGGTATTCGACAAAATAAAGATAATATACATCATACATTCAGCGATGAGATTGCCACCTATCCTGAATGTCTTACTTTTTTCTTGTCACTGAGAGAAAGCTTAAATGATCATTGCACACATCTGTTCTGCTGGGATATGCCGTGATGATTTAGTATAAAATAAAGTCAGCTAGTTTTTTGCTCCCTGTCATTTTACATCGCATCAACTATAATATCATATTTCTAAAATGGGCAAAACTTATCACTAGACATTATGTCCTAGTATAGCATTTATATGTACACACATACCTAAAAACTTGATAAGAATAGTTCGGTTAGATAGGTACTGTAAAAATGTATCTAGCCTAGTAGATGAATATAAAATCGTCGATGCATATTCAAAAAGGGACATGTGAATTCATAAATGTTTTGACATTTCCAGAATAAACTGCTCATAGTGATATCATAACCATTTTACAAAGTGATTCTTAGTATCAAATATTAAATTTCAATACTTAAAGAATAATATCACATGCCAATAGAAATTTCAAACTACAATTTTAATGCCTTATTGAACAGTTTTAAAAGAGTATGCCCAAATAAAATGTGTGCACATGTCTCTTTTTGAATATGCTACGACAATATACAATAAGTATCAGATACATTTCATATAATATATTATTATAAAGAATTCTAAAAGTTCAATATATATTATCTATGTAGATATAGAAAAAAGTATAATACGCACGTATAGTATAATGTAGGATTCTGTGACACTTCATTGTGGGTGTGTCATCAGGGGACATTCCACACAAGTCTCAGAACGGTTCAGTTGCACCAACTATACTTAGTCATCGCAATTGAACGATAAACTCGCCCTCTGTACAGCATATATGTAACTGATATTTTCTATGATAAATGTTTTAATTTGTATTATTATAAAAAACGTACAGTGAAGAATAAAATAAATAAATAAATATATTTTTTTTGTTTTAAAACATAACAACAATACATAATATAAATATTACACATTTACTTAAAATTACATAAAATTTCTATGATTTGCTATTCCCGTCAAAGAGTTAAACTTGTGTATGGGATAGAATTACAAATATTTTTAATTTAACTTATAAATATTATAAATCCATGTAATACTTCTTCTCGAGAGGTTCTACTTAACAACTTCATTTAACTATACTATACTATACTATATCCTCACGCTCTGATCCATGTGGGTTAGGCAGAGAGAACGGAACGCCAAATAGATCTATCTTTTCACACTTCCTTCGCTTCATCCACATTCATACAATTTCCCATACACGCACGTCGTTTCCTCTTACTCAACACACGGCCACGCTTGAGATTTTGATCCGCGTGATCAAGCCACGTGATTCTCGGACGCCCGTACTTCCTCACCCCCTTTCTTTAAGACAAGAATATTATCCTCTTTGTCATTCTTTCCTCTTAAGTAAAGTTGGTAGAAATAGTTATTTGAATATAAACAGACAGGTAGAACATAGATATCATTGAATAGTTCAAAGAAACCAAAGTGGCGATTGTTTGGGACAATGGCTCAGGTTGTTTGGCATATAAAAGCCTTACATAGTATATATTACACATAACAATACTTGAGATACTTCTTCATGACGCAAAAAAACCACGACAACAATGGAATGCAATCATCTTTGTATTCTCTTATAAGTGACCTATGTATGTTCGTTTATACATGCTATATTTTATTACCTTCCTCGTACCGACACTTATGTATGCAAGCGAAACTTGGACATGGCTGGAAAAGGACGAGAGTGGAATGAATGCAGTGGAGATGCGATCACTGAGAAGAATGGTAGGTAAAACATTGCGTGATCACAATACATACAATTTTATAAGGAAATACATTCAAATTAAATTTAATCAAAATATCGTCGTTGCATATTAAAAAAATAGGTATGTGTGAACATTTTTATTTAGGTACCTATACTCCTTGAAAACTGTTCATTAGGGCATTAGAATTATTGTTGTTTGGATTTTTTATTGGCTTGAATTTTAATATTTGATTCACTTTATAAAATGATTATTCTAGAAATGTCAAAACATTTATAAATTTACATACCTACCCCATATTGAATGTGCAACGACGATATTACAGAGGGCGAGTTTATCGCAAAGCCGCGGTCTTTTCCAACTAATCTCTTTGGGTAAACTCTTTTTTTACCTATTTATCAATCAAGACGAGAGATTTGTTTTATTAACTTACAATTATAATATGTTGAATATTATATTGTTTTGTGAATTGTGTTCTAAAAGTTGTTTCTAAGAGTATATGACACCAATCAGAAATGTCTATTGCAAAAATGGCAAACCACACAGCTGAATTTAAGATTTAAAAGATCTTTATTTTTTCTCCAACTTCAACCTCTAGAAGAGACTCAAAAACTAACGAGAGTGGGAGATTTCATTATAATTTAGTTTAGACATTCAATTATAATTTAATTTGATGAAATTTCCCGAACGATGCTGATATTAAAGCTAGTAAGTTATATATCGAACGATGTAAAAGCACAATTTTCGGTCCTATTTGTAGTGCCTACCTACAACAAAAATGTGTATTAGAGTAAGTAACTTCTCTGTTTATGGATTATGGTAATGATATACATAAAACGAAAAGAGTTCTATTTTAAAGGTTGTGAGGCATTCGCATCCTTTTCGTGCAGTTCTTGGGAATAAAAATACCTCCTTTATAATTAAAGGTCTAGTAAATATTTTCATATCAGCAGTGTTGAGGTTTGCCACTCAATCTTAAGTAGCCCTTAATTTGTTATTGGTTTAACATCCAGTAAAATACAATATAATAAAACGATAGTATAAGACTCTTAAATAAAAAATATTTGGCATTCTAGGTCCGTTTATATAATACCTTTAGTCATGTCAGCTACAGGGGTAACTCCGAAATCTTTAATAAATAATTTACAAAAATTAGATTTACCGGTTAATTTGTACATTAAAATTCAAAAATCTATTATAATAAACACTTGTAATATTGTAAAAAGGTTTCTGAACACAGATATTTCAGGCACAATGCTGGTATTTTGATCCCGCGTTTTGAGCCTAATCCTTTGATATCCTGTATATCTGGATAGGTGAATTTTTCCCGGCATTAGACTGTTAAGTTTTTGTGTGATCATGACTGATCATATGGAGACTTATCTGGTTGTATAATGCTGAGAAGTGTGGATGGCAATTCTGCCGCCGCGTAAAATATAATAAACTGGCTTGAAGCGTTTGAAATGTGGATCCATCGTAGAATGCTAAGAACTTCCTGGACCGATATGATAACAAACACTGATGTATCATGTAGAGCCAATCCAAATTGATAACAGCTGTTCACCGCCGTTAAGCTCCGTAAAATATCATACTTTGGCAATGTAATGAGAAGCAACAAATACACCGTATTTTAGCTCGTCAGCGTCAGGGGACCTGGCAGGACACGTGAAAAAGAAGAAGAAACTTTATATTTCACAACTATTATACATCAAAATGTAAGGATTGAGTGATTCTCATCATAAGATAAGTTTCCTGTGGACACTCTGAATTATTGGATTGGTCTTGATTATGGCAAGGAGAGCAACACCTCTATATTTTTTTTACATATTATATTTGATCCGTTGACAACTTCGTTTGCAAGAAACTCTTTGATAAGGTAGACAGATTGATAAAGAAAAGTCAGGACGCCATGCCGCTGAAATGAGTTGGTAACTATCCCACCTTGTAGAAAGTTTCTAACTACAAAAAAAATATTGACAATGGATCGCCTACGCAAACAAAAATAATATTAAGCTCTCCAGAATAATATTATTAAATGAAATCTAAAGTTTATTTGGAGCGTGTTGAGTAACAATATGTCAGGACACAAAACCGTAAAAATGTATGTTTTAGCAATTATTTTATTCTTAATACATATATTATTGTTCTCTGGGTACTGTATGATCCATCGACACTATGCATAAAATTATTTTACCGAACAACTCGCAGACCCATCATAAACGAGGAGCAGCCTTGTCCCGAATGTGACAAAGTGTGCCTGTCCAGAATCGGTCTTCACAGTCACCTTGGATGGCACCGTCGGCAGGATGCTCGATCAAATTCAGTCTCTCAATAATACCCGGCAACGGGTACAAGGCATTAATATTAATTAATTAAAATTATTTTACCCATAGTTTTGTCATTTTTGTATTAATATAATTATATTTTAAAATATATTATGTAAACATGTAAAAGGCTAACTGCCATGTATATTTCTAAAATATAATAAAACTTTGTTTATAAAGGTATGACAGATTCAATATTTTGTGGTAGGTACCGTCATTTTAATTCATTAGGTATACAGTGTGACATGAGGGTATCGTTTACTGTGACAGTGTCTGGAGTGTAAATTGTATTTATTTCAAATACATATTCAATCTTCTATAAAAAAAAATGGTACCCTGAATAAGCACAAGATACTCAAAACAAAATATATTGTATTCATTCTTATTTTTTATTTAATACTGTGTTGATACTTTCTTACATTTCATATATATTTGATTATTTTGTCAATTTTTAATAATATGTAATCGATATTTTATATATTTTAATAATCTTAAATCTTATGTTGAATTTCCCAATTTTGATAATTTATTGCTAGTTCTGTCTTTTATCAATCCATTTTTAAAAAGTTTTATTGAATGGTTTATATGTATTATATGTATAATATTGTTTTTTTGATTATGTATTGTCCTTTTTTCATAGTTACTCTTTGTCTAGTTTGAATGTACTTTTTACGTTTGTCATACATTTTCTATAATTATATTTTATACATGTAAAAGGCTCACGCCGTATGTTGTAATAAATAAATAAATAAAATCTTTAAGCTGTATATGTGTGTATAAATAAATTAATAAAAACAGTGGTTTTCTCAAATTGAGGCGGCTGGTGTTAGATAATACATTGTTACACAACACATTACAATTGTGTATGTACATATTATTTATCTTTAATTCCCGCCTCTATGTTCCTAATAAGTAACGTAGGTGTGAAGTTTGAAACTCTTAGAATGGAATTCCTTAACATATTATTATATATAAGTGTGAATGATGATTGACAATGAATCCCTTTTATTCATCGTAAATAATATAAAGTGATATAACCGGCGATGGACGGTTACACATGATCAAACGAATTAATGTAGATCCAATTCATTTAATCTATGGAAAAGAAAAGGTTTCCACCTTTTCTATTCTATACATTTTTTTTTGCCGTAACTCTTCTTCAGGAAAGCAATTAATAATAATAATAAAAAACAGTATTGCACAAAAAATCAACATAAGAAAATAAACAATTTAAACTACACAAATAAATTTTGTGCAGTGGCGAATTTATCGCTGAAGCGCGATATCTTCCAACTAATCCATTATTTCAAAATAAGACAGAAACAAAATAGGTTTTCTTAAATTTTTATCGATGTTTTTGTACAATTATCAATTGTATGAGGTTATATAAATGTAAATTTAACAAAAGAAACTACCAAATAAGAAATAAAAAAGACTATGTCACCTTATTCGATAGTGTCCCGGAACCCAACCTCAACTTTTCGCGAAGATAGTTTTGCCCAAATAAATTTTCTTAAATTTTCTTTAGAAAATGGTTTTGTTGCATTTCATACAAAAATTTACACAAATTTACCACAATGATGGTTTATAATTTAAGTTACAGTAGGTAGTGAAAAAACATAAAAAGAAATTAAACTGAAAAAGTGTAATAATCGACTTTTTAGTAAACGACAACGAAACGTACAACTAAACTAAAGAATTAAGTATGTAAAAAGGTTGAGAGAGGGAGAGTTTTATATTTCATTCATTCTTTAATACAATTGTAACCTTTTATTGTTCCGCTTTAGAAGCAACATATATAACAATATTTTGATTCCTTTGACTTTTAGATCCTTAAAAAACTTAAAAAGGATAAATATGTACCTATATAGGCATGACTGTTTCCTGTAAAATTGTATATTATTAAAGAATTTATTTGAATAAAAATCCTTTTTTTCATATCCTGTGTGTAATTTTGGTAGGATATGATTAATTGATGATGGTAGAAGACCGAGTCATATTCATTCATAATATGTTAATTATCCTAAATTATACTGTAGTATACTATCACGGCATATTTCACAAGTGGGGTAGCTAGCAGACAAGATGCATTTAACAAGTTGAGGGCAGCTTGCATGTTATTATTAAATAACAAGAAATAATGTTAACAAAAAATCAATTCTCCGACAAATACGCATCTAAATCAGATCGAACAATCCCAATGCTGTTTTGCACAAAACTACCACATGTCGAAATCGAAGAGGAATCAGGGTACGCGAAAGTAGGCAACTCTTTAGAAAATCAGTCAACAACGAGCTAACTGGATTGGCCACAACATCAGGCACCCAGGCCTGCTCATCATCATCGCGTAGGGCATGACAGAAGTCAGAAATGGTAGAGGCTGACCAAGAGACACCTATTTAGGCCAGATGAAGAAGGAGATGCATTGTGGCAGATACGTAGAATTATTCATATATTTATTTTATTTTTCTTGCACATCATCATTCATATAACAAAATCAAAAGATCAGTTTACATAAGAAAAAAATGTGATGATGTGCAGTGGCGAGACCATCACTATATAGTGATTTTTTCTATCTAACCACGTCAAATTAAAACTAAACAGAAATAAAAATAATAATTAAAGGGACTAAAAGAAAATAGAGAGGAATGGAGAAGAAAATCCAAACTCATTGCAGACCAATCCAACGGATTGTAACTTACGAGTACTTTATAATATTATACCATAAGTAACACCAACACAATGGACTTACTACATACATTCACAACAATATATCATTACTCTGGAAGTGCAGTTTGGACTTGCACCAATATTTTTTGGTTGCAATCCAATAATAACAGCACCGAGATTTATTATTATTATAAGAGCAGAGTAACTATTTCCCTAACTTACTGAGGATTCATTACATAATATATTGCTTTTCTTGTTAGAGCAGGATTTAGTGTTTAATTTCAGAGATTCAATAATTAAAATGTACCTACTACTGCACCTAGTATGTTGTATGAGATATTCAGAGAATGAAAACTTCCATACTGCATTGTAAATAATAAATCTATTGACAAAGTGTCCAACCTTTTGGCATTTATACAAATGTGTAGTGCGAGTAATAATATATTATTGTACTGCAATTATACATATGTACATATTGAGTTAGGTAGTTGTCAAATATAATAATCATTATTGTACTGCAATTATACATACATATTGAGTTAGTTTTAAACATAATAGTATTGTACTGCAATTATTCATATTTATTGAAAACATATTTGATATCAATAAAATATATTTATTGAGTTAGTTGTCAAATATAATATTATTGTGCTTCTATTATACATACATATTGAGTTAGTTGTCAAATATAATATTATTGTACTGCAATTATACATACATATTGAGTTAGTTGTCAAATATAATAATCATTATTGTACTGCAATCATACATACATATTGATTAAGCTGTCAAATATAATATTATTGTACTGCAATTATACATACATATTGAGTTAGTTGTCAAATATGATATTATTGTACCTACTGCAATTATACATACATATTGAGTTAGTTGTCAAATATAATAATCATTATTGTACTGCAATTATACATATATGTACATATTGAGTTAGTTGTCAAATATAATATTTTGTACTGCAATTATACATACATATTGAGTTAGTTGTCAAATACACATCCACACATCAACAAGTCGAAATATTCGAAAATTTTGATTTAATTGGCAATTCATAAAAACAACTTCACTCTATCAATTCCACAAACAAATAACTATAAAAAATACACGGTTCCCTTTATATATTAAATATCAAGTTAATGAAAAAAACAAATAATACAGGTACCTATTTTCCCCTGATCACTCGTTGACGAGCCTTTAAAGATAGAATAGAATAGGTACCTATTTTCAATTCCACAAAAAAATATTTCGAATAATGTTTAACTATTGAACGGAACAATGACGAAATAATGCCTCTAACAGTGCGATTATAATATGGTAGGTATATTTAACTTTTTGTTGTGTTTTTAAAGCATAAAATAAATATCTATAGCAAAATTACAAAAACGGCGATTTCTCGAATAAAAGACATTTTGACTTGTTGAGTTGTGGAACTAGACAGTCGATATATTGTGCTTTTGCGTTTGTTTCTTCTACTTTTTTTAGAGGGCAGCGCCCGCCACATACCTCGTGCCGTACCTGGACATATATATCTCCATAACAACGTACACGTGCACAAATAGGATTTAATGTCGCATTAAAGCGAGAAATGCTGCCCCGAGGGAGCACTCTAGATTTAGCGGCCACACACCAAAAAAATTGGTGCAAAAGGGAAGGGAAGAAATGGGAATATGCCTTCCTCTCTATGCAGTATCGTTAGTTACTTGAAGGGGATATTAGGCTACCAAAGAAAGTACAGAAGTTTTTGAAGGCGAAAAAGTTTTGGTTATGTTATCGTCGCTGAATTTAAGATGGAAAGTGTCGTTATTTTTCGAATACCTGCCTTTTGCAGGACACTCGAAAATTTATGAAAATGAGCCGGAACAAATTCTTCACCGGGTGCTCCATGGAAGAAATTTCATCCTTATCAATAATAATAAAAATAATAATAAGTTAAGTTCCTACACACAATGCGATAAAATCTAATAAATTTTATATTTATTTATTTATATTTTATAGGATCCCATTTATACCATAACTTTCTTCTTTGAATTACATACAATAATACACAGTAGCCATAAGCGAGCAGACTATGATTACAATGGGCTCTAAAAATTATCATAAAAATTAATGATTTATTTCAAAAAATATTCGAGTCCATTTTGTCTGGGTCGAAGACTCACGTGGCTTTTGAAAAGTACGTGATGATCGCTTTATAATTTAAATAGATTGGTAAAAGTATGAAGGTAAATTTCGGTAGTTTCAAACAAGATTTAAAGAACGTTAGCGAAATAAAGCATTAATTTGGCAAAATTGGATATTTTTCAATTTTGCTGCATATTCTTATTCGGTTCGATCATTCAAAATATAAAATTTATACTTGCAACCAAAGATATATCTTGCAACAATATTATTTGATTTTTAAAATACGATTTATTTACTTTGCATATCATTTTGCATTTTTTTTTCTGAAACGTCGTATAATTTAGCAGATTTCATCACGCGTCTAGCAGGATCTAAAATTTAAATTTGGTCACCCTGAGTTCTTTACATGGCCAGGCGATGATCAACTCGTCTGAACGGTGCATAAGGAAGATCACAGGTAGGAAGTCGTTTCAACTTGCACAAAATATAAATAATCTTAAAAACAGACGAGAGACCTCTGTTTACAAATGTACCCAAAATGGCTGAAGGTGAAGAGAAAGAAGAATATTTGGACTTGATTTATTTCTGAATCAATCATTTCAAATGATCCCAATTTATTTCATCAGTCGCCTGTGAGTGGTGACACATAAAAGTAAAGTGGTCCATTGTCATCTTAATCTCGCAGTGTACCCACTTCTCGTAAAATACATTATTTATGAGATAAATACAATATATTCCATGTACGTATAGCGGGATTATTGTTGGTAGATATTTGAAGATGGAATAAAAATAATAGAGATCACAGAGATAGAATATAATAAAGAGATGCTACACAGCTAAAATAATGTCATTTTCAAGTATACCCAACGTTTGCCTTAGTATATTTATTCTACTACTACTACAGAACCATCACGACATATCACACCAGTGGGGTAGCCAGCGGACCAGCTACATGAAATAAACATGCAAGGCGTCTTTTTTGAGCCAACAAAAAAATAAGACATTCAGGATGGGTGGCAAACCTCATCGCTGAATTTGAGATGTAAAATGTTGGTTGGCTGGAAGATGTTGCACTGCAACAAGTCCGCCATATTTTGACAAAACATTGTTTTTATAATATATTATGTGTATTATGCCGTCTATTGATTAATAAATTAATAATAATAAATGTGTGTTTGTACAATTATGTTATTATGTTCTGGCAATAAAGTTTTATTATTATTAAAATGTCTTTATTTTTTCGAATAACTGCCTTTTACAGGACACTTGAAAACTTACGGAAAAGAGTGGGAGACCAATTCTATACCGGGTGCTCCACGGCTATTTATTCAGACAGTATTAATAAATTGATTTCTCATTATGTATTTATACATTTCTGTTTATCTATTTATATCATCACGGTATTGCCCAAAGGTAAGGTAGCCAGTGAAGTCATTGCATGTAGTAAACATACACTGAGAAAAATACTCACAACAAATCATTGGTACGTACTATCAGATTAGGACCAAAGATAGTACAAACGATTCGTTAGTACGAATCTATAATATTAACTTTTGGTAAATTCACCAACGATTTGTTTGCGAAAAGTTGATATTATATTAATGATTTCAACAAACACAAACACAGCCTCTGAAACCTGAAACCCATCACTCCTAACCCCCCCCCCCCTTTTTCCCCCTTTTCCTTTCCCTTTATGCATGTATGTTTGTTTTTTTCTTTTTTGCAGTCTCTCCCTTTTTATATATATGTGTGTATGTTTTTTATTTTCATCATATGTTTGTTTATTTTTTTAAGTTAATACTTTTGGGTTAGTTGGAAGAGATCGCGCCTTTGCGATAAACTCGCCCTCTGTATATTGATTGTATTTAATTTGAATGTATACCTTTTATGTAATTGTTTTTTATCAATGTACAGTAAAGAATGAATAAATAAAAAATAAATAAATTATAGATTCGTACTAATGAATCGTGTAACACACACATGCACACATTGTAATGAATGTGTGCATGTGTGTGTGTGTGTGTATGTATGTATGTATGTATGTGTATGTATGTATGTATATGTCTGTATATTTATGATCGAGTCTATACTATTTGTATTATTTTATTATGCTTTTTGTTTTTAGTACTTATACCTACTTAAGTTATATGTACCTGTATATATTTTATTTATTTTTTATTATATCTTTTCTTTTATGTACTTAACTATGTACATCAATATTAATGTATCTCGTATCTCTCTCACATTTGGTTGGTTGGTAGAAATTGCCTAAAGGCAATAAACCCGCCATTTGTGCTACTTTATACCACAATAAAGATTATTTTATTTTATTTTATTTAATCGTTTGTACTATCTCTGGTCCTAATCAGATAGTACGTACCAATGATTCGCTGTGAAATTTCGTTAGTATTTTTCTCAGGATACGATTCGTTTTGGAAGTCTTATATTTATTTATTATAATGACTAGTTCAGGGAAATGGATATATTATTAATTCAAAACCTTTTAACTATATTTATTCAAAATATTCTCTTTCGAAACATAGTGTTTTTTTTATATATATTTTCCCCATCCTTCCTCGTTTTTCACCAGTTTCAAATCGAATATTGTATTCCATTATGAGTTGTTTATCTTTTTTACATATTTAGTACGTGCTTGTAAACTAATAGTTTTGATGAATTTGTTTATGTAAACCGATATTTTATCCAGATTACAATCCTCTATGTTTTATTGTGTTTGTTTGTATGTATGTTTTTTTTGTGAGATGAATCTGGATTTTTAAATAATATTGATACACATTCATCTGGAATAGTTTGGCAACGGGAGGATCCATGTCCTGGATGTTCCAATCGAAAGAAAGTTAAAATCTCTTAAAAAAATCTACCGCTTACTTTACATTCTCATGGTTATATTTATGAAAAAAATAATTAATGGTGTCGTTTACGGCGAATGCCATCTCTATAGTTTCTTTTAAGTCTATGTTTCATATTATTATGAATCCATTCACATAGGTTAAGTGTTTGTACCTACTCAATAGTACATAACTTCATATTACAGTATAACTCAGGTACTTACTTATATTAGAGACAGCGCATCAGGTGGAGTACGTGAAAGTAAAGTGTGTTGATGCACAAAAGAACTTGATTGTACAATGCAATAGAGACGTGTTTATTCGGTTCATATTTTGTGAAACCAAATCGTCAAGTTTATAATATGTATTATTTTGCAGGTTATGTTAAAATAATATCATTTGTACTCCATCGTACTGAATTATATTTTTAAAAGATATTCTATATTTTCTTTTGGAAATGTTTTGCAAATGATTTCTCTCTACTCTATCTCGCAATCACTGAGCTTGTTTATTTATAAAAACATATTATCTAGTTTAGTGTATTCAATAAAAAACTTAATTACATCACAATATCCATATTTCCTCGAAGTAAGTATTGTAATTAAATTTTTATTCTATCGAATTACTTATTTATTATTATTTTAAGAGCAGGACCGATTTCGAAAATAATAATAATTACTAGCTGACCCGACGTTGTTGTGCCATATACATTATTTATTTGAATTTTTATACATTATATATCGACCGGAGTGGAAAATTATTGAATTACGAAAATCGATATTAAAAAATAGGGGTTGATGGTAGAAGAGTGAAAATTTAAAGCTGTATGTATTTTTCTAACCATATTTTTTTTCCAAAAATCAAAAAAAATCGGGGTGGATCACCCTAGGCTTTAGGGGTATAAAAAATAGATGTTGGCCGATTTTCAGTCCTACCCGATAAGCTAACAAAATTTTATCAAAATCGGTCCAGCAGTTTCGGTGGAGAATAAAAAACACCGTGACACGAGAATTTTATATATTTGATTGTTCCATAAGTTGAATTTTGTGCGCAAGGTTTCCGATGTCTGGACGACCTTTTTCCACAAAAAAACCTGTATATTCTATGACAGTGAATTCAAAGCATTAGGAATATCAGGGGAAGAATAATTTATTGGCATAGAATTGATTATCTGAGTGCAGACAGCTTGTTCCTGCACTGTGATCTTGAGAAAAAGATTAAAAGGTGAAAGGGAAGAAAAATATATACTACTTCTACTACCATACCATCAAGGCAAATTTCACAAGTAAGGTAGCCAGCGTACCGACTGTATGTACGTAATAAACAAGAAATTTGTCCACTAGGTATATCCAAAAAATATAAGACTTTCAAATTGGGTGGCATGCCTGCCTCATCGGTAAATTGATTATGTGAAGTCAAAAATATAGGTATTATATATGTGCGGGGTCACAAGGCTTGATAAGATCCGAAATTCATACATCTGAGGGAGTCTGGGTGTGCGGGATATCTCGGATAAAATACACAAGAGAGCAGATTGCGATGGTATGGCCATGTGGACAGGAGACCACCTGAGTATGTAGGCAATAAAGCTCAATGTATCGAGGTTACCGGCAAGAGACCAAGAGGAAGACCAAAGCGCAGATGGCGTGAAGTAGTGAGACAAAACATGAGGAGCTGTGATGTTTCCCATGAGGATGCGCTCGACAGAACCAAGTGGCGTAACCAAACAAGAAAGGCAGACCCCACCACCATGTGGGAATAATAATTGCCCAAGGAGAAAAAGAAGAAATGTATACCCGTCTGCTTTTGAAATTGCTAGAAATACGATATTGAAGTGCTGCTTTAGATACCTAGGGGCTAGATATCGTGCTTTAAGATCAGCATAGAGTGCTAGCCATAAACTCTCAATACCATTGAGATCACACAGAACAGTTTATGGGGACCGTACCCTTTATTATGCCGGTCCTAAGCTCTGGAATAGTTTGCCTCTAGGTCTCAGGCAGGCCGCTGACTACTACGGTTTCAGGAGAGGCCTAAAGACATATTTTTTACAAGGTTTTACACATGACACACCAAAGACTGAATGTCTGCTGAACAAAATTAAATTATTTTATTACTATGATTATTATCTTTCTGACGACTATTATTTTTAATTGATATTATGTAATTTTAAAATGGACAGACTGTTGATCCTAAATAATATAAAGCGTAATTGAAGTGATATTATCACAGTACGGTGCTATATAAATAGTCATATTATTATTAAACAAGTATAGGTTGGTTTATAAAGGAAGCGGCTAAAATAGAATTTACTGTATTAGAAAGTCTGGTTAACGTGTCGTACCTAATAGTAAATAACTATAAATTTACTTAGATATATGGAAAGTAACACAAAGCTTTGTGTATATACATTATATTATCCATTTAATGTAAGTTCAACTGTAAGGGAATTCCATGAAAAGGTTATATTTAGTTAAATAGTTAGGTAATTTATTACTATTTTTGTTTATTAAACTACCTACCTATTCTAGATTTATCGTTACAGTCAAATTCAACTCCAGAAACGAGCAGAAACATTCTGTTCATTCCGAGAATCGAACCCATTACCTCTTGCTGTATACAAGGTGAGTGTACAGACTGCTAATCAACATATTTGAAAAGGTATTAACTAGGTAGGTATATTATACATGATTTACATACATACATATTGCGTGTACTTCTTTTAGGAATGCATGAACGCCTTGTAAGTGAAGCGACAGTAGTTTATAACCCTTGCTGTATACAAGGTGAGTGTAAAGACCGCTAATCAACATATTTGAAAAGGTATTAACTAGGTAGGTATATTATACATGGTACACATACATATTGTGTGAACTTCTTTTAGGAATGCATGAACGCCTTGTAAGTGAAGCGACAGTAGTTTATACCCCTTGCTGTATACAAGGTGAGTGTAAAGATTGTAAATAAACATATTTGAAAAGGTATTGACTAGGTAGGTATATTGTACATGATACACATACATACGAGTATTGTGTGAACTTCTTTTAGGAATGCATGAACGCCTTGTCATAGTAGTTTATAAGACAGAATTTCGAAAACTTCGGTATCTCTCTTGGTATAGCTTAATTGGACAAAGTACACATCGGTAAAAACATGGGTTGTGGGCCTCCGTCCCGTCCTGGGTACTTCTAAATAAGATGACGTAGTCTTTTCTAATATTGACATGATAGTTTCATGTGTAAGAAAAAATCTGATATACGTTCGCAAGGTGTAATAATTTAGCTAGGAATAGTGGTTAGTCCTTATTTGAGAGTATGTTTGATGGACAAATAGTTTCACAAAGTAATCGAAAGGTATTTACATCATTTGATAAAGTCACGTCTTCTTTAGATATTTCATCCAATCAACAATGTCTATAACATCGTCCACGGTCCGTATTATAATGAAATAATGATTGATTTGTGATGTGGTGTAGACAGCTTTTCCATCAAATTTTTCTCCTACAATTTATTAGCAATATTCTTATCTATTCGAGAAATCAATATCTGGTTCTTTTGACATCATGGAAAATTTAAGTGAATAGCGTTTTATTTTTCATATTAAAATAATTTCTTTTACGCTAGTAATTGAAATAACATTATGATTAGGTATTTTCTTTAAAATTATATATAGTGAGATAACCCAAATGAAATTATGTTATTTAATTTAGGCATAAAATTATCAATCAATCAATACATATAAAGACATCACATTCTTAAATTATAGTTCAAGTAGATGAGGCAACCTCTACAAAATGCACATCTCTGATAAAGGTTTTTCTGTGGTTTCCCCGTTGTCGTACAAACGCAAATGTTGAGATTTTTAATATAAGATCGTCCACAGCAGCTCAAAATTATATTTATATGGTTGACGATAGATGATCATAACTCATCTCTTCATATTTTATTTAAATGTATTGTTTTCTATTTGTCACATACTTAACTTGTAATGAAGCTTCATTTTACTTTAGCCTGACGATGAGAGCGGAAGCTCTTGAAAGCCGGCTCGCAAAATTAATAAAGTCAATAGTGGAAAAACAATATATCGTGTTTCATTAATAGATTATAAATATATAAGTAAGTACTACATATGTATGTAAATCTTTGTTTGTCGTATTACTTTTAATTCGTCTGACACAATGACTATTATTTACCTTCACTCAAATTCGTCATACCGTCCATTTTCATGCATAACATTATCATTCCTCCACACAACAACATTGACTATAGATATACAATATATTATTATTCTACACATATTATATTTGGGAAGTATCTTTGCGAGCGATGGAAGATGCGATAGGGACATTGAAAGAAGGAAAGTGGCCGGTGCTAGAGTAAACGGTGCGCTTCGACCCATTGTCAGCAATGGCAATGTGTCGAATATGGCTAAAATGCTGGTGCACAATACCATTCTGGTACCGTCACTTACGTATGCAAGCGAGACATGGACGTGGTTGAAGAAGGACGAAAGTGGAATAAATGCAGTAGAGATGCGATCGTTGAGAAGAATGGTTGGTAAAACGCTGCGTGATAGAGTGAAGAATGAGGATATTAGAAGAATGAGCGGATGCAAGAAGAGTGTTGTGGACAGAATGCGCGTGAATAAACTACGGTGGTTTGGGAATGTTGAATGAATCAACGAGGTAAGAATGACAAAGAGGATTTACTTATCTGAAAGAAAGGGTGTGAGGAAACGCGGGCGTCCGAGAACCACGTGGCTTGATCACGTGGATCAAATTCTCAAGGACGGCCGCGTGTTGAGCAAGAGGAACCGACGTGCGTGTATGAGAAACTGTATGAATGTGGAGGAAGCGAAGGAAGTGTGTAAAGATAGATCTGTTTGGCGTTCCGTTCTCTCTGCCTACCCCACTTAGGACACGGTGTGATGGTATAGTGTAGTAGTATTATTCTACATATTGTAGGGACTACTACCAATCTCCTAACCTAGTAAACTTTATTATTATCGGTATTAAAGTTTACGACTCCAACCATCGGAATCTATACTTATACCGTATTCGGTCTTCTTTTACATCGACTTAGAATGAATATTCTTAGGAAATTCATATTTTGAGATGTGACAAGACGTCGTTTTATAAAGCATCGAATGTTTATTTTTAAACGATAAAAGGATGTATTGGTCGGTGTCATCATCTCTTCTATGCCCTTTCCCCATGTCTCAGTTATTATTGATCTTCCAAGAATCTCAGGTTCCCTTCTCGGAAAGTGTCCGAAATATAACAAGACGCTCTTATATTTGAGAATCGTGTGGGGATGTTAAACTTCCTGAAGATGGACTCATTGGTTCGACGTGAAATAACTATCTGAAGCTGTTAAAAAAAATTAAGAGAAATACCTCACATGCAGATATCTCGGGATTCTTAGATTCCTAATTATCTACACATTTAGACCAATCTTTTTCTGCTAAAAGATAAAGAGGCATTAGCTTAAATAATCTTTGATATTAGGAGGACCTGATGATGGATGACTTGATTTTGGCATCGTTTTACTCAAGGGTGCCAGACATGGAAGGAGAAAAAATCTTGGAAAAGCCTAGGGAAGTGACAGATTAATGAAACAGAGAGAGAGAGAGAGAGATTTTATTCATTTCAATAAATTGTCGGCTGATGATTTCTGTACATTTTGTATGCACTGACATTGATTTTGTTTTTGCTTTAATTTTTTTCACTTTGCCGCACAAAAAAATCATAATTCTTTCTTAAAAAAATACTTATATCATGTTTCACCGATAAACACTTTTTCAAGTTAAGTAAATATTACTGAAAAATGTTTTGGTTTTAAAAAAAAATGTACGATAAGCCTACATTTTGTTTTTTATATTTCGTAGGTACAACGATGATCATATTATATCATCACTGATAATATATTAAGACATCGGAAAAAATCATCGTAAGGTCGTTGGCATCCCTATTTTGATCTTGGCATAAATAACAACTCTAGCTTGACTTCTTTGTCCTTATTCACAGGATCAAAAGAACCGATGAATTTCGTCATGGTTCTGTGCTACACACTTTGATATTTCATAACTATTTTATACAAACCATAACATACATCTTCCTTTTATGTATTATGTTATTCTATGTTTAGTGTGGTAGAGAAATATTTTCTATCATCTAAATGTCATAATAATATTTCCCATAGAAAACTTATAAAATTTTACGTCCTAGATGAAAAAGGACGAACATAATATGTATCTCTAAAAAGAAATTTTATATTATTGAGAAAAAAAAACAGGTCTATGTTATGATTTTTTTGACGCAATTGGATGTCGGGAACTGGATTTTACTTACTAGAAGTGTAGATGTCAAACATATTTTGAACCACTCTAGATTAATCATTCCAATTGATCACACTCACTGATAGTCAGCTTATTTGAATGGGTATTAACTAGGTAGGTATGTTGTATATGATACTCATACATATGTGAACTTCCTTAAGGAGTGCACAGCACAGAGTCTCGACGCTTATGAATCGACTCAAGGCTTGGTTAAAAGTACTCTTTAAACCTACGTAACATTCCCAATTTGTCTGTGCTGTGACACAAAACAAGCAATAAAACTAAGCATTCAATTATTGATATTTGTTTTTTTATTCGTCTCTTCATAATATTTTTCGATCATATTTTTGTTTTTTTTTTTCGAATTGTTTAGTATAATTTCAGTTTAATTTAATTCAAGATTTTGTGTTTCTATTTTGACAATTCTTTTTTCGATATTGACTATTTTATTTCTTGACTCTAAAACTATAATTGACAATATTTTCTTTTCACAATTTATTTTTAGTCCTAGGTACACATATTTTAATTTCTATTGATAAATCACACTCATTTGTTGTATATTTTTTGTTTGTCTAATAATTTTAATCATTTTAAATTCAATTAATCTTTTGTACCTGCATGTGAAGTTTGTTTTAGATTAGGTATATATATCTTTTTTTTCATTAATTTATTTGCATGAAACTGTAACTGTATATTAATGTCTTCGTCTGTCAAATTGTTTAAATTGTTGTTTTTGTTTTATTATTCAACATGTAAAAGGCTTTGCTTTGTAAAGAAGTTAAATAAATAAATTAATTAAATAAAAACTAGCCAAGTTTCCATTCCATACCCAATCAAGCATTAAGTGTATTCCTTACACTCTTTCTGAACTCTGCCTATGGTGATAAGTAGTGTAACGATGTTTTCACTCAATTTTCTATTCAGCCAAACTTCTCCTCGGATTAATATAAAAGCACCTTAGTCCATTAATTCAATAGCTCAGATTGTAGAAGACCTGATAACAATGATAATAATTTATATCCATCCAAGTGAAAAACAATTTATTAAAAAAAACGAGCGATCCAGTATTATTATTTCATCTCTACTCAATTGTACTTGTAAGTTTAATAAATACAAGATTTCCTTTTGCTTTTTTCTTCTACTGATCAAAGAGATAATAATAATATGTAGGTACTAAAGTGACTTCTTAAAATACTACCTACAAGAGCTCCTTAATGCTTCGTTGATCCCTTGACAAAAGAACTTAAAATTTACTAATAACATATTTCTTCTTCAAGTGCCTTGTCGGGTTCCCCAAACGTTGGCGATCATCTCGGCGAATTTGTCCCTGTCCTGCGCTGCTCGGAACGGTTCTTCTACACTTCGGATGCCGGTCCATTCCTAACATTTAGATGGTCTATAACATGTTTAAGATAAAAAAAACTGCAATACATATTTTCTTGAATATCAATCCATCCATCCATCCATCGCCCTCAACGCTCTTCTCGGGAGCATAGGGCAGAAAGCAGCCTCCTCCATTCAGAGCTCTCTGCGCCAATTGCGTCACCTCTTTCCACGACATTCCCTGCACTCTGATATCGTTGCCATAGGAACGGTGTATTATGAAAGAGGGACGCCCGGGACGACGGAACCCTTGCGGACGAAAGAACAGTGCTCTTTTTGGTTTGAATATCAATAGAAATACACTTTTTCTTTCAAAATAAATCTGAACAAATCCCAGACAACAACCTAACAGTAAGTAATATGCTTGTATCGTGAAGATGCAGTAGGCAATAATAGGTGTAACCTATCTCGAGTTTTTCAATTTTAATGAGGCGACCATCTCATTTTTATTTAATTATTAAATTCTGATCCAGAATGTCTTAACTTTTTTTAAACATGGAGAAGGCAGCTTGCATTACCATTACATGCATCTGGTCTGCTAGCTACCTCATTTGTGGGATATGCGATGATGGTGTAGTAGTAGAAAAATTTTTTGGTAGATACAAAGTGAATTATAGATCAGGATACAATAATTGCTCGATTTCTAAGTGCATATGTGGATAGTTGAATGGGAAAATTAGGGTGTAGTGTATTTGACATCGTTGAATAAAACATAAGGATGGTTAAGGACGAAGGGGTAGATGAAGTAGAAGAGGAATAATTGTAAGACAAAGTGAAGAAAGGAAGGAAGAATTTGATCCCTAAAACCGATCATGTTGAAATAGTTAGAAGTAACACTCATGATAGCATGGAGGAAGAATGGAGTTTGAATCACAAATTAGTATACGGGCATATTGTTCTTATGTACCTACAGATATTATTTCAACAAAAACTACCAAATCCATTTTATTTATTTGACGAGAGAGACGTCTTTCGTCTTGTTAGGTAATTGTATATCTGATTTAAAAATACAAATATATTCATACATATATATATAAAAAAAAAACAATAGTTTACAATAACTTATTTCAAAGAATTCACTAATTACTATGAGAAAAAAAAACATTTATATAAATATATAAGTATGTATTTGAATCACTTCCAAAACTCAGATCAATGATCTATCACACGAGGAAGAAGAAGAAGAAGATATATGTATTTGTGTGACAAGGACAAACATAGTGTACTTTACTTATATTAAGCTCAATCTGGTAAAACCATTTAAGTTTCCAATTTTTTTATTTTTTTTTCAACTGCCCGCTTATATTCAATTACTTCTCGTTCACACGCTTCAAACCTTGAATCATATTTTTTCCCAAATTCATAAGCTTCTATAGCAGAACTAAAGTTGTCAATAGCAGTTAAATAATATCCTACAGCAAATTGGTTGTCTGTAGCGTAATCGCCTTTTTTTTTGTCGAATTGACCCAGATAATTTGAATAGTCTCCTTGTTCTTTGACTTCAATAATTTGGTGGATAGTTACATCATATTTATTTAACTTTTTTGCAAATTCCACATGTGTTAAAGCAATCTTCAGATAATTTCGACTTAATTCCATCACTTTTGTTCCCCATGAATCATCTATGAGTTTCATTGCAATTTCGTTATGCAAATCACCTTTTCTTTCATTCAGTTTCTCAACCATACTCTTCGATGGAATCTTGAAAACATGTTTTTCTATTTCTTTTAGCGCTTTTTCGAACAAGTTTTCAGATAAAAATTGTGAAATATCATTAAAAAGTTGTTGTAAATAGATTTTATTTTCTTCCAAAAATAAAAAAAGTTTAGATTCTGGATTATTACCGTTAGATTTATGAGTTTGAACAGAATTAGTGTTATAATTCAAATATGATTTAGTACCATCGGGATCGGGTAGTACTTTGACTTCCCTAATAAACGGTATTGCGGTATATAATAATATTTCTGTTACATCTTTATATAGTTCGCCCAAAGAAAAATGAATTTTAAAATTCACTAACGCATTTTCATCGTTAATATGTAAATGTTCTTCTGTCATATCGCCAGAGTTTAGAACACGTCCTTTGAATTTTGTAGGGCTAACACCATCTTTCCAATCATTTTCATCCAAAATATCAACATGAGTTATGGTTACCTTTGCGTCTGTCCTATTTTCAATTCGAAATGTAATTATTTTCATGTTTTTATAAAACAAGAAGTCTTCCAATGATTTTGTTTGGTATATATTCAAGTAATCCTCCAAAATTCGATAGATTTTATCTGATGTATATCAAAAAACTCCTCCAAAACTTGAACAAACTTGTTTGATAAATATTGAAAAGGTATTCTTATGAATGAATTGAATGATTTTGTCAAATAAATTTAGAAGCAATTCTTCAAAACTTTTCCGATACCTAATATGTGTGGATTCTGCGTTATTTCACTCTCTTTAAAATCTCGGCACACACTAAAATTATTACATTTTAGAATCTATTTATATTATTGAATTATTTTTTTTTTTTTAATATTATTTTGATGGGAACGTTGCGGCTGCTATTTATGCGGTTTTACTATTGCGTGATTATAATAATTATCAAAATATCAAAATAATAATTATTATCGCGGTTTAAAAAAATGATTGTTTAACATACAAATTGATAATTTGGTAAAATAAATGTAATAAGTTTACTTGAAAATGTATTTTGAGAAATGCTTTGAAATATTATTTCGTAAGTACATGAAGATAATAGAAATGAAATGACGAAACTAAAATATGAAAACTTTTTGAATCAGTTATTAATATTGTAAAAGTAACGTCCCTTTTTGAGAGTCTCTCAGCCGGTTTCATAAACTTACTTTAAATTTAGAAACTGTTACTCAAATTTCGAAACACCAGAATATGCATTATATCGTCGTTGCATATTTAAAATGAGGTATGTGCGAACATTTTTATTTATGCACATACTCTTTAAAAACTGTTCATTGGGGCATTAAATTTGTTATTTGGACTTTTTATTGGCTTGTGATATTACATATTCTTGAAATGCATAATTTTAATATTTGGTACTAAGAATCACTTTATAAAATTGTTATGATGTCAATGTAAGTAGTTTATTCTAGAAATGTTAAAACATTTATAAATTTACGTACCCCATTTTGAATATGAAACGATAATTTACAACAATTACAATAACGTCTTTTCTACAAAAATATCTTGGTAACCATCGCATCATTCATCAAATGTATCGCATAGCGTTAAAAATAAAAAAAAAATGCCTTAAGAATTTTAATATTCCGGATTTAAGCTTTATTACGTGCCATTAATTGTATCGGCATTTACTTTGTAACACTTCATTTTAAATTATCAAATAAAATAAAATAAATTTTTTTTATATTTTATTTGATAATTTATTACGTGCAGCTGATCTGCTGGCAACCCTAAATGTGAGATTGTATAGATGGAGAGATAAAAGACTTTACTTTTAATTTTTATGAAACCGGTGGAAGTTAAGGAACATTTAAATTTAGAGTGACTTCATGTTCTTTATGAAACCAGCCTTAAAACTTTCAATTGAGATATTCCTGGTTCGAACACCTCCACTGCCAATCAACTTCACCTACATGGCACAAGCTTATTGCTATTTGTGAGGGTGTCTTTGATGTATTTGGGTTTATTTCAAACTCAGGTTCACCTTATTAAATTTTAATGTATAGACTCGTTCTAAGAAATCGATCTTTTAGAAGAATGAGTGGATGCTAGAGAAATGTTGTGGATAAAATGCGTGTAAATAAATTGAGATGGTTTGGTCAAGTCGAACAAATGTTAGAAAAAAGAATGACAAAGAGGATATGTATGTCTGAAAGAAGAGGGGTGAGGAAGCGCGTGCGTCAAAGAACTACATGGCTTGATCATGTAGATCAAGTTTTCAAGGACGGCCGTGTTTTGTGTAAGAGAAATCGAGGTGCGTGCATGAGAAATCGTATGACTGTAGAAGATGCGAAAGAAGTATGTAAGGACAGATCTATATGGCGTTCCGTTCTCTCTGTCTACCCCACTTGGACTGCGGCGTGAGGGAATAGATAGATAGATAGATAGACTCGTGCTAAGGGTACATTATTTTTACTAAAATACAAGTATTATTTAAAATCCATCTTCAAATTAAAAACATAATTTTATTTCCGATAATATATAGAATAGGTACTGTTAATATGCATCAACGAATTTTCAAGAAGAAAAGGTTTAAAAATAACAACGATGGAAATTAAAATAGCTCGAAAGATCCCAGATCACAGCTAGCAGCTGCCCTTTTCTGGGTACACCCCTGGGGAGAGGGTATTATTGGCATGAAATCATTTATAACCACTCACGCATTTAGTGATGATCATAAATATTGCTTTTTTTCATTATAAACGTATTGAGATATTCAGAATGGGTGGCACACATCGACGCTGAATTGAAGATTTTTAATGTCTTATACATAATACGAGATATTTCACGAATGGAAAATGGATTTATACAATTTTGATACATAAAGATACACAATCAGTACCTACTACAGGTGATGCCATAAATACGTACGAGTGCCTACATAATGTAATAAAGTGCTGGCCATTAATTTGTTGAACCGTTAACCATATATAAACGAAGAAAACAAGAAAGTTACATACATATATTCTGGGCTGAATGGCCGTGGTCTATAGGCCAATTATGACCAAACGTTTCACCCACAACTGTGGTGGGCATTTTCATAATAATCGAAGCGTTTCGAATGTGATGGACAACTCGCTGAACAACAACACCCCTGAAGATGCCTGCCACAGTTGTGGGTGAAACGTTGGGTCATAGATTGCTCTATAGACCAGGGCCACTCGGTCCGGAAAATAACTTTCTTACGGACACCGGCCGTGAAAGCCTTAGATCATAAAAAGTTAAAAACATTGTAATTAAAAAAAAAAAGATATTCTGGGTTTTGTTTGCTATAAACCCAAATACAGCCTTATACGCCTTTCTCAGTAAGCTACTAAAAACTAGTGTCGTGAAAGGGGAGTTCGCCGGTACCTGGTATCGAACCACGGACCCCTTGTTCATGAGGCCGAGACTCTACCTCCAGGCTACCGACGAACTAGTTTTTTTAACAATTTTTTTAGTTTACCTTAAAAGTCGTAAATGAACTTATTGACTACCTACCGCAAAAAAGCTTCAGTTATGATAAAATCTTCTACTGCTTTTGAAGGCGGATTCGCCCAGGGATTTAACAAAGTGCTGAAATTGGGACCACCACTTGTATTGGGACTTATAAAAGATATTCAAGTCTGTCATTGGGTACTTTTTCAATATCGGCTTTTAAGTTGTAAATCGGTGTGTTTAATTTTTTAGCACTTCGACTGTTTGGAATTGACTCAAAGACTACTTTTTTCTAATGGAAATAAACAAAAACTTTTTGAGTTTAACTGTTTTTATAACTGACACATTGTCAACATAATATCACGCATTATTTTGGTTACCTGGAAGATATTGCCTCCAGGCAATAAGCACGCCAATAGCTCATGTTTTTTTTCTGATCAATAAATTGTTATTATTATTAAATATAGTAAAACTCAAACGGTTTATGTTATTTTTTTTCCATAAATTAATATGACGTCAATTCAATCAATGAAATGACTACCTTAATGAATGAAGTAAATTTTTGTCAACGGATTAATATTGTCAATTTTTCGGTCAATGGATTAATATTGTTAATTTTTCGGTCAACGGTGACCAGATTTGGTATAATAAGACAGTGAGTTAGAAGAAGCCAATAAGATAAAAGGTTTGAGAGTGAATTGAAAGAGTAACGGTCTGAAATAGGGGTGAGTGATTCCTGAAAGGGGCTGAAAGGTTTGGTATAAGAATAATTATTTTATTATGTATTTTCAATTGATGATGGGAAGGATCCAGGAAAAGGTTACTAGTAGGAAATGTGTGAAGAAATCTATGTTTAACAATATTTTTTATTTTTTTTTATTTTTACCCTCTAGTACCTAATTATCTTCGTATTTTTATTTAAGAAATATACCAAGGCAAGAAGCCTTTTACATGTTAACATAAATTTTAAAATAATACATAGATAATAATCTAGTGATTTTTTTTATGGCGACTGAGTGAAGTTTTATATTTTTTTTTCTACATTGTACATTATTGTCTGTCGTGTGTTTTCTGTGTGTTTTAAATGAATAAATAAATAAATAAATTTATAGTACGCTGTTTTGTGGGATAAATTCACTTCAAGTTGGCAAGCACACATTAATAATGACATAACAATTGATATAAAAATAATATTTTATGCTAATAGTTACATCCACTCATTCCTCATTTTATTATAGTACAACATTTTATCAAACATTTTTCTTATCAATTGCAACACCACAACAGCATTTATTCCACTTTCGTCCTTCTTCAAACACGTTCTCCAGATTCGCTTGCAAACAGAAGTGTCAGTAACAGAAAGTATTGTGATGCGGCATTTCTGTCATACTCGACCCATTTCTATTCCTGACATTTATAATATGTAAAATATTATATACACCATTTATTTCTAAACAAATTTTACAAGAGAAGTCACAATATTCTATAATCAGAATTGTTTGAGCATTTAGTAGTGTGTAAAGTGGACTTGGAAGAAAGAGAAGAAGAAGTAAAAGGAAGTCAAGTTTAAAGAGGAACACGTAAAGTATAAATAGATAATGTTTAGTTAACGGATAATCCAACTTAAAAAAAAGTTAACATTACATTATGCCACTTATTCTTAATCTTACGTAATGTTTAAACTTTCTAAAAGTGTTAAAGTTTTCCAAAGATGCTCCCTTAATGTCACATTATCGTAACAAAGAGTAGCTTAAAAAGCTGTAGTAAGAAGCTTTTCTCATACTCATTTGCAGATATTAAAACAGATATCCGGAAACTATCCATTATTATGTGATCGGTTATCGAAGAGAAACTTAATATCTGGCCGTATTCCGAATAGTCATTATAATATGAGGGTTAAATTTTAAAGGACGGCCGTGTGTTGAGTTAGAGGAATCGACGTGCGTTATGAGAAATTGTATGATAATTGTAAAAGAAGCGAAAGAAGTATGTGAGGATAGACCTACATGACGTTTCGTTCTTTCTACCTACCCCACTGGAACACGGCGTGAGGGTATAGTATTAATTGTAGTATAGCATTTTCATATTAAAACTTTTTTTCTCCTTCGTTTGTTTCAATAGTGACGGTCGTGGCCTGTTAACATTTTTACTTAATTGATCATAGTTCTCTGGTTCTTCCGACATGTAGGATCTTCCACCACCGTTGAGCCAATGCCAGACTTAATAATGTCTGTTCACTTCGCAGAGATTGGTCCTCTTTATCTTGTCTTGAAAATGTTATGTATCGATAAAGTATAATATTTACACAGCAAGAAAAATTTGGAATATTCAGTCGCTCACTAATAATAATATCATAAATCACCTGATTTTACTACAATTATACTAGTACACCACGTATATCACCACGGTTTGTCCCAAAAGTAGGGGGCAGTGGACTAACAATAGGTAAGTAATATACATGTAGATTGTCCTCTCTGAGCCAACAAAAATGAGACATCCAGGATGAGTGGCATGCCTCATCGCTGAATTGTATATGTTAATTGTCCTATACGTGAGGTATTAAGGGCACCTGCTTTAAACAGCACCCTCAAAAACTTACAAAAAAGAGTGGGGGACCTATGTTTTACCGGCGATTCCACGGGGTATTATTTAACAGCACACAGGATATTATTATCTTACTCCACACGTCGCATCCCTTAACTGGGGCAAGTAGACAGAATGGAATGCCAATTCGACTTATATTAAACACTGCTTTCGCTTCCTCCACATTCCTGAAATTTCTCTCACATAAAAACTGATTACTCTTATTGGCCTCACAGGATAACTCGGTTGAAATAAAATACGTCAAAATAGTGCCGGAATAGCTCACCGGATAACAGCTGTTATCCGTCTAAATCCATTCCAGAGCTATTTTTTATAACTGCGATTAAATATATATTTAGAAAATAGGATAGTCATGGTATTTTTGGAAGAACAGTCAAAAGCACTCTTTCTATAAATGGAAAAACCCTTCTATAAATGTTAATTTGGATGACGACTGGTGAGGTTATTTAAACTTCAAAGCTCAAATTACTTATACCGATATAAACTGAAAAATTATAATCTTATATATAAAATTCTCGTGTCACGATGTTTGTTTTCATACTTCTCCGAAATGGCTGGACCGATTTAGATGAAATTTTGTGTGCTAATCGGGTAGGTCTGAGAATCGGCCAAAATCTATTTATCATATCCCCTAAAGTCAAGGGTGGCCCACCCCGATTTTTTTTTTAACTTTTTTATTTTTATTTTTTATGGTGATGCATTATAATATACATACAGCCCTAAATTTATGACCTTTCTACCATGAACCCCTATTTTTTGATAGCGATATTAGTAATTCAATCATTTTCAACTCCGGTCGATATAATTATAATGTACCTATATGGCAAATAAATAATGTGTATGGAAAACAACGTTTGCCGGGTCAGCTAGTTATTTGATATAAATATAGTCATCCAATAATGTTTTTGCAATAGGAAAAGACTTCTACATTTTTATGTAAGTTATCAAGTGTTTTTTTAAAGACAGACAGATTTTCAGAAAATATTACCTTAAGGACATTTAGCAGCTTAAAAACAGCAATAAAAAAAAACTGTTTTCTATCCTAAATGTCAAAAATAACCAGACATATTGATTGGAGAATCATGTTAACACAATGTAAAATTGTGCAAAATCTAATCGGAAAAAAGTGATGAAGGCGTCCCAACGCTTAAGAATTGACTCTTGACTGGCGTAAGTCATCACTTTCAATGTCCAGCGACAAGTCAGTCTAGAGCGAATTTGTAAGTGTTGGGACGCCTTTTTCACTTTTTCCGATTACATTTTGCACAATGTTACATTGTATATACAGTAGTGGCCATAAGTATGGAAACGCTTAGAATTTTGTTTAAATTACTAGAAAAATTAAGTTTTTAACGCACTTATTCATAAAAATATTTTATTTTTATGGTTGAAATGTATCACTAGCATTATCGTTTTTATAATTCTATCATTTTTTGGATGAGTCATCGGATTTTTACCATTCTATTCTATTCAGTTGGTGGTTCTATTCCAACCACCAACATTAATGAGTTTTAATAGCCCATTATGAGATGCCCCTTAATGATTAAAATTCTCTTTTTTTTGTTTTTTTAATATTGAAGTATTTTTTTTAACATTTTAGTATTATGTTGTCCTCACAAAAAGAAAAAAAAATACCTGAATTTGATCATTTTGTTAAGCGTTTCCATACTTATGGCCACTACTGTACATGGTTCTCCATGTTCTCGAGATGTCTAGTTGGGTATGTCATCTGCATGTTGTGCCCCAATACAGTTAACCAATGAGAAATAAGTAGAAAATATTCTAAACACTTACATACTTATACTAAATGTCTTATTTCTACGACACGAAGGAGACGATTGATACGTTTATTACTTTCGATAACTCCACTGGTTACTCTACAACTTATTGGAGATTCCGTGATGATATAGATAAACTTTAAATATAGACTTAACTCGTCTTACAACTAGAAATGGTGGAGATGCCTGACTTGAATGAGGACTTGTTGTAACATACCTGTAACAAGAAAAAAGACAAAAGTTACATTACAGTTCGATAATACATTAAAATAAAGGGAAAGTATTCAAATGAGTGGCAGAAAATTCAAACTATAAGTTGCAAAAAATACGGAAATCTATAATAGTAATAAACTTTATAGCACAATAAGAAGCATCAAAATTACCAAGTTATATAACAATGTGATACAAATAAATGATATCGTGCAATGGGCGAGTTTATCGCAGAAGCAATATCTTCCAACTAACCGAAAAGTCATACTCCTCCGAAACGGCTGGACCGATTTTGATGAAATTTTGAGTGCTTATTGGGTAGGTTAAACCCTAAAAGTACGGGTGGTCTATCCCGATTTTTTATGTTTTGGACAAATTTTTTTATGGTGAGGCATTAAAAAATACATACAGCACTAAATTTTCACCCTTCTACAATTAACCCCTATTTTTTATAGCGATATTAGTAATCTAGAAATAATGTATATGGCAAAACAACGTTTATCGGGTCAGTTAGTAAGCATATATAATTACTGCAAGCAAGCAAATAAATGAGTTCATCGGTAGCCTGGAGGTAGAGTCTCGGCCTTCAGAACAAGAGGTCCGTGGTTCGATCCCAGGTGCCGGCAAACTCCCCTTTCACGGCACAAGCTTTTCGCTTAGTGTGAAAGGTGTATAAGGTTGTATTTGGGTTTATAACAAAACCCAGATATATCTTTTTAAAAAAAAAAAAAAATCAAAAAATGTCAGACAATAAATATATTTAAAATGAACTGCATTTTATTTAATATGACTTGCTTATAAAAACAAAAGTAGTGTGCAAATGGTCAGCAGCCGGATCAGGCGATTTTTATACATTTTCGCTCTCGAATTCCGTAGCCGATTAACTTCACCTTCACAATAATTCACTAATCTATTTGTTAAATTTATTAAATCTAAGATAATTAGATATTCAATCTAATATTGCACTTGAGGATGATACGATCTCTGTCGAAATCATAGTTGCGGGTAGAATAAAATAAAAGTGACGTAAGTTAGGTTTCTAACTTTAAATATTAATGATAGCATTACAAAACTTACTAGAATCAACGAGAGTTATCGTACTCTCTGGAACTCCGTGAAAGAAACGTGACAATGTAAGTAATTTGACAACTATTCTGAAAATATTTCAAGCGATAATCTTCGAGAGTGAGTGATATTTTACGTGAGGACTCTGTTATCCTTTGTACTAGATTCAGGGTCCCGCTTTATTAATTTAGCCGGGTGAGGTTAAGATATTATTATTTCCTATGATTGTGATGAAGTCCTGTACGTTGATTTTCAGCACTTAATATTTTTTTATTTTATTCTGTATGGATCAAAGGGTTGAAACAATAAGTACAAACATTAAAAAATAACAATGAGCAAACCAATTAAGATCCCTTTCTTACCAAACTACTTAACATAAATTTGAGGTACCTAGTTCATTAAATAAAAAAAATACAGGAAGACTTAAAATGCTATAATTACACATAAAAATGTAAAAAAAGTAAAAAATGTAAATAAATGAAAAAATGTTTGAAATGGAAAAAAGTAAATAAACGTAAAAATTGTAATGTTTAAAATGTAAAATGATTGATCTACATCTATAATTCAGCGATAAGGCATGCCACTCATACTGAATGTCTTAATTTTCGTTATATGAACAATCTGTTCCTTGGATCGCTCGGCAAAGAATTGGTTTCCAACTCTTTTCAGTAAGTTTTCGAATGTCCTGTAAAAGCAGATGTTCTAAAAATAAAAACATTTTAGATGAGGTTTGCCACCAGCTATTCTGAATGACAAATTTGTTTTTGGCACGAAGAGGACAGTTTGCACATTTATTACATGCAGTTTGTCTGCTGGCTATCGCACTTGTGTGAGATATCCCGTAATGGTATAGTAACAGTAGATGTTTGAATAATATGCAGAGATTTTTATTTATATAGTGTTGACAAGTCATATTGGATAAATTTAAACAAGCGTTTCGTTGTACTGTAGTTTAAACGACTTTGTCATTTTTATTTTTTTTTATGACCTTCACCAATGATGGTGTTCCCGGTCAGTCTCAAGTATACCTATATGTATTACCATATTTTTTAAATCAACATACATAATTTTTTTTTTTTTAATAAAACTTAGCAATATAAAATCTCACTATCCCAAACGTCTACAAACGCGCCCCATTCATTTCCAAAAAAACCATTCATAATTCTCACCATTTCAGCAGTTGGATCACACAAAAACTTGGCAGGCCCATAAGGAAGATACCCTTTCTCTTCAGTTCCCGTACATATCATCCCTATTCTTGAGCAATTCACATTCGAACACAATATGATTAAGATCCGCCACATCCACTCCACAAGAACACCTTGGGGAGTCCAATAAATTGATCCTACTCAAATGAGCCGGGGCAGCTGTATGTCCAGATCTCAGTCTGCAAATCAATGAAATTTCCCTGCGGGACAAACTTTGTCATTTTCAGTAACAAATGATTTTTACAAACAAACGGATCCAAATATTATACAGGCGTCGATTATCCATCATAGAATAATACCTCCTTTATGGGGTAAATAGCTCTTTTAGAGAAATGACAATCTGGAATATCCTTTGTACCTATATATTATGCATCTTAAGGTACATATAAGTGAATGTTTATTACGAACATGGATATCCTTCTAAATTGAATGGGTCCGAATATGAAAGGGGTGTGGAAATATAATTCAAATTTCCGATGTATAAGATGGTCTGGTCAGTAGTCTAATGTTAGAATCTTGGTGGGAGATCCGGGTTCGATTCCACCCGTTGCCGACATACTCTACCTTTCACGACATAAGCATATTGATTACTGCGAGAATATCTGGGGTGTGTTTGGGTGTGTTCCAAATTCAGATTCACTGTTTTTTTTTTTATTTAATCATAAAATATAAAATAGTTTTGAGAAATTTGTGGTGCGGGTTTTCCGGAACAGAATATTTCTTTCATTCAACTCTGTGTTTTTAATGCCTGTTTAAAAGAATTATAAATAAACGTTGGTATAAAATATGGTTCATCCTGTAGCAACAGCTACATCTTCAGGTCCTAGATGTGCATCGGCCTTTATGCAACAATCAGCTGATAGGCCAATCGTGACCCGCGGATTTCGCCATATCATTACATAAATCATCATATAGCTAACATCCTAAGGCGATAATCCCATCCATCAATTGTGTCACGGCATCTCTGAGAAATGAAGAAGCCAGCGGACTAAACACTCATCATAAATATGCAAGTCCTCGTCTCAGTGCCAATTATAATTGAGACATTCAGGATGGGTGGCAAACCTCATCATTGCTGAACTGAAAATATTATACGTCTTCAACGTGATATTTTGCGAATACCTGCTTTTAACAGGAAACTCGAAAACTTACAAGAAAGAATGGAAGACCAATTATTATTTACCGGGGACAAAAATCTTATATTATTCTCGAAGGTAAAATAGGGTTCACGATGTGTGTGTTGTGAAACCCTACACAGTACAAGATCCGGACACATAGAACGAGTTAATTGTCTTTTATTGTAGTGCTTCATTACCAAGATTGTCTCTGTCAAATAATTGTATCACTTATAATAATAATATTAATATATGTAATGGTTGTCATAGGAACGGAACGGTGTATTGTGAAAGAGGGACGCCCGGGCCTACGGAACCCCTGCGGACGGAAGAACAGTGCTCTTTTTGGCCAACTATCATTGGGCATTCTCAAAACATGTCCCAGCCAGGACCATCGTCTCTCTTGTATTACGGCATATGGCACAGAGACGCTCTGAATGGAGGAGGCTGGTTTCTGCCCTGTGCTCCCGAGAGGAGATTTGAGGGCGATGATGATGATGATGATGATGATGATGGTTGTCATAGAATAATTCGGCATCAGTAATATTCGGTTCAGTGAAATAAACAAAAATGTTTTAAATTATCATTCTACTATTCGATTTCTTGACGAGAGAAATGTCCTAACAAGACGAAAGACGTCTCTCTTGTAAAATAAATCAAATACATTGTAGAATAAAACATTTGTATTATTTATTTCGCTATGGAATTCTACTACCTATACACAGACAAACTATATTAAATCAACTCAATCAATTTTAATTACTTAATAAACTTCTCTTCACGAGTACCTACAAGGCAGAAACTAGCCTCCTTCATTTGCGTTGCTTGAGTCACCTTTTCCCACAATACTCCTAGCGTTCTGGTGTTGTTGTTATAGGAACATTGAATTGTGAAGAGGGATGTTCAGGCCGTAGGAAACCTTGTGAATAAAATAAAATTTCTCTTTTTGGTCAACTTTCAATAGACATTCTCAAAATATGACCGAGTCAGTCAATTTTTAACGACATTTAGGGTTGCACCTTCCCTCACCCATGGGTTTTGCAGGAAAGTCAGTTCCTATGTAATCCGTACTCTTCATGCAAATTCTTCTTAAGGAAGGGCTCAAGGTTCGCCTGAAGGGCTATCCCCAACAAAATCCTCCCCAAAATTAAATACAACCGTTACTGTCCACCGACGCCATTGTTCTACAAAAAAAGTAGCTTAAAATTAACTTACAGTTACGTATTTACCACGTACTAGTTGTTTGCCTAAATATACACAAAATATCTTAAGACTAGACTGAACTTCCTAAAAGTAGTTGCATTTTCATAGCCACAATCAATTAAATAAGCAGTTTCTTCTTAGCGTAGTGTATTTATTATGTTTAGTTTCTCTGTAATCATGAAAAGAAAATGGATCGATACATGCACAATACACACAACAGATGAAGATTTTTAACTGTCCGGTTTAATATATAACCAGATATCCGTCATCCTCTCATAACAATAATTCTAGAAATATAGAAAACTGCTTTTAAATGGAATGCTTCCTCTCTGACTGTTTCGAACGAAACTTTCATCATGGTTTGAAAATTAAGTTATTCGAATTTCAAAAACTTTGTCGGAACAATTTTATTATTTTGACTTGTTGAATTCACGTAATGAGGAGTATTTTGCATGTTGAACATATATTTTTTTTCATATTTCCATGTTTATGACTACTCAGTGAGAATATTATTTTGCTGAAATCCGCAATATCCAAATTACTACATAATATTATGGTAAACTTTCGCATGATACTTAAATGTTTCAAAATATTAGTTCTTTAATTCAAATGAAAAAGTTTTTACACCCACCATCTGATAAATAATTGGTTTCTCACGGTTTTCCGTAATTTTTCGAGTGCCCTGTAAAAAGCATGCGTTCATTAAATATTTCGCGTAAGACATTTTACAATTTTAGTTAAGCACACATCCTGAACGTCTTAGCTTTTATTGGCACGGACAGGACGACTTGCGTTTTCATTACTTATAATTCGTCAGCTGGCTACCTCAACCGTGTCAAGTTTAAATGAATGAAAATTAATTAATAAATATTGAGTCAATACCAAGATTGGAATAAGTTGAATTCGAATAAATTGAGATTTGTAGAATATTTTCCGGTTAAAGGGCTAAATATCACTACTGAAATTAGGACTGTATATAGGAGGCTGTAACTCACCCCAAATTACTATTTTTATTTCTTGTATTGCACTTAAACACCTTATATAATTGTTTGTTTTAATATCACTATTTGATTATTATTATCATTGAATTACTTTAATTAAACACAATCACTTAATTACACTATTGAAACTGTTTGATATGCGTGTGCACATCACCAAGATTTCAGCAGAAGAGAGTTTTTTGTAACAATTATGTGAGCACACCCAGTGTGTAGCCCCAGTATAAAGAAGGGAGTGGGGGAAGGATATGCAAAGAAGATTGCACACACACAATAAACACCAGTGATACACACACAAAAAATATTAGATATTGATAATATCTAACAAGATTGTTTGGTCATGTGGAACGAATGGAGGAGGAAAGAATGACAAAGAGGATATACTTGTTTGAAAGGAGGGGTGTGAGGGAGCGCGGGCGTCCGAGAACCACATGGCTTCAACATATAGATCAAACTCTCAAGGACGCCCGTGTTTCGAGTAAGATAAATCGACGTGCGTGCATGAGACATTGTATGACTGTGGAGGAGGCGAAAGAAGTATGTAAGGACAGATCTAATTGGCGTTCCGTTCTCTCTGCCTACCCCACATGGGATACAGCATGAGGGAATAGAATAGATGGAATAAGTTGTGAGTATATAAATATAGAAATTGTAGATTGGTAACGTTTAATTCTATATTTTTTAAGTAAATAAAATATCGTTCGGAAAAGAGCGGAAGATCTGTTGACTCAATACAACACATCTTAGTTTGAGGTCAGTATGCTTTGAAGTTCTTCTGAAGGCAATGCAACTTAGAAACACGTTGTTCAATATACTACAAAATTCTCTATACATGTTAAATACATAGTTTACATTGTTCTCTAGAACCATGATGTTGTGTGCTATAGTTTATTTTCTCTTGTTGATGAGTTATACTTACAATAGTTCGTGTTCTGTATATAATATCTATAATAATACATTACATATTATGTTCTATGAGATGTATGCTTGGTGTATTATACTTTGAAGATATAGAAGTGTGGCGTAAGATTGAGAACGTTCTTCAGTATATTTTATAATGTACATACTAGAATGCTCGTGCTGAAGCGTTTTACTATGAGAAAACACTCTATGTTGTGCTTGTGAAAGCATGCTTCTCAAATGTTTAAAATACATTCTAAAAATAGTCATGGTTTTAAATAAATAAATAAATAATAACGTACAAATGTTGAGACAATTTATCAGCAATATGGCTACAATTAAGTTGCAGCAGCCTCACTAGGTTGCCCTGTGTCGAGGCGTGCTGCGTATAAAAAAATAATAGACAATTAACAAAGGATCAACATATATTATTATTTTACTAAAAGAAATCGCAATGAATACATTAATAAATCAACCAATTAATTAAAACAGAAAATATGCCAATGAATCAATAATTTAACTGGTTGGTTTTAGTTTTAATTTAAAGATTTTAATGAGCAGTGACCTGGTTGCGACTTTTAAGTAAAACTTGAAAATCTTTTAAGTAAAACTAAAATCAATTGTGTTTTTTTTTCCATATATATGAATTGAATTTTTTATTTTTATTTTATTTCATAGAGACACTCACAGAAAACTGACAACACAATACATAAATTACAAACATACAATAAGATCTGGCCAGTTCCCCAATTAAGAGCGTCTACAGCATGCACAATCAGAGAATTCAATTAAATTAAATTAAATTAAAGCGTAACTCAATATCTGCGGTGACAAGGCAAAGGGGCACAAGTCAGCCCCGCAGCACCGAGCCACCCCCTCCCCCACAGAAATGCAGGCATACATCACACCCCACAAAGTAATGGGATCAAGGGTAGCCCATGGTACTAGGTAACCCCGGATGCCAACACCTGCGAAGCACGACACACACCCACACCTCCGCGGAGGGAACAACTCAACACCGCAAAACCGACCCACGCCCCCTCACCCCGCCACCACAGATACAATGCCACGATAATGATAATCTCTATGTAGAGATAATCCTGCCAATGCACATCATCGCATTTTTATTAGGTAAACTGCTCTGTTGAATTGTGGGATATGCTGTGATGGTATAGTAGTAATATTCAAATTAAATTCTGTGCAGTTAAATTTTAGATTAGGTATTTCTGAACAGTTTAGAAAACACTAACTTTGTATATAGATTGTGGTTTCTTTTCCAGAGTATATTTTTTTGTACTTAATGCTTTTATTATAAGAAAATAGACAGTTACTGTAAATATCATATGGGATCTTCTAAAAGTTAAGTGCTTTGTTAAGTTGTATAGCAAAGCTGCTAAGTTGAATCATTTAGTGTCAATATTAAGTTAACATACATATATCGCTGAGAAGGCTAGTTTGTAAAACTTTGCGTGATAGAGTGAGGAATGAAGATATTAAGAGAATGAGCGGATACAAGATGAGTATTGTAGATAGAATGTGAATAAATAAGTTGCGATGGTTGTGGAACGGATGGACGATGCAAGGATGACGAAGAAGATGATGTATCTATCTGAAAAAAAGGGCGTGTGAAAACGCGAACGTCCAAGAACTACGAGGATCAAAGTACGGCCAAGAAAGAGAAATCGGTGTACGAGTATGAGAATTTGAATGAATATGGAAGAAGTGAAATAAGTATGTAAGCATAGATCTGTGTAGCGAGATGATAAAATATTAATCATGGGGTTCCCGTAATAGAAAAGGTCTCTCAAACTTGTCTGGTAATTTTCTAGCATCCTATTTATTGTAAAAGGCAAACCAAATAAATGCGTTGTGTATCATAAGAAGAAAATTGTGAAATTTACAAGTATTTATCAACCATTCCTTATTTCACATTTCCGATTTGGTCTACTTTGTGTTTTGATTAGAATACACAGATCTTTGACTTTGTTGTCTAAGTTTTCAACGGTCCAATTGTATTAAAGTATGTTTTCTTGAAACATAATATACAAGATATTTAATAATGATATCGATAGTGTATGCTTTTTATTCTGAGTGTCTAACCATTTATACATTGCTAGCTGATCCAGCGAACTTCGTATCGCCTAACAATCAATGAATGATTAATATTTTTAATATCTTTACAGACTCCCGTAAGTGTGTCATCGTAGGTATAGTGTAAAAATATAAAATTCATTTATGTTATAAGTATATTTATTCTGCTGAAGGTTATATAATTATGTAGGTAGGTACTAATTTATTTTTTTAGGTTTTTTCATTTTGTATTTATAAAAAATTCTTTCCATATTTTTTTCAAAATTGAAATTTCAGGACCACAGATGTTAAATTGTACGGATAACGATTCTAATTTGAAAATGTATACAAATATTATTCTATAAAAAAACATCACCGTTGATTTTGTATAATTGTCCATATTGCATTTTTTACTGAAATTAAAAATATATGGCGTAAATAATTTTCTTCGTAATTTTTCTTCCCGTGAATTTGTAAGATATGTTAATAGCCAATCGGCTATTCGGGCGGAGAAGAATCCAAGAAATCAGAGATAATTCAAATCGATACAGCCATTCTTGAGTTATAAATGGTGTAACTAACACCACTTTCTTTTATTTACATGTACCCATCATCATCATGAATTTGAATTTGAATGAAATATTTTACGAACACTCACCTTTTACAAGACCTTAAAAAAAAGAGAAAAGAGTGAATATTGTCTATTTAAATTAATTTATTTACCATAGATAATAATGAAACAGTAATAATAATGACTGGTAAATGCACATTGTTTCTCTTCAGCGATGTGAAATAATAACATGAAAAAAATTCTCAGAAGGGGGATAATTTAAAACTCACTTTAAGCCTCGCATCAGCTATTATTTCATGGAATGGGAAATCCTCTATAAAGGGCGCATTAAAATCTGAGAAAGAAAGCAGTAGAAATCTTTTAGTATAGGGAAAGTTTGTACAGTTTCATGCACATCCCTTAAGTACTAATAAAATATAGGAAAAATATTTGTTTCGTTGGCTTTTTCATGTGTGAAATAGATACTGAGATTATTGAGGGAGAGAAATTATAAAAAATAAAACATACACATAATTACCATCAAACCGCCACACTTCTCTTTACAGGTAGACTAAAAGCAGTGCACTCGGCAAGCATTCATTGTTTTGGATCAGTCTACATGGTTTCGATATTTGATCTTCGTTCAGCCATATTCATCGTCGTTTTAGCTCAACTTTGTTTTATTTTATAAATCAGTATTTTGCTTTGTTAAGTTAAGTGTAGAATTTCGGATAAATGGAAGTCCCCAGACTTAAATTGTGGGTCTCCTACAATGTCAAGCAGTTAAATATTTAGACTCTTTTCACGGTGGATACTCACAATTTTGGATTATTATATATAAAGATTTTTTGTTATATACTGATGTCAAGCTATTTTGTTCCTGTAAGGCTAGGGCAAATATTAATAATGACCTAGTAAAAAAGTCGTTGTGTAAATTGAAAAATCTAAATAAAAGTCGTTTTGTAAATTAAAAAATTGAAGTAAAAAAAAGTGTTATACGAATACTTGTCATGCATATCTCCAATTTCACATTCAGAGAATATCTTAGCACTTTACTCAGCATAAAACAAAAAGATAGCCGTCGTATAAAATAAATTATATAGGTAATAAAAATTTGTGTCATCAATGTAAAAGATGACTGCCAGTCTGTCTTTGAGAAAATATAAGAAAGCTTTGAGAAAGTGTACATTGGAAAAAGTGTACAGTAAGCTTTTTCGAGAAAATCCCCACATAATTTATCGTTCGTTATTTACATATTAAAATGGGAATAAGATCTGAAAAAAAAATAACGCTTTTGCCGCACCGTAGAGCTTTTGATTATGTTTTTTATATCAGCTTTAAGCTCGGTTTCACTTGGAATGTAGGATTCATCGGCATCTATCGAAAACATAATAATTTCCTTCTATCTACGTATTCATACTATTTCGGCACCGTATATTATTTTATTTTTAATAAATTTTCTGTGAGGACTGCCCTCTATAAAAAAGGGAAATTGAAGAGAGAGTAGATGTATAAAAGATTCCCACAACGGCGGTTTTGGCCAGCGTCTCTTGAGGTCTTCCCAGTGGCTCGTCTGTGAAGACAGTTGAGGAAAGACCCACCTCACACACGAATATCTCAGGAGTTGTAGATATCCGGGTACGAGGTGATTCGCGTTTCAATATCCCGGTACCACCCACAATCTGGCAAGCGGATTGACTCTGCGCCATAAATATACAGATCTCTACCTGTCATACAAAATAATTCATGATGTTGTTATTCGCATCTCTACATTGATGAAGAGAACATGTTAAATGTCTCATGGGTTATATTTGAAAAATAACTACTTCCCTATCGTCTTTTTTTTAAGGATTAACTATGTAACAGTTTCAAGACATTTTGAATGTTTTTAAACGAGTATTCTACAATGCACTTTTGTTATTTCATTGTATTCAGATTGCGATCGATTTCAGCAAACAGTTGCCATAGACAAGCGAAATAATACTAAGATATTGGTTTCCATACATATTACAAATGTCTATTTAAAGTGACTATAAAGGATTTTAAAACGAGCATATGTATGTACTTATGAACAAACTAAAATATTTATTTGAGATTCCAACTAGGGTGAATAGAGTTGAGTGAAATATTATATTATGTATATAATTAATATTATTGTAAAAAAGACAAATTCATTTAACTAGTGTTTAAAGGGTGGAGTGAAATAGTAGAAAATTAAAAAAAAAAATACTGAATATAAATTTGATGGCTTACATCGAATACTGTTTTTTTTTTCAAATTCATCTTGCAACCTACGGTTTTTGGTGGATATTCATGATATATATAAAAAAATGAAACACAATGTTCAGTACGTAGATATGTATATAATAAGACATTAATTTGTTATACGATTATGCGTTTTGAAACCATAGGAATAAGTTCCCACTCTTTTTTGTAAATTTTCGAGTGTTCACGTAGGTATAAGACATTTTACATTGCTTATTCAGCAATGAGGTATGTCACCCGTCCTGAATGTTTTTATTTTTTTTATATTTACTTAAAAAAAAGTGCAATGGGCAAGTTAATAGCAGAAGCGCGATACTATCCAAATAACCCATTAAACAAAAATAACGAATAAAATAATAATAATACATTAGTCTACTGCCGATTTTACTTGTGGGAGATCAACAACATATTGAATGTTTTATTTATTGAGGACGATTTGTATGTTCGTTAGATGCAAATCGAAAGACGCTTGGATGGTATAGACAGACAAATAGATGAACCACATTACTTAGATAACATAATATTATGTATGAACAAGTATCACGTGCTATTGTGACAATGAAGACTATTATATAAGATTATGTTCTGATCAAATTGATAGGATAGCTACAAATATTAATAGAATGGTGATGTGTCTTATTGTTATAAATAAATAAAAAAAGTTGTAAATTCTCGGAGCGAAACTCCACTATGTCACGCGACGCTTTTGCCATTTTTAGTATACCCGTTTCTAAGTTTTTTTTTTTAACATAATAATATTTATTTCCTTTCACTGGTAATAACCACAGAATGCTGAAGTTGAACAAGAATAATATAAGATAAATTGAATAACAAGAATGTGAAGAGATCTCCAATCTCCGTGATACAGGAGAGACGATGGTCCTGGCTGGATCATGTTCTGAGAATGTCCAATATATGGTCAAAAAGAGCACTGTTCTTCCGTCTGCAAGGGTTCCGATGGCCCGGGCGTCCCTCTTTCACAATACATCGTTCATATAACAACGACATCAGCGACAGAGCGCTGGAAATATCGTGGGAAGAGGTGACGCAATTCGCATTGAGTCGCTCTGAATGGAGAAGGCTGGTTTTTGTCCTGTGCTCCCGAGAGGAACATTGAGGGTAGTGATTGATTGGTAAAAGAAATCGAGAATATGCAACCAAAAGTAAAAATAAAGAACTTCAACACTATGTTCTAGTTTTAAGTTATTTAAGCCTAAATTTGACATTGCGTTGTTTCGCTTCTACATACAGATGTTGACAATCAAAACAACAATGGAAATACCTGTGAAAAAATAATAGTAATAACGACATACAAGCTTTGTCTCAAAGCTCTCATAGTAAGAGTACACATAATAATAACAGTAATATTAATAAAAGCTTTGATAGGTGTGCCTTCCATTATGATATGTATAATACTCGAACATAGATTATATTATAACTTATAGATGATATGGATTAGTGATAGTGATAATGTTGTTGATATATTGAAATTACAAGCTTTTTTGAAAACATCTAGGTTTCTACACAATCCCGGCATCTCCTATCAATATATGTAGTAGCCAGAAGGCTAACTTTGTACACGTAAATAAACATGCATTTACGTGTACAAAGTTAGCCTTCTGTCTACTCTATTGCATGATCAACTTTTTATGCTCTAAAAAATAAGGCATTTAGGATAGATAGCTTATCGCCCCTAAATTGAAATACATCTCCCTGACGCGATACATTTCCTGTTTAAGTCTTTCGTTTTTTAATTTACACAAGCGCCTTATAAGGTATAAATTGACGTAGTGAGCATGGTTTAGATGTTTGGTTTAGTATTGTGAAAATATTGCTTTAAACTATAATGTACAGTTTAGAATAAATAAATAAATAACTGATTGAATGAGTTGACGTTTATATTATAAAACTTCATATTTATTGTAATGTAACACAAATGGATTAAGTTTTACTACTTTTTAGTAAATTAATTCGACCCGGTTTCGACTCACAAAGTCATTTTCAAACTAAGACACTCAAATATTAATTGTGTTTTTTTACATAAAAGAAATCTTTATTATTTTACATGAAGCATCTGTACTAAGCCACGATATTACTATTGCTATACCATCACGGCATATCTCACAAATGGGGTAGCCAGCATTGAAGAGAGATCCACCTCATATTCAGATATCTCAGGAGTCGTAAACTCCTATTTATCCGAAAATTCCGAATAAAATTGTCCTCATGGGTAGGCCTATGCGCAGGCCTAAAGGACCAGCTGGAGTAGACAGCAGACCAGCAGCACGTAATAAACATACAAGCTGTCCTCTCCGTGCCAACAAAAATTTAAGTCATTCAGGATAGGCGGCTAACTAATCGCTGTATTTAAAATAAGATATGTCTGTTTTTTTTTTAACACCCGCGTTTTACAGGACACTCGAAAACTTACGGAAAAGAATGCAAGATTGATTCTTTGACGGGTGCTCTACGGAACTCCAAGAATAAAATCTAGCATTTCATGGGAATAATAGATAGTGGAATAAGTCAGCAATGGTATTTGAACCCAAAATATTTATAAGCATTCCAATAAAATTTTACCAATCATTTTACGTGCAATATCAAAGAAAAAGAACTTAGTTTTTTGACAAGAGTTATATTATCCCAATATTCCTACAATATTTCTAATATTATTTATATGAAAATAATAATATACATTCTAGCTGTGCTCTACAAGTTCACTATTATTGTCAAATGTCACTATTTAAATGTGCCTTCGAAAATTCTATTGTTCTATTAATTACTTTATTATTGTTCTATATTATGGCTATTGTTTCTCTTGATAGCTTTTGTTTATTATCAAATGGGTTGTATTTTGTTGTGTTTTTTTAGTTTGTCGATTTGTGATCAACTTGTTGAACTATTTTTATTGTTTCTATACTATACCCTCACGCCGTATCCCAGGTGGGGTAGGCAGAGAGAACGGAACGCCATGTTGATTAAGTTGATTTATCCTTACTGGTCAAGCCATGTAGTTCTTGGACGTTCGCGCTTTCTCACACCCCCTCTTTCAGATAGATTTTTTGTTCTGTGATATATAAATATTACTTTCTTATCTATCTATCTATCTATCTCCCGAGTTCGGGTTGATAGTAGACTAATCTGTAGACTAATCTTGGTTTATTCTCTGTGTCGGTGTTGAAAAAAAAATGTTTTCTTCCACATTAATTTATATTAAATTGAGAGATACGTCATTCGTCTTACAAGGATATTGCCGTTATGACTAATTTTAGCATATACTCATCATACAGGTTGTACTGTCTGTGTTGTCAATATGATAAGACATTCGGTTTGAGTGAAACACTTTATTAATGCTAAATTGAAGAAGTCTTATTTCTAATTTTTGATGTTTTAAGAATACCAGTATTTTACAGATCACTCGAATATTTACAAAAAGTGTATAAAACAAATAAAAACTATTTAAACTAACGTTGAACTCGGATATCTATGGAGAAGCGATTGAACAGTCTGAAAAAACTATGAGAGTCGTTTAAAAGAGTTGTGAAACTATGGGTACTCAAAATGTGCATTTTGCAGACCGGGTATTAAACATGGAGCACCGATGAAATTATAGTTGATTTTATACAAATAAAGGTGGATCATAATAGAGATAAGTGTACTTCTATATCATGAATTTGTATGCAAGGAAGTCTGAATAGACTGCAAATAATATAAGTTCCACGAAACCTTTCAGTCCCTATGTAAAGTTGTGTTTGATTTGATAGTTTGTATCTGAAACTGAAAAATTGTGAATAAGGAAAAGGGTGGTTTTGATTATACTTACTAACTAATGCAGCTATTCCTGTCCACTGTTGAACATAAGCCTCCCCCATATGTCTCCAAGCATCTCTGTACTGAGCTTACGGCAACCAGTTACAAGCGATTCTTCTAATGTCGTCTAACCAACGTGCTGGAGGTCTTTGTCCATCTTTGATCTGTAAGTCTAGCAACATGTCCATGACCACTTCAACCTTGCCACTTTTTCGACAACATCCATAGGTAACTCCCGATTTTCTACGCATCTCAGTGTTTCTAATGCGATCAGAGATCGAGAGTGAATTACAATCCATTGGATTGGTCTGCAACGAGTTTGGATTTTTTTCTCCATTTCTCCCTATTTTCAGCTAGTATCAATTCTACGCAAGTGCCACAGTTCATGTCCTTTTTCAGTTGGTCCATACAGGTGTTTCTTGGTCGGCCTCTTCCGTTTCTGCCTTTGGTCTGCCCTCCGCGGTGGTGATGAGCAGGCCTGGGCGCCTGATGTTGTGGCCAATCCAGTTAGCTCATTATTGGCTGATTCTTTTAAAGAAATAGCGTAGGTATATATGAGTTAAAATGATGATGGTGATTTATTTTTTAATTTTGTGAGGTCAATTCAGAAATAATCATAAACTTTTACCAAGAGCTGTTGGTCTACACTATTAACTAAATATACTTTTGTTTATTTCTAAAATTATTATGAAAAACTATTAATATCGGGTTAACTAATAATTTTCACATTGTTGTAAAAGTATAATGTTACCGCTAGACTTAAATATCCTATTACAAACGAACACTTCATTTCCGAGCTTTTCAACATGAGTTTCAACAAAATAAAACCTCAGTGTTTATCAAACAAATTTTCGGTTGAAACTTTTACACCATTATTCCCAAAACTTTCAGGTTTCAGGTAAAGCTTACAGTTCCACGTTTCAATCAAATTCAGGATGCAAAGTTCAAATGTATAATGCATAATGTTTATCAAGTGGCAAGGTACGGGTTACAACTTTTCAAAACTCTTTCAGGTGAAATGCAACAGTTCAACTGAATAATGACCATTGAAGCGAACTAGAAATAAATACGTGAAATTTCAGACATTTTATTGCATATGTTGAATACCTTTCTATCTACAACACCATGACTAATACCAAAAGTGGGATAGATATCAGACTTTCTCTTCAGTCATTTTCTCAATTCTGTGATTCATGATCTTTGAATAGCCGCTCATGAATAAACTTGCATCATTCTTTTCTATTCTCAGCCAAATGTACCGCATTGTAAATTAAAGTTGAGAAATTGCCTGCTTGAGTTGATCAGTCCAATGCGTTCGCATTCTTTTTCTAAGTCTTCGACCTGAGAGAGTAATCAGTTTTTCGATACTCCCATCTCCTCTGTGCGCGGAATGTTCATAAAATTGCGGAATTGGGAACAGATTACGAATAGTCGACTACAGATGATAGATCCTGCGATATTAAAAGCTCTGTGATAGAAGTAAGACTTGTTGTTGACTCTGTGGATGTTTTTGCTGAGCGTAATTGTTCGTAGGTATCATTCTTCTCCAGGATCACATTTCATAGACATCAGACTAATTGCATACAATAAACATGCAAGTTATTCTCTCCATGCCAATAAAAAAAACAAGACATTCAGAATGCGTGACATGCCTCATCACTGTATATATTGCATATAAATACCTGTGAAAAGAGGTATTCTTTGCTGGGTACTCCGCAGGATAAAATATTCCTTAAAATTTTAATTCGAAATTATGGAAAGGTGGATAGACAAAAGGTTTTGGACTGAACTTATAACTAAAATATATGCAAAATTCATAGTTATTTTAGGTATAAATTGATATACGTGCATATCGTAATGTAAATTGAGAATTTTCTAATAACCAATTTCTGTTAGCCATCCACTAACAATGGTGACTGCTCTGGAATAATTCAACGAGAAATTTTCATTGTGTGGAAAGTTGTATAGCAATTATTATGAATTAATTTCTAGTTTTTACACCCGCTTTAATCGAAAAAATAATCAAAATATTTATTGAAAATACATTTTATATGTAATTTATGATTCGAGAAAACAACCCCAGTGCAGCATAATTAAATAACATGAATAATGTTTAGATGTACTTTCAGAACATTTGTGTTACTGTGGATTGTGTTTAAAAATATAATATTTAGATAATTTTAAAATTAATGACAACTGCGAATTTAAGGAGTTTTTATTAAATAAATTAGTACATCTTTTTAGTCATCATCTTTCACTGTACATGCTATCAGAACCTAGAATAACTTCCCCAATGATATTATATTTTCTACATCTATTGGCGCATTCTAAATATTACCCATATTGAATGTATTAGTTTTTATAAATGTTATTAAGGAATGTTAGTTCATTTGTAGAAGTCTTGATCCTTCATCACTTCTGGATAAACGATCATCAGATACAGGATACAAAATACACGATACTTAGCCGCATACAGAATCGTCAAAGAGGTTTTGGAAAAGACAGTGTATGTCGAAATCTAGGTCACTATAATAAAGTAACTAGTAAGAATTTAAACTTATTTTTATTTATTTTTTTACTTGATTTTTTATGTTTATTTGTTACACGAATTTAAAATACGCTATCGCGATTTCAGTGTTCTTACACTTTAAATTCATGTAACAAATAAACATAGAAATTCAATTTTAATAAATAAAATATAAAAATATATTATTGAGCACTGTTTAATCTCCACTATGTTAGGTTAAATACCGAACGTTTTCGCCTATACTTGTAGGCATCTTCAGGGAGTTTCCCTGAAGATGCCTACAAGTCTACAAGTATAGGCGAAAACGTTCGGTATTTAACCTAACATAGTGGAGATTAAACAGTGCTCAATAATATATTTTTATATTTTAATTATTAAAATTAAAAATGGATTTCCACAGCGTAAACACAAAAACTCTTGAATAGAAATTCAAGTTTAATTTTTTTTTAAAATCAAGAAATTGTTAATGCCTCTAAAATAAGTGATATTTTTATTTTGTTATACATATTTTGATATACAGTAAAAGGCAAATGCCGTTTACTGTACAAATAAATAATAAAATATTCAAAATTTTGATTTTGTTTTGGTTCTCGAGCAACATGAACTCACTTCTTTCCCATAAAATAGAGAATCTTATCTGTAACTTAATGAGATACATAAACATACATATATGTGAACAATACCGAATATTTATGAGGTGGTTTCCCAAGCCGTGCCAATGGTTTGTAATAATGTTTCAAAAAACATAATGAAAATTTGTTATAATTATCAAATACCTTTTTCAGGTGAAATGAGAATGTTTTTATTATTACGTTTTTTTTAAATATTTCATATTTAATTGTATTTATAAAAAGCCAGTATTTTCGAATTTTTTTAAATAATTTATCTTTATTTGAAAATTTTGAAAACATTCTCAAAAAAGGACACGTGTACGAGGTTTTATGAAATTAAATTATTTCGTAACTATAATATGAATTTGTTAACAAATGTAAGCTGCCATTCAGAAGTTTCATATCCCATTGTTAGAAGTTATTTTATAAAAAAAGTTACAGAAATGATATAATTATGTATGAAATAAATAAATAAATAATATATCATCTTTAAAGCTCTTGAAAGTCGACTTACAAATATAAGTCACAATAGAATTATTAATAACTTGTTCCATCTTTATTACTTCCTATTACAATGAACTTACACCAAGAACCGTCTATCGATAAGTAAAACAGTATTAATTATGAGACGCATTCTTGAGATGGATTGTTAAACGGCGCCAAAAAATCATGCATCATCATTACGAAATTTCAGTGAAAAGATTGTTACCAATACACCATTTCTGTAGAAATATAATATAATTAAAAAGACAACGGACATATGATGAGGACCCAGAAGACCAGGCACACCAGTGACCACCGGATATCCACAATAGCTAGGGGCCTGGGGGAGGCAGAGCTGCGTTCGTAGGATTCAGAGGATGACTAGGAGAGCCGACTTTTAATAAATTGGATTAGGCGAGGACGAAGAAGTACACCATTTCTGTAACAATGATGTCAGAATGCTTGGAATATTGTTTGGAAAACGTGACTCAATCAGCAGGGCTACTCTTGAATAAACTAAACACGATCTTAATCTAGTCTTGATCTTGATCATACGACGCACGAAGTGACTATTGGCCAAAAATACACGTAAACCGATGGCGCGTTAGCGGTAGCGCGGTGTTTTTGACCATAGTCCCTTCGTGCGTCGTATGTTCAAGATCAAGACTAGATTAAGATCGTGTTTAGTTTTGTCAAGAGTAACCCTGCTGCACCTACCAAATTATCTGACTGAGGAAGCTAGTTTGCACTTTGTGTTACCGGGGACAGCGTTAAAGAGCTAATGAGTCGGATTACAAAAACATTTTTTTTAGTAGGTACTTGTAGATACGATATTATAAAAGCATTGAACAGTACATTTTAATAGTACCTACCTATACTTCAGTACTTGAGAACTTGTATCTCATGCTACAAAGACAAAAGATAATCTATTATACAGAGTTATGTACATATACTGTTATTTCTATGGAGTATATATATTACGTTTATTCTTCTTACATATTTACCACACGGAACACAATCATAGTCTTTGATGATAGAGATACTCCCAGCTTCAAAAGGGAAAGAATAAGATAGTATAGGAGTCTTACGTTATAGAGCCTTGAATGAAGATGTATTCTTTTATATTTAGTAAGAACTAAGTGTAAGAAAATATTAAACTTACTATATATTTATTATAATGCTAACAGCCGTATTCAGATTAAGAACTCAATTTTTTCTCCATAACTATTTGTTGATTTGTTTATAGTATTAATACCCAAGTAGTAGATTTTCATAATTGGATAAACTTATACAAGCGTTTCGTTCTCATCATCATCATCATCATCATCATTGCCCTCAACGCTCCTCTCGGGAGCACAGGGCAGAAACCAGCCTCCTCCATTCAGAGCGTCTCTGTGCCAATTGCGTCACCTCTTCCCACGACATTCCTTGCGCTCTGATATCGTTCGTTTCGTTCTACTGTAGATTAAACTACACGAGGGAAAGAGAGAGAGATAGAGAGAGAGAGAGACGTCTTTCTACTTCAAAAGTCATCATTAATTTGAATAGTTGCTACGCTAGATTAAATTTTTCTTAACTTAATATCTTTCTTAATTAATGGAAGTTCTTTTTCGAACAAAACCCTCAAAGTTGAAATGTAAAATCAAATAGCTGCATCTGAGAGTTAAAGACTTTACAAAAAAATAAAAAAATATTCACGAATATTTCAAAACATTTCTGTACCAAATCTAGAGATAAATTTCGTATGTTAAATATTTATTCATAACGCCCTTCTAATGTAGGCAAAGTAAACACAATGTTAACCACGCAAAACATTCTTAACAATTCATTGTCTTTAATAAATTTTCTCAAAGGGGAATATTATAACAAAATAATTTCTTCTTCGCAATCAAAATGTATACACAAAACCTCATTTGTCGTTAAGTATGCAAATAAAAGACATCCATTTTACTAGATTATATATACAATGATTATATTCTTGATATTTGTATGCGGATATCATATTATTAGCACAGCTTTCTATCTGCTATGTTAATGAGTATTTCAAACATCGAGATTTGCAAGTTGCAAGACATATTATTCAGTAGGTACTGGTACTATGTAAATCGTTTCATAACTCATCATGTCAAAATTTTCGAAAAATTTGAGTTAATTTGTAATACACATAATCAAATCCACTCTTCGAATTCCACAAATAAATAACTATAAAAAACACGGTTCCCTGAATAATCATTAAATATTTAATTGTGGAAAAAATAATGTAGAGGAAAGGATACAAATATGGAATAGGTCATTAATATGAAACACTCCAGTATTTATACATTACAACCATTGCCATATGTTAATTTTACATAAAATCAATTATTAATGGTATAAACATCCTATTTCAAAAATAAATTCAAAAGGTTTGACAGTAAGTCAAAAAAATATTTTGTTTTGAAATATTGCTTGTTTTTTTTTAGACTTTTTGTGTCAATTTCACGTGAGTAAAAACTTCTTTTTTTTATTACCTCATTTTAATTATATCTCTTCCAAATAAAAGTTAATTTTATTCATATATTTATAGATAATGTCTAAAAAAAATAGATTCTAGAAAGACGTGGGACACAGTTAAAATGTTGGAAGCTATTGCGGCCATAAAGGAAAAGAAAATGGGATACCAAAGGGTTTCTAAGATAATATAGGTTCCTTAGACAACACATTTTTGATGAAGTCCCCAGAATAAGTAAAGTAATAAGTTTAATTCACTGTGAGATTGACAATGTCCTCATAAGACGAAAGACGTCTCTCTCGTAAATTAAATCAATAGTAGAATAAAACGCTTGTTTTATTTATTTCGTTAATAAGTTTAAGTAGTGATTAGTAGTGAGACTTTTTGAAATCTGGAAGAAGTTTGATGATGAGCGAGATAATTGATAAATTAAATTTTTGTATATTCCATATTAGTAACCCTATTCCATATTTGTGACCCCCCCTATTCCATATTAATGACCCATTTAAGAAAATAGCGATTTTCTCATATTTTGTATAACATTGTTTATTTCATATTTTAGTGCATATTTCTTCCTTTTGATAATATAAACATGTAAATAAATGAAACTGGCTTTAAATAAATTCATTAAAATGTTAGTTATCCTAAATAAATAAAAAAAAACAGTAAAACGTAAACGGTATTCCATATTTGTATCCCTTCCTCTACCGATTTTCAATCACACAAATATATATTTCGAATTGCTTAACTATTGAACGGAACAAAGAAAACATGATGTCTTTAACAGTGCGATTATTGTACAATATGTTTCACTTTCTGTTGTGTTTTTAAACCAAAATTACAATGTGGCGATTTCTCGATTACAAGATATTTATATTTGTTGAGTTACAAAACTGGACAGCCGATAAAATCGTTGTAGAAGATAAATAGATATTATCAAAATACATCTTGAAAAATACGTAAATATCGAGTGTCCTTTAAAAGGCAGGCGTTCGAAAACAAAGAAATTTTACACCATAAATTCAGCGATGAGATATGCTACCTACACTGAATTTCTTAGTTTTTATTGGCACAGAAAGGACAGCTTGCATGTTTCTTCATTCAGATCGCTGGCTTCCCCACTTATAGGATATCTCGTTATAACCTAATACCAGAAGACCACCTGCATGTAAAAAAAAGCATGTTTTCTTCTCCGTGCCAACGAAAATACAAGACATACAGAATGTGTGCCATACCTCATCGCTGGATTAAAGGTGCGGTGTGTCTTATGAGTGATGTAAAAAAAATATCTGCCTTTAACAGGACACTCGAAAACTTCCAAAAAAGAGTGGACCAATTTACTGCCGTGGACTTGAGGGAATCATTATAAAAATACAAAACTAGCAAACTTTATCTTAAAAGGACAATTTACTATGTGTTTTAACTTATTTAACAAGCAGAAGTCTTACACATGTAAGACACAACAAAATACATAGTTTTAATTCTGGTTACGTACCTACAATAATCGTACATACGTGTTGTGCTGCTAATTGGACTGCGCCCCCTATAAAGGAACATATCGTCGTTGCATATTCAAAAAGAGGTATGTGAAATTATAAATGTTTTGACATTTATAGAATAAACTGCTTACAATGACGTCATAACAAATTTATTAAGTGATTCTTAGTATCAAATATGAAAATTCAATACTTAAAGAATAATATCACATGCCAATAAAAAGTCCGTTAATGTAATTGATGTGTATCGTTTTTGCATATTCAAAATGGTATGTGTGAATTTATAAAATATGTTTTAACATTTCTAGAATAAACTGCTTATAATGACATCATAACGATTTTAGAAAGTGATTCTTAGTATCAAATATTAAAATTTTGTGATATCACAAGCCAAAAGAAAGTCCAAACAACAATTAAATGCCCTAATGAATTTTTTTTTAAGAGACTGCGTAAATAAAAATGTTCGCAAGTACCTCTTTTTGAATATGCAGCGACGATACAATGTGTAGAGTACTAACTAGAAACTAAACATAAGTGAAGGTGCTACGTCTTTGTCAAACTTCAAAGCTAGAGAAAGAATAAGAGTGAGAAGGTACCTTCTGCAGCTTGTTGAAGAAGTAAGGATTACATAGTATGTTGGAGATGTGTCTTAAGAACTGAGCGATATATTGTATTATTATTTATTTTATTTTTATTTTAGAAATATACACGGCAAGTAGGTACCCTTTTACATGTTAACATAAATTAAAAAAAATACAAATATACTATACTACTATACCATCACGGCATATCCCACAAGTGGTGTAGCCAGCAGATCAGCTGCACGTAAGAAACATGCAAACTGTCCTCTTCGTGCCAATATAAAATCAAGACATTCAGGATGGGTGGCAAGCCTCATCGCTGAATTTAAGATGTAAAATGTCTTATTTTTTTCGAACACCTGCCTTTTACAGGACACTCGAAAACTTACGCAGAAGAGTGGGAGACCAATTCTTTACCGGGTGCTCCACGGGAATACAAATATAACAATGATATAACAATGGGTATACTAAATTGTCAGTATTTTATTTTTATTTATTTATTTATTCTTTTTGCACATCATAATTGCACATTTGCAAAAGCACAAATATGCTTACGCGTTATGGGAGATTTTACTCTGAAGAATCTACATTAATTCTGTCATAAGAGATAATGATGACGTGAAAATAAATAACAAATAATTTGTTCCTTTGGTAAAAAATACTCTGGAACAGTGAGGTGTTCAAACATTACAATATTGTTCCCCGAGCACAAACAGCCTTATGGTTGATGGGGGTTCTTCAGTCGGGAGCTGAAGGCTTGGCTTCTGAGCACGAGCAAGTAGGAAGCAAAGACAAGCTTATACAAAAGTGCATAATATTATTGTGTGAGTCATTTATATTAGATAAAAGACGAATCTGAAGCGTGTGACTGTGGTGCAACACAGACTATGCCACACCTGTTGAAGTGTCCATTGTGCCCTGTCTCATGCACCATGGAGGATATTTTTGACGCATCTCTACGTGCTGTGCGTTTGGGACAGTACTGGAGATCAGTTTGATTGTTTTTTTTCTGGGTTTCGACACGACAAATATTAAATTAGATTACAGAGAACTTTTGCCTTTTACATTACTTTCAAAAACTTATAGAAAAGAGTTGGAATTTATTCTTTTTTGGGGACATTACGGATATAAATTTAAAAGTGAAATACATCGTATGAGAAATTAAAAAAATATACATTCATTCTGGAAGTTTCGTTATATAGGATTTCGTTATAAGGAAGTGACACTTACGTAAGTGGCGTCTAACAGTTTGCGGAGTTGAATAGTACTAACAATATACATCTACCTAATAACACTAATATTACGTTTATATGCAGCATGGAGTAAGTTACTTTTTACAGAGAACGGCACCGGAGATAGTATAAAGCCAAATTAGAGAAAGCAAGCGAGACTTTTACTCCAAGATGTACGATCTCGACGTGGCGATGATAGGGTTGATTAGAAAGAAAAACTATTTTATGATTATTATTTTTACATAATTTTACCATCACGGTATATCCCACAAGCGGGATAGCCAGCAGACCAGCCGCATGTGATAAACATGCAAGCTTTCCTCTCCATGCCAACGAAATATTAAGTCATTCAAAATGCGTGGCAAAACTCATCGCTGAATTTCAGATGTTAAATGGCTTTATTTTTTCAAACACCTGTCTTTGTCTTTTACAGGGCAGTCGAAAATTTACAGAAATAATTTAATGGATAAAAAAAATGTTATTTTAATGAAATTTATTTATTCGAATTTAATCAAATAACGATCTTTGCTGCATGATTGCAAAATGTTATTTGATCTCCTCAATTTCTCAAGGATTGTGACTGGTTATTGCAATTTTTGATATTTATTTATTTCAAAGAAAAACAATAGTTTTGCCCAGAGAAGTTGGTTTAGTGAATTTGCGTGCCCCGAGTCGCAAAACCGAAGTCAGATACTGTTATAATGTAACGAGGCTATCGATTAACTATGATTTTACACAAATATGAATTGACTCAATGTGATAAGGAATAGTTTGTTGTAGTCGTTGTAGTGTAATAGTGTGTTGAAGTCGATACCTTCAATGATTCGGAGTATACTGAGGAAATGTGCAAGTTTCAAGTCAATTGAGAATCAAGACAAACGTTTTATTAGACCATTATAGCTCTGACCAGAACCGATTTTTTTTAAATCAACAGACAGTGCATTGTGTTAATAATTTATATATTGTAAAATTGCCTCGTAACCAGAGATGTGACGTATTTGAAATAAAAGTATTTAAAATACAAATACAAAATACAAAATACGTATTTGTATTTTGTATTTCAAATACCTTTTTGTAAAAAGTATTTTGTATTTTATTTGAAATACTTTTTCTGAGTATTTTGTATTTTACACAAAATACTTTTACAAAATACCTTTTTATTATTTGAAACAAAATTCTGCCATTAATTGATATGCGCGTACGCAAGCTTTTTTTGCCAATTTGTTGAATTACAAATACAACGTTTCCATTAGAGTACTCCATGTTTGAGATATACACACATAATAATGATGATTGAACAAATTATACATGACGCCGTTTAATGATCCATGGCCATTTCAAGGGCGCTGTGATTTCTCCTGAATGGTAGCATTTTCAATTTTGTCTGAAGGCAATCTATTCCAGGCAGATGACGCTGCGACTTTGTTTCTTCTTTCTGCAAATTTAGAGGTATTTGCCCTTTTGAGTTCAACGAGTTTAAGAAGCTGAGCACAGCCTTCGCCACACATTTTCGTCAGCGGAACAGCTCAGTGGGTGGTGTGCTGCCTTGTGGACAGTGAGACACAGTTTAAACACCAGTATCTCTAGGACTCTCAGTTAGTGTAGACTTCTTAGTAGTGAAGTTATGTGGCAGCTCTTATTCTCTCTGTAAATGATCCAGAGGCATCATTAACCCTTAGCTGGAATCGGGGGTCAAAAATGACCCCAACGACACAATTCTAAGTAATAACTTTGAAGACTTAGGCCCTGCAATCTTGGGCGCTTACGTAATCTCATAACGTCATGGGGTGCAGCTGGTGACGAACTTGCGTCGCTCTTATATTTCTAGAAGTGGAGGTATGTACACATGTGGGGTCAAAAATATATGTTTGTTATAAGTTATTTTTAAAGTATAATTATAACTTTATAAAATTAAATAAATAAATAAATACCTAAATAAAAATGACCCCCGAGTCCGGGAATGGTTGTATTTTTGTTACGTTTTTTGGAAGGCGTGAAAGCCAGAAAGCGTCTAAAGAGAACTAAATATATAAAAAAAAAAAATTCGCATCGAATTAGTCATGCCTTTTGTACAAAACAACATAATTTTTTTTTTGTTAGACCTAAAAACAAGAATGGTATTTTTTTTTAAGAACATCAAGTAGAAGAAGACGTAGCTACTAATGCCACTCAAACAAACAACCGTAAGAGAGTAAGGTGTTATTTATGTCATCGTAAAAAGGACCTGAAAGGTTTCCTAAAGTGTAGCAAGTGCTTACTTTTTATATATAAAAAACATAGTGCCAAAAAATATCACATGTACCTACCAAATGTTAGACTTCTTATTTCATTTTACGGCAATGCACCCACAATCGAGTGATTTATGAAATGTTAGACTTATAAGAGGAGTTTTGTTTTAGGTTGTTTTTTTTTGAGTTGATCTCAAGAGAAGTTCCTTTTTTTTTTGTTAAATGTTCATATAAGAAAGCGATAAAAGTAAACGTTTTTATGTTGTTTTTATTTATTTAATGAATAAAAGCTCCTGTAGTTGATACTGTCAAAATAATTAGACAGAAGTTGATTTTGCTAAAAACTATATAGTTTATGGTAAAATGTGTAATAAAAATTGTTAATAGTTTAGTTAATAAGTTGTTTAATAATAAATTAAACGAAAAATTAAAAATATGTTGATGGTGTAAATATGATACCTAACAACTCTGTTGGGGTCATTTTTGACCCCCGATTCCAGTTACGTTGCCTAAAATAGCGATTCCTGCTAAGGGTTAAAAACCATCTGAAGACGATAAGGAAGAGTCTGGAGCAGTCCTGTATATAATATGATGTTACAGTAGTCCATACGATTTCAGATTTGGATTATCCATTCTGATTTTTTTTGCAGCCCAAGTCAGGAATTCTCTTACCTGCTTGATGATACTCAATCCGTTTATGACAATTTTCGGCTTATCTCTTCTAACAACCGTACATTTTGTCACGATTTAATTATTTTTTTTTCTATTTTGACAGTTCTTCCTAAGGCTCATCCTCATTGTCTGCAAGCAATGCTATATCGAATCATGTCAACCCTTTCTCCATTTATGTATACTCTTGTCCAGTTTTTCATTCATCAATGGCATTCATCAATTGTCTGCAAGCAATGCTATTTCGAATCATGTCAACCCTTTCTCCATTTATGTATACTTTTGTCCAGTTTTTAATTTCTTTTTCATTCATCAATGGTTTAAATATTAAATACTTTTGTCTTACACCTTGTTCGACTATTTGTAAAAAGTATTTTAAAAAGGTATTTTAAAAAAGTATTTTGAAAATACGTATTTTGTATTTAAATACCATTTTGAAAAAGTATTTAGTATTTTGTATTTGAAATACAAAAATTCAAAAGTATTTGTATTTTGTATTTAAATACTTTTTTGAAAGTATTTTGCACATCTCTGCTCGTAACTGCTACGTAGTCAATCCTTACAAAATAAGTCAAAGTTTTCAGAACCTTTGAATATTTAAAAAATTAATAGTTGGTGATTGAACCACCCTCTCTCATCAGAACAAACAATTGGATGAAGAAGACTGAACGAAACCTGGAAACTTACGTAACAACATGTTTATACTGTACTATAAAACAAAATGCGAGTTGTGGTACGGGTTCAGAAAAAAATGGAAGATGTTCTCAACTCTATTTATCTCCTTAAAACTATTTGACATTTACTAAAAATCCGGCTAAGTTAGAAGACATCGCATTCTAACGATAAACTCGTCCTTTGTACATAGTTTGGTTAAATATGTTGACCGTGTCTTTTGTGTGGTTGGTCCGCTGCTGTGGAACAAAATTCCTTATGAAATGCGGACTCTGGAAAGTGTGGAGGTGTTCAAAGCAGGGATTAAGTAGATCCTATTGTTCGGGAGGTGTTATGAATCTAGAATGGTCCCTTGTGGTGGTTTGACCACAAAATGGCGCATTTTAAGGAAAGTTTTCTGGTTATTATTTTTATAACTGATATTTATGTGCAAACCGATAACGATTTTAAAAAAAACTATTAACAGATAATATATAGTAAAAATATTTTATATTATAAAGATGTCTCGTAACTGTTATATATAGTAAATTCTTCGAAAACAAATGAAAAAGTACTTTGCAATGATTTAAAATATTGCAACCAATCTACAGTGAAGAATAAAATAATGATACAAATAGGGTAGCCAGTGAACTCGTAATTAACATACATGTCGTCTTTTTCGTGCAAAAAAACCTTTAGGATTTGTAGCATGAACTATCGCCGATTTACAAATATAAAGTGTTAGTAACTAAATGAGGTAATCCGTGTAAGTTGAATGTCTATGATTTAACATACAATGGCTAAACGACAGACATTCTCCTTTGATTCTGTTTTTTTTTTTTATAATTAAATGTCTCTGTAAACTTTTTTTTTAATTTGCTTTGTTTTTTCCTGGTGAGATCGCTTTGGCCAAAAGCTCTTATGGTCTTAGTGCAGAGTGACATTTTAAGATAATAATAATATATATAGGTTTTATGAAAGTTCTATGCCCCATTCACAAGAGGTGCGCGGTTTGATCCCAGGTGCCGGCAAATTCCCCTATCACGACACATGCTTTTAGCTTACTGTGAAAGATGTATATAACAATTTGGGTCTATAACAATACATCTTTATTTAAGAAAAAAATATACATATGTGATAATATTATCACAACGGGAAAGTATCATGCAGATATGAATCTTCACTACTTTCCACAATATATGCTTTTCACACTCCACTGCAGTTGCAGTGTCGAGTACTTCTCAAGTGTGTGTCATCAGGGTACCACACTTGACACACATCCGACCAGAGAGAGAGAAAGTGGATATTATCATCCAGAAAGACTTGGAAGTCAAGTAGCTGTCTCTCAGTCATCATAACGGTGACATGGCATCTCGACTGGAATTATATGTACGTACGTGAATGTATGAACTTAAAATGTACTTGACTGAATATAATGACTTGTATCCTTATGTTTTCTTGTTCTATTGCTTGCTGGTCATAATAATAACTAGAAAATTTTTTTGAAGATGAGCAGTTTTGTGGAAAAACCACTGCAAGGAGCCATTCAAGAATCAAAACATCTAAACAATAGGGTCTTTAACCCTGCCGTGAACACTTCCACAGTCTCCAGAGATCGCAAGGAAATTTTGTACAACAGCAATGGACCAACCACACAGAAGGCACGGTCAACATAGTTAGCCAGACCTCCTCTTCGCGGCAACAGAATCTGTGTTAGCAGACCTTAGTAATTTTTGCCTTTTCGTTGCTTGCTTAGAAATGCAGAATTCATGTTTAAATAATGTATTTTTATGTGAAAAAAATATTTATACTACTATTTCTAAACCATCACGGAATATAACTCGACTTGAGTAACCAGCTGACCAGCTTAATGTAATAAACGTACAAGTCGTCCTTTCCATACCAGCAAAAAATAAGACATTCAGGATTTGAATTTAAGATGTGAAATGTCTTCATTTTCTCGAACACCTGCATTTTACAGGACACTCAAAAACGGAAAATAGTGGGAAATCGATTTTATGCTGGGTGCTCCTATAAAAAAACGCTAGTTTATTCCCGCTCGGATCCATAAAACTCTTGACACCGTCTTTCACAATATACTGTTCTAATGACAGGTACATAAGCGCATCGGACTATTTTGAGAAGAAGTATTTCAATTAGAGAAAAAACCGTCTGAATGGAGAAAGCTTGTTTCCACCCTATGTTCCTGAAAATAAAATCTAAGAATCTGTGAACGAATGATTTATTTGCAGCAGGTTTATAAAAGAAAATTAAAAAGCATAGCAAATCAACATATAAGCATCAAATATACAATTTATTTCTCGAAAATATAATCCATTTGTGACATTTCGGTGTCTACTTGCAAAATTAAGCCTTCATCAAAATTTCGCTTCCTGGAAAAAGCGAGTGATGATAACATATCCAAAAATTAAAGCTGTTTGTAATACATAGAGTATAGTATTACATTTATGAATGTTACGTTAGACATACAATAATATCATACTTAACATCCGGTTTGGATTTATATTTCCCACTTCCTGTTTTCACAATAGATAAGCTAGCAAAGAATATGTGTGTTGTGCTATATCCATTTCCGCAATGATTGCCACAACGGTTTTACCGAAAGCAATTAATCGTTAAAATTTAATTATATATTTCGTCTGTTGAAAAAGTGGGAAAAAAATACTCAGAAAACGAAATGAATATTGGTATAAAAAACAAATCTTTGGACTTTGTATTAATGATACATGACGATCATTATTTTTCATTATTTAACGAAAACATGAAAGCTTCATCAATTCGCAGTGAATTTATGTCAAAGAAATAACTTTTTTTAGCTGAATTTTTGAAATTCTATTTCACCACGTTATCTCGATCTCAACATATTTTGAACGGCTTATGGAATTCTTTCTTTTGTTTGTATCTAGTCCTCCATTATTTAAAAAGAAACATTCAGAATCGGTGACATGCCTAATAATTGCTAAATATCAGATATAAAATAAATTAACTAAAAATATGAACTGTGAAAACAAAACATATTGAATAAAAAAAACACAGAAAATTTCTGTCTATTCCAATAAAAAAAAAATTATTTATTTATTTAGAAAATTATAAAAATTACATTTTTTTTATAATTTATGTGAAAATTTTGTATTTTCTAATCTGAGTACTATTTTAGACTACTGTATAATATTTACTTATAAGTATCTTACTTTTTTGTATAAAATAGAAAACATAGAAAAAACTTCCTTCAGAACTTTTCTCTCACATGCAATATATAATTATTTCGTACAATCTTCGAAATGAGAAAACATTCTTAGCCTGCTTTACGGACACAGGAAGATCGTTTTATAATTAAATCAACTTAAAATCGTGGTTAGATGGAAGAAATCACTACTGTATATAGCGATAATCTCGCCACTGCACATCATCACATTTTTTCTTGTGTATATTGCTTTATTTTATTTGTTATATGAATGATGATGTGCAAGAAGAATAAAATAAATAAATAAATAAAATTATTCACATATAATATTTTTTTTCTCTTATTCGATGAATTTTTTGGCGGTATAAAAAAAATCGCTACACATGTTGTTTCTATAACTTCACGTATATAAATTTACAGCTGATATAATACAGTATAGGAAACATTTGTTCCAAATAAAGTACCACTAAATAACAGGAGAATGTTCTATAACTGTCACATTGATATAGTCTCTGACATTGAATTTTATCATTTTTACACCTGTGCCCTTTATTATCACCTTCTTTTTATTATTATTATTATTATATAAATAAATACGACATAAATTGTGATTTGCGCTCGAATTATTTGTCACAAAAAATTTGATAGTGGTTATCCGTCCGCATTTTTAGGAAAATTATTTTTATTAAAGATGAATCTGGATTTGAAATAAATACAAATACACCTTCAAATATCTTCGAAATAACCAAAATATGCTAACGTTCTGAAGGCGAAGTAAATCGGTAAAAAGAAAATTCAAAAATAGATGATACGGGAAAATTTTAACCCAAAAATTTCGACAGCTTTATCATTTTGCGGATTTCACTCACCCACTCATGAAGTCAATGTAGGTCAGCAAAGGTAACATTTGAAACATCATAAATATTTTGATAGAATCAATAAAAGTAAGACAGTGTTTTATTTTAAATTAATTAAAATCAAACACTTATTTGTAGTATATCCACGGTGACACCGTGGATATACTACAAATAAGTGTTTTATTTTAATTAATTCAACATGAATTTCCACCAAGTACCGTCGGTTGAAAATATCAACTTTTATTTTAAACCTATTGTAATTCTATTAAAATGAACTTTCGCAAAGTTATTCCAAGGACTACTCTATCATTATTCATACTTCGATACTATATTATGCGTACTGTTAAAATAGAATCAAACATCACTCATGCTACATTTTTTTTCCAAAAAAGTCAAAAGTTTTGAGATGAATACATTTGCTGAACTGATATCCACTTTCCCAGGCCAGAAAGATCTATGACGAAGGAATTATCTGATGCGGTACAAGAAGAAGAAATAGGGAATCAAATAAATAGATTATATCCTAGATGTCTCTCTGAATACTAACTGGAAATCTCTATAGAAAAAAATGTATGCTTTAATAATCCAGGCGACAAAAAATATTCATATTTTTGTGACTCGAGTGTTGATTAGCAAAAAAACAACAAAGTTTTTCACATCAACATAATATGAATAAAAAATCAAAAACTTAAAAAAAAAACTTGTTTTCTTGTATACAACAAAATAAAAAGCTCGCGTCGAAAATGTAATACATCGCAGATACTTGAAAGTTTTTCAAAGTCGCACGCTTTTGAATGTCAATCTCCGTTTTACGTAAAGACACAAGTAACAACGATAAACTTTTCGGAGAAAGGGGAGGAAACTTTTAATTTTTTCTTTCACTTTCCAAGTTTAGAAGTCTAGAAATGTTTCATTGTTGTTAAAATATATAAAGAAATCTCGTAGGTAATATTTTTTTGAAACGATATTTCAATGTTTTTTGACTGAGTGAATGAAAAACGACTTTTAAAGGAGATAAATTTTCATCATGCGACTGAACACTGAAGGCTTAAATCACTCGCAAACGAGTGGATGGCCTTGAGTAGAATAGAAATAGAACACTGAGGGAACTCTAATAGTTGTGATAATATAGCTCTTTCAACATCATAGTCACACATACTGAACAATTTAAAAGAAAAATAACTCGCTTGATGCAAAACAAACGCATATAGCAAAGTTCTTTAGGCTCTGAAATATAAAAGCGTCCAAACAGAGTCATGTTATGAGAATACCCAATAAAATGTTAGCTATAAAAAGCATTGTTCTTTTGTCCTCAAGATTTCCGACATCCTGGACGCCCCGCTTTCTCAAAACACTCTCCTTTTAGTAGCAAAATTCAGCGCTAGTAATTTCGTGAGAATATGTGACTCAATTGGAGCAAAGACGGTATGAATGGAGATGGCTGTTCTCTTACCTCTACTCCCAGGAAGAGTGTTAAAGACCGATAGATTATTTTTTTTGTTTACGTGATAATAAATGTAATAATTTACGAACACTACATACTTTTTACAGGACATCTGTAAGCTTACCTATTCAATAGAATATCTGTTATGGATTCGTCGATAGTCTAGAGGTGTCATACACAAGCGGTGCCCAGTTCGTTCCCAAGATGCCGGCAAACTCTACTATCACGGCACAAGCTTTTAACTCACTGTTAAAGATGTTGTATTTGGGATATATCATTTCAAAAAAACTATATGTAATTAGAAGAAGCTGGCAATGGCAGGTGTCGAACTTGTGTGTTAGAAGGCTTGGTTTGGAGTGGCCAGAGGTCCTGGAAGCAGCGGTGGACAGGGATCTCTGGAGGAGGTACCTAGGCGCAATGGGCCCCCGACCCAACTAGGACAAGGGGAAGAAGATGTATGTATGTGTGTATGTATATGTAACAAAATTAATGGAGATAGGGATGATGCAAAGTAGGTAAATGTTTTAATGAATGATTTAAATTCTCTATGTATCTGTAACATTTGGATAAATCTATTAATTATTCCCCACAGGTCTAGCGTTAGTAAACAACATTTCGACTGTATATACCATAATATAGCTAGATATTTCATGTGCCTACAATGTACAGGAACAGAAAAGAAAAAGTGTACACACTAAACTACAAATTTTTGTAGATTTTAAACCAACCAAAATAAATTTGCATTCGTCTCAAATAACTGCAATGCAAGTTGTTGACCATCTCCTTTTTTATACCAAACACCCATCATTAATAAGTGAAAACATTTGATATCAATAAATATTTGATATCATATTTGATATCAATAAACTCTAGATCATTAATAAGTGACCTAGTCAGCGAACTAACTGCACAATACACACATAACTGACAACTACTAACTAGTAGAAAACAGGAAAGGTGTTCCGATGCTTACGAATTGGCTTAGGCTGGCTGCTTAGGTTCATATCTCGAAACATTATTAACTTGCATGAAAAGTTATAAAACTTAAAAAAAGCAGGTATATTATTATTACCTATTAAAATAACACCATATTCTAACGGGACCGCTACAGCTTTCGGCTAATGCGATCCCAGAGAAAACGAACATTTACAATAGTGTTTCAACTTTCCTAACAAATTCAGCTTACGTTATGTGGAATATGTTTATATATTAGGGATTTTTTTTTAAAATAATCAAATTGCCTTTGCTATTGGTGATTCTGTATATTTTTTTATAAAAAATAAATTCAATTCTTTCGACAAGCTGAAGAACCAACTCACATTGCTAAGATTCATAAATTATTTCCTTAAGTACACTCTATTTAGATTTTAAACTGTTGCGAACTTATTTTCCTCGACAGTACACAATATGTTAATTGCATTGTAGGTACTGTTGCTGCAATCAGTCATGCGATATTTAATCCGTATATCTGGTCAGTCTCATGCCAGTTCAGTTTGAACGTACCTTATTGTTGGAGTGTGGACATACCCTATCGAATTACTACAGACAAACAATAGTATAATAGGTACCATGTTCCTAACTATTATGTATGTGGTTGAATAATAATGAAACTAGTAGGTAAGTAGCTGAAATGTGCATTGCATTCAAAATTACATATTACCACAATGAATAGTTAAATTAAATTCTACAATTATTATTCGTCAATTTCAGGATTAAATTTTCATTTATCACTCTTTTTTGTAAATTTAAAACCTACTAAGCGTGAGGAAGAATCTCACTAAAGCTTTTGTGTGGAGCATTTTGCTATATGGGTACGAGACGTGGACCATCAGCAAGAGTGAAAGCGGACGGTTAGCGGCATTTGAAATGTGGTGCTATAGACGCATGCTGAAGATTCATTGGTCGGAACACGTCGAAAACGAAGAAGTGTTAACCAGGGTTGGCGAAAAAAAGGCAACTCCTCAAAAGAATCTGCCAACAACGATCTAACTGGATTGGCCACAACATCAGCCACCCAGGACTGCTCATCGCAATCGCAGAGGGTAGGACCGAAGACACAAATGGCAGAGGCCGACCGAGAGACGCCTGTATGGATCAAGTGAAGAGGGACATGAGCTGTGGCTCATACATGGAGTTGAAGAGACTGGCTGAGAATAGGGAGGAGTGGAAAAGAAAGTCCAAACTCGTTGCAGACCAATCGAATGGATTGTAACTCGTTATATATGTATATATACTATACTTCGAAACTATACGATTACGGCATATCGTCGTTGCATATTCAAAAAGGGTTGGTCATGGTTTGGTCATGTGAAGCGAATGAATGATACAAGATTCACGAAGAGGTTGTATTTATCTGAAAGAGGATGTGTGAGAAAGCGCGGACGTCCACGAACTACGTGACTGTTAAGTAAGAGGAATCGGCGTGCATGTATGAGAAACTGGATTAATGTAGAGGAAGCGAAAGAAGTGTGTAAGGATAGATCAACATGGCGTTCCGTTCTCTCTGCCTACCCCACCTGGGACACGGCGTGAGGGTATAGTAGTATATGTAATAGTAGTAGTAGAATTTATAAATCATTTGACATTTCTAGAATAAACTGCTTACAATGACATCATTATCATTTTATTAAGTGATTCTTAGTAACAAATATTAAAGTTCAATTCTTAAAGAATAAAATACTATACTATACTAAAAGTCTTAACAACTTTAATGCCCTAATGAACAGTTTTTAAGAGTGGGTACCTATGTCTAAATAAAAATGTTCGCATGAACGCTTTTTGAATATAATAATAATAACACTTTATTGATCAGAAAAAAAATTATGAGCAATTGGCGAGCTTATTGCCTGGAGGCAATATCTTCCAGCTAACCAAATTAATGTGTGATACTATGTTGACAATGTGTAATTAATACTAAATGTAAACAGTTAATACTAAATTTAATTATACAACGTACAACGACGATATCACAAAAGTGGTTTAGCCAGCGGACTAACTCCATATAATAAACATGCAAGTTATCCTCTCTGTACCGTTAATAAATAAAAGTGGGACACCAATTTTTTTATCGCAAGGCTGGGATATTAATCATGAATCGGGTGTAAGATATTTCACATCCATGAATAAACGGTGAGGTTTTCCATCCATATTGATCATCTATTTTTTTTAATCGCAGGGAGAGGACGACCAGCATGACTGTTAAGTTTTTGAGGTTGCACCCTATTTGGCAAAATTAACGATTTTTCAGGGTGCAGAATGGACTTAGAACCACGAACTACATTTTGATAAGTTACGATAGTTTTGCCATGTGGAAAGTTTGAATGGACTCAAAATGACCAAGAAAATATACATAGCTGAAAGAAATGTTGTTCATAGACATGCGCATCAAAGGATTAAATCTTAAAATAATATAAACCAGATCCTACAGGACGGACGCGTGTTGGACACATTGAATAGGAGAACATGCATCAGGAATTGTATGTCTACGAAAGCGAAAGATGCATAGGAGGAATTTTCGCTCGATCTTTTCTAAAGCGGCGTAATGTTGTATGCATGATAATGATATTATCTGTTCCTTGACTTTTAAAAATCGTAATAGATTTATGCAAACCTTTGCCATTTATGGGCGAAAATATACTGCGAATCAGTATGAATCAAAGTACGTGTATTGTCTCATACATATTCGCAGCACAGATGACAAAACCTCTTAATCCATTCCAGATCTGAAATAATGAGATCCCAAATAATTGTTGCTTCTATGGTTTGTATTTAATGTTTCTCGATTGGTGGATCTCATATCGTGAAAGTGAGAATGACAAAATTGCTGAACGTTGTCCATGGGTACCAAAAGTGATCACTGCTTAAGCCAGCCTATAGCCAATTCATAAGCGTTGAAATGCTTTTTTGACCCTTTTCGATTAAATTATGCATAATGCTACATTGTGTAAACATGGTTCTCCATTCGAGATATCTGGTTATAAAACAAACTTAATTTATTTACATCACTTGTAGATTTTCAGTGTATAATAACAATATTTTATTATACAGTGTGGTTTGTCTAGACACCATCATTCTGGCATCATCCTTATATAAAATACATGTGTTAATTATCATTTTAATTATTCCCTTATCATCCAGATTGCCTGTATTTTGTTGTACTATAGGTATATTATAGTTGTAGTGTAGTGAGCTATTTTATCACTTAATTAAATCACAATGGATAATCTTGGGCTTGCTAATGAAGTTAGTATTCGTAAGTAGGTAGGTAAGTAAGTATTTTTGAGTAGAAAAGACAATAATAATAATAACTAGACATTTTTAAGATGCGCCGTTTTGTGGAAAGATCACCACAAAAAACCCATTTAAGAATCATAACACCTTGTGAACAATATGGTCTAAATAGAAGAATGACATTTCGCTACCTTAATGCAGAACTAGCCTATGTGTTTTCGGGTGATTTTTCAAAGGAGCAGTTTAAAGCTTTGTTTTTTGTAATAAAAAAAAACTATGTCAAATTTTGACATGCATTATTATTTAGGAATCTAATAACTCTCATTCATTAAATTATCTCATATGTATTATTATCATTAACTCTTAATTCTTAACACTTAACTCAGTTTGACCAAAATTTCAACTTAGGCTAGTTTTGATTAAGATAGCGATTTTACAAATTGTCCTGGCTCTGAGTGTTACATATTATGTGTGTTGTCGCGTTAGTACCCGTAACACAAGATTCATATCTTAGTTTGGGACTAGCTCGATCTGTGTGAATTGTCTATGTATGTTTTGTTATGTTATATAATATGATGATGCTGTATTTTATTTATTTTATTTTTTATTTTATTTATTGGTAAAAGTACATAACAGATAACAACTATAAATATGGTTTACAAAATAGAAAAAAGTCGTTCATAACTCCGCTGTCATCCACAAACATGTACCACAGATAAGTAAATTATTTAAGTATCACATATTCCGCTCATTCATCTGTTCTCACTAGCATATCACACAAGCAGCCATCGCTAACATACAAAAATACAGTTTGAAACATAAAAAGCAGAAAAGAAGAAGAAAAAACGTACAAAAATTTGTATTGTTAGAAAAAGAAAACTATTACTAAAAGATAGAAAAATAAACATATGAGATCACTTGGGGGTGGAGGATGTGGGGAATAGGGTAAGGGATGTGGGGAAAGGGGAACAAGACATGTCTACAGGTTTGAAATTATGTTTGTAGGAAGAGTTTTGAGTACCTGTCTCTTGTAAGAATGAAACTGTGTATTGTTACGCTAAATAATTGAAAGTTATGTAAGAAGGTACATATATTGAAATGTATCGTCCGTACAACATATTGAAATTGCGATGTAATGTATGATGCTATGTATTAAGCTATTCAAAGCGCTGATCATATGGAAATTTTGACGCATCAAAAAGCTCAAAGTGGCGTAGCTATGGATTAAAAATTGTTAAGTTTTTTATTTATGTGGAGGAACAGGAATAGAAACTTCTGCAACAATAATTACCAATTATGTCGGGAACTCGATTTTAATTACTAGAAGTGAAGGTGACAATTCACAAGCGTCGAAACTCTGTGTCAGGCACTCTCTAAAGGAAGTTCACATAATATGTATGTGTATAATTTACAACATACCTACCAAGTTAATACCTATTCAAATAGGTTAACAATCGGTGAGTGTGATCAATTTGAAATGATTTATTTAGAGTGGTTCAAAATATGATTAATAATTTCCAATTTGGGGAAAGCCCGATGTGGAATGAGAAAAATAGTAATAGGTACGATTGGATCTTTTGTTGAAATAAGTTGCGATAATTTGTACATGTGGAGCAAACGGATGACGAACAGGGTGTATTTATCCGAAAGAGGGGTGTGAGAAAGCGCTGACGTTTGAGAATATTACGTGGTTAAACCACGTGAATCAAATTCTCCGGCGTACATGTATGAAACATTGTATGGATGTGAAGAAAGCGAAAGAAATATGTAAATTTAAATTTATATGGCGTTCCGTTCTCTCTACCTATCCCACCACTGAGGATACGGCGTGGAGATAAATATATTTATTTATGAACTTATTATTTACTGTAAATTGGTAGCCAATAATTACATAAAAGGTTAACATTCAATAATGTTATTTGAAACAAGTGTTTCTTTCTACTATTGTTTATTAATTCGCAGAGAGACGTCGCGAATTAATGAACAATAGTAGAAAGAAACACTTGTTTCAAATTACATTATTATGGAATTCTACTACGTGTGCACCGACACAATTAATAAAGTTAACATTCAAGTTAGATACAATCAATATACAGAGGGCGAGTTTATCGCAAAGGCGCGATCTATTCCAACTAATCCAAATATACCTAGTACTACAGTAAAATTCACTTCGAAATAATTGAATAAAATATATTTTCAGGATGGGAAAGTCAATCTCTTAACTGATTTTGTTCTTTTTTAAAATTAAAGTTTAATATTATATAAGGAAGGCGTTTCTTTTAACAAATAACTGCATCTTTTCAGGGTACTCAAATACTTATGAAAATTCATGAAAGAATTATTGTATTCTAGGGAGTAATCGAATTGTAAAAAAGTGGAATATTTTCTATCTCGGGATTGTTTAAAAAATCAGAAAAAAATGAGATATCATTTTATTCTTCCACGAAATGTGTGGTATTCTTTCACATGTCTTAAATTAGGGCCTTCAATTTATTTTTCACGGCTCCTTGAACACAGTAATACCAACCACAGTTATGTATGTATATAATTTGAAGTAGTGAGTTTAGGTTGTGACGTGAATGGAAACCCATTCAACACACATGAGTTAGCCGGTGATGGAGGAATAAATTGATCGAGAAGACTCAAATGTGTTGCGGTAATAATATAAAGGATGACAACAGACTGAAAATGGTACAGCCACTAACATAACTACATATCGATGGTTTAAAGCACAGAAGACACATGTCCACATTTGACAGTTTAGAGAAAACAGGTTTTGAAAGTTTGAGATTCTTAATTAATTCACTAACATCAAATTAATGCAGAAGGTGTTGAAAATCATAATCTTTGTTCTTTTTTAATGTCATTTATTACTTATTTTTTAGTATATTTTTAACCAGAATGCCAAGAATTAGCATTTTTAGATGATGGTCATGGACATGTGTTTGGAAGTGTGATGGAAGTGCCACTCACGGCGACTTTTGGGATGCGTTTATGCGTGCACAGATGACATAATATATCCGTCCTAAATGAACATGTGTTTTTTTAGAATCTTCATATCTTTTGTGACATGTTACATCTGTGCACAAATCAAAGTGAATTTGTGGACATGTGACATTTGGTTTTTACTAAATATTTCGATAATGATATTAAGATTGTTGGTAATATTTAATCAGGACATAGATGGCGTTGCAACCGATCTTGTACATGTATTAACTCATTTTACCTAAAAAGTGGACATGTGTCTTCTGTGCTTTAAACCATCGATATGTACTCCTACATATAACGATTCGACAGTGCTCAGGACAAAGGCTTCATATTCAAGCTTCAAATATTTATTTATTTATTTATCGTGCCGAAACCAAGAAAAAACCAATCAAACTGGTCTCCAGTACTGTGCAAAACGTACAACAGGTGGAGATGCGTCAAAAATATCCTCCATAGTGCATGTGACAGGGCACAATGGACACTCCAAAAAGTGTGGCATGGTCTATGCTAGGTACACCACAGTCACATGCTCCAGATTCGTTTTGTAGGAAGCCCCATCGTTCTCTATTGTCACGGCAGTTTCTTACACCAGATCTTAGATCTTAGATTCTGGTTAGAGGATTTAATCTCCAAACATCTAGTTTTTTAGAAAAAGCAAAATATTATTTAAGACAGGTCTTAATTGCAAATATCGAATAGGACAAAGGACTCAAACAGCATGATTTCATTATTAACATCAAAAAATTTCATCCAGACATAATATCAAAGGAATCAAACCGCAAAACCCCAAACAACATGCGGCATACACATCTTCTCTTCTCTTTTATCGGTTTGATTGTTTTTTTTTCTGGGTTTTGACACGATAAATAAATACCAGAATGTGAATAAGACACAAATGATTGATTTTAAAACATAAAACCACTTTTTGATTTTTTTTTAAATATTCTACAATGCACATCCGTTACTTGTTTTTTAAAAACGCGATCGATTTCGGTAAACCTTTACCATTGACGAGCGAGATAATACTGACTAATATTTTTGTTAAAACATCTACAAAAACAAAATAATTGAAAACAATAGCTGCACCTGTTAAGGATTAGGCATTGTAAACATTGTGAGAAGAGGTGATTTATAATGATTTATTACTTTATTTAATGAAATATATATTATGTAAGAGAAGCTGTTCGATATTTACACATTAGTCGAGTATACATTTTTCCTTTTTTTGCCGTGCTGGCATTAACAATATCAGTTATTTTAGAAGGTTTAACTATGTAACAGTTACGAGACATTTTGAATGTTTTTTAAATATTCTACAATGCACAATCAAGTAACGGTTGAGCATTGTAGAATATTTAAAAAACATTCAAAATGTCTCGTAACTGTTACATAGTTAATCCTTCTAAAATAACTGATACATAAAACCACTTTTGCCAAAATTGTGGTTTGATGCCTTTGTCTTGAGCACAGTCGATTATTATTATACACGTGGAGGTATATATTAAGAAACATGATGTATGTATAATATATCGGCGAACGTATGTACATTATGTATTATTATATTCATATACAAGAGAAGAAAAAGATTTACCTACATAGTAACGTTTCTCGCAGTGAATCAGCGATATCTAATCATATTTTTATCCAATACATCACAATGCGTCGTGATTCGTTACATTAACAACTAATGTTGTTCACAAATATCTATCTCACCTTCCCTTTCATTCATGCTCTGATGGAAAGCATTTAGGTATAGAGTAGGTAGGGAAAATATGAAAGTATTGCCTCAAATATTGACATATTGTTTTTATTGTTTTTAATTGTCCTTCGGCCCTTATTATGCAGGCACTTGAACACGTCATACATACATTTTACATACATACATACATACCATCACGCCACTTCCCTCGCGGGGTAGGCAGAAAGGATCGAGCGCCACTTCCTTCTATCCTTGCATACATCTTTCGCTTCCGTCACTGTCATACAATTCCTTATGCATGCTCTCCTGTTCAATGTGCTCGACACGTAACCATCCTGTAGGATTTGATTTAAATGATCTTGCCATTTAATCCTCGGACGTCCACATCTCCGAGCACCATTCTTCTCAGCCAAATATATCTTCTTAGTCATTCTGTCCTCATTCATTCTTTCCACGTGCCCAAACCATCTTAACTTATTTACATTCATCCTTGTTATTACACCAACTTTCATACATACATTTTATATTCATCATGATCTCAAATATACTATAAACAAAACAGTTCATAAAACTTTTCTTTCAATGGGATGTAAACAATAGATTTTTAAGTGTATTTTTGTAAATGTGTAATATATATATATATTTTTGTGATATTTTTCAAATGAATAATAAAAAAAAAAAAAAAAACTCATAAGTTAAATAAAATATTAAATCATAGTATTTTTGCAGTTGCGAATGTAAAGATTCCGAATCTACAATATCAAATATTTAAATAATTACAGAAAGGGAACAATTTTGTCACAAAAAAAAAATCAATATTTCTATTTAGCATTCCATCAATTGTGTAAAATGATTTATCAACTAGATACGATTTCACCATTCTTTGAAAGACCAACACATCATCACACTTAATTTTATCTGGAAGGTTATTATGAAGTCTTACACCAAGACATTGAAAGCTACGATCCAACTTTTATTTTATTTAGCTACAAAAGAGACACCAGTCGGTTCACGCCCCAGAAGAAAACCACAAAAAAGATTGAAAGCAGCTGGTCTTTAGCATCACAAGAGGGAGTAACTTCGGAACAGATAGATGATTTACACGAAAAAGAAGAAGATAAAACCAAAGGTAAAAATCTTCAAAGTAGATTAATCGAACAGAGGTAGTTAAAAGTACACTAAGACAATTTAACGAAATCTAAAGACCACATATCACACTTTTTAGGGCCCCAACTATTGGAAGAACAACACGGCTTTATGAGGGGTAAGTCCACGACCTCAAATCTTTTGGTATATTCTGAGTACTTATTTACTTCGCTTGACAGTCGGATACAGGTCGATTCAATCTATACCGACTTTAAAAAAGCGTTTGATAAAGTGGACCACGCCCTTTTACTCAAAAAACTCTCAATGTATGGAATTCACGGTGATCTCTTGAGGTGGATCAAATCGTATTTGACGAACAGATTGATGTCTGTGACAATGAATGGTTTTAAATCAGATTGTGTTCCCGTGACATCTGGAGTGCCTCAAGGCTCAGTTTTGGGCCCATTATTGTTCATAGTTTTCATTAATGACATTGGTAGATGCATACTTCACTCCCGATTTCTCCTTTTCGCCGATGATCTTAAAATTTTCAGGCAAATACGCAACTTGGATGATGCAAGGAGATTGGAGGAAGACCTAGGGAGAGTTTACAAATATTGTGTCGAAAACAAGCTAGAATTAAATCTTAAAAAGTGCAATTCTATAACTTTTACAAAAAATAAAAAAATTATAAAACATAATTACGCTATAGATGGAATGGACCTGATCCGACTGGATAAAGTGAGGGACTTGGGTGTTGTTTTTGATGGTAAACTACACTTTGATTCACATATTGACGAGATTACTGAACAGTGCAATAAGACCTTGGGTTTCATCTTAAGGGCAACCAAAGAGTTCAAGGATCCCAATTCAATGACAATATTATATGTTGCACTTGTTCGAACTCGGCTCGAATATTGCTCGACTATTTGGAATCCGATGTATGATAAATATACTGTAGCATTGGAACGTATACAACGTAAATTTTTGCGAATGTGCAAACGAAGATATGATGATAGGTACTGTAATAATTTGATGGAGTTGTCAGGTCGACGTGAACTTATTGACGCATGTGTTTTACGGAGAGTATGTACTTCAGAGTTGAGTGTGTCTCAATTATTGGCCAAGATTGATTTTCGTGTCCCCTCGGAAAGGAGATCTTACCGGCCCCTTAACTTAAGTAGAGCTAATACCAACGCCGGTTTGCGAAATCCTCTCTACCGTATGATGAGTAATTACAATAACAAATTTTGCGATACTGACATGTTCGCTCTCAGTCCCAATGGCTTCAAGGTGTCTATTCTACGCAAATTGCGAGTTGACGTACATAATTAATGGTTGTCATAATTGCTTTATGCGACCTTCCCTTTGCATTTCGACGAATTTCCTCCCTTTCCATTCCCTCCCTTGCTGTGCTTAGTTGATAGTGTAATTGTCATGATTTTTGTTTTCATTGATTTTATTGTGTTATAATGTAATGTTGATTCGTTTTGTTTTACTTTCAATGGTTTTGTATAACTCACTGACACTTGTGTGTTATTCCAATATTTAATAATTTCTTAATGACCATTGTTTTTATTTTCACAATTTATTTTTATCTCTTATAACCTATTTTTATTTTATTTTATTATTTTTTTTATTTTATATTGTATGACAACCTTATGGGCTATTGAATAATACCAATTAATAATTTTTTATACACTTTTAAATTGGGCAACGCATTGTTTTCTTGTAATATTGTTGATGTTTTTTTTTGTATTTATTTTTGTGTGTTGTCTGAAGTGTGTAACTGGCTATAAATAAATAAATAAAAAAATAAGTTGAAAATGGTGATGATGTTTTATGGATCTCTATATCTTTTATGAAATATTAACGATATGTGGATATGTCCGAATACCATACCAAAGTATATATTTAGTATTTCAGGAAAATTAAAGTTATCTGTATAGTTGACTTATGTAGTTTTATTTTATTTTTACTATTACTGTTGATGTATATGGGTTTTTTATATGTACATATGTACCTTTTTTTTGTTTTAATTTTAATAACCGGATTAGTTGGAAGACATCGCATTTTAGCGATAAACTCGCCCTCTGTACATTGAATTGTATAACTGATTTGACACTGTTTTATATTGTAATATTGTAACCAATGTACAGTGAGGAATAAAATAAATAAATAAATAATAAAACATATACCTTATACTGTGTAACATGCATATTATACTACTATACTATACTATACCCGCACACCATATCCCAGGTGGGGTAGGCAGAGAGAATGGAACGCCATGTTGATTTATCCTTATATACTTCTTTCATCCAGTCTACATTTATCCAGTTTCTCATACATGCAGTCATGCACGCCGATTCCTCTTACTTAACACGCGACCGTCCTTGAGAATTTGATCCACGTGGTCAAGCCACGTAGTTCTTGGACGTCCGAGCTTTCTCACACCTTCTCTTACAGATAAATTATACAATTTACAAAAATCGAGCTGATCGCAAACTATGATATAAAGTTTGTATTATGGGTACTAACACAATTTTTTTCGAACAATTCCCTTTTACATGAGTCTCGTTAACTTACGGAAAAGGTTGAAAGACCAATTTTCATAGTCATACGTGTGCCGTCTGTGCGGCTGGTCCGTTACTGTTAAACGAAATTCCCTATGATTTGCGGACTCTGGAGAGTGTGGAGGTGTTCAAGGCGAGGTTAAAACCCCCATTGTTCAGGAGGTGTTATGATTCTGAAATGGGCCCTTGCGGTGGTTTTTTTACAAAACGGCACATCTTAAGAAAGTTGTCTGGTTATTATAATTCAAACATACGTGATATTACCACTTAGATCTTTGGAGGCTGTGGGAGAGGGCAGAAGACCTGTGGGCCGCCCTAGAAGAAGCTGGCAAGGGCAGATGTCAAACTTGTGCGTTGAAAGGCTTGGTTTGAAGTGGCCAGAGGTCCTGGAAGCAGCGGTAGACAGGGATCTCTGGAGGAGGTACCTAGGCGCAATGGGCCCCCGACCCAACTAGGACAAGGGGAAGAAGATGTATGTATGTATATGATATTATAACAGGTTAGCAATTTATCTAAAAAAAATTAAATAATTTTTACAAGAAATTGAAATCTCGAGTAGTACATATTCACTAGTAAACCACAGACAAGGAATAGCAACTGATAATAATGTAAAGACGTGGAATATATTTAATAAATGATTTCGACTGTCATATTTCATTGTGAGATGTTATATCGTCCCTCTTCTGACTGACAGTCGTATCTGCCTAAATGTAAATTGTTCAGGAGAGCGTTTTTTGTGTTTTGCCGTGCATATTTTCGTCTCTCCTAGTTATATGATGCAGTGTAAATATATTACAATATTTTATTTGTACCTATTCTTATATATCTCAGAATCATTTTTGTGATGAAATTTTGAGGAATTAGTAGATACAACACATTTTATTTAGAATAATTCGTAAATACGACAGTTAATCAGAAAGCTGTTCTAAGATAACGGTAACAGTTATAGGTGTGATCTTCAGTGAGAACATGCAGGCCACAATAATAAGTACATATTGGTGATCATAAATCGATTTCCCCAAAAATGTCAGATACGACAGTTTGTCAGAAGAGGGACGATATGTGTATTCGGTTAGTTGGAATTGGAATGTTCTACCGAATCTAAAATATAAGCACTATGTACGTAAAATCTAAGTAAAATATTGACTACTTACTTCTGTTCTTTGAATGTAAAGTACTTTGATAAAACAATATTTTGCGATAAACTCGTTTATTGTGAATTGAACTTTTTTTTATATTCTTTGGAACAAGAATTGTAGTTCGTTTTTATTTATTTATATTTTTAGTAATTTATCAAAGTAATGGGTTTTAAGTTTATAATATATTATGTTTAGAGTTTAGTCAGATAAATAAATAAACTCGTTTGTATGTATATTTGTGAATCCGTTATATACACATTTATAAAAACAAAACTGGCTTAAGTGTTGCTGTTTTTAATAATAATGTGATCTATCGACATAAAAAGTTATGGTCAAACTTATTTTACTACACAATACACAGTGAAGAATGAGAAAAAAAAATTTACACATATAGATAATTTACACAGATCAAGCTAGTCCCAAACGAAGGTATGAATAAAAAAAAATCTTGATTGTACATTTTCCCATAATACAAATGGTGGGTTAATTGCCTGTAGGCAATTTCTACTGAATCTTGTGTTTTGGGTAGGTACCAAAGTGACGCTATACATATAAAATACACCAAACATATAAAGATGTAACACCAGTGGACCCAGGACAATTTGAAAACTAAGGTAATTTTTCATTTTGCCCTGGTCTGGAATCGAACCGGGAACTTCGTGACTCGAATGCAAGAGTGTATGCAACCTCTGCGTCACACCAGCCTCCAAACTGTTTGTTTATAATAAATAAATATAATAGATTTAAGAATTAAATGTTGGAATGTTTTGTTTGATAATAAAATTGTTTGTTTGCAGGTACATAAATGTATCATTGCGAAACTGTTTTGTGTGTTGTGAACTTTGAGTGACGCAAAGGTAACAACTGTCATGTCACTCATTGTTTTTTTTATTACTGGCAACCCATCCGTAACGATTAACGATTAGTTGTGGATTAAACATAATAAATAAATAGATAAATAACACTTTTACTTGTATTTTTTGTAAAAAAATAATTGAATGATTATTCTCCGAGTGGAGCCGGGTATGAATAGCTACATACATTCTACCCTTCTTTAACTTCTTATTCTTTCAAAAAAATAATACTAATAATAAGTATACCAATGTTTTTTTAAATAATTGGTTATCGATTAACAATAATAATAATAAAAATAATTCACTCAAGAAAAAGTTAAGTACCTAAAAAATACCATCCCCATTACATTTTCCTCTTCACTTAACCCTAAAGCATTATGTAATATTATTAGGTATGAATTTTGAGTTCATTATTATTTTTATGAATATTCTTACATTATTTTGCGTTTATTACAGTGGGTCTTTTTTAAATATTCAATACTCGTTCAATTTCATAAAGATGTATTATAATTATTACTGATACTATGGCAATACGTCTTTTATAGGACTTTCCAAGCTCTTTATTCTTTAAAACATCTGCGAGTAGTCCCCAATGCTCAGTAAATACATCCACCAATATGCTGGACGAGATCGATAGAGTTAACAAGCCCTGCTTCTATGACCCGTTATCTGGAATCGACTCCCCGAGGACCTTTGAAAAAATCAATAGCGTTTAGGAGCAAATTGAAGACCTATAGCTCTTCCAACTTAGTTTTCCGCGCCCTTGAGATGGATGCTCCATTAAACAGCGCCGAGTAAATCGTCCGACATAAACACGTACGTAGGACGATATGTGCAGAGTTCATCTTATGGCAAAGAGAGAGAATAAAAAAACAATATTTTGGAGTATGTTGATCAATTATGAATCATGAAAAGTAAATAGTTAATTAATTTTGTTTTTCTTGGCACAGAAAAGACAGTTTGCACGTATATATAACATACGGTTGGTCTGTTGGCTACCCTACTTGTGGGATATGTCGCGATGATGAAGTATTTGTGGATTTTGGAAATTGAAGATAATATATTAAAATCGATGCAGCAAACACAACATATTCAATAAGTAAACATGACATCATTATCAGCCATTTTGAATCCATTGTCGGACTTAGGCCTCCCCTTTCATTTTCCGCAAATTTCTATCGTGAGCACACTGAATCCAACCTTCCACTTCCACTGTTCATCTTATGTCGTCTGATTATATATAGCCTGCGGTTTCCTCACTCTTATTAACAAATTATATTTAACATGACATATTCAGAGAAAATTTATTTTTAAAATAATAAGTTTACCACTCCCACTCTTTCCTGTCAGTTTTAGAGTGTCCAATAAAATTTATTTATCAAATTCACTTGTGGGATATGTCCTAATGAAACAGCTTAATATTATAATATGCTAAGTATTGGTTGTAGGTTTATCAAAGTCCATCACTTCTTTTAAGACATAATTTTTACAGGTAGATGTTATGTTTCTTAAGAATCCTTTTAACAGGGTATGACTAAAACCTTCATGAATAAAATTATCCTCTTTTGAAAACCATCTGAGACCGTGGTACTAAACCAGGAATGGTTTGAAGGAGGAGGGAAAAGAACAGAAATATAGCAAATGTGATTTTTATTATCACAGACGACATCAACCGGAATCTGGAGAGGCTTAATATTCAAGATAGTTGACAATCCGCAACAAAAGATTGCTTCACTTGAAGATATGTTTGGTCATTATTATATTCTGCTGAAAGCTGTTCTCTTTGTACCAACAAAAAATCTAGAAATTTAGAATGTTTGGCAATCGTCATCGCTGAATCTAAGATGTGAAATGTCCTCGTTTTTTCGAACAACTGCATTTTAGAGGACGCTTGAAAACTTACAGGATATAAGAGCGGGAGAACAATTTTTCACCGGGTACTCCACTAATTGTTATAACAAAAACCAATAAATTGGTAACAATCGTTTAAGAAAAATAACAGCTCTGTTATTTTTAGACACGGTTAGTTGGAAGAAAAGGTGTATCACTATCTCAGAACCATCAATTTCCATCAGCGAAATTAAATTAAGAGACAAGGTTGTCATTCCAGGAAAATCTGTAAAATTCTATAGGTTTAAATCATACTGAAAAATAATTAAAAGGAAATCATTTCGTTGAATACGGTTGGTTGAAAACTATACAAATAATAAGAAATTAACAGATGTCGCTTATACTTACGATGTCTGGAGTTTTTGAAACCAAATTATGAAGAATAAGCTGAGAATCATCTTACCTGAAACAAAAAGAATAATCTTATTAATAAACATAACTATTTTCTTGATAGATGACGGTAGAGATAAATGTTTTGGTTGTTGGTGTAGAGTTGTGAGTGTTCTTGTTTGAATGGTTCTATGTGTTTTTATTATTCTTTAAAGTTTTATATTGTTTTATTGCTATCCTCAATGCAGGTGCATTGTACCTAGTGGGGCAGCAAGAATAACACGTTGCAAATTACCAAATAATGTTGGGACGCCTTTCTCACTTCTTCCGATTAGATTTTGCACAAAGTTACATTGTGTAAACATAGTTCTCCATCCGAAATGTGTGATTGGTTCTTTCACATAAGAGTTTTATTCTCAGCCCTAATGGTGCTAACTCGTTGTTGAAAGCACTTGTGATATGTGTAGTAAATACTTTTGTGGAACAAAAAACTGAGTTTATTTATTTATTAACAGAATAAACGGCCAAAAAAGCAATTGTTGAACTCCAGTGTACTCCAAATTATTTAAGTATGTAACTTTTTTATTAGTATGTCCGTAACTTCAGTGAAATTAAACATATCACAGGGGGGTTTGGGCTGAGCATGTATTGAGACTAGTGATCTAGACTTAGCGGCGCTATCCAGAACAAGCGGGGGAGTGGCAAATTGAGAGTTTAACAAATTGGGATCTAGATCTATGGCATCGTGCATCTTACTATTTTGAGGTAGTCCAAGCGAGCCAAGACGCTTCCATGCTTGAGATTGTGTACAGTTATTAAATAGATCGTGAGTGTATGCAATTTTGGCATTTCTACATTTTTTTGTACATAAGTTACGAAGAGTCTTGCATGCAAACCAGTTTTTGTCACAGGGGGAAATTTTATGTTTGACACGAGCCCTGTCTCGGCGAGCCATGAGTTTTTTAATCTCTTCATGTTTGTTTTACTTACAATGCTTATAATTACGAGTACTTATTCAGCAATGAGATAGGTATGACACCCATGCTGATTTTTTTTCACACGGCGTGAACCTTTTACATGTTAATCTAGCAGTTTAACAATCAACAAACACAAACAGACGCAATAGTCAAGAATACATTTTTGTATAAATTTGGAGTAAAAAAATCAAAGCGAAACAAAAGAAGTCAATGGGAAACAATAGATCTACGATAAATAAATTACATTAATTATGTCAATACAAACAAGCATGAATATGTCAAATAAATAAAACAATAATTCCGAACAAAAAAAAACAAACAAAGATAATATGCTATTTTAAACTATTATTGGTATGGAGAGGACACCTTGCATAATATATTTTTTATCAAATGTAGTTAGTCCGCTCGCTGTCCCATTTATTCGCAAAACATAATGTTTTTAGACATATCTTGTAAATTTGAATATAAACAACAGCTGGGAGACATACTGGCTACTTCCTAGTTATAAAATCTACGCCAAATATTATTATACACAATACAAACTTAATTTCTTCCAACAAATCTATTTTGTCCACTACTCGCAAACTGTGTGTACTTGAAGTTTTAAGATTGAGTACGAGTTAGGACCGTCTATATGATGAAACGTATGTCGCCGATTGATTCTCATTCGATTTTTTTATAACTAAATATTGCACTTATATTGCAAGACTAAAATTTATTTAAAGACTTTATTAATTACTTTAATATATTATTATAGCGATTCTGCGATAAACTCGCACAGAATTATTTGTTTCATTGTTATTATATTTTATGTATTTTGACCAGTAAAGATTTATAAAAAAAAATGTTTTCAAAGTAATTTTTTTTAAATTTATATATTGATAGAAATATACGAATGACGATAAATCAATATTTCGTAAATATCATTTAATAAACAAACAAAAAACTGTCCACTATTAAGACAAATTAGTTTATATTTATTGACAAAATCATTTAGAATACTTGGCACTGCATCATCAGCGATAAAACTATTAAACTTATTTTGTAATTAATCAATCAGGATTCGAAAACATTGCAATTGTCGATAATTTATTATAAACAAATTAATTAATAACGGAAACGAATTTAATGTCCCATTCTTTAAGCTTACATGTAATCATTTTTAATCGATGCGTAGAATGCCTTTTGTAGAAAAATTATAGAAGATAATAACTATTCAAGAAGGCGATATATTTTTTCGTGTCGAAACAAATAAAACCAATCAAACTGATCCAGTACTGTGTGAGAGTACTGTGCGAAACGCACAGCACGAGTGATGCGTTAAAAATATCATCTACAGCTGTCTACAGAGCATGCGAAAGGGCACAACCGACACTCGAATAATTGTGACATGATCTGCGCTGCAATATATCGTCGTTGCATATTCAAAATGGGGTATATAAATTTAAAAATGTTTTGACATTTCTAGAATAAACTGCTTATAATGACATCATAACCATTTTATAAAGTGATTCTTAGTTTCAAATATTAAAATTTAATATTAAAGAATAATATCACAAGCCAATAAAAAGTCCAAACAACAATTTCAATGCCCTAATGAACAGTTTTTAAAGAGTAGGTATGCTTAAATAAATAGTTGGTTGTATATTTTTATGTGTTTTTATATTTTTTGCATTTATTTGCTTTTTTACATTTTTTGCATTTTATACTTTTTTACATTTTTCGCATTTTTACATTTTTTACATTTATACATTTTTATAATTTTTTACATTTATATGTATTTTTACATTTTTTTTTACACTTTTACGTTTTACACATTTTTACATTGTCACATTTTTTTGCATTTATATGTGTTTTATCATTTTAAGTCTCAAATTTATGTTTATTAGATTGGTAAAAAGGGGATCTTAATTGGTTTGTTCATTGTTGTCTTTTAATGTCTATACTAATTGCTTCAACTGTCTGATCCTTACTGAATAAATAAAATAAAATAATATAAAAAATTACACGCATACCTCTTTTTGAATAATATGCAACGGCGATATGAATATTTCAATCATATTTGAATTAAGTTTCTTCGTATGTAAACGAGCTAAATACGGTGGTTTGCATATTATGTACAGTATAAATAATAATAATAATACAGAGCTTTGTTGGTGATTTCCTCTTTGAAATGATATGCTCTTCACATCTTGGAGACGATTTGGAGCAGAGCCAAGATTGACTGTCCCGATAAACAACACCAAGGAAGAAGAAGAATAATAACAGTATGTTAATGCTGGATGAAAGACAGTGACGGGAAAGTCGATGAAATGAGGTCGGTAGTTTTTAAAGATATTGCCATATTTATATTTTATATGATATAAATATGTAGATACGTAATCAGTTCTCATATGCAAATGTTTTCTTTTTTTTTGTTTTAAATTTGGTAATATAATCAATATTGTAATAACATAACATAATATGTATAGACAATTTATATAGATCGAGTTACCTCTAAACTAATATATGAATCGTGTATTATGAAAACTAACGCGACGATAAAAACATACAGTTATACATGTAACACCCAGACCCAAAACAATTTGTAAAAGATCATTCTTCTGAACATCTTTCTTGGTCCTCTAAATAGTGAATATGGTTTTTATTTGTTATTTAATGGAAATTGTAATATATCTCCACATTTTTTTTAACGAACTACTTGTTCCAAAAATGACAAGGCCTTGTAAAAATATGAATTATTTTATGTTGTATTGTCACTCAAAGCACGAGCTCTGCTATATTTTGAGAGAATTTATTTGGTTGTGAAATATATTAAACTGAATAGTATTTTTTTCATAAATAAATATTTGAATTTGAATATATTCTACTCTACTGTGTATAAATTAGATATCTTTTGTTTATTTAGAAAATTGTCAATCAATAATTGACTACCTACATCTTTGGAAGATGTCTCTTACAAATTAAAATATATTTCAGAAAAATGAAAAATTTTCAATTAGTTTTCCAAATTCAGATATTTGTGCATAGTGCAGTGATTAAAAACGTATTAAAAAACTTTCAAACCTTTTTTTTAAACCTGCTACGCCAATGCCATCGGTACCTTCAGTAGTACAGTACTGAAATTTTCCCATCAGTAGACTAATATTATAATAGTTATGTTTAGTGAGATACTGAATAGGGAACTATACCAAACAAACCAAATCATTACTCCTAATAGCACTACAATAAATTATATACATACATATAAAATAAAGTTCATAGAACTAATATAAAACATTTAATATATGGCCTAAACACTCGCAGTAAATCTATTAATTGAACAATTAAGGAACGTGTTCTTGAAGATTTTATTTGACATTTTCAAATTAAGACTAATAGATGACTATAATTTTTTCTCAAAGTCGACTTTAATTTTGTAGGTATAATTCCATGTTTCTACAGAAAAAAATAATTTGATAATGTTTGTTACTGACTTTTTAAGTCGAAACCTAGTCACCACTAAATATTTTTTTTAAGTAAAAATAAAACCAATTGTGTTTTTTTCCACATATAAATCTTGATTTTAACATACTCAAAAACATTTCGAACTTATTCATATTAAACAATAGGTCGTATAGTGAAGGCGAAAATTTTCAACAGCAGGATTTGAACTAAGAACCTTCAGTTCATAAGTTCGAGATTTTATCAGGCTACCGACCAACTCAAGGCTCTTCACGTATACAAGTGAACTCCCACATTTCCCGCAAATTTAATAAGTTTTATATAATAGATACCTACTATCAATGATAATATTAAAGAGCCGGTAAGTCTAACTTCTATGAGAGGGCTTTTGGTATTGTTGGGACGGTTACGTGGAATCGCCTACCGGTGCCATTATGAGACAATCAGACTGTCACCAGCTTCAGAAGCAATTTGAAAACTGCACTCTTCACCGGCGCCCTTGAGACGGTCTAGGGACTATTAAACGGCGTCAAGAAATGTGGTAGTAAGATTGCAACAAAAAGGCTTGTCAAGGAATGGCTACTGAAATGTGCATTTTTATATAATTGAAATTTTGTAAATACTTTAGTTGTTAAGTTTATGTTCGATGCTTTTGATTAGGTTTAAATAATTTATGTAAATATTGGTATTATGTAAAAACGCGCCGACAAATCTATTTTAATAGATTTGGCGCGACTGTATATTTGTATTTAATGTTTATGTTATATGAAATAAAAAAAAAATAACAAAATCATCCAGAATCATCATCATTATTAATCTTTCAATCTATCTAAACAATCCAACGCCTGAACGTATTAAATCATCTGGAATATCGCGGGATGAGGTGACGCAATTGCGCAAAGACGTTCTAAATAAAGAAGACTGGTTTCTGCCCTGTACTCTTTAGAGGAACGTTAAAAAGCAATTGGATTTTACTGAATTTGGTCTCTTTAATCACGGCATCGCTTGCAGTTTATTTATGCTCTTTGTATTCTTATTATTGTAGAGTGATTAAGTATGTTTTTTTTCTTTTATTTTAATTCCTGTGATTTAAAATATCAGACTAATATTTGTCTTCTTACTGGAGTGTATTTTACGTCTTAATGGAATGTGTTAATAGTCTTATTAGAGTGCAATTAAATAAATTGATAATTTCTTGAAGGTGATTTAACTAACAAATAATTAATTTATTGTTTTCTTAGTGGAATGTATTGTTTTCTTATTGGAATGTTGTATTAAAGTTGATTCATAATTTAAGATAATTGAAATAGAACATAAGTATACTAATGGTAGTTAATCATAAGGTTATTATAAGTTATAAAATTAAATGTTATCTTTACAACTTGATTAAATAAATAAATAAATAAAGTTTGGAAAATCTGTAGACTATGTTATAATACACTTAAGGAACACAAGATTGCCCTAGAAAGGGCAATAAAAATAAAGACATACAGAATGTGTCCTTCATCGCAGAATTAATGACGTTGAATGTTTTATTTATAACTGCCTTTTACAGGATACAAAAGAAAGATAATATCATGAGATATCTATTTTTGGCCAGGAGCTCGATATCAAAATATTGTACGATAAAAATTACTTCATTGTGCGAAAAAACATTAAACACAATTATTTCTGATTGAATTTTAAAAATGTCTTTCAATTTCGTATAATCATCACTTTTTTTACGAGAATTAGGTACGGGAGGACACCAATTCAATTTTCAGCAATAAAATGCAATCTCTTAAAATCTCTCTTTTTTATATACTTAAGTATTTCATTTCATAAAATTGTGGTGAGACTTAACATAATTCATTGGCGGTTAGATCCAGTCAAGTGACTTTGTCAAATACCTACATTATTCAGAGAAACGCTGGAAAAAACGTAGTAGAAAATATTTATTATGCTATCCAAGCACTAAACTAAAAGTTGTATTCTTTAAATATGAGCCTAGGTTTTTCAAAGTTATACTCAATCATACTCGAAATAAGCTGTATTGCAGTTCAAGAGCTTAATTATGTATCCCACCAGCTAAAAACAAGGTTAACAATAGGGTTTTTGAAAGCTGTAATTGAAGGTAAGGCCAATGGAAAAGCTGTCAAGAGTATCCATCGAACATGTATAGTGAAAGAGTTTCTGATTTTGTATGGATATAGTGGAAGTAAGATATAATATGTTAGTAAGGATGAGCTTGTCTGGCGTTCCATTCTTTCGGCCTGCAGCAATAGTTGAAATAGTGATCAGAGGGGGAGGAGGTGTAAGGAAATACAGGATATAATAGAGTTCTATCTTCTTGATCGTAAATTAGAATTGAAGCTGTCTCTAAGGCTTAAGCAGAAAATATATAGTTTTAAATTACTTTTAAATAAAAAAAACGGACTTGACTACAAGTTTAGAAACACTCTCCTACTATTTTCATCAAAATTCTTAGATCCTTTTTCTTATATCCGTAATTTAGAGTTAACCATGAGAAAGTGGAAGAAGTATATGTAATAGAGATGAATGAAAGAAAACGGAAAGAAAAGTTATTGTAGGTAGTAGTGGTTTCAAATGTAGTATGTATCTAATGACATTTAAAAAGATGAAGGAAAAACCGACGCAGGCCGAGGAGCGACGCGACGCCTCGGAGCTATAAGTAAAATTAAATACAAAATTGAAATAATGTCTGAAAAGGACGTAGTAAGCTCCATTTACATGTAGCTTTTTAGAATGATAATATTCTACCCATTTAAAAGACTGGAGATCTTTTACAATTACTTCTGAAAATCTTATATTTACTATATTTTATACTCGTTATAATAATGGAACAATTTATAAGCATTACCGAAAATGATTTTTTTATCCCCCTAAGGCTTAGAAATAAAATTGCGTTTTTCTATTTTCTACCAGTTAAGCTGAACAGCTAACCCCCGAAACGCTGAAATGTATAAAAGTTCTTTACTCTTCAGCTTAAAAATAAAGACTTTCGGAATGGATGGCATATTTTATAGAATTCTATTTTATAGAATTCTTATTCAGCGAGAAATTTCCACATTACATAATAATTAAAGCCAGAAATTCATTGAAATGACAATAGTTTTAATTTACAGTTTTTTTTTAATATGAACATATACATTATACATACATTCCATCATGCTGCAACCCTCACGGGGTAGGCAGAAAGGATTGAGTGCCACTTCCTTCTATCCTTGCATACATCTTTCGCTTCTATCACATTCATACAATTTCTCATGCATGTTCTTCTGTTCAATATGCTCAACACGTGGCTGTCTTGTAGGATTTGATTTAAATGATCTTGCCATTTAATCCACGGATGTCCACGTCTCCAAGCACCATTCATCTCAGCCAAATATATCTTCTTGGTCATTCTGTCCCTATTCATTCTTTCCACATGCCCACACCATCGTTCCTTATTCATATTCATCCTCGTAATTACACCAACTTTCATTCCACATTCCACGTGTTTTTTAATTAGCTCAATTAATAAAACACAGACATTAATTAAAATAAGCATCATTTTTATTAAGGGATATTAAATTGAAAGGAGCATTAAAAATACGTTAAATCTAAAAATTTACCAAGACCTACCCATCTCTCAACGAGGTGGCAAATACGAAAAGCTTAGGCGTGAAAAATTATCGGAAAATAATATATAGAGCAAAATGATAACGATGTTTCTCCGAACTTTGTTCCCGAAGTTTCGCTTATTCCTGACATTTGACTGACTGACTGACTCTTATTCTAGCAACTTTATAACTCACAACTTTCGTTAATAATAACATTATTATTATTATTAAAGTCGTTTAAAAGTTGTCACTTTGTATACAAAAGTTACTTTTCCGCCGCGAGCTTTTTCAAGAATGAACGACTCATCTTAATATGATGAATGTCATTTATTGCTTTAATTTTTGTCATAATAATAATTGTTTTGTTCAATAAATGTAAAATTTATTTACTATTTCTATAACATAAAGATACGGAAGGAACATTGCTAAAATCTTACTCTATCTTTAACCATTACAGTATCTTTCAAAAAAGGGTAACAAGTGTATTAACTGGACCTCCTTTCTGTTGTAGTTTTCTTTCTTTCAAACAAATATCACAGCTCAATCTTTCTACAAACTCATTTTCTGTTCATGGCGCTCGCTGTTGGAATAGTTTACATTCCAGAATATGGTTGCTCCCCACTCTTCACGTTTTCAAACGGGCCTTCAAGGACCAATTTATCACGTAAAATTTGGCATAAATGTTCCCAAGTCCCTTTTCCAATATTCTTCTCCAATGTACCTTCTCTTTACCTTCTTTTAAAGTTTTGTTTTGTGTGAACGTTTTACGAAATTGGGTTACTTGGAAAAATCACACCTCAGCGATAAATTCGCCCAGTTGTATGTTTATTGTATTTGATTTGTATTTTTCTGTGTAAATTTGCTTGTCATCGATGTACAGTAGAGAATAAATAAATAAAAAAGAATCAGAATAGGCAACATACCACATCACTCCTGAATCGAAGATAGGTATATAATGTTTTATACCTAGTCGTCGGCCGGGGCGTCCCTCTTTCACAATACACTGTTCCTATGACAACGACATCAGAGCGCAAGAAATGTCGTGGAAAGAGGTGACGCAATTGTCGAAGAGACGCTCTGAATGGAGAAGGCTGGTTTCTGTCCTGTGTTCCCGAGAAAAACTTTGAGGGTGATGATGATGATGATGATACCTACGTGATTTTTTGTAACACCTAACTAATTTATAATGGGCTTTGAGAAACTTCTAGAAAAGGTAAGAAGGTTTAGTTATTTCTAGGGATTTCATGGTTATAGATGCATTTTATTTTGATTTCTTGCTGCGTCTTTCTTTAAACTCTGATTTCATATAAGATTAAGTCACATAAAAAATCCATTGGCGTAACATTTTAAGAGATGTATCTTTTGAAAGATAAATAATACTACAGTTTACATTTTTGAGTGATTATCCATAACTGTATCTTGTAGAAGATGCTATTCTGATTTTGTATTCAGATATAAGCTATTGCTATTATTATAAAAACGTGATGAATGTTAAACAATAGGTACAATTCGTATCTAAAGCGCCACGCAGGCAGGCACAGTTGAGCTGCACATCATAGAGCACAAAGCATCAGGTACGGCCAACCATTAGTTTTCGTACGTGAGGACAGAGAGAGACACTTATTTCAACGTTACAATTTAACCCTTTGCAAACGAATAACTGAATATAATTATACAACAAAACAAGTAATATTAATTATTATTGTTTGGTGTTACTATTCTCTATAGCAACACCAAACAATAATATTAATAATTGTTATTCATTTTATTATTAAATTTAAAATAAAATGAAGTGTTACAAAGTTGATGCCGATAAAATCAATGATACTGAAAATAATTTTGTTTTAATTTTTTTTTAAATGATGAAGATAACGGAAGACGTACAAAATTGAATACAAATACCAATTTTGAAAATTATTTGATAAAAATTAATTTGACTTTATTTCTTTTATTTTCATTTTTAAAAAGATGAATTTGGAATAAACTCAAATGCACTCCAGAAACCCTTCCACTGGACATGCTATTAGAATCTGGAATAACCTATCCAATGATAATATCAGGTCTTCGTCATCTATTGGCGCATTCAAACACAAAATAATATCATCGCATCAACTTCCTATCCTCTGATAATCAACCTACCACCTTTTTAATAGTTGATATAACTCATTTTGATATGTGCGCATATAAAAATTTATGGTTGTTAATTCGAAAATTTCTGTAAATTGTAGCTGCAAATACTCGTAGCTTGTAATATTTTTATTTTATTTTCAATTTCTGTTTTATAGTCTTTAAAATATGTATATCAAACATTGTATAAGGTTTACTGGAAGTTATTGCAACATGGATATATGTACGCATTTGGAGAAAAATTACTATTACAATAAATTGTTATAGATTATAACATTGCATTGTGAAGGGTTAAGGTGCAAAATTAAATATGTCAGCAAGATCACGTAACCATTATTTTGTTGTACAGCTGATGCAAGCGTTGTTCAACTCTGAGTTACAGCCACTATTATTTGGTACGAAGTGACATCATATGTCGCTGTTCGCAGTCAGTGCTACAACAGCTACAGGTAAAATAAATGTGCACCGTTAATAAAAGGTTGACATTTGAATGATTCGAATGAGAACAACTTGACATTATAAAAAAAAATGTTTATAAGTTATTGTTATCATTTTGAATTTCTGAAGTAATTCTTGGTAATTTTATACATAGATAAGCAATATAATTATTTTATACGTGATTCGTTCAAGTGCCGTTATTTGATATAGCAAACCGTTGTCTTGCTATAAATAAATAAGGGATTAAGTTAAAAACACACTTTAAATTCTTTTTTAAAATTATACAATACAATCTCTTATTAAGAGTTAGGTTTGTCCTCACCAAAGGAGTGAAGCAAGGTTGTGTCATGTCTCCGTGGCTGTTCAACCTATTCTTCGACTACTGTATGCGACCTGTGAAAGAGATGGATGTTGGTGTCGAGCTGAATGGGTTTCGGGTGAATGCATTGATGTACGCAGACGATTTGGTGTTAATGGCTGAGAGTGAAAGGGACTTACAAGAGATTGTTACGTGTGTGTATGATAGTTGCAATTTGAATGGTTTGAAAATGAATGTTATGAAGACGAAAGTTCTTGTTTTTGAAAGAGAGAATGAAAAAACGATTTGCGAGATTAAAGTTGGTGACGAATGTTTGGAGCAAGTAAGTGAGTATGTATATTTGGGAAGTATGTTTACGAGGGATGGAAGATGCGATGGGGACATTGAAAGAAGGAAAGTGGCCGGTGCTAGAGTAAACGGTGCACTTCGACCCATTGTCAGCAATGACAATGTGTCGAACATGGCTAAAATGCTGGTGCACAATACCATTCTGGTACCGTCACTTACGTATGCAAGCGAGACATGGACGTGGTTGAAGAAGGACGAAAGTGGAATAAATGCAGTAGAGATGCGATCGTTGAGAAGAATGGTTGGTAAAACGCTGCGTGATAGAGTGAAGAATGAGGATATTAGAAGAATGAGCGGATGCAAGAAGAGTGTTGTGGACAGAATGCGCGTGAATAAACTACGGTGGTTTGGGCATGTTGAACGAATGAACGAGGTAAGAATGACAAAGAGGATATACTTATCTGAAAGAAAGGGTGTGAGGAAACGCGGGCGTCCGAGAACCACGTGGCTTGATCACGTGGATCAAATTCTAAAGGACGGCCGCGTGTTGAGTAAGAGGAACCGACGTGCGTGTATGAGGAACTGTATGAATGTGGAGGAAGCGAAGGAAGTGTGTAAAGATAGATCTGTTTGGCGTTCCGTTCTCTCTGCCTACCCCACTTGGGACATGGCGTGAGGGTATAGTATAATAGTATAGTATAGTATAGTATCTCTTATTAACCTGCCATTTTGACTGAGTGTGTGTGTGTATGTGTATATGTGGTATTATGTTTATGGGTGTTTATGTGTGTGTGTGTGTGTGGGTGGATATGTATGTGTTTGTGTGTGGATGTATGTGTGGGTGCGTGAGCGTGTGTTGTGTGATTGGATGAATTGTGTGAAGGGAAAATAACCTAAGTACCTAAAGTAAAGAATATTAAATAGCTGAGACAAGTTAAGGTTAAAAACTGATTCAGTCAGCCTTGGCGCGGGCTCATGCTCAGTTAGGTAAATTTTTATGACATGTTATGTTTTGAATACTGTTAAATAAATATATAAACTTTGGTTATCTTACATTTTCATTTCGTTGTTCGTCAGAGTTTGTCGGTAGCCTGGAGGTAGAGTCTCGGCCTCCTGAACGAGGGGTCCGTGGTTCGATACCAGGTGCCGGCAAAACTCCCCTTTCACGACACAAGCTTTTAGTAACTTACTGTGAAAGGTGTATAAGGTTGTATTTGGGTTTATAACAAAACCCAGATATATCTTTTTTTTTTTTAAAAATGTTTCCTTTATCGATACGATAAATCACTTGTCTTTTTATTGCGCTGGAGATGTTCATTAAATCGTGGTAGATTTGTTTCCTGAACGAAATACATCGAAGACGTGTATGATGAAATACCCATAAAATGCAATAATATAATATGCAAAGATAATGTATCACATCCAATCCTCCTTACCTCTACCTCTCAAGGAAACAGCATGACATTATGTTTTATATATTACTAGCTGACCCAGCGAACTTCGTGCCGCCTAACAATCAATGATGTATTCATTTTGTTACGTTAAAAAATCTTCAATAATTTTCTTCGTAATTTTTCTTCCGTGAATTTGTAAGATATGTATTTTAATAACCTATCGGCTATTCGTAGCGGAGAAGAATCCAACTAATCAGAGATAATTCAAATCTGTACAGCCATTCTTGAGTTATTAATGGTGTAACTAACACCACTTTCTTTTATATATAAAAATAGATATCCTAGCAATGCCTCATGTTTAGTACCTAGATAACGAAGCAGGTACTAAATGACATACTCGTATGTATTAGAGTGGATACAGTATGTTCAAATATTTGACTTCCATCATACAAATTGAACATCTCAGCTTTCTTCATACAAGTATTATTATTATTATTACAATTTTATCTCCGATTACTGTCAGTCACTCTAGCGCCGCGACGCCTGTTTCATAACAACAACTAAAAGCCTAGAAGGATTTTGTTAAACAAACATTTTGATATCTTTTTGTAACACGTTGAACACCTGATCGCAACACTATCTTTGATAACATGAAATGCTTATTATTTGCATAGAATTTTCTCTACTCTTGAAGAGTCCTTAACAAGGAATAGGTTCTCCACTTTTTTCTGCATGCTTTTAAGTGTTTTGTAAAATGCAACGCTGCTCAGAACTCAACATTACGCCGATGCATTACAACATACAATAATTTGGTGAAAGTGAGATCCGTGCACGTATTCTGCATATCCAGAAGCCTTTTCAAGAGCCACATTAGACAGTAACATAACATAACATACATAGACAACTCACACAGATCGAGCTAGTCCCAAACTAATTTGAATCTTGTATTATGGGTACTGACGCGACGATACACACATATACATGTAACACCCAGACCCAGGACAATTTGAAAAAGGTCATTCTTCACTTTGCCCTGACCGGGAATCGAACCCGGGACCTCGTGACTCAAAGGCAAGAGCGTTACCTCCACGCCACACCGGCCGACGACAGTTATGATATATTTGTTTTTATTTTTTTCTCTTTCTGTGTTTTGTACTGTACTTACTGGCAGTTACTAAAAAGGACGATGAAATCAAGGATGGGCTGATTAAGTACAATAATTATGTTGAATCTTTATATCGTGTAAAATTTTATTCGTATGTTGCCCATTTTTTTTAAATAACTAAAAAATATATATTTATTCGTTAATCATCACGAAGAAGATATTTAACATATTAAATTCGTCTGCGATGAGGTTTGACACCCATCCCGAATATTTTTTTATTGGCACAGAGAAGATAACTCGCATGTTGATCTTGGATCCCTCACTTTTGGGATATCGTTAGACAGATAATCTCCAACTATCACTACTGTGACGGCATTTCAGATAGACTAACTGCGTGCAACCAATGAATACGTACGAGTTAAATTTTTCAATTAACAGACATCTCGTAGGATAGATGTCAGAACTAATCGCTGAAATGAAAATACAAATAGTAAAAAATGGGAGACTTAGGGCCGCGATATCCAAATAGAAGTTAACCATTGGTTAAGTAATCAACTGTTATGAGTTAACTTGTTTATGTTCGGCGTTTGGTGATATCATAAAAATAATTTACAATGGTTACTTAACCAGAGTTTAACTTTCTGTAGTGATGTAAACAGTATTCACATATGGCAATACCTTAGTACAAATCGGTTGAAATTTAATTTTTACGCACGAGTTTACGGCACGCAATTTTGTCGTACGAGTGGCAACACTAGGGAAGTTATTTGACACTTCACTGGTTGTTTGGAGCCGCCATTTTAAATTTTAACGTGTTGCTCATGTTGACGAGTGTTTTGAAAGTATCAATAATATTGTTCATCGGATGATGTACCAACATTATTATGAAGATAATTATCCTGAAATTATCAAATAAAATAAAATATATATTTATTATTTTGTTTTGTGTTACTGTTGAGTATGACTAACGCACGACCGGTTTCGCGGACTCCGAGTTGGTGCTGATCTATACTAGGTGTATAGATCAGTTTTGATCAATATATTATATTATTATAACACAATATTCTCAAACCAAAATGACAAACTATGTAACTGTCAAATTGATGACATATATAGCACCACCTACAGACGAAAAAAATATTCATTCTCAAAGTTAACTCGTGGATTCGATAGTTAACTCATGAAAATCGGGTGGTTATAAATAACCACTCGTTATCTCCGTAACAGACATTGGATATCACCATTTCTTGAGTTAACTTATGGTTAACTCTTGATAACAAGTTAACTACTTGGTTAACGTTTTGGATATCGCGGCCCTCATTTATTCCGACTACTCCGCCAGCATTTTAATCTTAATCGTTAGAAATTTTATATTTTTATGACACAAAGAACACATTCTATGTGTTAACGACAGACTATCTCTGCTAATTTAAATTTAATGCATGAAACTCATAATATAAGACTTAGAAAAGACAACGTCACCTTATTTAGTAGCTCCCTGGACGGGACTTGAAACCACAACCGAGAGTTAGTTTCACGTGTAAGATTTTCATAATATGTGACCTCATACAATGGTAAGTTGTAAAAATAGCATCGATAATCTCAGCTAATATCTCAAATTTACGTTATGGGAGAAATACTGTTTATATTAAATTGAATTAAAGAGTAGCTTTAAATAAAAAGCTCGCAATAGTATTAGCTTAAAGCTTTGTTCTCTCAGGGGAATGCAGCCTGATATAAGAAACATAATCTATCTTACTCTGCTTAGGATAAGAGGTCAAATAGAAAAGTAGTTTTCCACAAGAGTTTCTACAATTGCAGCTTTTATAATAGTGACGTAATAATAAAAAGTCTACGATCTTAATCGTAAGCTCCCAAGCAGGAGCTTTGAGATTTAAGCTTTCTCTCTGTGGTGACATATTGAGAAATCGGATGTTCAAACGAAAGCAAATCACCTGTTTCTTGGTATGATAAAGCCACAGCCAATAGGTAATAATAGTTATCCTCTTTTGTGAGGAGGATATGGAATCGAGGGCGAGAAGGAAAACCTTCTTACCAGGAGCGATATCAGATATATGGATTTAATTCAATAAATAATTTCTGACGTAGATTTATGTATACTTTTCCGAGATTCTTATTTTATTTAATACCAGGTGCCGGCAAACTTCCCTTTCACGACACAAGCTTTAAGTAGCTTATTGTGAAAGGTGTATAAGGTTGTATTTGGGTTTATAACAAACAAAACCCAGATATATCTTTTTTTTTTAAATTAAAAAAAATTATAATCAAATGGATGGTATTTTATGGAATTGATAATCTTTGGCACGTAAACGACACTTAAGTATTGTTCAAGATAATGATATTAACGTTAAGATGTCTTCACGGTATAGATAGAACGAGAGCCGCACCTCATGAATTTAAAATCGGAATTCAAACCGAAGACATTTCACTTATATGAATCTTCAACATCGATCTACCAACCACCTCAGTCATTTTGTTTTTAAATTCAATACTATGACAGCATGTCTGGTAGCCAGCGTACTAACTGCATGAAATAAAAATGCAGGCTGTCCCCATCGTACCAATAAAAAATAAGATTTTCAAAATGCGTGGCATATCTTATCGCTTAATCATAGAAGTTAATTGTCTTGTATAAATGGACAATTTGTAATGCGCTGTTTACTCATAACATGACCTCAAGGACGCTGTATTGTGCGTCTATCGCCCGAAACACCCAGCAAAAAGTTGTTTTTTCAGCATCTTTCTAAATATGTTGTACGTTAGATTTAACAGAAACCTTCTTTTTACAGGATACTTGAAAAACTTACAGAAAAGAGCAGGTGACCTATTTATTACCGGAGAATCCACGGTGTGATTCTGTCTTTTTTGCATACATACATACATACATACCATCACGCCGCTTCCCTCGCGGGGTAGGCAGAAATGATCGAGCGCCACTTCCTTCTATCTTTTTTTTATCATAATACAAATACATAAATTTTTCACACAATATAGTGGATTACCCAACTAGGCGAGACCTGTTCTAGGGTAATCAAGTTTATCAATACATTCTTAAAAGCAATACAATTCACTTTGCATACATCTTTCGCTTCCGTCACTGTCATACAATTCCTCATGCATGCTCTCTTGTTCAATGTGCTCAACACATGACTGTCCTGTAGGATTTGATTTAAATGATCTTGCTATTTAATCCTAAGACGTCCACGTCTCCGAGCACCATTCCTCTCAGCCAAATATATCTTCTTAGTCATTCTGTCCTCATTCATCCTTTCCACGTGCCTAAACCATCTTAACTTATTTACATTCATCCTTGTTATTACACCAACTTTCATTCCACATTTCTTTCGTATATCACTGTTACACTGTCTTTTTTGCATGCTCTCTAAATATTAAATTAAATAAAAAAAATAATACTACTTTACCTTTGGGTGGCTCTGTCATCCGTTCCTAACAAGTTGACACAGCGGAAAGAAAACATTCAAGAGACGTTACATATGGATGAAGATGTATGTACGTCTACGTGAAAATCAAAGTAAATAACATCACCTACGGGGATCAACAAGTTACACAGATTGGAGGCTTTACTGTGCTTCATACATCTAAGTACTTATTTCCTGAAAAATTGTATATACAACCTGTTTTTCAATCATTTTCTCGATACAAGGGATAATTGAGTATAAATTATTTTGCTGTATTCTATCATAATTATGTGATGGGTTCACCATTTATGCAAAGGTACGTCGACATATATCTCACTATGAATGGCTACACTGTGAATTAATCGATGCAATGAAAATCCACCTCTATACTCCAGTTAATCAATCAAAAAAGCTTATTTAGTAATAAAAACACTTAAAGAAGAAATATAAATGTGTTGTTATATCAATTTAAATGTTTATAGGATCGATGTGGTCTTGCATAAGAACTCCTCAAGTTTAGTGACAAAAACTGAAGCGGTAAATGGATATTTGATGGAATAAACGTTGTATTTTTATTGATAATCTCACAATTGAATATCATCTAGATATTATTTAAAATAGTATTTTAAGCTCTATGAACTAATCCGGTTAAACAAAAAAAAAAGATAAATATTCTAAACATTTGATGAAAATGTTATGATTTTGTTTAAAAAAAATAAACATTATGTAAAAATAATAATAAAAATCTTTATTTCACAAAAAACAAACATTATTAAAATATAAACATTGTAAAACCAGACAAATAAATTTGTGCAATGGGCGAGTTTATCGCAGAAGCGCGAAACACCATAATGTACACCATATTATAACATATTTTTTTATGTGTGTCGCGATAACTTTATTCTCATTTTAGACACGGCTAGTGAGAGTACTAAATATGCATTAATTTTTGAATTCGGGTGAATATGTTTCATACCTAAAACAACACGTATGTTTGAATATATATCCTACACGAGATGAACTATAACAATAATAATAATAGAACTACATATCCATCTAGTATTTGTATGCGGTTAAAATGTACATAGCTAGTAGGCGAATGTTCCAAATATACATAATATATTTTAATATTGTGTTTTATGCTTTACACACCACGAAAAGCGCAGCCAGCATTGTTGAAAAGCTTTGTTAAATTTAATATATATGTGACTTTAAAAAGCTCTTTTCGTTTGTGTCTATATTTGAGTACCTACCTTCACTTTTATTAGCTGTAAACCAGACTTGAAAGCAAATGTTTGACTTACAAAACTATGTAGTTTTAGTATTGTCTGTGGCTAGGTAAATTAAAGATATGGCTTAATTTATTTCTTAAAGTAAATATTTAAATACTTCTTTGCGTTGAAATTCATAAATTTGGAGTTTTACAGTAAATTTTAGGGATAAATGTTAGGTGGTAGAAGCCCAGTGGTAAAATCTACGACGATTAAACGTGAAAATCCGAGTTCTAATCCGCTCGCTGCCAACATCCTTTAATACTACTCGACCATATTGCTTAGTGAAAGGGTGCTTGTAGTGGCTTTTGAGTCTAATTCAAATAGTTCAGTATATACGCAAGTTGGGTGTGAGGGAGTATTTGGGGTTATATCATTCCCAGATTCATCATTCACAAGGTAGTATTTACTAGTCACACAAAAGTTAGTGCAATCGTGTAAACTTTCGATATATAAATATGAAAATGTGGTTTTACGTATATGAAGCCAATCTACTGGGATTCATATGGTAAATATCTTTTGCCATTTCAACATACATAATAAAATGTCCTTTCATTCATCTATCTATCCCATCGCGGCATCTACTTCAAGGAGGGTAGCCAGCCGACCAACCGCTTGTAAAAAATAACTTTCTCTTCTTCACCATCCATTTTTATTTATAATTAAAAAAAAAATACTAAAAAAACTCATTTCAACTTCGTTAGATTAAGAGTAACCCAACGTTTTCGCTTATTTTTGTAGTCATCTTCAAAGAAACTGAAATGTAGTGCAAAGAAATGAAACAAATGAATGATAAGATCACGGGTAGGAACTATTTAGGATAAATCAATTAGGTATAAAATTACAAGTTATTTTTAAAAATGTGTAGCGCAGGGAAGTTCCTCATGTAGCAAAGCAGATTTATTAATTTTTTTTTTTTTTGATAATAAACCGGATTTTTGATAATAAACAGATTTATTAATTTATTAAAATAAAAACAGTTAAACACTTCAAACAACACATACAAATAAATACAAACAATTATGATCATAATTATCACAAGAAACAATGCATTGCTCAATTTAAAAGGGTATAATATATACAAATTAATTACTTGATATATTTCATTAGCCCATAAGGTTGTCATAAATTATAAAATATTTATATAAAACATATTTATAAACAGACTCAAATATTCATGTTTATGGGTATTTCATTTATTCGTGTTGATTTCACACAAGTATGTGTTATTAGAATATAACAAAAAGCATTTCCAATAATAATCTGCCAATGTGTCAATCACTAGCGTAATTTGATATGTGCCCGTCCGTCTATCTTTTTATCTATCGACATACAAACAGACACTTCCCGCTCTTCATATTAACAATATTTTGAACACATCAAAATGAGTGTTGTAATTTATATTATCTGCAGCTCTTGTTTATGTATAAGTAGTACTTATGATATTCAAATTTGGAATGTGTGATTGAATTGATTATATTATCGCGGGCTCAATACCACAAAAACAAAAGACGTCACAAAATCAATAATCATGACATTACACTCAAAAGGATAGTAATTAAATAGTAATTATACCTGTATATTATTGAAACACTTCGATTACAGAACAAGGAAGCTTCTTAATTCATAATTATTACTGGAGATTACTCAAATATTAAAATGAGACATTAAGAATAGGATGTCTAAGGAATATCTGCTTTTTACAGGACGTTCGAACTTACAGAAATGATCGAGGAAACCTTTTTTGCGACGAACTCTCTAAATCCAATTATTCTTCGCAATAAATAAATATAATATTGTTACGTTATCACCATTAGGAGGGTACTTGAGTTTGGAAGTTTAATAAATTTGAATTTTTATATTATTTTTGGTCAAGGAATGTTTGGAAAACAATGACAGGTTGTTGTTTTGGTTTTGATGAGGAAGAAAGATAATAATAATAATCTTTATTGCACAAAATTAGTATACAAAGTAGAAAAAACATGGTAACATAACAATAAAATACATAATTTTGTGCAATGGGCGAGTTTTCTTCCAACAATCTTCCAACTAACCCACTAAAAAAAACAAATAATAATATATAAATAAATAAGTAAAACAAAATAAAATAATTTAAGATAGATAAATAGATAGGTTTGAAGAAAGATGTTATATAATGGATACATAAGAAATCTGTGTGAACTGTTATAATATGTGACGTATATATAAATAATTGTGATTGTAAAATGTATTCTAAATAAATAATAATTGTAAAGAAATAAAAACGTTTAAATAAATTGTTAATTTTCAAGATGTCGTCCTTTTAATTGAATTCAGACTTTATTTTCCCTGACACAAGTTATAGAAAAAGGATTTACGTTACAATATTAAGAGTTCTGCATTTCTGAGAATGCAACGGAAAGACAAAAATCACTCAGAGCTAATAACGTTTAATTTATCGACCGACGGTTCTTGGTGGAAGTTCATATTTATATTTTTTAAAATGAAACACAATATATAGTTATTCCACTATTGACTTTATTTATTTTTGCGAGCCGGCTTTCAAGAGCTTCCGCTCTCATCGTCAGGCAAAAGTAAAGTAAAAAAAAACTTTGTTTTGCCTGATGATGAGAGCGGAAGCTCTTGAAAGCCGGCTCGCAAAAATAAATAAAGTCAATAGTGGAATAACTTATATATTACATATGTTTCATTTTAAAAATCACTCAGATCTGCTAACACAGATTCTGACAATAGACTTGTGGTACCGCGTAGAGGGGGTCTGTCTAACTTGTTCACCGTGTATTTTGCGTGGTCGTCCCATTGCTGTGAAATAAAATTCCTAATGATTTGCAAACTCTGGAGAGTGTGGAGATACTCAAAGCAAAGTTAAAGACCCTGTTGTTCACGAGGTGTTATGATTCTTGAATGGAATGAATGTTTTTCCCACAAAACGGCGCATTTGTCTAGTTTTGAACCACTCTAGATTAATTATTCCAATTGATCAAACTCACCGATAGTCAAACTATTTATAGGTATTAACTAGGTTATAAATATGATACACATACATATGTGAACTTCCTTAAGGAGTGCACGATACAGAGTCATGATGCTTATGAATCGACTCAAGGCTTGGTTAAGAGTACTCTTTAAACCTACATGATTGATTGACATCTAGTAGGTACGTAAAATCCAGTTCCGACATCCAGTTGTGTCAAAAAATTCATAAAATAAATTGTCTAGTTATTATAATGTACTATTATTTACCTAAAAGTGAAACTGAAAGATGTTCTTTACATACATTAGAGTAATTTGAGATTTCTTTGTACAAAGTATCTCACTACTAAAGCTTACTTTGTGCAATAGTTTCTCCTTGGTATGAAATAATAACGGACAAAGGTTGAATTCTCATTATTTAAAGGATGCTTCTTAGAACATTATAATGATGGCGCTCTCTAATTAATAATAATAACTGTAAGAGAGCAGAAAATGCAGAAACCGCAGGCAGAGTTATAAGGATAATTATTGTCAGAGCAGTACATTGAGACAGTAGAAAGGTTATGTACAAGATAATCATTAGTAACTCGTATGTACAAGATAATCATTAGTAACTCTCAAGGAAGTTGCATTCTTTGAATTGCCATTTTGACAAATTCTTAGAAATAAGGTATATATTTAAAGAGAACATTCAGAACTCACTTTGACTATCAACTCTTCTTTAACTTAGAATTTTCTTTCGTGAATTGCATGTCTTGTGAAGCGTAAAAGTCAGAACATCTTTAATATTTCCCAATGATGATATTTTTAACAATGTATTAAACCTGAAGAAAAAAGAAGCTCATCTATTCTTCATTCTGAGTTTTTAAGTGTGTTGTAAAAGACAGGAATTGATAAAATATCGCGTATTTAAATGATATTAAGCGTCTCGAGTTCAGGAGAAATAAAGCATGCCGCACATCCTGAATGTCTTAAATTTCGGGAGCTTAATCTTCTAACATAAGTCAAATACCAATTACCAATAAAAAAATACTAGTCATAATGATTTAGAACAAAAGAACGATATTTCATTGTGAGATTATAGAAACGAATCATTGTTGTACGAAACGAACGCAAAAATATTTAGTTTCCAAGGAAGTAAAGCAGAAATATAGTTATTGATTGATACTGAAAAATAATCAGTTTTCTTACCTTTTTAAATCCAGAGTACTTTATGGCCCTTTGTAGACTAGCAGCTCTATCTATTCTCACCATAACAATAGGACAATCAGGTTCAACAATCTGAGGAATATCTTCATATAATATATTCCAATTTACACTTTTTCTTGAACTGACACTATCACCAGAATTTTTCGTATCACCACGATCAGTCTTAGAAGCAATGATGAAGTCTTTCATCTGATTTATACTGTTATTATTATTTGACTGTCTAAGGTTAACGTTTGCAATATTTGTTTTTGATTCACAAGGTTTTGTTTTACTGCCGTCTTCATATTTTGTTTTACTATTATTATCGACATATTTTGCTTTATAACCATTGTCTTTTCTGTTATTATTGATTATGTTGCCATAATGTTGTTTATCGATTGTTTTATAAAACGGATAGAATGCTTTGTTATTATTTGATTCATTCGATTGTTTATTTAATTCTTCTAAACTTGTTTCTAGGCTTGATATAGTTTCCGCAATCGTTGCATCGATTATTGAATAAATATCTTGATTACTTTTAACTGAGTAAATACTGTTTCTGACAGAATTATTTGTCTCTGTGTCAATCGAGTATAAATCTTGGCCACTTTTGACAGAATATATACTATTTCTCACCGATGAATCATTTGTGTCTGTCTTAATAGAATATATATCACTGTCATCATCGGGAAATGATACAAGATAGTTGTCATTCTGTGGGAAACCTTCGTCACTTTCGTAAGTGCCTGATCTTCTAAAGTCTTGGATTGAGCAGACTGTTATAATGTTTGATTCTTCGTCTTTCGTTCTTAGCTGAAGAATGTGAGCGTATCTTGCTGGGTGGATGGTTTTTCTTGGCTTGGGAGTATCTCTCGGATCATAAACGGTGCTGTTTGAAGACGAATCGTCATCTTTATCCATTTTGAATTTTTATCTATTTTATTTTTAATGCGTATTCTTTTCTAATTTGTGTTCTTTTGTTCCTTTTTTATTATAATTGATTTTGATAATTTTTAATTTATAATTCACAAAATTTATAAATCACTTTCTGTAGTGGATTGAAATGGATGTCAATTGTCAACCTTTATTAAAATGAAAATTTAATACACTCTAGCAAATCAAATTATTTCTGTAGTGAAGAACAAACTTAATTAGCATTAAAAAATAATAACACATTGAAATTAACGATTTTTTTTCTTTTTTTTCGAAAAATAATTTTAAGGAGTGATAAATTTAAGGCAAGAGATTTATTCTTGTATTCGAAAATGTCATAAAAGCGCAGCTCACTTAATCCTCACAATTTTAAAAGGAATTTAGAAGGTCTAGGATTGATTTTCGATGCCACTAGACAAAATGGATAAATTGAAACAAGCGTTTCATTCTACTACATGTAGATTAAACAACGCGAGAGAGAGAGACATCTTTCGAATTCTAAAGTCAATGTCAATCGATATAAAGATTGATAATGACTCAAGAAGTGGAAAGACGTCTCTCTTGCGTTGTTTAATCTATAGTAGTGTAGTGAGCAGGCAACACTTAAATAGTATTATTGTGGTCAGCTTGGATGACGTCAGTGATAAGAATTATCACAAATCAAAGATCATTCTAGTTCTCTCTGACTAGCTGACCACACATACGTTTACATTCTCTATATAAAATCTAGTGTAACATTATTCGTAATTGTAAAACTGTTTTTAATAATAAATCATCTTTAGTAATAATCGCGAGTTTCATTACACACATTTGGTAAGTCACTTTCTAACCTTCTGATCTGGAGTAAATCTATAAATTCTTTACTATCTTTCATACTTGCCATCCCTACCAGGGATCTTCACACCTTCATATCACTTTACTACCCTAATTTCTACATTGGTGACCCCGACGTGATTTTATGTGTGGTCAGCCAGGCAGAGAGAACTAGAATGATCTTTGATTTGTGATAATTCTGACGTCATCCAAGCTGACCACAACAATACTATTTAAGTGTTGCCTGCTCACTACAGCAGAACAAAACGCTTGTTTATACAATTTATCCAATTTTGGAATTCAACTACTTGTGTATCAATAATACAAATAATAATAAAATTAATCGAATGGGTTACTACTGTCGCAACAGTGGATCAAAATTATTTTTATGAAAACGATTTTCAGTTATATCAAAATTAATTTATTTTCATTCGTTGGTTTTTGATCAAAACTAAATTACGTGGGTGGTGCACAGTGCGTAGTGATTGTGTTTTATTGATTTTACATTTAAATGTGAGATTAAATTGAAAATTAAAATTGAAAATCAATTTCCGTTTCAGTATGAAAATAGATGATTTAAAATCTACAAATAATAAGTACAGTAGAAACGTGAATTTATTACGAATATTCACAAATTGCCGACGAACAAATTTATGCAAACCTTTAATACCCAATTTAATGGAAATGGAGTTATGGGATAAAAATAAATTTATTAACTTATGTTTCGCGGGGTTCCCGATGAGAAATAGGTCTCTCAATCATTGAATTTCGAGTGTCAAACAAAAAGATATAAACATGGAGTTTTACAAAATAAACGTCGACTCAATCAATAAATGTCTAAAGTAGCATTCACATTGCTTCACTTTGGATGATCATCCAGAGTGTCAGGGTCAAACCTGTTCATCGAAAATGTACACGTCTGTTCACATTTGTTCATCCTATGCTTTCACTGCCATGTCAACACTCTCAGTCATGTTGTATGTATTTTGACATATTTTCGTACAAAAATAATTAAACAAATTCAAAAATGAAAACTAATACTTGAAATAAATTGATATAGCTCTCGAATGCATGATAATTTTGTACATGATTCTGACATCAATACAAATTCATAGAGAATAAAACAAATAATAAGATAAAACTTGTTTATGGTCGTTTCAGTGAAAGGACTTTTCATCAAAATTATGACGAGTGGTAATCTCTTTCCTCCGTCATCACTATTGATGAAACGCCCGTTCACACCTGTTCATCTTGGAGGATCATCCGGAGTGATCACTGAAAGTGAACAAATGTGAACGCCCCTTTAGTTTCTCTTTATTTATTGAATCGGCATTAATTTTGTAAAAATTCATGTTACTATATAGAAAAAAACATAATTGTAGTAGTAGTGACCTGGTTTCGACTTATAAAGTCAGTGTCAAACTAATCTTAGTTTTACAACTTAAACAATTAGTTTGACAATAATTATAGTCGAAACCAGGTCACTACTCAATAAAATATTTCAAGTAAAACTAAAATCAACAATGTTTTTTTCTATATATCTAAGTTTTTCATTGGCTAAACTAAACTAAAATCAACAGTGTTTTTTTCATATATCTAAGTTTTTCAAGTAAAACTATAATCAACAGTGTTTTTTTCTATATATCTAAGTTTTTCATTGCCTAAACTAAACTAAAATCAACAGTGTTTTTTTTTCAAATATCTAAGTTTTTCAAGTAAAACTAAAATCAACAGTGTTTTTTTCTATATATCTAAGTTTTTCACTGGCTAAACTAAACAAAAATCAACAGTGTATTTTTCATATATCTAAGTTTTTCAAGTAAAAGTAAAATCAACAGTGTTTTTTTCTATATAGGTATCTAAGTTTTTCATTGGCACAGAGAAGACAAATTGCGTATTTCTTTCACTTCCTCCACTATCATGCAATTTCTCTATATACAAGCAGCTAGTCTGCTACCCCTAAAGTGAGGAAGTCACCGGATTTTGCGCATGTAATAAATATAAATTACGTCCTCACCGTGCCATTTAACAATAAAATAAATCGTATAAAAGTACATAAAAAGGTGAGCTTGAGAAAAAGTCAAATAATGAATCATGCGTAATAATAATAAATTACCTTACGGCGTAGAAATACTTGTGTAATATGATCATCAAAAACCAAAAACCCCTCTTAACAATAAATCATCGAAAATAGAAAAGTTATCGGATATAGATGGCTATTAATTTACACTCAAATTACTATGTCCATTCTGTGGGAATGTAAAGTAATATGTACCTTGTAGGTACTTGGTAAAAAGAACCTCTTCAGATTATGAGATTTTCATCGAATACTGAATTAAAACATTTCGATTAAACAATGTAAATCGAAAATAAAAAGAGTATTTTTTTAAAGTCTAACTTTTACTTTGAGTGATCTGATGAGTTTCGATTAAACAATGTAAATCGAAAATAAAAAGAGTATTTTTTTAAAGTCTAACTTTTACTTTGAGTGATCTGATGAGTTTCGATTAAACAATGTAAATCGAAAATAAAAAGAGTATTTTTTTAAAGTCTAACTTTTACTTTGAGTGATCTGATGAGTTTCGATTAAACAATGTAAATCGAAAATAAAAAGAGTATTTTTTTAAAGTCTAACTTTTACTTTGAGTGATCTGATGAGTGATTTTACTGGAAGACTCGTCTCTATAACATCGAGTTTAAATGGTTTGGACATGTGTAGTGAAAAGTGTTGAAATAATTGAGAGAAGCGACGTGGTCGTTTTAGAACTCAGATTATAAAAAATTACAAATATTAGTCGGTGACGTACATTTCATGGTATAAAAAAGGTCTAAGTAATAATATAAATGTATGAGCTATGTATAATGGTTGGCAGAAGGAGAAAGTGGGAAAAAGACTCTGTGTATGCACCTACTGCTGGATGTTATAAGGAAATAAAATGGTTAGATGGTAGAAAGGTATGATAGATTGAAGGTATGTCGCTATATCCTTGGACGATAGAACTCAAAGGCAAACTGTGGTTTTACATTGAGATTGATTTCGAGACAATTTTCAATAGTTTGCAAAGTGTTGTTTACTTGTAATATGACCTCAAAGGTGCCATATCCGTGTCCATCGTCCGAAACTCATACCAAAACGCTGTAGGAAACTCAATTCTGTCAAGCTAATGAAGCTTGACAGAAGTGAGTTTTCTACATATAAGACACCCTGAATGTCTTAATTTTTTATTGGCACAGGTTGAACAATCTCCTTGTTTATTACGTGCAGTTAATCCGCTGACTACCCCGTTTATGGGGTATGCTATGATAGTATAGTAATATTTTAACATTCATCTTTTATTGAAAAACTACATTTTTAATTGTTCTTGAGAAGAACAATTTTCTCATGTAATATCACCTTATTGGTAAAATGAGAGATGAATATCGTAGATGGAAGTAGAATCTACGAAGAAGACTGAGAATAAGGAGAAGACAGTGACAATCAAATTATTGAGAGGAATAAAGGACTTTATTGCCTTATTTGATTTGTATTAATTATATTATATGTTAGGAATTATTATGGAGTCTGTGTCAACATAGTACAGCGTGACAGAATAGTAGATTTTTAAACTAGTACTAACAAATACAGAATCACTATTATTCCGTCTCTTGTGCCTGGCTAAATTCAATACATTATTCACAAACATTTTATATTTAATTACTGTTGGGTATTCCTATAACGTTAATCATGGAAAAGAATGCGACGTGTTAGATATTTTACATTTATTTATTTATCAATGCTGTTCAATAAAACGCGTTATAATTATTGTATGATAGGTGGATAAATAATGTAATTTGCAAATAATTGGTGGCACATCGAGGCTGCTTTAAAATTATTGCAGTTCTATTTATTTGTGTTAGGCAGTTAAATTTTACAATAATTAATATAACTCTAAAGTTTGTACATTCACAGAGTGAAAATTCATTATTATGATATTATACTTTAAATAACACACAGTTTACTTTTCACTAAGATTTATTCTATACTCGAGCGCTTTCGTCAATGTTAATGAATTGACATTTTCAAGAGAACTGAACTAAAAAACAAAATTTATGAAACAATCAAAACACTGCTATAACTTTCACCACATCTATTCAAACTCTAACGTTTTCGCCCACTTCAATGGGCATTCTCAAGAGTACTGTTTGTACAAGAGTACAACAACGTAAGAGTTTGAACAAATGTGGCGAAAACCACAACAGTGCCTTGATTGCTTCATAAATATTGAATATGAATTTTCACAGTGTGAACACAAATACCCTTCAACAATTAAAAAACAGTTCTCTTGAAAATGTCAATTCATTAACATTGACGAAAGCGTTCGAGGTTAGAATAAATCTTAGTGAAAAGTAAACTGTGTGTTATTTAAAGTATAATATCATTTACAATAATTAGTATTGATTATTTGTTATATCATCACGGCATATCCCAAAAGTGGGGTAACTAACTGCAAATAATAAATATGTAAATTGTTTTTTCCATGCAAATAAAAAACGAGACATTTAAAATGGGTGACATTGCTTATCGCTGAATTTCATATAGTTATTTAATCAGTCATTTGAGAAACAACATAAGTCAATACAAACTTTTCAGAAATCACAAAAAGCTGTTTGTTTTTTAAATTTTGAATGAAATGTTAATATCTAACTCAAACCAAAATATAACATAAAGTGTATTTTTTTATTTTTTTATTACAAACCTTTATTTTTTGTCATAATATTTCATTTGTCTATTAATTTGTTAGTTCAAAACCTTTGACTTATATTGTTTCTCAAATGAACACAAATTCAGGGCATAAAAATCAACATTTTCATCCCAGATTATTTACTAAACAACCAGAAATCACTCATTTTCATCATTTTCACATCAAGTCACTGACTTGTGTTGTTTTTCTATTGACTGGCCAAGTTAATCAGCTCAATCTGTATCACATAGGTAAAAATTACGTGGTTTCTAAATGAAATCCCGTGCATTACAAGAAAAAGAACCCAAATTTAAAAAAAATAAAATATATTCGCTAAAAACCTGACTTATGTTGTTTCTCAAATGACCGATTCAATTACCTTTTACGTGTGGTTTTACGAACATCTGCTTTTTATAGGACATTCGACCACTTACAGAAAACGCAAGATCCTAGGTTTAATCTAGATTAAGTTTATTCTTGGACTAGTTGTATTGTTAATTAAACATGAATAAATGAATATATCGACGATCCAGTTCCACACATCAACAAGTCGAAATTTTCGAATATTTTGATTTAATTGTGCAATTCATAAAACCAACTCCACTCTATCAATTCCACAAACAAATAACATTAAAAAATACACGGTTCCCTTCATAAATTAATTATTAAATTAATGAAAATAAAATAATGTACCTCTTTTCAACTCCACAAATTTCAAATAATTTCAAATTATTTAAATATTTACAGAACAAAAACAACATAACGTCCCAAATAGTGTGATTATTATTGGGTATATTTGACTTTTTGTTGTGTTTTTAAGGCAGAATATAAAAAAAAAACAAAATTATAAAAATGGCGATTTCTCGAATATAATATGACATGTAGATTCACTGTGTCGGTGTTTAGGTAGTAGAATTCCATATCGAAATAATAAAACATTTGTTTTATTATTTCGATGACATGTAGACTTGTTGATGTGTGGAACTGGAACGTCGATATATTCTAAATTAGAGTGATATTCTAGTGGGTAATATCGTCCCTCTTCTGACTTACTGTCGTATCTGACATTTTTGTCGAAATCGATTTATGATCACCAATGTGTAACTACTTATGTGCTCTGCACGTTCACACTGAAGATCACACCTGTAACTGTTACCGTTATCCTGGAATAGCTTTCTGATTTGTTGTTTCATTTCACGAATTATTCTACATAAAATGTGTTGTATCTACTAATTCCTCAAAATTTCATCATAAAAATGATGCCGAGATATATAAGAATAGGTGCAAATAAAATAAGATAATATATTTACACTGTATCATATAACTAGGAGAGACGAAAATATGCACGGCAAAACACAAAAAACGCTCTCCTGAACAATTTACATTTAGGCAGATACGACTGTTAGTCAGAACAGGGACGATGTATGCAAAGGAAGTATTTATTGTTATATTATATTAACAAAAAAAACTATTTACTCTTATTTATTGTTATATTATATTAACAAAAAAGGCTATTTACTCTTATTTTGTGATCGCTGAATTGAAGATGTTAAATATTTTAAACATGATAACACAAACGACCTAAATAAGTCACTGGATATGAAATCTACCACACGTCAAATTTCTTTAGCATGATGTTTATTGATAACAGAACATCAAAGGAAGTATTTATTGTTATATTATATTAACAAAAAAGGCTATTTACTCTTATTTTGTGATCGCTGAATTGAAGATGTTAAATATTTTAAACATGATAACACAAACGACCTAAATAAGTCACTGGATATGAAATCTACCACACGTCAAATTTCTTTAGCATGATGTTTATTGATAACAAAACATCAAAGAAGTATTTTTCGGCTGAATTCCAGAACACAGAAGACCAAAACCAATCAATTTATAATTATAAGGAGCTACAAGCTTCTTGTATTGCAAAATGAACTTTACATATATTATATCTTACTGTTTACTCCTTGACTTGTTTGAATGTACTTTTTATGTCTTTCATGTATTTTCCATATATTTTCTAAATGTAAAAGGCTCACGCCGTATATTGTAATAAAATAAAATAAAATAAATAAATATGTAAATAAAATAGTGTTTCCATATATCAATCTACATATCTAAACTATCACGATATCTCCCACAACTCGGGTAGTCAATGAACTAACTAAATGTAAAAAGCATGCAAGTTTTAAAAGAGGACTGAAGACACACCTTTTTGCTGGGAGTTTCGGGTGATGGATACGATATACGGCGCCCTTGAGGTCATGTTATGAGTAAACGGCGCTTTACAAATTGTCCATATATATAAGTTGTCTTCTCTGTGCCAAAAAACGATATAAACATACAGCATGTGTGTGGTAGGTAACCTCATCGCTGAATTTAAGATTTTAAATTTATTATGCATGATGTTTACGAACAACTGCCTTTTACATGACACTCTACGGAAAATATATTTAATTATATTTAACTATTTTGAACAAAGAATTTTGAACACCGAGTCAACCTGTTTTTATGCATTACTTTCGCATCCCCCAGAATATGCAGTTCTTCATGCATGCATGTCGATTTTTCTCACTCAATATGTGACCATTCTTGAGTACTTACATATAACATAATTAAGATAAGACTTATGTACGTTCTTTCTTTCACCATATTTTTTCAGGCATATTATTGTATTTGCATAGTTTCTTCGTCATCTGGTTTAAGCGCGCTTTAAACCACGGTAGGATTCACCACATCCACCTTACTCTCTAACGCTTCTTTCGAATTAACAACATAAGTAATACATGACGCACGTGCTTTCTAACACTTTTTTCTTCAGGAATATTTTATGTAAAATTAATCAGATATCTCGATTGGAGAACCATGTTTACACAATGTAACATTGTGCAAAATTTTATCGGAAGAAGTGAGAAAGGCGTCCCAACGCTTCGTTACATAGTTCTCCAATCGAGATATCTGATTGGTTTTATCATCTGCACGTTGTGTCCAAATCCGGTAAAACAATAAAAAAATGTAAATACTCTAAACAAATTCTATTCTACATCATCCATTCCGCATACATTCGCTTCAAAAAAGCTCCCCTTTAAAATGTTCTACTATAGCTTCAATTTACCCTTAACCATAATCTAGGTACCATTCCTGAAAATTTGATTTCCTTTCACTAAAAAGACCTTGTATAAGCACAATTAATGGCTTTCTTTATGGTTTACCTAAATCAAAGGATTGTTTTCTTTTTCAAAATCAATTCGAAAATAATATTCAACGCTCATGTTCATTTGTTTCTTAATCTGCAGAACAAATTCAGTACCTACAGCAGTGACTGAAATCGACGTGCTAGTATGTAGTTTGACAATGACTTTGTATGTCGAAACTCGGTCACTAGTGAACTCAGAAACTCGGATAAAAAGTGGCAAAACTGAATAAATTTTTGTTACCTTACAATTAATATGGAGTTTTATATTATAAAAGTCAACTCGAACTTTTGTTTAGTACGCTGGCTACCCCAGTATAGAACAATATTACATCGGATATAAAATCATTGGAATACCTACTCCCTACTATCATAAATATCTGGGCCTTTAGGCCTGCCCAATGGCCAACCCGTGAGAGCAAGTTTGACAACTCCACTTATCCAAACCATAATAATTTTAATGAAAATATTATTTTTCAAATAAACTCGAACACACCTTATACATCCTCACGATAAGTCGACAGGAGGATTGAACCTGGATCTTTCGATTGAAAAGCCCAGAAACTACCATTAGGTTCACTGTGTCGGTGTTTAGGTAGTAGAATTCCATATCGAAATAAATAACAAGCGTTTCATCTTGATTGTCAATCTCATCGATTGACAATGTCCTCATAAGACGAAAGACGTCTCTCTCACCGATTAAATCATTAGTAGAATAAAACGCTTGTTTTATTTATTTCGATACCATTAGGTTACTTGTGATTACAGTGGGACATTCAGAAGCTTATAGGTGAGATTGGGAGACCTATATTATGAAACGAGTAAATAATACTAGTGAAAAATAATGATTAACGTCGAGGAAATGATCTGAAACAATATTAAAAGAAACATTTACCTAGTCTATTGATTTACAAACACAAAACAATAATATAACAGCAAATACTGTTTGTAAGTACAACAAAACATCTGTTTTTGACATTTTAAATTCTACTTCAATAATGATAATAATAATAAGTCTTTGAAGATGGAATAAAAATAACAATCAAGATCAGTAAATATCTATTTAAACAAAAATGAGTTGACCATGTATGTTCTACCATAACTTGAGAACGGCTGAACCGAATTGGCTGATTCTATTTTTGTTGTGTTCGTTATTATCAGGAGACGGTTAACGTGAAAGAAAAAATTTGAAAAATCCAATGGAGAAGTCGAAAATTGGGATTGTATTTTTGTATGAAAGTGACGTACGTTTGTATGACAGTTCCGCTGTCACGTGTTGCTATGACGAAATTATTTATGAAATTCTCCCTGGCGACACCGGGTAGGAACATCTAGTTTAAAATAAACATTTAATTCGTTCGTATTTTGAGTGAGCTTTTTTCTTTGAGTTAGTTCGGAGGATTCACGCTTTTGCGATTAATTCGACCTTGTGAATATTATGGTTTGCATTTCAGTTATGTCTCATCGTCAATCCGTTACAAACAACTCATCAATCTATAATAGTAGATACTCGCTTAAACACATGTCCCCACATTTATGGCTGTGAATGCATACATATTTCTGTGTTATCATTTTGTTTTACTTCTATCTATTCCTTCACGCCGGATCCCAAGTCGGGTAGGCAGAGAGAACGGACGGTCTTATCGAGTTGTCCATAAATATTTCTTACGCTTCTTCTACATTCGTTCCATTTCTTATGCACATACGTCGATTTCTCTTACTCAACACACGGCCGTCCTTGAGAATTTGATCCACGTGGTCAAGCCACGTAGTTCTTGGAAGCCCACGCTACCTCAAACCCCTTCTTTCAGACAAGTATATCTTCTTTGTCATTCTTTCCCCTTCCATCCGTACCACATGATCAATCCATTTCAATTTAATTTGTTATTTAAACTGTATAAATGTTTTCTGTGTTTTGTATGAGATTTATGGAGGATTGTGACTGAAGATGTGCAGAAGATATGAGATGGACAAGTGAAGCCAATTTTTTTTTATTTGTGATTTTATTATTGTGTAATATATGATTTTATGTAAAAGGCACTAGCCGCTTTTATAATAAATAATAAAAAAAATCTATTCTCTTCACTGACGTAGGGTAAAGAAAAATAAAAAAGCGAGTTAATCTATATCCATTTACGATTACATTAACAATATTTCCACAGTACTGTTTTATTCAAATTTACAAGGTAAAAGTTTTGTTTTTCAAAAAAGAAAAAAAACCAACTCACTTAAAAAAACACAACGTTTAACAAAATATACTAACGCAAATACAATAAAAACTATGTACCGAAATTCAAACACTGAAATAACAAAATTCTACGATTCGCACTGAAAAAAAAACTCACAAAGGGAAACATGATTGAACTAATTGCTTTTGACATGGAATATAAAAAATATAAACAAAACAGTGACGACGAAACAAGTGAAACACACAACAAAACAATATCAGTCAGCTGTTTTACGTTTTTTTTTTATGAATCATTGTTTATTAATCTTTTTTATAAATATGATATTTATTTTATTATTAATTGAATCAATGAATAATCTTAATATCCATAGGTAATGTAAAGAACTATTTTATTCTATTCTACATTTACACTCACGCTGCTTCCCAAGTGCGGTAGACAATTCTTTCGTGTTTCTTTAGGTTCTTCCACATTCATGCCATTTCTCATACATGCATGGTAATTTCTCGTACTCAACATGTTCCTATCTTTGAGAACTTTATCCACGTGTTTCAGCCACGTAGTTCTCGGACGTCCGCGTTTTTCACAGCCACATGGCTACAAATTTAGAGATAGGTATATTATTATTTACAAAAGGTTGCCGTAGATTTTAAACATTATTACGAATGTATGGTGTCTTAAGCTTTACTGATACTACTTAGAATTTTTTTTACCACGTTTAAGTCAAGTTTTAGACTACTGACATTCGTTATAGGCAAACTTATTGCGTTTATAAAGGACATTCAGTTTAAGACATTTTAAATCCGGCGATAAGATAAGGCATTACTCTCGATGTCTCACATTTCTATGACACAAAGAAGACGATCTGCACGTTCATTTATTTATTTATGTAGCACTGGCATTCATTTCACAGAGAAAACCATTCTGTATATTTAACACATCGGATAAATAAGATAAATCTTCATAAATTCTACGTATGACAGTTGCAAAGATTGCTAAGATAAAAAAAAGAAATGATTGTTTATTAGTTGCTTAACAAAACTTATAGATATTTTTGTTATCTATAAAATAAAACACGTAGCACTTTTGACACGTTTATAAAATTATGCAAAAAGCATGAATTGTTTACTTATTTTATTATTTGTTTATGTATTACGAACCACTTGTGGTAGTCGCGCCGTGAGTTGTCGTCGCGACGACGCAGTGTGTTTCGACGCTACGTAAGCTATGTACTATGTATGAAAGTTCGACGCAGCAACGGTCACAAATGAAATGTTTGGAAATAGATTGTTGTGTTTCCAGCATGGACGAAAATAACAATTTTACACAGTGTGCAACGTTCTCGGAATGACAACCATCACATAATCATAAATTGTAGCTTCAGTAACTGTGAATATTGTTCCACAGGGGTCTATGGGAAATTTGATTTACGAACGGTTTTCAACTTTTAAGAAGTAAAATTCAGGGATAGTATTTATATAACAAATTCAATACCACTAATTTTGTTTTCACTAAATGAGTAAAACTCCATTTTTAAATTAAAAAATTAATAAGTAAAAAATGTATGAATATGGGCTTGCAACCCGAAACACGTGTAACTGATAAATAAAGAAATTTAAAACTCTTAAGTATTTTTTACTTATTAATTTTTTAAATTCAATACCCTTACGCCATATCTCAAATTTATGAAATGCACAGCGTTTTCTATTACAAGTTGCCGTTCAATGACTTTAGATTCCACAAGTGGCAATTTTCGGATATCTGCTCTTTCTTATAACTAGTAGTCATGTTATAGAAATTGATTTATTGGTAATTTAAATGTATATATAATCAAGCATATACATTATTGAAGACACAATGTTTAGTAACCTTTAATTAGTTATATTGAGCAATGAAAAATATAAGCATAATAATTAATATTATTGTTAAGCAACATCAATCAATAATGCAGCTAAAAATAGTTTTGTGACAACGCCAACATTACACTCTGTATATTTCATTCTGTGCGACCATTGGCCGGTAAATAAAAACAAAATAAAAACGCAGCGAATTGGGTTACAATCTAAAATACACTTTTCCATGAACAGTTTTTATTTACAAATAAATGGTATTTCAAATACCTATTATAAACAAGTTTCATTTGCATGCAACGTTAGAAGTACAGACAAAAGAAGCTATTTTCTTAATTATTCATTTAGCTAAGTACTTTATAACTGACAAATTTATTTATTTATTTCTATTAATCTCTTGGTTATGTAATATGCATATTAACAGAAAATATCAACTTACAATGTACATAGAAAAACATATGTCTCACTCTAATACAACACATTATACTAAACTATACCCTCACAACGTGTCCCATGTTGGCTAGGCAGAGAGAACGCAACGCCATATAGATTTAAATCTATCTTTCGCTTCTTCTACATTCGTACAATTTCTCATACACGCACATTTGATTTTTATTTATTTTGTTCTTCACTGTGCATTGGTTACAATATTTCGAATGAATACAAAGTATCATAAAAAAATCAGTTATATATTTTTTTTTATTTTATTATTATTTTAATGCGCTTTGAGCAATCTTTCTTTTGTGCCCCCAGTAACATTGCACCCTAGTTTGTGGCAAGCAAACTGCGAGCTAATTAGGTATACAATTTTTATACATTGACCGTTCTTGAGAGCTAGCTTCACATAATCATTCCACGTGGTTTATAGACGCCCGAGTTTCCTCACACCCCATCTTTCAGGTAAGTATATTATCTTCTTTGTCATCCTTTCCTCATTCATACGTTCCATTCATCATTCATCGTTTCCTAACTCATTCATACAATATATACTTACTACTACTACTAATATACCATAACGGCTAATCCCGCAAGTGCGATAGCCAGCAGACCAGCCGCATTTAACAAACATTCAAACCGTCCTCTCCATGCCAACAAAAAATAGCATTCAGGATGAGAAGCGAATCACATTGCTATATTTAATATTTAAAATGTACTAATACAATACCAAATTGACAAGATGGAGCGACCAAATTAAGGAGGCCACACAAGTGATATGTTATAACACACAGCCACACAGAGCGCACTACACACATGGCGGAGGATCGCTCAAGGTGGAGACAGATGGTCTAAAGAACGAAGCATGATGGTCACGATCCTCAGGATTAAGGGACCGACGGAGATGATGAATACAATATACTCATACAAATATAGTAAAAAAAATGTAAATGCATGTACACTACAAATCATAAAAAATAGATTAAAATGTCTATCTTCTTAAAACGAGCGCTAAATTAATGGATTCGATTAATATCCAGATTTCTTTCCAATAAAATTGATGACGTTACTTTGATTAAATAATCAAACACTCAGAAAAAAACATACAAAGAAATTCAACATAAATGATTAATTCCACACATTATAAGTTGAATCAAACAAAATCGTACTACTACACATGTATTAATTACTTGGCAAATATTTGACATAAGGAAATGTTCACCCACAAATTACATCTACGCAATGTGATATCATCAATACCTTCCTGTGCTCACACCCTTAACTACCCCCAAAAGCACCCCTTATATACTGATACATCTATAAACCCGGCTATGTTTAGGAAATATTATTAAATTCCGATATACATTGATAAGTATATAAAAACTTCAAAATTTTTCATCATTTGAAACATGCAGGTATAATTATTACTCCTTTGTGGTTTCTTGTTTTATTGTCTGTTTATTATTTGTGTGAAAGGTGTATAAGGTTGTATTTGGGTTTATAACAAAAACCCAGATATATCTTTTTTTTAAAAAAAAGTTATTTTATTTTTCACCGTACATTGGTTACATTATTTCAAATCAGTACAAAGTATCATAAAAATATCAGTTATTCAATGTACAGAGGGCGAGTTTATCGCTAGAATGCGATATCTTCAAACTAAACTATTATGTTGTGTTATGTCTATATTTTACAATGCTGTTTGTGTAAATTATAACAATTATATATAAAAATTTACATGTAAAGGGTCGTGAATTAAGAATAAATAAATAAATAAACAATTATCAAAACGCACAACTTAGATAAGACTGAGTGAGAAATAGAATCATTCGTGGAGTTGGAATAAAAGCTGGTATAATAACGAGAATGAAAGTGAACAAACTACGGTGATTTGGATACGTGTAAAGAATGATTGAGGACAGAATGACTAAGAAAGTAATGTATATGACTGAAAGGAATGGTGCTCGCAAGAGAATAACAACTAGATCCTCCAGGAAGGACACGAAATAAACACATTGAATAAGAGACATACAACTGTTGGAGTGTCCATTGTGCACTTTCACATGCAATATGGAAGATATTTTTGACGCACTTCAGTTTGATTGGTTTTTTTCTGGGTTTCGACAGGATAAATCCACACATAAATATTTGAGTCGGTTCGTATGTGCGTATGTCCTTTATGGACTCTGAAATAAGGAAAGACAGAAGTAAAATAATACACTCTATACGAGGTCTCATCTCCTGGGCACGTTCAAGGCTAAAAACATTTAAAATATCTTATGTATTGATAAAGAAATTATAATAAGAAAATTTGTATGGAAAAATCTATGAAAGTTTTTGTAAGTAGCAATATTCATGGTCGAACATTTTTCAGTGTACTGAATTAATTTCACAATGGATGTGACGCGAAATACATCAGTACTGAAACTAAACATTTGGGGATTATTTTGGTTATAAATTGTTGTGTTTGATTATGATAAAAACTCCTGAATTATGCAAGTTAAAATTGCATATTTTTGACATCTTGGGCTAATTTCATAATGGCCGACATGAATGACATAGAATCCAATACATTAATATTTTGGTTGGTACATCAGTTCATTAGTTTGTTTGTTTTTTGACTTTTATGTCCTCTGTACGATATGTATCATCCAGTAGGCGAGCTGAAAACATTTAATATGTATACTTTTATAAAGATTTAATTTATAAATGATGATGTATCAACGATCTTTTGTCGATGTTTGGTAAACTTGAAAATCACTAAAAATCTCATATATCTACGACCATGCTATTAATATGTGTTCTTATTTTATTGTTGATATTCAGTTTCTTTTTATTTCAAAATATGGTTACCAATAATATCAAAAACACAGAACTAATTCAATGATGCTTCAATGTTCTTTTGTCAAAGTAAGGTAAACATCAAAATAAAATAAAAAAACTCATATCTACAACAATACTATTTATATGTGTTCTTATTTTATTGAAGGATATTCTGAGTTTCTTTTAATTTCTAAATAAAGTTATCTGTTATAACAATCACAGAAAAGGGTGTGAGATGCATCATTCTTAATTATCTCATAATATAATGTCATCATATAATATAACTATACCAAGCCATAGATAACATTTCTAAAACTTGCATTTAACATAATGGTAGTTAGGCACTTTTGTAAAGGATATCATTTCAATATTATGCTTGCATCAATCTGTTTCATTAGAAGTATTTCATTTATTCAAAACATGCATCTAAAAACATAAGATTTTCAAAATTTAGATATTAAGATACTGTCTATTGATAAAGATAATTGTTAGAATTGCATACCAACTTTATAATTCTGTTTTATGACTCACTCTGAAAAGAAATTTGTGGCTCTAAAGCATTATTTGCGTTACATCTATTTTTTAGGAATATAATTACATTTCAAATAAAGAATAATGTCCGCGATTTGTACTTTCGTATAATAAAATTATTATTGTATGGTTTGCAGTAATTTTAAATTTCATGAAAGTATTCTAAATTCAAAATAATTATAGAATTTCTAACACTAAACGTAAACAATTCAAAACTGTCATAATAAGCATAGAGATACTAAGTGTCAAAATCAGGGTTGCCAGATTGTGTGACCAAAATTACCTGCATTTTGCCAAGAAAATACCGCACAATGGGACCTTACACATGGGAAAAATATAATTTTTACTCCAACATGATTATTATTAGATCACTTATATTGCGCTGTTTTTGTAATGAAATCACCTCAAGAGCGCATTTACAATATTATTTGTCACTTTAATTTATTTTTATTACTCTTAAAATACAAATCATGTAAACTATTTTTATTGTCACAAATTTTAGGTATTAATTTTATTAAAATTTATCACTTAATTTTAAGAAACAAACACAAAAAACAAAACTATCAAATAAAAAAAACACTTTATTTTGGTCGGAAAATAAAAATAAATAAAAACTTAATCGATAAACTATTATATTTGATTAAAAAATTGGAGAAGTTATGGGTTCAGTCAGCTACAAGAGCGCCATCTACCCAAAAATGATATAAATCATACTGTTCACAATTCTGTTTCATATTTCAATTTCTACCCCCCCCCCCCCATCGCTAAAATTTCGAAATAGTACAGGAATAAATATCGTCAGTTTTCTAAAGGGTCGTTCACATTTGTTCACTTTCAGTGATCACTCCGGATGAACCTCCAAGATAAAAAGGTGTGAACGGGCGTTTCATCAATAATGATCACTAGCGATGACGGATGAAAGCGATAACAGCCCGTCATAATTTCGATGAAAGGACCTTTCACTGAAACGACCATAAACAAATTTTATCTTATTTTTTGTTTTATTCTCTATGACTTTGTATAGAATGTCAGAATCATATACAAAATTATTATGCAGTCGAGAACTATATTGATTTGTTTTAAGGGCTTTTTTTCATTTTTTTATTTATTTAATTATATTTTTGTACGAAAATATGTCAAAATACAACATGACTGAAAGTGTTGACATGGCAGTGAGAGCATAGGATGAACAAATGTGAACAGACGTGTTCACTTTCGATGAACAGGTTTGACCCTGACACTCTGAATGATCATCCAGTGTGAAGCAATGTGAATGCTACTTTAGAATAATTATTTTCTCACGATTCCCTTTTTTTCTAATGCAACAGATATTTGTACCGATGATAAAACACAAATTAGTTACACTGGCAACACTGTCCGATCTGTCAATTGTATGGCGTTTGGTGATCCGGTAAATTTTTTTGACTTTGTTTTGATTTTAAAAGACTTTAAAAATATAAAACTGAATAAAATAATACGTAGTGTATCTAAAAAAAATGTTTTCAAGAAATATTCCCAGTGTTAAGCGGAGTTTGAAGCTCAAAAACTACGCTGGTAGATTAACAATGTTTTCCAAAAAACATTGATTTGACTGGTAAGCACTGTCTTAATATTTTAAATTGTATTTTTTTTATGTTTGACGACTCTTAATTGTATTTCTATTACAAGATTACTATTCAATTCTGTGCCTTCTTAAAATATATTTAATGTAATGAATTTACTTAAAAAGGCAAATTATTTTACCGAATATTAGAATAAGCTAAATAAAAAGCTGAAGTGAATGTCTCAGATGCTTAATAATAATGCATCATTAAATGATTGTGTATGGAATGTCTCGATGACTCACTTATATGACAATCCCGTGTTTCTAGGAAGTTAAATTACTGTATTGCTGATGAATTTCAATGTTCTTTTCTTTCAGGATTATCTGTGAGTTCTATAAGAAGAATTATAAAAGAAAACATAGGGAAGGCCGTCCAGGATGATTTTGATATCTACTCCATTCGCCAAAAAGTGCATTTGTATTACACTTCTTCTTCTTCTTCATGTGTCTTGCCGGGTCCCCCCGACGTTGACGACCATTTGGGAGAAAGCTTCTCTGTCCTGGGCGGCGCGAAACAGCTCCTCCACGGTTCTGACACCGGTCCACTGTCGAATGTTACACTACATATTTCTTATATTTATTTTACTGTTTTTATTAAATAGTTTTATATTATAATTACGAGTCTGTTTTATTTTCCCTTTAATGTAAAATATTACAGTTAACAGCATATTTTCATGGATGTGTAATTGTGAGGATATCCTTAGTTAGATGATGTCTATCATTATGCAGCCATTTAACCAGTATATGCTTCTGAAGGTGAAAATGCTAAGTATTTATTAAATGATTTTATCATGTAAAAGAAGTCCAAAGTCATGGTCTTTGAAAGAGGAAGTGAGAGAACAGTATGACAGGTAATGATTGACAACGAAGTGTTAGAGCAAGTTGACGAATGTGTGTACTTGGATAGTTTGTTCACGAGAGATGGGAAGTGTGAAAGCGATTGAAAGGAGAAAAGTTGCTGGCAATAAGGTAAATGGTGCAATCCGACCAATAATTGCAAATAGGAACATATCTACCACAGCTAAATGGTTAGTGCACTCTGCTATCTTAGTGCCAACACTCATGTATGCAAGTGAGACGTGGACATGTTTAGAGAAGGATGAAAGTGGTAGAAATGAGATCGTTGAGAAGGATGTGTGGTAAAGGTCTGAGAGATTGTGTGTGTAACAGTTATTTACGAAAGGAATGTGGAATGAAAGTTGGTGTGGTTACAGGGATGAATATAAATATGTTACAATGGTTTGGGCATGTGGAAAGAATGAATGAGGACAGAATGACAAAGAAGATATATTTGGCTAAGAGGAATGGTGCTCGGAGACGTGGACGTCCGAGGTTCAAAAGCAAGATCATTTAAATCAAATCCTACAGGGCGGTCACGTGTTGAGCACATTGAACAGGAGAGCATGCATGAGAAATTGTATGACAGTGACGGAAGCGAAAGATGTATGCAAGGATAGAAGGAAAAAGCGCTCAATCCTTTTTGCCTACCCCGCGAGGGAAGTGGCGTGATGGTATATATGTATGTATGTAAAAAGTCCATTTACTTGGAGAGGTCCTAGCTTATTATTATTATTAAAGAGTGAATAATAAAAAGAGTCAGCAACTAAATGTATGCACGGAAAGAGACTGATAGAAAGAGTGAGAATTGCAAGTGATGAATGTAATGTGAAAGTAGGTTCTCTTACAAGGTTTCGTTTTTACACAATCAATGTTTGAATAGGGCTACAATGTGAAAGATAACAGCGCCCTCGATTATTTGTCAACTATTTTTTGACAAACTGTATGTATTGTATATATGATTTTGGCACGCATAGAGCTGATTATTATTATGACATGTACTTTTTTTGCTGCTAAATAGATTTTAAGTTCATTTTTTCAATAAGATTGTGTAGTTTTAACTCACATATTTGGATGAATATCTGTTTTTAAACCCGAGCGTTGCCGGGTTATAAAAGCTAGTAATAAATAAGAGAGAATGCATGAGGAATTTGTATGGCTGTCGGAAGCGTATACAAGGATATGAGGAAAGTGGCGCTCGATCCTTTCTGTCTTTTTCGAGTTACATAGATTTGTGTAGTATTTGGTATAATATTTTTAAAAATAAATAAATTTTTTTTTTTATTTTTTTTTTTATTTATAATTTTTTTTATAACATATTTACATAGTTAACAAATTCATATAAATAAAACATTATTTTTCAATGACTCAACTTCAAAAAGAGAAAATCTCGTGTTTTGAAGTGAGCTACATTGTTACAATATTACAAAACAATACAAAAGTAAATAAAAAGAAAACAATTTCAAAAACATTACCAGAATAAATCCTGAAACTTTCCATAAACTTGAAAAGAAAAAAAAAACACATCGTACAAAAATAAACATGTTAGTACAAATTAAATAACAATAAGGTACACTTTCAATCATCAATAATCTATACCCAAATAAATAAAATATATATGGGCAGGCTTCGGCGGTGCAAGTGTCGTGGATGCAGCAGGCGTAGATGAGTGAGTTAATGCGTTACTAATGAACTGACTCTTTTATCAATACTGACATAACGGCAATATATAATTGATTATAATTGAGTTATATAATAAATCCTTGACGTTGTTAAGTAGTCAATCGTACGGTAGGTAAGTACCTACCAGCAGTAGTGGTTCTACTGAACTGAAATTGACAAGCTATTAACGACACTTAAGCTCAAAACCCCCATAGCACCTACCCATCATTGTTATATTGATAAATTATTTTCATCATTGTTCATATCACACGCAATATGGACGGAATCTAATCTACTATACTTCAGTTAGTTGGAACGTCTCTGCGTAAACTCGTGCAAAATATTTGTTTATACCATGTTGTAATCTTATTATTTTTATCTAAATATTTTGTACAATAAAGTTAATTATAATTACTATATATCGATGGTTTAAAGCACAGAAAACACATGCCCATACTTGACAGTTTAGAGAAAGCAGGTTTTGAGAATTCACAATTAATTAAATTATTTGTAATGAATTCAGAAGATGTCCTTGATGAACATGTGCTTTTTAGCATTCAAAAAAGTTGATACAAATGCATTCTCAAATATCTCATATGACATGTAAAATCTGTGTACAAAAAATGTTAATTTAAGAACTCATTTATTTATTTATAATAATACATACGGCTTACTCCTTTAATACACAGTAACCAACAATAAATTGCACAACACCACCATCGTATCATATGACAATTCAAATAATAATAATAATAATTCAAACTTATGGTATTTGGATTTAATTTATTATTTATTTAATGATATAAGTTTTATTTGTTATTATGTAATCAGGACATAGAAGACCTTGCAACCGATCTTGTACATATATTGACTCAGTTTTCGTAAATAGTGGACATGTGTCTTTTGTACTTTAAATCATCAATATTATGAATTCATTCCTAAATATTCATTTAAACTTATTATTACTGTAACTTCGGAGATGAAATTAATATCGACTTGGTGCTTTATGCAGAGCCTACTCGAAGACTGTTTATCAAACCAAGGCAAGGACAATTAGTAGAGTAGGTAATATCTAATGAGATTTTAATGGCAATTGAGATGGTTGGTAGCCTGATGGTAGAGTCTCAGACTTTTGATCGGGAGACCCAGTTTCGATTCCACCTTCGTGACATAAGTATATTGTTTTATGTGAGAGTATATTTTGGTAAATGCTTAATCGCAATTCAATTCTATCTATTACTATAACAACTGTGTCAGCCGGTGTGGCGCGGAGGTAACGCTGTTGCCTTCGAGTCACGAGGTCCCGGGTTCGATTCCCGGCCAGGGCAGATTGAGGAATGACCTTTTTCAAATTGTCCTGAGTCTGGGTGTTACATGTATATGAGTTTAGTGCATTGTATATGTGTGTATCGTCGCGTTAGTACCCATAATACAAGATTCATCTTAGTTTGGGACTAGCTCGATCTGTGTGAAATGTTTATGTAGGTATGCTATGTTATTGTTTTGGCCAATGCTCTATAAAAGCTGTAAGCCATCACAAGTAATAAAGTGTGTACAGTAAAGAATAAATAAATATTCAGAAAATTATGAAAACAACTGGATTTCAAGAACTTCATTCAAAGATTCATCTACATTGCTTCCACAATTTCGCTCGCATGCTTTTTCCTTCAGTTTCCTGAAAACCTTCACATTTATAGTATCTGGGTCCACAGGTAGTCTAGAGAAATATATGAATAAAGTATCCACTTTTCTTCATATTCGTCATTCAAAAGAATGTTCTCTCCCATACTAACTTCCTACATTAATCATATTTTTACACTTTCATTTCGACATATTATGCTGCTCAACCATCAACCTTTATTGAATAGACTAGAAATGCAAAGGCAAATTTGGTAATGCGATCAATCAAATTTTGCGAACAAACACATTGATATTGCAAGGCTTAAATTCTTTTTTTTTTTATTTTAGGGATCATTTAATGGCTTCATCAGGAATATAAGATGCGCAATACTTATTTATGCATGCAAGCGAAACTTGGAAATGGTTGAAGAAGGACGAGATCACTGAGAAGAATGATAGGTTAAACGTTGGATGATAGGGTGAAGAATGAGGATATCAGGAGAATGAGTGAATGTGAGAAGTTGTTGATAGAACGCGTATAATTAACTCGCGATAATTTGGACATGTGGAGCGAACGGACGTTGAAAGGATGGCGAAGAGGGAGTATTTATCTGAAAAAGGAGGCGTGAGAAAGCGCGGACGTTCAATAACTGCTTGATTTGACCACGTAGATCAAATTATCAAAGACGGTTGCGTGTTGAGTAAGGGGAATCGGCGTGCATATATGAGAAACTGGATGAATGTAAAGAAAGCGAAAGAAGTATGTAAGGATAAATCAATATGGCGTTCCGTTCTCTCTGCCTACCCCACCTGCGACAAGGCGTGAGGGAATATTATGGTGCAATACTGAAGTGCAAGTAGGAATGAAACTATGAGCATCTTTATATTATGGAGTGAAATAACATTAAAAAAAATTATAATTCTAATAAAATTTGGAACATGTTTTCTGAGAAAATAAGAATTGCTTTACTTGTCTTTACCATAAAGGTCAATGTGTTAAACAGAAAGTATTTTTACAAATCATAATAAGAGTCCGTGCCAAATGCGTTTCACTCGAATTAAACAATTTTCACGACATTTTATATACACTTTCTCCTAATTATAATAATTTATTTCCGTACTTATAAAATCCAGGGAGATTTATAGACTGCGAATACATTTAGATTCTTGTAGAAGTTATTCCGAATCTTAGAATATTGACAAATATAATGGGTTCCTCGGTAGCATAAGTAGTCCTTTATATAGTGGACTTTGGTATATTTTTTTATACGTGTTTTTACTTTTTTTATGTATGTTTTGCCAATTTTTTTTTCTTTCTTCATTTTTTTATTAAATAAAGTACCTCAAATTTATGTTTATTAGTTATTAAGAAAGGGATCTTAATTGTTTTGCTCATTGCTGAAATTAATTGTTATATTTGTTGTTGTATAGAATAAATAAAATATATAAAATAAATAAAATAAATAAAATAAATAAAATAAATAAAATAAATAAAATAAATAAAATAAATAAAATAAATAAAATAAATAAAATAAATAAAATAAATAAAATAAATAAAATAAATAAAATAAATAAAATAAATAAAATAAATAAAATAAATAAAATAAATAAAATAAATAAAATAAATAAAATAAATAAAATAAATAAAATAAATAAAATAAATAAAATAAATAAAATAAATAAAATAAATAAAATAAATAAAATAAATAAAATAAATAAAAATATCGATGGTTTGAAGCAAAAAGATAAAATAATATGTCCACATTTGACAGTTTCAAGAAAACATGTTTTCAAAGTTTGAGATCTCAATTAATGAAATAATTTCTTATTAATTCAGAAATATGCTTCATGAAAATATGCTTTTTAAGAAGCAAGAAAATTATTATGTGACATATTACATCTGTTAATTGACATGTTACATCTGTGCACAAAACAATGTTCATTTATGAACGTGTGAGATTTGGTTTTTATTAAAAAAAATGATGATGTCATAATAAGTATTATTGGTAACTATGTATTCAGGACATAGATGACATTGCAATCAATCTTGTACATATATCAACATATTTTACCTAAATAGTGGATATGTGTCATGTGCTTTAAACTATTGATAGGTACTAAAAGTCCTATACTTATATCTAGCGTGAATGGAAAATTGTGTGAATGAAGAAGAAGTGAGAGTATAGCATGTAAGGATAGATCTGTATTGCGTTCGGTTCTCTCTGCTTGCCCCACATAGGACAAGGTGTGACAGTATAGATGGATAACACACAATATAAACTCCAACTTTAAAAGATGTCCACAATTATTATGGGATGAGAGCTGCTTCCCAGTTAAGAAATACAAATCTAAGAACAAATAGAAATAGAAATGAATTTTGTACTCGGCGATTGACATTCATGATAGAGGTCCTGATGACGTCAAGAGGGTGAATGATGAGAAATGCTTAGGTTAGGCTTGGAAGGTAGATAAAGAAGCTATTGTTGAGCAATACGTTCCACTGAAGAGAATACAAGATATTTTGGGATTCGTTCCGTGATTTTTTCTGTGTTTTGTGTGGGGTGATGTAGTGATGTGTGTGGTTGAGGGATATGTTGTTTTTTTTCTTGTTTTATGTGGAGAAATGGTTTGCTTTTTCATGTATGGACAGTTTACAGTGCAGTATTTGCTTGTTATGAATGTGATTGTGTATTTATGTAGAAGATGAATGTTTTTTGTAATTGTGACTTAGTGATGTAACGAATGTGTGATTTTGGATATTCGCGAATGCGAATGCGAATATTTGTTGCCAACATTCGCGAATGCGAATAGCGAATAATGACTTAATTAGATTTCGACAATATTGCTCAATCATTAAAAATTTTACCCCCCCCCCCCCCTCCCGACGCCGAATTTTCAAAATGGTATAGGAATTTAAAATATTTCAAAACTCCTCGGTTTTCATAAAGAACATTTTCTTGCAGTACCTTTTTCTGTATTGTACCGGGTAAGTATCCGGTAGGTACATTTACCGAATATCTGATACTTTATTACCGAAATAATATTCGCAAAACATTCGCATATTTTTTTGCGAATACTTTGAAATATGCGAATATTCGCGAATGCGAATGCGAATACGAATATTCGTTACATCACTAAATTGTGTATATGTTTGTATATATTGTAAGATTGATATGTTAGTGAGATGTTTGCCCTAGTACAGGCAGCATCAATAAAGTATGTATGTAAATTGTAAAAAACAAACGTATTTGTGTGCCTTTTGAGACCAGCGACCTTGTTGCTGACTGAAGGAATTTGTAGAAATAAACAAAAAATAAAAATGAATAAATAATTATTTTTGGAATAAATAAGATCCTAAATGTCATGTTCACAGAATGTCATGTTCTTTTTCACAAAAAGGTAGGTTAAAAATAATTTCTACATTATTTTTAATATTCCAGGTATTCAAATACCTGCTGAAAGGTCAGACCTTCGGACATATTTGAGGTGAGAATTAATATGTTGATTCGTGAGGTGTAGTCGTCGACATCAGTTTGTGAAGGAAGTGTGGGCGCGGTGGGGAATATTATTAAGAGGAGAGAATGGTTATAGAATACGTGATCTCATTTCCAGAAAATTGTTCCTGAAATGTGGATCAGATGAGAAGTGGGTAGGTCGAACTCATGATGTGGGTGAAACATTTTTAATATGAGGATTAAAGAGACGTCGAAAAGGGCGTGATTTGGGATTTAAATTATTAATTTTGATGCAAAAGAAAACATCATCGACAATTTAGTAACTTTTTTTTTAATCATTTAACATCGACAAATTCGAGTCCCCGGTAAAATTTTGGAATTTTTTTCGAGAATCCTGTAAGAGATAGGTATTGGTAAAACATCGCTTCTAAGACAATATTTATGAAACATCTTTAGTTCAGCGATGGGGTGGCAACCCATCCAGAATATTTTATATTTTTTTAATGATACAGAGACAATATCATACGTTTGATGAAATTGGAGATATACCTACTTTATAAAAATTGATAAATATCACAAAAATATATTATGTATACACCAATATCTGGCGCATTCCTAGGGTTTATCACATAACCATAAAACCCATGTTATTTTATTAAACGGTAAGTATATATGACAATATATTTTATACACGCGAACTGAATAGTTTTACAAATAACTCGAATCGGGTGGATTGCCGTAACCGATTAACTTAATAGTTGCACTTTAAAGAATTGAATTCGTTGCAACAAATGTTAGGAAATCGCAGCGTTTTTTATTAATATACATTTTTAATGTAGGTACTATTTGTGTATTTCATTGATATATTAATTTTATTTTGTTTGTGTAGTTTGTCTATTTTATCTGTAGTTTTTGAACTCATGTTTGTTAATCTATATGGTTATATGGTTGCGTGGTTAGATGGAAGAAATCACTATAAAGTGATTTTCTCGACACTGCATATCATCACATTTTTTTATGTAAACTGCTATGATGATTTTGTTGTGTGTGTGATGATGTGCAAGAAGAACAAAATAAATAAATAAATATATAAATGTGGAAAACGACTATCCACAGCTACCGCGTGTTTTTTTATGCACGTATTTTTGTACAGTTATCGTTAGGTTATTGAGATCAAGACAAGATGAAGATCGCATTTAGATTATGTCAAGAGCTACCTTACTGTTCTAAGCAGACAACTAAAAGAATTATATTTTGATTTTCCCTCCCTATTGACATTGCTGAGAGTAAGATTTCATCGATCTATCTTACGACACGCAATAATATAAAAATGATGATGAACGAATAGGACTGTATGAACACGATACTGCATACATACATTGTACGATATCCCTGAGGTATTATATTATATACATTACACGAAACCCACTTCCATTCTCATCATTTTCCGATTCTTAATATTCCTACTAGTATTTTAATATCTACTCTTTCAATACTTCCACTACATATGTGATATGATGTAATGAAATTTTAAAGAACTGTTTTATTTGAATATATTATATTTCAGGAATCATGACTTTTATATTTATACCTACTAGCTGACCCGGCAAATGTTGTTTTGCCATATACAAACATTATATATTGACCGGAGTTGAAAATTATTGAATTACTAATATCGCTATTAAAAAATAGGGGTTGATGGTGGAAGAGTGAAAATTTAGGGATATTTTTTCCGAAAAATATAATAAAAAAATTCGGAGTGGACCACCTTTTTAGCCAAAAGAAAAATAGATGTTGGCCGATTCTCACACCTACCCGGTAAGCGCACAAAATTTCATCAAAATCTGTCCAGCCGGTTCGGAGGAGTGTAATAATAAACACCGTGACACGAAAATTTTATATACATATTAGATTGAAGGTAATTTATATATTAACAGATTGTCTACATTCACTACATTAATTAAATATTTTTGTTCCTGCTTTTAGTTTTAATTTCATTTAATTGTGTTTTACGTTTGTTTTTTGCTTTATTTTAGAAATTTACATAGTACATAGTAGATATTTTTAATGCACATCTGTAGTTAGTCAGTTAGTGTTGGGTTTGCTCTTGGCATCTTGATGTAGTTCGGTTGGACTCTTGAGAGTACCTACTTGAGTTTTTTCCGGTAGCTTTTAGGTGTTAGGTTGGCCTAGACTTGCGACTGACTCAGAAATTAACTAATTGGGCCTGTAATAGGGCGCATCTATGTACGTTTCTAATTTTGTTTCTGTTGTTTACCATAATGTAATTTATGTGTCTGTTTTGGTGTATGTTTGATATGATTATATAAAAATAAAAAAATAAAAAACAAACAATAAGTCACAATATTTCAATATGCACTTCTACCGATCAAGCTCTTAATTTAATAATATTTTCTTTAAAACCCAAAAAACTTTAATATTTCACAAATATTTTACGCCAAAATATTTATTAAGTACAGATAGTGACGTGTTATAGCCATTACCCTTTTATCATAAAATAATATCGAAATTCATCAATCGATAATGACCTGATAAGTCGAACGACGTCCTTTATAATAGGAAGAAACACTTGTTTCAATTTACAGAATTATGGAATTCTAAAAAGTGTACACCAACACAATTAATAACTTATTCACTTTTGACATTTCCCGTTTTCATATAATTTGTAGATAAATTAATAATTAATATTATATCACTTTCAGAATGCTAAATGCTCGGAAATCTACAGAAAAGGGTGGAATATCTATTATTTTGAAATTGAATTATAATAATATTTCAAAACTTATACTTTTTGTAAAAATGTTCGATAAAAAAGCCAAACCCGAGTAATTCAGCCGTGGAACGAGAGATACTGTCTGATATCACATATTATGAATGATCATGTGGTTTATATGGTCAGTATTGTAAAACAATACTTTCGATATGTCAGTTTTATCTGTAACATTGGGTTGTATCATTAAACTGTTATTGGAGAAAAACACAGTTTCTACCATTAATCTATACCACTACGGTTTAACTAACAAGTAGAGTAAGCAATTGAATAACTATATTGGATGCAGCGAACATAAAGATTAGCCTTTTTGCGCCATAAAAAATAAGGTATTTAGAATTGCTGGCATTCTGAACTGATTATGTTAATAACTATATCTGATGTGTGATGTTTTATGAGTAGCACTTTTTACAAGATTAATCAAAACTTATAGGAGAGGCATATTTTGTTCTGGAACTGAAATAACAAATTAATCTGGATTTGAAATAAACCCAAACAAACCCGCAGACACCCTCACAAAAAGCTTATATTTGTATCGTGAAGGCAGAGCAAATTGGCAGCAGATGGAAATGAAACCGAGTCTTTGGATGAAAATTCCGAGGCTCTATCCGAATGAGAAATTATTTGTCCTGAACTTAGCTACATAAGTAATCATTTCTTTTATGATAAAACCCATTTTCAATAACAGATCAATATTTATAAACATTGGAACTTATCTATTGTTAAATATGTCTGGAAAATATAGGTATAGTTTTAAACGTTTATCATAAACCCATATTCCATTTAATACTGTTGTCGCACTAATAATAAAACGGCTATGTGACACTAGTAAAAATTTGACATATCTACTTGAAATTTATTTATTCAACAAATACAACGATACAAGTAGACCTCATCACTTAGCAAAGACATTCACAAATATGCTAGACGAACTCAATAGAGCTAACAAGTCCTGCAATGACAGGGCTTTTGGTGTCGCAGGAGCCGTCATCTGGGATTGACTCTCCGAGGACATTCATAAAACCAATCATTTACAACGTTCAGGAGCAAACCGAAGACATCGCTTTTCCAACATAGTTTCCCGTACCCCTGAATTGGATGTTCCTTCAAACGGCACCGAATAAATCATCCGATATATCTCGCCCTCTCCCACAGCCTCCAAAGATCTGAGTGGTAGTCTGTCTTCTGGCAGAACGTGACCCAGCCATCGCAACTGCGACCTCTCTTTATGCAGGAGTACTGGTTCCACCTTGAGAACCTCACGAACATACGTATTCCTTATACGGTCTCTCAATGACACACCAGCCACTCCCTTAGAAGAAGCTGGAAAGGGCAGGTGTCAAACTTGTGTGTTGAAAGGCTTGGTTTGGAGTGGCCAGAGGTCCTGGAAGCAGCGGTGGACAGGGATCTCTGGAGGAGGTACCTAGGCGCAATGGGCCCCCAACCCAACTAGGACAAGGGAAAGAAGATGTATGTATGTATGTATGTATATATCTCGCAACGAAAGTGCCGATGTGCGCGGATTTTTTTCAAAAACAATAGCTCTTTTACGTAATATATGTAATTACATCTGTAGGTACTAAAAAACCGTACGTAAGAATTAATTATTTTTATTGTTTTATTATTAAGTCTCATGCATTTAATAAAACTCATTTATTTATTGTTCCAAACGACAATAAAAGACAATCGTGACCGAAAACAAAAGACAACGGAAGAATGAAAATAAAACAAAAGCTTGCGGTTTTAATCAGAAATTAAGAGAGAATCAGTGACCGGATTAACCACTGTCTAACGCTTTAACATGTTTGTATGTATGAAATGTGTTATTGGCCACTCGAATATGATAATGCTCGAAAAGTATTTGTGAAATAAAATCGAAAAAAAGTATTTATATAATCATGTCAAATGACTGCACAGTCATTTATAGTTAAAATGTTTTTCGGGCTTTAGCCGATTCAATATGAGTATTATAGTTACCTATTAAGAGATTATCTAGAAGTAGGTACCTACTCGGAATTTCGACTATTCCAATACATATTATGGCAATGTCAGAATTTTAATACGAAACAATGGAGCATATAGGCGCATAGAGCAATAGGAGCAATCCCGTGGAGCACCCGGTAAAGAATTGGTCTCCCACTCTTCTCCATAAGTTTTCGAGTGTCCTGTAAAAGGCAGGTGTTCGAAAAAAAAGACATTTTACATCTTAAATTCGGCGATGAGGTTTGCCACCCATCCTGAATGTCTTGATTTTATATTGGCACGGAGAAGACAGCTTGCATGTTTTACATGCAGCTGGTCTGCTGGCTACCCCACTTGTGGGATATGCCGTGATGGTATAGTAATATAGTATAGTATAGGAGCATATAGACTTAATTATGTAAATGAAACAAAAAGGGGCTAAAAAATTATGCACATATTATGTGCCTATATGTCCATGTTCACGTGCCCGTTCGCAAGGGCATAAAATATGTTTTGAAAAGCAGATGTTTTCTCGACGTGGGAGATATCTATAATGCAACAATATTTTTTGAGCCACTGTACCACTGAAGTAGCTATTTCTACAGTTTTTGATTACTCCTGATTTCATTTTATACCGCAGCGAATAAAATATCCAATGCTTATATAAAAAGTACAAGTATAACATCAGTAACGCAATTTAAGTTCAAGTATCGATTTCAAATTACCGCAGAATGTAGTATACAGCAGGTGTTACGCAACAGGTTTACGCTAGTACATAAAATAAAAAAGTTGAAATAAAAATAAGAAATTTATTAAAATAACGAGGGAGGCAAAATCCCTCCAAAAGTAGAAAATGAATAGTGAGTAAACAACACAACTTTGATAAAGGTTCGACGAAGTTTTCGCATTTCACTAGATTTTTCATACATACTTGCGTGAGTGATAATATTTACATAATCACCTTATCTGCAATTTCATCAGCAGGGCTACTCTTGACAAATCTAAACACGATCTTAATCTAGTCTTGATCTTGATCATACGACGCACGAAGTGACTATTAGCCAAAAATACACGCAAACGGATCGCGCGTTAGCGGTAGCGCGGTGTTGCGGAAAGATGTCCCGATGCTTACGAATCGGCTTAGGCTGATTTAAGTGCATTTTACCCTAGTAGGTTCAAAACTTTCTGTTTCAAACTATTATGCTCGACATCTCCTCAGTATTTATGTCAGCAAACAGCAGCCATCTTTTTGATTGGGTTAGAAGGCTAAAGAGATATGTTAAGATTGATTGAACTGTGAAAGGAAAAGTTTACAAAGACATCGAATGTCAAAACTTGGGTCACCTTAATAAACATTGGGTGATCCACGTTTTGACATTCGACGTGTTTGTCAAAGCGAGAAAACAAACAATGTGTCAAAGGCATTGAATGTAGAAACCCGACTCACCTTAATTAAGGTGTGGTTAAAATTAATAACTTTATTTTCAATCGTATAAACAAATATGGAATAGTATAAAATAAATACGGATACAATAATTAATTATAGCTTTGTCATGAATGCTTGATTCTTGAAAATAAATACGAGAGGATTGTGTTAAATTTTTGTCGTAAAATTTTTGTTTTATCATTTGTTTGATTGTCGATATTAGCAGAGCGTCGAGATTTCTGACTCATACATTTTCATTATTTGATTATTATTACCAAAACGAAAACGAAAATAAACCTTATTTAAATTGGACTAAAAAAATGTATTTTTTTTTTAATTTCATACTCGTGTTAGCATCACAAAAGTATTGCATTAATAATTTCATTAATGAGGTGAAATTACAAAGTGTTTGTTTAGTAAATATTTGAAGAGACCTCATCGCTGTGCTATATTAATATAAACTGACATTAATTTCATATTCCAAAAACAAATATTAAAATGATACAAAACTAACATGAACATTGCATTTATTTGTTGATTTTCAGCAACGAAGCCTTTCATTAATAAACTCGGTTCATTATTAATATCTGCTCCACTTTAAATTGAAATATTGACGATAGGGAAGATAATATTATCTATAGCATATTACCACAATATTGTATCTTGCTGATTACAGTCTATTCATGAATCTTCAACGTCATGTCATTGATCATAAATGAGATTGACTGCATTTTATGAATAGTTACGATTACACTTATGTAATCATTTCAGTGTCGTAAAATTAAGACATTCGGGACAGATGATATACCGTATCACGTCGCTTTTTAACACTCGTATCGGAAGCATAGGGCATAAACCAACCTCTATATATTCAAATGGATTTTGCGCCATTCCAATAACCTCTTTCCATGATAATACTCACACTCTGATGTTGATTTCAAAAGATATACCTAATTATTCTTTTATAATAGGTAATAATAGGTACTTTATTCAATCAATTTACATATAAAACCAAAGAAAATACATCACCAATAAGGATACGCTTATGTTGCAGCAGCCTCACTAAGTTGTCCTATATCGATGCGTGCTAATTACTTAACAAATTTGCATGTTAGGTTTATCTCTAAGGGCCGATCTTATAAACATCCGTTAGTTACATAACCGACGAAATATACCGAGAAAAGAAAAAATCGGTAACTTTTGCGTCTTATAAACGTCCGTTAGCCATATTTCGGTAAAAATCTGTAGGTTAGTATACCGACTGTTTTGGGAACGGTTTTGACACTTAAACCGTCGGTTTATAAGTCAATTTTTTTTGTTCGCTAAAGAAAAGGTTATTTCTCTTAAAATATACAGTGTATTTGTGATGCCTCACTTCTCATAAGAAATATTGTTCTTGAATTTAAACAAAAAAATATATTTTCAAACGTGATTACGCAATGCTGCGAGGTTAAACTTTAATAATGCGTGTGTATTTGACCGTTGCTATGCATAGAAAAACAATAAATCATAGCAATACCTTTTATAAGACACCCATCGGTTTGTTTGGCTTACAAACTGCCATCCGTCAGCAACTTACCAAAATGCTAACGAATATTTGTTAAAATGTATATAAGATCGGCCCTTAAAGAATATTTTTTTGGTTAAAATATGCATAACAAATATTTATTTTTATTTATTTATTCATTCTTTACTGTACATTGATAAAAAACAATTACATAAAAGGTATACATTCAAATTAAATACAATCAATATACAAAGGCGCGATCTCTTCCAACTAACCCAAATATTGCGTTTTTTCAAGATGAATCTGAAGTTGAAACTAACCCAAATACACTCCAAGACATCCTCACAGTAAAGAAAATATATTTGTGTTCGTAAAGGTGGAGTAAGATGGCAGCGCGCGGATTCGAACCCGGGTCTCTAACATAATATGTACATTATACACTGTACAGTCACATATCAGAAAAGTAAAATTTACTATACATACTTGTACCTATATAGTTTTGTATGTTCAACTGGATTTGAGTACAACGCACAGATGACAAAACCAATCACACATCTCAATTAGACGAACAAATTTACACAATGTAACATTGTGCAGAAAACCAATCAAAAAACAACTACAGTAAAACCCAGAAAACTCATCATTGTTCACAGTGCAGAAGTATGACTCCGGTTAGTAGTAGCTATGTAACACTCAAAGTACGATGTTACAATAACACAACACTTATGTATTACATGCACCTGTATGTATAGAATTGCTTGTTATTTATTGTTTCAGGAAAACAATGTGTACAGCGAAACGGAAATGCGTCATGAATGGGAATATTAGAATATTACCTTCTACTAATATCTACGTAGTACGGGGGTCTTGTGATTATTCATAGAATAAGTAATCGTTGTTACGAAGAATAAAATAGATGTATATATATAATTATAATGAGTTACAATCCATTGGATTGGTCTGCAACGAGTTTTGTCTTTCTTCTCCATTCGTCCCTATTCTCAGCCAGTCTTTTTAGCTCTACGTATGAGCCACAGTTCATGTCTCTCTTCATAATATTTGTGCATTTAATGAAAAACTTATGCTTAAAAACCCTCACGCCTTATCTTAAGTGGGGCAGCCAGAGAGAACGAAATGTCATATAGATCTTTCAATATTATGATTATTTAGCTTCTTCTACATGCGTACAATTTCTCATACACGCCTTCGATTTCTCTTACTCAATATGCACGGCCGTCTTTAAGAATTCGATCTACGTGATTCTCGGACGACCGTGCTTTTAAGTTTTCTGATGTAATTTATGTACAGATTTTTTTTTTCTTATCATAATATACAGCCATTTTTCAAAAATTTATCTGCGTATTTACGGCACCGCATTCTCAGAGAGTCACGCTTTTTAACAGACAAATTATACACTTTCTTTTTTATGTTTTCAACATTTATCCTTTACACAAGTCCAAACTATCTGAATTTATTTTAATAGTCTCCAGAATCAAATAAATAATTAATACATTTGAATTTTGACACTACATATATTAAATTATCAGCCGTGGAGCACCCGGCAATGAATTGGTCTCCTACTCTTTTCCATCAGTTTTCGAGTATAAAAAAATAAAAACAATTTAAATCTATAATTCAGCGATGAGGTTTGCAACCTATCCTAAATAACTTAATTTTAGTTGGCATGGAGAGGACAGTTTGCATGTTTATTACGTGTGGGATATGCCGTGATGGCATAGATAGATTAAATCAAAAGTCAAAACAATTTTTATTTAAATATGTTGAATTCGTCATTATCTCTCTCAATTGCCAATAACATAAATTTATAATAGTAATAAAGTTAAAATAATTGCAAACGTTTTGAAAAAAATTGTGTTCCTAGTGTGATTATGATAATGATTATATATATAATAAATTGATAGATATAAATATTATTCCAATCCAATAAGTCTGGATGACACAGAGAGTACTAAAATAGTTTTCATTCATAAGATGACTATACTGACTACAGGAGTGTACTAAGAGTAATAAGAACTTATCACCAGGGTCGTGGCAAGTTGCCATTTAGAACTGTTACAGTTTAACTGGAGCGTCAGAAAGATAATATGAAAATAATAGATATTATTACATATAACGTACTCGTATATCGATAATATGTTATTTTTTTATTTGGTTATCTCTATAAAGGTAGACCAATATATTTTGACACTACAAACAGTGCATTTTGTTTTTATTTGTTTATGAAAATAGGTTTAAGCCTATGGCAAAAGTCTCTTAACATGTTCGAACGAATATTTTTTATTTTCTTTCTTCATTATTTAATAAAAAAAATGAAGAAAGAAAAATAAATGCTAAAACATACATAGATAAAAAAAGAAAAAACAAATGTAAAAACACATATAAAAATACACATATCGAATATAAAATAAAATGATGTGTAAATAAATTGCATTAATACTTTCTATGTTCATTGAGAAATATGGTTTACTCTGATTCATCTTGAAGGGAAAAATTGTGGGTAATCGTGGTGTGGAAAGGCGGCAGATGTCCTGGCTAAGAAACATCAGAGAGTGGACCGGAATCCAGAGGTTGGAAGGGCTGTTCCGGCTAGTACAGTAGGTACAGAGAAGCCTATGTCAAGGTGATAGCCGACGTCAGGGAGACCTGACTTTTCTAATTGTTTCTGTAAACATTGGAGTCCCGTATATAAGACAGGTATTTGTAAATCTTTGAATTTACAGCGATTGACTACTTCCGTAAGTTTTAACAGGCACAATACGTTTAACAAACTTTTACGAACAGTAGCCAAGAGGAAAATATTCATGCAGCAATACATAATAAATAATCTTATTTGAAGTTTGCACCTGACCTCTATGTTTGCACAGACATATCTATTTTATTAGATTCTGTGTCAACAGTTTATGACAATACTGAATTGCATATATGCGTATATGTTTTGTCCTATTTCGACATTTGATTCAACTTGTAATATTTATGTATGTTTTTTTTTTTTGTAAAAACCCTGTTTGTTGTTAATCCCACATGCTTGACTTTATTGTTTGTTGAAAATGATTGTAATTAGCATACTGGTAATATTAGGGGACTTTGCTGGTCCACTTGATGGTTTTGTATTATTCTGATCAACATTATTTATAATATGACTGTTTGTATCCCTGTTGAAGATGTAAATAAATAAATACGGCAGATACGGTACTTTCTTGATGTTTTGTAGCGGCTTGCCTCGATACAGGCATTCGCCTAGTGAGGTTGCTGCGGGTTATGACTGCATAGTCCTGATTGACTTGCTTGTTCCGGCGCGCACGCTCAGTCACATATCTGTTTTGGCTGCCTGTTATGCATGTTGGATTGGTGTCTTGTTGTTTTTTCTTTTTTTGATTTTTTGTAAAAAAAAAAAAAAAATAAGTAAATATGTGTTTATGACAATGTTGAGTTGCGTGTATGTGCGTGTGATAAAGATGTATAGTTTTAATTTTTTTTAAATATTGTAATGCATAAAATAGATTTTAATTTTTATATTTAATGGCCTTGTGCCATTTATGAAATAAATAAATAAATAAATATTTGCAATGTATACAAGTATAGTCCAATGATAGTTGGCCAAAAAGAGCGCTGTTATTCCGTCCGCAAGGGTTCCGTCGGCCCGGGCGTCCATCTTTCACAATACCTACACCGTTCTTATGACAACGATATCAGAGCGCAAGGAATGGCGTGAAAAGAGGTGACGCAATTGGCGCAGAGACGCTCTGAATGGAGGAGGCTGGTTTCTGCCCTGTGCTCCCGAGAGGAGCGTTGAGGGCGATGAGTGAGTGAGTGATACAAGTATTAATCAGCGATGAGGTTTGCCACCCATCCTGAATGTTTTGATTTTATCTTGGCACGAAGAGGACAGCTTTATTATATGAAACTGGTCTGCTGGCTACAACACTTGTGGTATATGTCGTTATGGTATATATAGTAGTAGTAGTATCAATCTTTTTACAAATGCATTCTTGGTAGGTAAAAATTATATTTTTTCAATGAAAGTCGACCTAAGACATAATAATATATATGTGTTCAATATCTGGGTATTATTAACCATTATGTATACATAGGTACTAAAAAAACGACAGTTATGTAAAAAAACGATAACATAAAAACTAAACACAACTTCAGTTAGACCGAAAAAACTGGATAATGATGTGTTTCTTTAGAATGCCTTCCCGAATAAGTATCATTCAATGTTTGGCGTTAAAAATTCACGGATTAATGCATTAATTTTAACTTAGTCTTAGGATGAACCACTTCTTAGTTAACTTCCAAGTGACTTTATTAATTACGCATACTAGTTTTCGAAGACTCTCGACTCCATCTTCAGGCGATTATAAGAAAAAAAAATTAAAACTAAAATCACTTGAAAGTTAACTAAATAGTGTTTTTTTTTCAAACCACCTTGAAATGGACTTCCAGCAAGTAGCTTCGGTCAATAATATCATTTTTCTTAGGGATATCTTTTTTTTTTAAACTTTCGTTAAATGGTGTCCGATATTTTTTCCAAAGACAGGGTCCAACAGCGATTTTATAAAGAGTTTATACCCATCACAGGAACTATTATCATTGAAAAAAAACTAAAGGCTCTTATTTCGTTTTAAGAACCCGATTTTTTCTCGCACAAGACTTTTATTTTTAACTTTTGGAGACAACTGTAACGATAAACTGTAACTTCTTCTTCTTCTTCATCGTGTGATAGATCATCGATCTGTTGTTTCGGAAGTGATTCCCTCTTGTAACCCTGAGGACCAGCTATCTTTCCATCTTTTTGGTGGTCTTCCTCGTGAACGTGAGCCAGCCGGTGTCTTCTTTGCAGCAATTGTAACTAATTTCAAAAAAATAACGAATAGAAAATAGCTATGTTAATTTTGGATTAATGGTGTCTAGCTCTGGTATTTAAAACATAAATGTTTCAGCAGTAAAATGCTGATTTGGGATTTCAAAAACAGGGTTGTTAGATGTCCTGAAGGATATCTTTACTAAGTACTGTTATGACAGAGTAAAAGATATCGTTCTCATCCCAACTGATATTAAAGCAATATAAAATGAGTTCGTTAGGTCAATACTAGCAACATTTTCTACCACTATTTCTATACCATCGCGGCATATCCAACATGTCATAAACATGCAAGTTGTCCTCTCCATGCCATAAAAATGAGACATTCAGGATAAGTGTCAAACATCATCTTTGCCCTGTACAGAACACTAGAAAACTTACGGCAAAGAGAGAAATACCAATTCTTTGCTGAGTGCTCCATGATATAAAATGTTCTTATTCCGGACTCTTATTTTCAGGAGGTGTGATGATTCCAAAATAAGCACTTGCGGAGGTTTTTCCACAAAATGGAGCATTTTAAAAACATTTAAGTGAATTTCGTCCACAAAAACGGTCAATATAAAGTTAAGCACAGTCAATATAATTAACCAAACTACCTCTATAAAATGTAAATGCATTTTGTCTAAAATTGATCCTAATCGGTGTACATCTATGTATACTAATATGTATAATAAAGAGGAAATATTTGATTGTTTGCGTTGAATAGGCTCCGAAACTAATGAACCGATTTGAAAAATTCTTTCACTGTTGGGAAGCTACACTATCCCCGGGTGACAAAGGCTATATAATATTTTCAAAAAAATTAGGAATCCTTTCTAAAACTATTTTTTTTAATACCTATCTACCCGTGCGAAGCCGGTGCGGACCGCTTGTTAAATAACAAAATACATACATATTTATAATCAAATACATAGAAGATGTTTCTTTGCCCTTTTAGGTTGTATAATATTATCTAAAATTGCATGTTTTGTTGTATGTCGTGCAACTTAAGATGCTCTCTCTAAATGAATTGCATAAATTATACTATACTATACTATACCCTCACGCCGTATCCCAAGTGGGGTAGGCAGAGAGAACGGAACGCCACACAGATCTATCTTTACACACTTCCTTCGCTTCCTCCACATTCATACAGTTTCTCATACACGCACGTCGATTCCTCTTACTCAACACGCGGCCGTCCTTAAGAATTTGATCCACGTGATCAAGCCACGTGGTTCTCGGACGTCCGCGCTTCCTCACACCTTTTCTTTCAGACAAGTATATCCTCTTTGTCATTCTTACTTCGTTCATTCGTTCAACGTGTCCAAACCACCGTAGTTTATTCACGCGCATTCTGTCCACAACACTCTTCTTGCATCCGCTCATTCTTCTAATATCCTCATTCTTCACTCTATCACGCAGCGTTTTACCAACCATTCTTCTCAACGATCGCATCTCCACTGCATTTATTCCACTTTCGTCCTTCTTCAGCCACGTCCATGTCTCGCTTGCATACGTAAGTGACGGTACCAGAATGGTATTGTGCACCAGCATTTTAGCCATGTTCGACACATTGCCATTGCTGACAATGGGTCGAAGTGCACCGTTCACTCTAGCACCGGCCACTTTCCTTCTTTCAATGTCCCTATCGCATCTTCCATCCCTCGCATAAATTCTTATATTATAATATAAGATAGGTACTGTATTATTCAATTTCACTAGTATAATTTCCTCTGAGCTATTATGTATGCACAAAATACAGAAGCAGTTACATTATGTTGCCGGTTAATTGTAACAATAGGCACTTCTTCACATAGTCTTCATTATTGTAAACTAAGAATTATTTATTCGAAGACTTATTTTTCCGAATAGATGAGATAAAGCTATATTGATATATAAATTACATTTGAAAATGTGTTTTATAAAGATATTTATACTTAATTATGCAGCTATTCCAATCCACTGGTGAACATAAGCCTATATGTCTCAACGCATCTCTGTTTCCTTTGATTATTTATCTGACATTTGCTTATACAAGGGGAGGTTGGTATTACAACACCACGCTTGTCGTGCGGGTTGGCACGACATTACGTGGACGTGGATTTTATACAGAGATTCAAAAATAAAGAAGTATGTTATTTTATTTATATTATATGTTTCGCTATTTTTGTATCAGAGACGATGAATTTTCGGTAAAGAATAGGTGTCATATACTTAATATTGTCTAAATTTTGTACTTGGTGAAAATTCATATTAAATTAGAAAAACACTCATATTTAGTACTTCCACATTGATTTTTATAGATTTATATTTATGGAGGTGACATCGAATTTTTGAGGTTTATAAATTTAACATAGGCTCTTCAGACAGAGGTCTGATATCTAACTATTCCTACGACAGATTCTCTATTCAGCTTCCGTGATGTCGGTTTTACATCAGACGTATAATTTAATTAACTTAATAATTCAATCGTAGACATCAAATCAAAAACAATTATTATAATTTATGACCATAAATGATTGCTATTATTCAAATTATTTGATATTATCTAAATGTTGTTTATTTTTTGTTTATTTATTAAGACATAATTCGCAATCTTTCCTACTTATACTTAAATATTTCACATCATATATAGGTACTTTATAAATCATAAAATGAGACTAAACCTACAATTAAAAACAATTGATTCAATTCAAACCTTGACACATCAATGTGTTGGGTCGCATTTACATTTTTTTTATACATTTCTAGTCTATACAATGTTGATAATAATATTAAGTGTTGAATTCTGCTCATCATAGTTAAATAGCACTAGATAGCTATTAGGTACGAGTATATATCATTATATAACTAATCATAGGTCCGAAATACTATTACAATTTACATAGTAACTGGATGAGGTAGAGAATACAGTGAAACCTGGAATAAATCCTTTTCACTTATCATTTTAACATTACACAACGTAACATGCATAGTCAAATAATACAGATCGAGCAATCCCAAACTAAGATATAAAACTTGTATTTGAGGTAGGTGATAACACGACGATACACATATAATTATACAATGCACTAAGCACATATATATGTAACAATCATACCCAGGACACTTTGAAAAGGGTCATTCTTCATTTTGTCTTGACCGAGTACCAAACCTGAAACCTCATGACTCAAAGTAAAGAGCGTTATTACCTCCTATGAATCTGGCTTAATTCAATCTTATATCCTGTGATTGACTATACCTGCATGTAATAACCATGGACGCTGTCCTCTCTGTATAACATATTTCATTCAAAGATGGTGGCAAATTTCAACGAAGAATTTAAGGGCCCCGTTTAGCAAAAACGGTAAAATTTCTATTTTCAACAAATTTGATAGAAAACTTCCAAAACTTATTGACCCTTGCGAAAATATTGATTTGATTAAATAAAAAAACAAATATTTATTACAAATATTAGTTTATTACTAAAAAAATAAATAAATCGCAGACTGACGAGATTTATTTAGGTACTCTTTGTTATATCAAAATACAAATTATTTGTACAAAATATACATTTTTTATTCATCCTATCAAGCATATAAATACTATAGATTTTAGAAAACTTTTTTTAGTATACAAAAAATTGAGTTCATGTGGTGATTTTTTGTTCCAAAATATAACAAATTTTATCAAAAAAAAATATTATGAAGTCGGTCAATATCCATGAAAAAAAGAAAAAAAAGACCTTTTTTTTGTTCTATAATTGTAATAACTATCTAAATATTCTCAACATTGAAATAAATATGTGAAAATTTGTAGGATTCTCGTGCATTTATGTACCAAACACACCCCCGAATTCGATTTTTAGAAATATGCTTTTCTATAAACGAATACTATGAAGCTAAAATAGAGTTTTTTTTTAAGTTAAAGTTTGATATTGGTAATTAATATTTGTTTTCATATTTTATCAAATCAAAATGTTCGTATTTTTAACAAGTTTTGAGAGTTTGTGTACCAAACTTGTTGAAAATTGAATGTTTTATCGTTTTTGCTAAAGGGGCCTCTTAAGTTGTGAAATATCTTTATTTTTTCAAACACCTGCCTTTTATAGGACAGTCGAAAACTTACGAAAAAGAGCGGGAGATAAGTTATTTATCGCGTGCTCCACGGAACACTACCTATCTTATTACATTACGCTTTTCCTTTATTCTGTTTTATGATAAAACAAACAAAAAAATACGTGAATATTAGACGTATTTCGGAAATACGCACTGCAAAGTAGACGTGTAAGAATCACTATGCAGAATATTCATGAAGAAGGAAAATATTTGAGAAAATGAATATGGGGCAGGAAATACTCTGGACGCTTTAATCCGCAAATGCAGCTATTCTGTCAGGCAAACATGATATTATTATAGTGGCCATATAGCAAACCTACAAGTCTTCATAGAGTACACAGCTATCCACACGTTATAGACACTTCATACAATGGTTGAAGTATGGAGATCTAATATAAGTAATAATAAGTACTTCATAGAGTCTAGATTACTTCATGGTACTCCAGGTAGCACGTTGCATGGATATTGTTTTAACGAAGGAATTTTTAATATCTAAGGATTAATTCAACTTATCATAATATTAGTTTATCAATATTCTATTTAAAAATATTATGAATAATACTTATTATTCAAGGAATAAATCCGTGTCCGTCCTTTGAAAATTTAAAACAATTTTCAATTTATATTAAATATGAATTTACGGAGAATGTTCATTTACGAATACCTCGTCAATAATATATTGAATAAAGATTTTACTTATTGACATGAATAAAATAGGTCAGAAGACAGAAATTGAACACAGTTTTATCTTTAATATTTCATTATCAGGTTGACGCAGATCTAATGATTACGTGGTGCTTTATTTTGTTTGGAAAGCTCTCTAGAAACAGGCTTGCAGTCAACAAAGTTTTTGGAAGCACAAAATATTCCCGATTTTCAATCATAAAGAAACACTAGTAAGCTACCATTAAATATTAGAAAATACTCTTATTATTAGATATTCAAAGGGCAAACATTAAGGGAGATCTTACAGGAATGTAAGTTCCAATATCATTCACACTCTTCATGTAAATTCTTCATAACGGAAGGCTGAAAGTTTACATAAAGGGCTCCGACCTATAGATAAAAATTCACCCCAAAATGAATTCAATGCTGAATTTCCACTGATTTCATAGTTTTACGATAATTAAAGGGCAACTTAGTTCTGTAATCAATTTGTTCTCATATTTCAGTTTGACATGATCTATCGACTTAATTTGTTCAAGAGGAATTCCTTGGAGCTAATCATGAGGCTTTATGTAATAATAATCAAATTAAACAAGAGGGTAACATCTGACACGGTAAGCCTTAATCTGAGATCGTAGAAACGTCCAAAAATATTTCCTTTCCAAAGCCTTGGTTCTCATAATTCCGTAATTGACTTTACAGCTTTGATAAATCCAAACGACTTCAAGGTAAACATCATAAGAATAATTCGGTTAGATCAAAGGAGAAATCAGGTAATTACTCAGGAATTTGTACAGAAGCTAAATGGCTCAAGGGGTAAAATAGACTTTTATCCCAGAACTCTGGTCATGCAAGAATAATATTAAAAAGAACATTTTACTAGGAATTAAGATGGATTGTGTCTAACAGATGTTTCCGTAATTGCTTAATGAGGGTCTGATAGAATCTTGGAAACCCTTGAGGTAAATGGAGAAATTTCAAAATATGTACGTAGGTACTCGTAACGATGATGGGAAAAATATCTTTGAATAATCTCAAATAAATGGTGACCCAACAACGAGTAAAGATTAATAAAAATTGTGTTAATATGATTCTCCAAAAGAGATGTATGGTTGCTATAGCATTGAATTAACCTGAATCAAAAATTGTTTGATATTATTTGTATCAAAATTAAAATAATTATATTATCTAATATGTATAATAGGTGTGACGAAACTAGGTTGTCTGCCTTTGGTTAGTTGAATAAGACAACAACAACAACTAGCGCCATTATAACGGGACACAATAAATGATACTCTATTTCATATTATTAATAATATTTATAATATAACCAGTAATAGTAATAACAACAGCTATGTGACTAAATAAGTAACTAAACAACTTTAATAAACTGGTAAGTAAGTACTACTTTTTTTATAGAATCAAACCGGTATATGTATTAGCTTTGACAACCGGTGTTGCCAAAGAAATTATCGATTCGAACTCTATCTAACATGGACAATGTATGTAAGTATTTGTTCAATTATTCAACCACAAGATAAATTTTGCTAGAGTCATAACAGCTTAAAACTAATGCGAAAGAATAAAGAAAAACAATTAACGACATACAAATAACTTTTCTAAAATATTCTCAATCTGCCTAATAATATAATCCGCATTTCTGGAGGGGTAAAAAAACGAATTTTTGTTCTCCAGAGAATGCAAAAAATATGTATAGTACCTATATAAGTCAAGATACTACAACTAAATTGGAGGTGACCAGTACTGTATCGAAACCAGTGTACGTGGAACGTGCTTCTGCAATATCTGCACCTGTAGTCTGGAACAGGCTTCCACAAATGATCAGAGAAACGCAGGACATATCTCGTTTCAAGAACCAACTGAAGACTTATCTATTCAAGAAATCTCACGGAATAATCCAGACACAACCTTAGTTAGCAAAGAGCGCCCTTGAGGTGGATTTTTTTCACAAAACGGCGCTTTACAAATCATCCAAATAATAATAATAATAATAATATAAGAAACAATCAATGTAAATGTATTTTGTTAAATAAATTTAAAAAATGTCACATGAATTCTATCAATATCCGCTGCAAAACTGTTGAGTATTTACTGTGTCGGTGTTTAGGTAGTAGAATTACATAATGAAATTATAAAACAAACTTTTTTCCAATATATAAATCTTATTTGAGAGAGACAGAGATATTTCAAGATCATTTTCAATCATGGACATTCAAGAAGATTGACAATGTCTTTGAAAGACGGAAGACGTATCTCTCAATTATAATCGTTGTTTTTTGATTTCACTATTGGGTATTTTTTTGGCCCTACCCACAAACTGGTGACTCTGATATCAATTTTTTCTGCTTTGAAACGAATAGAAAAATGTACGGTATTGAGAAAAAATTCGGAACAAAAATACTGATCAATGTGGTTTGAAGGCTTTCATGGCAATCTTCACTATCTGGTTGTTGCCATGTCTAGAAATAAGACGACAATCGAAATCTTCTATGACACTTATTTTCAAAGCTATTATTTTAATTTAAATAAAATATATTTCTCGTGACTTACCACTTCGTCAAGAGTTCCTGGCTCCTTCATACCATCGCTAGTGTCGAGGCCCCTTCCACCTGAAACAATAAAAAGTTTATTATTTTCAAAATTCATTTTCATCCTTGCTAGACAATACATCATAATTATGAACATTACAGCATAAAGAATTTAAAAAAAAAACTTTATGAATAGGTAATAATATTTTATGATCGTGAAGTCTTGGGATAGAATAAGTCTCTTATTATTTTTGTAGCTTCAACAATGTTGCTCTAATCTGGTGAGTTTCCAGCAAAGAATAAAGCATATATGTCTTTTCTGTAAGTTTTCAAATAAGAGGCAGGCGTTCGTGAAAACTCACGTGTGAAACAATTATTAGCATTGACTATTCAGCGATTAGGCACGCCATCTATATTGAATGTCTGGTTTTTATCGTTTATTTCACGCAGATGGCCGCTGTTTACACCGTCTTTAGCATATGCCAAGGCCAAATATTTGCAAATCAGCACGTGTAACACATTTAACATCTCAAATTAAGCAGCGATGGGGTATGCGTCCCATTCTGAATATTTATCTTATACGACGAGCATTCACTATGAGAATTTATTGGCTAGACCATGTAGAGCAGATCCTAAAAAAGGACACGTTTTGAGAACATGTATGAGAAGTTGCATGAATGTGATTGAAGCAAAAGCATGTGCAAGGGCAAGAGTATGTGGGAATCGATCCTTTCTGCCTAACCTGCGATTGAAGCGACGATGGTATTAAAATATTGTTTAAATAATGTATATGTATTGACAATTTGTAAAGCTCCGTATTTTAATAACAATATGATCTCAAGGGTGCTGTATTGTGCGTATATTGTCCGTAGCTCCCAACAAAAAGGTATCTCTTTAGCTTGCTACTGAAGCTCTCTCCATTCGCCTCCTCTCACAGACCCAAAAACAACTTGTTCCAGCATATTTGATTTCTTGAAAGGTAGAGGTAGAGAAAGATAAGTTCAACATACAAATCCTCTACAAACTATGATACAAAATTATGTATTACAACATATGGATGATATGTTAAAGAGGGTTGAATGATTACTAACTAATGAGAACAGTTTCGTATCATACTGTTAAAAGTTGTTGAAGCGAACAGCGGAAGAGTTTTGTCAGAGAACAAGTTTAGTTTCCCTTTGATGGTAACCTTAGACTGGACCTTTTTAGTTGTACTTTTCCGGAAAATATATACTTACTACTGTATATGGGCTAGAAAACCCTTGAAAATTACAAGAATGAATTGAGTGATAATATTACTTATATACAAGGCATGACTGTACTTATATAATTTCTGTACTTATATAATTTCAAAATGTTCATATAGATACTCGGTTCGGTTCGGTCACGTTCTACTATCGCTCTTGAAAAAACATCCGTTATCACGGTATAACTTAACCCCACAGTGCTCAGTTTTTGTGTGTTTAATCCAATAATAAAACTACACAGTTTTTTTTAACTATCAGTGGGTATTTTTACGCCAATATTAATCAAATTCGCGTATTAGTTTCTTTGTGATCTATTCTTTGCTACATTGCATTATAATATCGAAGTTCCAAATCACTTGTCGTGTCACTATCGTTTCCTGGAATTATTGTATTGGTCCCAACAACAGTGACGGCAGTGATGCAAACATATGTTTCATAAAGTGTGTAAAAAAGACGGCAACACAACACTACCCAATTATAATTATACAGTGAAAGACAGGGACAACATCATCTCGCCCTTTGGTTTGTCTTATTGTAAAACATAAACACTCACAAGTCTCAACTGCAGGGCCGGCACCTCACTTCATCTCTTTACTGTATCCCGTTTTACACATTACTTAAAATCAAAAGTTTCACGATGATGGATGCACAAGAAATTATCAAGAGAGTAACTAGTGCAGTTAATGCTCTCTCTGAAATGATGTCGGACAGTTCATGCAGTTTTAAAAAAGACCAAATTACAAAACTCATGCCAATAACAATCGAGATAATGTCAGCGATGAGCCTTGCAACAGCTCAAATTGTGAACCAAGATGGTGAGATAAATCGTCTCAAGGACAAAATAAATCAATGTGACACCTCATCGCCGAATAAAACGTATGATATTTGTGACACGCTAGCGGAATTGTCAGAGAGAAATGCACGTTCAAAGAATATTATACTTCTCAATGTACCAGAAGTAGAAGCAGATCGAGACCAACCTACGACGGACACCAAACAAATAGTCGATATGATTCACTGTGTGGATAATTTGAGCAATATTCCTATCCTTAAAGTGCACCGCATGGGAATCAAGAAGAATGACAAAATTAGACCCGTGAAGATAGTTCTAAATAATAGTGATGATGCAAGAGCCATCTTTTTCGGCAGATTTAGACTTCCGCGTCAGATTAAAGTCAAACAAGATTTAACCGAAATGCAAAGATCCCATCTTAAAGCATTATGGGATGAGTTGGATGCCAGGAAGAAGGATGGTGAAAATAATATTGGAATTAAATATGTCAACGGTTCACCCAAAATAATGAAAATTGTGCAAAAAAACTAACTAGCAGCCTTCGCATATATTATCAAAACGTAAGAGGAATAAAATCTAAGCTATCTACACTTCGTAAGAATATACCATTTCTTGAATACCCTATTTATATACTAACTGAAACCTGGCTCGACAAAACCTTGAAAAGTTCAGAATTAGGCTTTGTGGACTATACAGTTTATAGATGTGATCGCAACGTGAATACAAGCGATAGATCCAAGGGCGGAGGCGTCCTCATAGCAATCTAAGACGCTCGCGCGCTTTCTAAGTTGCCGGCGTGTTTAACGAAGGCTCCGTGCTTATATTATTTTTGTGACGGTCATAAGTGTCGGTTACAAATTATTTTTTGAACACTTAATTATCAGATATATATCCATCATTTGTGATAATTATTGCTTACTTAATTCTGCTCAGAAGAGTGAATTCTGTGATTTTATCTTTCCGTTTTAATCAAGCTTCAATACACTCTATTCTATCAGTGTTGTGTTTTTGTTTCAACATCAAGTTGCAACATGTGTTACTAATAATAATAACTACCCCATAGTACATCTAATAACAATAATAATAATAATTCCTCGTTGTGAAGTGTGAAAGAGATGTCCACATGTTTTCAGTACAACAATTATGATCCGTCCCTTTTTTGCAATGTTCTACCGGTCAACGAAACACTGCTGTTAGTACTGCAGAAATATGATATACTAAGAAATAAAGATGACAACAGACCTGCTTACAGAAAAACGCATCGTGGTACAAGAGCAAGGAAACATGTCAACAAACAAAGCTCTTCTCTCTCAAACCGAGACTGCCAATACTCTAGGCATCCTCCAAAAGGGAAGGAAGTTACAGTGGGAAGTTGGAACGCTAGGTCTGTGAACAATAAGGTTGATGATATTGACGACATATTCAGACAACACAATCTGAACGTCCTCGCGATTTCCGAAACTTGGCATGAAGACGCACAATCCATTTGCCTTGGTCAGCTGAGGATGAAGGGCTACAACATCATCGAAAGAGCACGAGAGATTCCTCCTGACACCGTTACAAACACTACCAGCTTCATAAATCATGGAGGAGTGGCAGTAATCTCTCAAGGAAAGTATAAACTTCTTCCTATTAAACTTAATAAATATTGCTCATTTGAATATGTAGGCTGTAAAATCTTTTTCTCTAGTGCCGAGATGATAATTATAAACGTATACCGTCCCGGCTCAAAGCCTCCTAACTCCAATTTCTTCTCCGAATTCTCTCAACTCATGGAAACTTTATCTCAGTATGCATGCTCCGTCATTATAACTGGAGATATAAACATTAGATTGGAACGAATAGATAATCCTAACACCATTAAATTCCATAAAATCATGGCAGACCACAACACCAATCAATTGATTACAGAACCCACACATAATGAAGGAGGCACTTTGGACGTTCTGATCACACGCACTGGTCACGAACCAACACACACAAGTGTAATAGACATGGTTCTCTCAGATCATAGTCTAATTATCTCAAAATTCGCCTTTGACCCACCTGCTCCTTCGTATTCAAAGATAACATCGCGCTGCTGGACGAATTTCAACATAAACCAATTCAAACAAGATCTTGCCTCATCATTACTACTCGATGAGAATTTTCTGCAGACATCAGATATCAACATAATAACCCAAGAATATAATTCCACCCTAAAGAATATTCTTGATAATAATGCCCCTGTAAAGACGAAAATTTCTAGAAACAGGAGCAAAGACGCACAAATTTGGTTTGACGATGAATGTCGTGAAAAGAAAAGAATTATGAGAAGAAAGGAAAGACAGTATAGACGTACAAAAACAAATGACAGTCGTCTACAATGGCTGATGTCTCAAAAAGAATGGAAGAGAACACTGAATAAGAAAAAGAGTGAATACTGGTGTGACAAATTAGAATCCGATAAGAATAATCCTAAACAGCTATGGAATAATATCAACAAAATATGTGGCAAGAGCATTCAATCTAATATAGATTCTGATTTGAACGCGAATGAAGTTGCAGACTATTTCAACGAAAAGATCGAAAATATCCGATCAACATCTGTATCACATTCTTGTACTAAGAACACCTCATCTCTCTCCGCTCCACCAAGTTCAACACTTCAAGAATTTAGAATGCTCTCGGAAGAAGAAGTGAAAAAATTCGTTCTCCAACAGCCAAACAAACAATCTGAACTTGATTCTCTTCCCACATGGCTAATGAAAATTTGTGTCGATATCCTCACTCCAGTAATCACCAAAATAGTAAACCTTTCACTATCTAATGGCATATTTCCTTGTAACTTTAAAAAGTCAATAGTCAAACCAATATTAAAAAAACACAACCTAGACTCTAATTGTCCCGGCAACTACCGTCCAATAACAAACCTGTGCTCCCTGTCAAAACTGCTAGAACGAATCGTGTGTGATCAATTGACAAAGTTCCTTAATGTGACGAACCTTTTTGCAAAAAATCAATCTGGCTATCGGCAATTTCACTCCACTGAAACGATACTCATGAGAACTGTATCGGACCTAATATCTCGCATGGGAAATGCCGAACTAACACTAGTGTCTTTCCTCGATATGAGTGCAGCTTTTGACACGGTTGATCATAGTATACTTCTCTCAAAGCTAGAGAATGAGTTCGGCATTAGGGACAAGGTTTTAACGTGGATGTCTTCATACCTATCCAACCGAGAATATGAAGTCAAATTTAATAACACAACATCCAGAAAACACTCAACGTTATATGGAGTTCCACAGGGTTCTGTTCTTGGACCAATCTTGTTCAACTTATACACCAATCAATTAGAGTATGTTATTCAAAACTTAGGCTTTACAACATATTGTTATGCAGACGATCGCATTTTCTTTAAATCATGCACCCCGGAATCCAAATCTGCTCTTGAGCAAGAAGTCGTTTCGTGCATAACGGACATTTCATCCTGGATGTCTAACAATATGCTTAAAATCAACCCCACCAAAACTGAATTTCTCTGGATAGCGTCTCCACGAAGACAACATCTCATAAACGCTGACCCTATTCGTGTACAAAACGAGGACATAGTCCCATCTAACCACGTTAAGTTCCTCGGAGCGCATCTTGATAACGCCCTTACGACGGAGAAACACATATCATCCACTGTGGTTTATATGGTTATACGCGTTTATAAATGCTTAACACTCATCGTGTGGGTGGGTGTGGGCGTGTGTGGGTGCGGGTGTGTGTGTGTGTGTGTCTGTAGTACATGTGTGTGCATGGGTGTAAATGTATATAATGTGCATATTATTGTTCTGTCTTTTTATTTAGTTTTTTATTTAGTTTTTTCTTTATTTTATGTTAATTAATTAAGTTTTTTAGTTAACGTTACTTTAACTAAGAGCAATGTTCTTTGACCACACATAAATTGATCTACCTTAGTACGGGCTGTAGCCTAGTTAGGTGAATCATATAATGAATATGTTAAAATTGAATCTATTTATATCAATAAAGCTGTTATTATTATTATTATATTATTATACTGTTAGTAGTGGTTTCTATACTTTAAGGCAGCTCAAGAACATAAGGAAAAATATATCAACCGACGGAGCTAAAACCATAATTAACTCATTCGTCGTATCACGATTGGATTACTGCAATGGCATCCTCGCAAATCTTCCGCAATATCAACTCCAGAGGATTCAGTCCGTTTTTAACGCGGCTGCACGTTTCATTTACCAACTAAATCGCTCCGCACACATATCTGCCACCCTTCAATCTCTTCACTGGCTCAGATGTCCGGAGAGAGTTGAATTTAAAGTGTGTTTGACAGTATTTAAGGCACTTCATGCTATGGCCCCAGAATATATCATGGAACTCTGTGGTAGACAGGCGTTAAGTCATAGACAGACAACACTTAGGTCTTGTCAAGATATTACAACTAAATTGGAGGTGACCAGTACTGTATCGAAACCAGTGTACGTGGAGCGTGCTTTTGCAATATCGGCACCTGTAGTCTGGAACAGGCTTCCACAAATGATCAGAGAAACGCAGGACATATCTCGTTTCAAGAACCAACTGAAGACTTATCTATTCAAGAAATCTCACGGAATAATCCAAGCACAACCTTAGTTAGTAAAGAGCGCCCTTGAGGTGGATTTTTTTTTTTCACAAAACGGCGCTTTACAAATCATCCAAATAATAATAATAATAATAATCAATAATAAAATACCTAGCTCACCCATTAAAACGAAAAATGAAACCATTGAACAATTGTTCGTAATTATTCGTCTACAATCAACAAAAATAATTATTGGAAATGTATATTTTCCTCCAAATACACCTGCTGAAACATATAAACTCTACTGTCAGGAACTAGAAGCACTACAGTCTAAATACCCTCAGGCTTTGTTCCTTATTTCTGGTGATTTTAACTTGCCTAAAATCTTGTGGTCACCTGAACAGGATCGTGCCCCAGTCTGCGCTGACTATAATGAAGGAGCTCGGGAGCTACTTGAGACATTAAATTTTTTAAATTTTGTCCAGCAAAATTTTGTTTATAATTCTCACGAACGTCTACTTGATCTTGTCATCTCGAACCATAGTCAGGTGAGTGTTACAAGATCAGATGAAGAAATTGTGCCAATTGACGATTATCATCCACCACTAAACGTTAATATTATATTGAAGACTGATGAAACTCGTGATGAAACATTATTCATATATAACTTCAAGAAAGGTAACTACAACGAAGCAGTTCAATTTTTATTTAATAGTGACTGGACTTTTTTGCAGGGAGATGACATTGAACATATTGTATCTAGATTTTATGCAATTATAGACGATACAATCAAGAAGTTTGTACCTTATGAAAGGGTCAGAAGTGATAATTATCCAAGATGGTTCACTCATGAATTAAAGACACTTATATGGGAGAAAAAAATGGCGCATAGAAGATACAAAGAAACCAACAATGAAAACGATTATAACAACTTCAGTGCTCTAAGATCGAGATGTAATGATATGAAAAATTTGTGTTATTCAGAATTTATCAAAAAGGCTGAAAATATAACAACCGATTCGAAGAGCCTATGGAAATTCAAAGATTCATTGAGTAAGAGTGGCACAGCCTACCCCATGCAGATGTTCCTGGGCCGAGAGAATGCGTCAGGACTACAGGATATAGTGAATATTTTTGCTAAGTTTTTCAGTAGCGTTTATGAAAAAAATGAAAAAGACGGGGAGGGTGTTTCATTATTTTACAAAAATAGCTTAAATCTTTCTGATTGTACCATTTATTTTGATAAACTTTTGGTCAAATTGTCGTCCCTTGACTCTAGGAAATCAGCAGGCCCTGATGAACTACCACCATTGTTTATAAAAAGCTGTTCTCAGGCATTGGCTGTACCACTGACATTCATATTTAATAAGTCACTAAAATCAGGTATTTTCCCTTCGATTTGGAAACAGGGAAATATATTACCTATTTTCAAAAAAGGTGAAAAAACTGATATTTCAAATTATAGACCGATTTGCCTACAATCAACTTTCGCCAAAATTTTTGAGTCCTTGGTCTTGGAACAGATTATGCCCCAAATTTCTAATACTATAGAACCTCAGCAGCACGGTTTTACGTCAGGCAGATCCACACTCACAAATTTAGTTATTTATGAAAATTACATCGCAGACAGTTTATCACAAGGTTTCCAAGTCGACAGCGTCTATACTGACTTCAGTAAGGCGTTTGACAAGGTATCACACAATATTCTATTACAAAAATTAAATGCTTTAGGCTTTAGCGGTCCACTACTGAAATGGTTGACCAGTTACTTATCGGGTAGAACCCTAAGAGTAAAAATAAATAATACAGTATCCCCCAACTTTTTAGCAACAAGCGGTTTGCCGCAAGGGAGCCACTTTGGTCCCATTTTATTTCTTATATTTATAAACGATTTAATTTCCGAATTTGACAAAGTAGAATTTTTATTGTTTGCCGATGACTTAAAGTTATACAAACGAATCACAAATCGCGACGATTGTCATATACTCCAAAACAATTTAGACAAACTTGACTTGTGGTGCAACAAAAGCCGGCTGTATTTAAACGTGAGTAAGTGTCAGCTGATCAGATTCAGCAGATCCAGAACTAAATCAATTTTTGAATACCATATTAATGATCACAAACTTGAATCAGTTGATTTTATCAAGGATCTTGGAGTGATTTTTGATGACAAACTATCTTTTAGGAATCATATTGATGAAATGAATTGTAGAGCATGGAGAACTTTAGGTTTTGTCTTGAGAACAGTGTGTGACTTCAATAATACCTATGCTATAACATTACTCTATAAGTCCTTGGTACGAAGTTTATTAGAATACAACTCTCCCGTTTGGTCCCCCTCATACCAAATACATATTGATAATATAAAGAGAATACAAAGACGATTTTTAAGATTCATCAACTATAAAATGGGTATACCGAGGGAAGATCTAAATTATGAATATCTAGAATCCATTTTGCATTTGCAGAAACTTGCTGACAGACGAACCACAAATGACCTTATTCTTATGTATAAAATAGTAAATAATTGTTTTGACAGCCCTGAATTGATATCGTTGATAAGGTTTCGGGTGCCTGGGCGATGCACCAGGAGTAGAGAATTATTTCACTGTGACAATTCATACAAAACTAACTACATTAAACATACAGTCGTACCCCGGTTGCATCGTCTGGCCAATGAACACCTTTCTGAGACTGATATTTTTACTTGTAATATTCGTGATATTAGAGAAGTATTGAATTCCAATTAATAATTTAAGTCTGTTTTTCTTTGTATTGCTTGTAAATCTACCTATGTATAAATCTGGTATTCATTTACTCTCATCACCAAATACCCTTATTTTCCCTTTAATTTGTTATATAACTATATGTGCATTATCTCTTTTCTGATATTTTCCAATATTATAATCAATTTTTTTTTTTTTTTGTTTGTCTTGGCCAACTATTTTTAAACCTACTTCATAACATGTGTCTTTTTATATTTAGCCTACATAACAAATCTTTGACGTTATTTATCGGAATTTATACAAAAATTTCTTCGTACCTTGGTAATTACTATTTTCCACACTACTTTTTAAGAAAAATGCTAAAAAACGATTTTATATGCGATCTCACTTTTTCATAAGTTTAACAACATTGACTCATTCATTTATAGTTATGTTTTCATTAGTTTTAATTTCATTGACATTATTTTTCATCACTTTTTATTATAGGTTTTAATAACAGCTATGTTTTTTATTAGTTTAAATAATAAATTTTTGACGTTATTTTTCTTCAATTCTTGATAATTATTATTTTATATTTTACTCAATCATTTATAGTTGTGTTGTTATTAGTTTTAATAACAGTTATGTTTTTATTAGTTTTAATCACAATACTTGACATTATTTTTCTTCACTTCTTGATAATTATTATTTTATATTTTACTCATTCATCCATAGTTATGTTATTATTAGTCTTAATAACAGTTATGTTTCTACTAGTTTAAATAACAATTTTTGACGTTATTTTTCTTTACCTCTTGACAATTATTATTTTATATTTTACTTAATCAATTATAGTAATGTTACAATTTGTTTTAATAACAGATATGTTTTTATTAGTTCTATGAACAATTTTTGACGTTATTTCTCTTCACTTCTTGGTAATCATTATTTTATATTTTGTCTCATTTATTTGTAGTAATGTTATTAGTTTTAGTAACATTTTCTCGACGTTATTTTTCTTCACTTTCTGGTAATTATTATTTTGTATATTATCAACTTTTGTTTTTCAAATAATTTTCAATAAAAATTGTTTTGTATCCTAATTAATTAAATTTCACTTCTTGGTAATATTATTTTGTAAATCAACTTTTGTTTATCAAATTATTTTCAATAAAAAATGAAACGTATCTTAATTAATAAACTTGACTATTTCAACATACAACCTCATAAAAGAGTTTATGATATGACATTGTCATTGTTAAACCCACTTTTTAATAAGTTTTTATTGATTAACTTCCTACTTCTTCTAATACCTGTTTTCTTTTTAAGTTTGTATTGATTTACAAATTATGACCGCATTGGCAGTTCAACCGCACTTAATGTGAAATGTCGTATGATCAGGTTATAGTGTGCACTGCGCTGTACCGTATACCACAGTTGACACCATGTGTTTAAGACTATAGGGCCATTATAATCTTTGCACTTATACATACATACACGCTATGTATACATATTGATATAGATTCACAGCGGGCCGTGACCAGTATTGAGGGTTGCAATAGTATTTATTATTTATTGTGTCACACTGCTTGGGTACCTGGCCGCACTCATTGAGTGCAGTTGTACTAGCCAAATATTATTATTATTAATTTTGTTAACTATGTATTAGAATTGCTATTATGTATTAACTGATATTATGTATTATTATGTATTGTATAAAGGCTTATGCCGTCTATTGATTAATAAATAATAAATAAAAATAAAAAATAAAAATAATTTACATTTATTTGTATTTATGGTGTACTTATATATTCATGTATTTGTACTTATGGAGTATTTCACATCATATAATGATAATAATGAATATCTCGGTCATAATATCGTACTGTCTCGAGATAATCGGACTAATGAGTCGAGTTCGAGTTCGTCGGTGGTCCGGAGGTAGAGTCTCGGCCTCGTGAACAGAGGTCCGTGGTCCGATCGCAGGTGCCGGCAACTCTCCTTTCACAAACTTCTAGCTTACTGTGAAAGATGTATAAGGTTGTAATTGGGTTTATAACAAAAATCAGATATATCTTATTTATTATCCTATGGAAATCTTAAGAATTCCTTCGAAAATATACGACTTAGTGTGTTGCCAGTATTGACCTTTGAGGCAGAAACTTTGACTTTAACTGAGTCGACCATCAAGAAACTCCAAGTAGCACAAAGGAAGAGCGATGCTACAAATAAAACTCCTTGATCGCATAAGATACACTGAGATATGTAGAAGATCGGGAGTTACGGATGTCGTCGAAAGAAGATTAGAAGAATCGCTGGTGACTGGTTGCAGAAAGCTCAGGACAGAGATGCCTGGAGACATATGGGGGAGGCTTATGTTCAGCAGTGGACAGGAATAGCTGCATTAGTAAAATAATTAATGATAACTGCTTTATATTTCAATGTTGTTTGAGTAAGAGGAAGACCAAAGCGCAGATGGCTTGAAGTAGCAATGAGACAGGACTAAAGTTGAACACTTTTCACTCAACTGGAGTATTTGGCTTCAAGAAAGAAAGAAAAATAATGTAGTAATATTTCTAAGCGAGTGCTACAACTACTTAGAAAAAGAAACATTAAATTTGATAGAAATGCTACCTTTTATATTTTTTCCGGGGCCCAATAGGTCACCAATATGCGACATATTGAGAGAGAAGAAAAAGGGATAATCGACCCAAACAATCAAAAACTTTATATTGAATAAATTTACCTAATTTATTCCAAGAGCGACTCCATAAAAAAAACCTTTTGTTACCCAATATAAATATTCAGCCAATATTTTTCAATACTAAACTTATTCCATTTTATATCTCTATTGATTTTCAACTCTACGTACATACATATTTCTTTATAATGTAGTTAGTATTGTCTACTGACGGTACTTGGTGGAAGTTCATGTTAAATTGATAAAAATAAAACAAACGAGAATAAAAATAAACTGTTTGAAATTAACTATATACTTACAAAATTATTGTCAATCCTGGTTTCGACTTACAGTTTGTGTTTATTCCCATAAATTAATAATAAATTTTACGAAATAACCGTCGATTCAATCAATTTATTTAGTTATTTATTTATTTATTCATTCTTTACTGTACATAAAAGGTATACATTTAAATTAAATACAATCAATATACAGAGGGCGAGTTTATCGCAAAGGCGCGATCTCTTCCAACTAACCATTTATTAACTTAAACTAGTATTAACTTAAAAAAAATCATGATAAAAATAAAATCAATAATCAAAATAAAACATTTATATTTCGTTCTTCGACAGCGACTTTCTTAACCGCCAGCTGGTTTTCAGGAGCCTCCGCTCTCATCATCGGGCAAAAGTAATGTGAAGAAATAACATTTAAGTACAAGTCGTTAACGAGCTTTTCTAGTATATAATATGGCCAATTCTGAATCTTAATGAACTAACTAAACTCATAGTTGATTAATATTAGTTATTATATAGTATTCAGCATTAGTTATGAACTATAAACAACTATAAACTCGAGAACCACCAAGTGCAAACGGTAAAATCTATGTCATCTAATCACCGTCGGTGCGGTGGTGGTATAATTTTACAATATATACATGTTAAGAGTTGCGAGGGCCCTAAAAATATAAATTTTTACTTTTAATTGACAAAACAACTTAACACTTCCAAAATATAGCAATATTCTGCGGCAAAATGACAGCAACTAATAATATTCGCACATTAAAAGTCGCGAATAAAATTCTGCCAAATCCAACTTATTTTAGTCGTCGGCTGTCAACTAAAATTTCATTCTGAATACGAAATCCATAGAGCGACGAAATTTATAGCTGTACTAAGGTGTCAAAATGAACTAATTAACTAAATTAGTACGGAAAACTGTGAATACGAATTAGAACTAATTATCATGACTCAACTATCTCCTCACACTTAGTTGACTTAGTAAGTGCAACTAAACTATTTTATGGTTCAGAATTGGCCATAGTATCTTCCAGCTTACAAAACCTCATTCACCGTATGACGTACAGATACAAGGTACTTGTCTGCTTATGGCATGTAATGAGTTCACCGGCAAACACACTTGTAGAAGAATGGTATCAAATAAAAGAAAGACAAATAAAACCAACCAGAAATTGAAACCATGATTTCATAAAAGCAAAGATTTAAATCAATGTTCCATTATCATCGAGGCCGGATATTGAGTTCATAATCAGAAATCAGTCGCACGAATGTAAAAGCAATATTATTGAATTCGCTCTTCTGAAACTGAATAAATCATTTGGATTTTAAATTATGGATATTAAATTGGATATGGATTAACCAAATCGACATCGGAACCCTCATCATTTCAAATGTCATATCTTTTATTATGTTTAAAGCTACAGTCGTATGATGAAACATTAATCACATCATCATCATCATCATCATCGCCCTCAACGCTCCTCTCGGGAGCACAGGGCAGAAACCAGCCTCCTCCATTCAGAGCGTCTCTGTGCCAATTGCGTCACCTCTTCCCACGACATTCCTTGCGCTCTGATATCGTTGTCATAGGAACGGTGTATTGAGACCTGTAATCTCCGTAATACAAGAGAGACGATGGTCCTGGCTGGGACATGTTTTGAGAATGCCCAATGATAGTTGGCCAAAAAGAGCACTGTTTTTCCGTCCGCAGGGGTTCCGTCGGCCCGGGCGTCCCTCTTTCACAATACACCGTTCCTAATTAATCACATACCAGAGAGTTATTCAAAGCTTTTTGCAATCTCGTCAATTGTATCTTGAAATATGGTAGATTAGGCATATTTATGGCTCTTATAATATTGAGCCATCTCGATCTCGCAAAACAGGCTTTGGAGATAGAGCGTTTAGTGTTGCGGGTCCCAGATGTTAAAATAAGCTGCCTCTGTGTCTGCGAGAGGAGGTGAATGGAGAGAGTTTTAAAAGAGGGCTGAAGACACACCTTTTTGCTGGGAGTTTCGGGTGATGGATACAATATACAGCGCCCTTGAGGTCATGTTATGAGTAAACGGCGCTTTACAAATTGTCCATATATATACATAAAGTGATTTTGACACACAGGCTGTATGTTTTTACATTGACGAAATGTTTATGTGAATTATTTGAAACATGACGTGTTCATTTGCCAGACTCGCTACATATTTTTTTTTGTTATATCACACACAATTTCTTCCGGTATTCCAGGTAACACGAACACATGTGCCAAGTGAGCGATTTAGCACCGTTTTCCTTTAAGGTACACAGTTTTTTTAGAATACCTATATTGAATAATGTTCACTCTGTTTACTCAAAATCATTGCGAATGAATATAAATTATGTACAAAAAGGTTTAATATAGTTAAAAAAACATGTATGAGACACATTTTACTTGCATTTAGGCCATTGATGCAAATGACCTTTAATCTTGTTAGAGTAAGGGGAAGAAAACCAAAGTTGTGTTTTTTCTTTCAGAAAATAAAAGTAAACGATTGGTATGCCTTGGTGATATTCTTCCCTTTGTGTGAAAAACATAAGTAGACGATTTGTCGGGTATATGCCACTAATCCAGGGGGTTAGTTTTGTATTGTGAGGTTACCATTAATTTAATAATATAGGGAGTATCGGCCATGGATTAATAATACATATTACAACTCTGAATGTATGACTATTGGAAGTTTGATCATTTTACCTTCTGTTGTTAATCCATGGTTGGATTTGAATCTATGGTCTGATAATACACTGGATAATAATAAATGAGAGGATGGAATATTATCTAAGTTTGAATATTTAAACGGTGACTTATTTTCTACATATTATTCGAATATAGAACACTGTCGGGTTTATTGAAATTGAATTGAATCCTATGGTGTCTCCGGAAGAGAATAACGACCGATTTCATATGAATGAAAAAGTATATTTTAAAAGCAGCGTAACTTAACCTATTTAACTTACACGAGTTGTCAGAAACAACATTTTTTTTTAGTTTTGGTGCCCATAATACAAGATTCATAAATTAATTTGGGACTAGCTCGATTTGTGTGAATTGTCTATGCATGTTATGTTAATAGTTATTGTTAATCACTCACCCAGATCATACCGGGTAAGCTATTAACAATAGGTATTAAGAGCAAAAATCACACAATTTTTGATTCATTACATACCTACTTTAACATCTACTGGCTACCCCACTAGTGGAATAGAGCATATATGTATACAGTTACAGTATATTTATCTTTTACAGTAAAAAATATACAGCTACTAATACTATACCATCACGGCATATCCCACAAGTGGGGTAGCCAGCAGACCAGCTGCATATAAAACATGCAAGCTGTCTTCTCCGTGCCAATATAAAATTAAGACATTCAGGATGGGTGGCCAACCTCATCGCCAAATTTAAGATGTAAAATGTCTTACATTCATTCCTTAAAATATACAGCATTCTTAGTTTAAAAAAATACTTATTATAAGCGATAAACTCGCCCTCTGTACATTGAACAAATATTATTTTTATGATACTTTGTACTGATTTTGACTGGACATATTCGAAAGAAAAACCTTAAGACGCATCTATGGGCCCATATGCGAAAACGGAGTTTGGCGAAGTAGATACAACTACGAACTCTACATGTTGTATCAAGATGTTCATATCACCAAGCACATCAAAATCTGCCGACTCCGATGGCTAGGGCATGTGGAAAAGATGAACGACACATCAACAATCAAAAGAATATACTCCACAAAGCCCAGTGGCAGAAGAAGCGTCGGGAGGCCAAAGTTGAGATGGATGGATGGGGTGGAAAAGGACCTGCGAGCTTTGGGCGTGACCAATTGGCGACGAGAGTTGATGGATAGGAGGGAGTGGAGGCGACTTCTTGAGGAGGCCAAGACCCACACAGGGTTGTAGCGCCATTGATGATGATGATGTTGTACTGATTTTAAATAATGTTACCAATACAGTACAGTGAAGAATAAAATAAATGAATACATTATGATATTATAGAATAATAAGGAAATGTGTGTTGTTTGGCTACGTCTCTACGACGCGAATCGTAGCATTGTAAATAAATGTATGTAGGTACAACATATGTAGATACATATTGCTTCTACGAGCTGTTGTTACGACTACGTTGGTAGTTACAATATGAAGACAAGTTTAAGGCTTTTGAGCGTAATTTATGTAAAACAAATGTAGAATAGTCAATATCCACGTAACCTTTGTAATCCAATAATGTGGGAGTTTCACAGTCTTCGTATGTCCTCATATTAATGTCACACGTATAATGTCTTAAGACTAAAGTTAAATAAGTAAATAAATTTAAAAAAAAATGTTAGAATTTATAATTTTTTTATAAGTATAGTTAGAAATATGTGTATTCTATACCATACACAAGTTTAACTTTAAATGGATTAGGAAATTATATAATTATAAGTGTATTTTTAAGTAAATGTGTTGTATATGTATGTATACCTATGTTCATATTTTACGAATAAAAAAAAATATACCAAAAATATAATCCCGGGATTCAAAAATTTAAGGACTGTTACTCATTGTTCGTGTCGAGTCTAGCCAAAGAACATGTTTCCCACTCTTCTTTGTAAATATTATTTTGTCCAGTGTTAAAATATAGAAATAAAAAAATAGGAAAAAGACATTTCAATATATCCAATTCAACGATGAGTTAACGAAGATAACGACTTGTATGTTTATAAATATTCACTGTGTCGGTGTTTAGGTAGTAGAATTCCATATCGAAACAATAAAACACCTGTTTTATTGTTTCGATTTATAAATATTATAGATACTAAGCTTTGAAAACAAGTGTCTTAGAAAGATTTTGTATGTCAGATGGTATGAACATGTTACAAATGATGCTGTGCGCCGGCGCACCCAGCAGAGACCTGTAATCTCCGTAATACAGGAGAGACGATGGTCCTGGCTGGGACATGTTTTGAGAATGCCTAATGATAGTTGGCCAAAAAGAGCACGGTTCTTCCGTCCGCAGGGGTTCCGTCGGCCCGAGCGTCCCTCTTTCACAATACACCGTTCCTATGACAACGATATCAGAGCGCAAGGAATGTCGTGGAAAGATGTGACACAATTGGCAGAGACGCTCTGAATGGAGGAGGCTGGTTTCTGCCCTGTGCTCCCGACAGGAGCGTTGAGGGCGATGATGATGATGATGTTTATAAATTGCAATTCGTCCGCTAGATACCTTGAAAGATTCTCAGCTCACCTCTTCCTACGATATTTCTAATGATCTCCTATCAAGGGCAAATCAAGGACGACTAGAACCTTGCAGATTTAAAATCAGTATTTTTTAGATAATAATAAAATAATGGCGCAAAGCGATATATCTGTCAGGATATAATAAATATGATTCTAAGCTAAGAGGAAGTTTTGGAGATGGATCATTTGTGAGATGTTCATTTTACTTAACATTCAATTTCTGTCATAAACTTTGTATAAATGCGCTAGATTTCTCACTTAAAGGAGATATAGAAAAATCTATAACTATAACTATTTTACCATTCCGACATATACCACAAGTGGGACAGCATGCGGACTAACTATAAGTAATAAACATGCAATTTGTCCTCTCTGCACTAAAAAAGTTTAGATATTCACAAACGACGGCATTACTCATCGAAGAATTGCAGATATTTATTGAATTTCACTGCGTCGGTATTTAGGTAGCAAAATCCATAATTAAATAAAAAAAAAAACAAATGTTTTTACAATTTAATCCACTATTTACATTTTTATTGAGAGACAACAGTCGTAAAAATAAAAACATTGTTTTATTCGGGTTTTTTTCAACATCCGCCTTTAACAAGAATCTAAAAAAATTGTATGAATAAATAGATACTTACATAATTTTATTTCTAAGGCTTTGCTCCATGAACTGAAAGGTTTAAGATTGCTTAAACAAGTAATGCAATATAACATAACTATCAAAGTCAACATAACATACGTACATAGGCAACGCGCTTATGTATAATCAGGGGAACTGTAGTATAATATGTAGCCGTAGCATCGAAGCCTCAACAGTACCTTTAAATTCTATAAAATAATAATTTATAAAGTTTAAATCTGTTAATATGCATGTATGTTTGTTTATAATATAATGGGTTGGTCTCTGTCACGATAGGACGAAATGACTGTGTCAATTTATTCAATTATGTATAGAATTCTACGCTGATTTTGTTCATAGACAAAAACATTAATATATTTTTACTGCGAGACATAATATGTATGATTTTTAATGGAAATAAAAATTTCTTTAGCTGATTTAAATTTTTTAAATTAATATGGGGCATAAAATTTGTCAAAATTCAAAAATAGGATTGCAAACGTAAAACCATAGTTGTTTTATTTCACGGCAATGCACCCGAAATCGAGTGAATTATGAAACCATACATAGTTTGTCAGTCTAAAATATTTGTATGAAGCTTTAAGCATTTTGAATAAATATCACTAAAATTTCTCGAGTAGGAAACATCATCTAGACAAACATGTATAGACAATTCACACAGACCGAGCTAGTCCCAAACTTAGATGTGAATCTTGTTTTATGGGTACTAACGCGACGATACACATATATAAAATACACTACACACATATTCATGTAACACCCAGACCCAGGACAATCTGAAAAAGGTCATTCTTCATTTTGCCCTGGCCGGGAATCGAACCCGGGACCTAGTGACTCAAAGGCAAGTGTGTTAGCCTCCACGCCACACCGGTTGTCCAAACATCGTACGTATAAACTTATTATTATGTAGCTTGCTTTTGTTTTCTGCAATCTGATTTTCGATTCATCATCAATGAGCATTACTTGTTAAAAAATATGATAAAAAGGGCAATGGACATAGAAGAGGTAGGACCCAAAAGATCAGGCAGACCAGTGACCACCTGAATGTCCACAAAGGCTAGGGATCTGAGGGAGGCAGAGATGGGTTCGAAGGTTGCAGGAAACTGGAGGACTAGGAGAGTCGACCCCAAATACACGGGAGGGCGAAGGAGAAGAATGGGATGATTATCACTTGAGATAAGCCGGGTTTAAGACTTGTGTGTATAGTAATAATAATAATAGTAAATTGTATCAGTATGTCTTGTATGTTATATAGATACCTCATGGGGTACAATAATTAATTAAGAAATCAAGGTGAGATGACAGCAGAGGGCTAAAGGGTAGAGGAGGGGGTGTAAATATATAGATAGTGAAAGTCATAAAGGTTCACATAGGGTAATTTGTAATAAACCCTATAGAGTTCTCTAATTAAAAGGGTCTACTTCACTATGTACAGCTAGCTGTAGAAGGTTTATTGAGTTTGTGTAATGTCATATGAACTGTAAAATCAAAGTTGAAAATATCAACCTATTTTCCGATAAATTATTTTTCAATCAATCAGATATCTCGATCGATGAACCAAGTTAATTCAACAATTAAACTGAGTTTGTAATTTTAAATTTTAATACTTCTTTATCAAAAATATTTACACTTTTAATACACGCGTACCTACATGTTTATAATTATTTTTATACTCCCAAAATTGAGTAAATCTCATGCAAATTCGTATAGTTAACAGTAATTCATTTTCATATTGATGTAATTGTAGCAATTGTTAATACATCCGTGGAGTCCCTGGAACACAATAAAAGTTCAACTTTTTCTAAAGTAAAAGTTTACGAGCTTTTGTAGAAAAAAAACAGGTGTCCGTTAAACGACCTGGATTTTACACAGTGCATATTATAACAACGAGATAGGAATCAAAACGACAACCGAGAAATGCTGCAAGAAATGGTTGATTTTGTCCCGTACCTGCTACTGAAAGGATGGTTTAAGGGTTTAAGAAGAAGAACCATAAGACAAAAATTAAATATTGAGACGTTCGAAGGGTCGTACAACGGCGCCAAAGAAACTCATCTAATAACTTCAGCATCATCATATAAGACATTAAACATCTTCAGTTTATTAACAAGGTATGCACATCTTAAAAAATAAGATATCATCCATCATGGACATCTTAGAAAGGATAATTATGTTTGTTCATTTCGTGTAGAATCTCGGTTATGAGTTGAATCTCGTTACATATGCAAAAGCACGAACCTAGTCTATGCCCGAATATTTACAATGAAATGGAGAAAACCTTCATCTCTATAATTACATATCATTCGCATGTTTCTGCATGCATTTCATGACGTAATTATGACATAAGCAACTTAACTTATCATCAAAATAACGTATCCCTCATTTAAAAACAATGGCTAATAGTTATAACAAAGAGTTTTAACACGATTGTAATAATATAAAAAAATGTAAATTCTATTTTTTATTCTGGCAATTATCAGATACACGCGAAGATTTCGCTTTACATACAGCGAAAGAGATTCTTTATCACATAGTAATTAACACACATATCGTATCAAAAACAAGAATTTAATTGTAATTATTCATTGGATTAAATGTACAACAAGTAAATGAGAATAGTAATTATATTATTATTAGAATTCGAGGTATTGCCATATACGTATGATAACACATTGAAGTTTATCTGCAAAGAGAATCGTGTGAAAAAGTGTTGCCATTAATGTGAATTAACGACTTGGAAAATTTCCCAAAGACGCCATCTTTGTTTTTGTAGTAAAAAAGGCGCGAAAGACTCTTGCCAACTAATTTGCGATCATGGATTATATCCATAGATGAGGCATTTTATGAAATTTGGATAATGAGTACTGAAACTTATATTTGCACTACTATATATTTTTGATATGAAAGCTTTCAAAGGGAAATATTATTAAATATAACATCTTCATTTGGATGAAAAATGGTATTTGAATGACGAAATATGAATATGTTTCTATAGTTATGTTCTAAAAAAAGCATACAGTATTGTCAAGTATTTTATGTAACCATCCCTGAGTGAATGGTCTTGAGAGGAATGAAATGGAATGGAATCACCTTCTACACGATACTCAAAAACTCATCCATAATATTAGGAAGTTCTAGAGCACCCAACCAACCCAAGAAAACACTTGAACAAAAATATTTTTCATTTACTAAATTTAAAAAAAAAACTTTTACAGTACATGCGATTTCTTTTGAGTAGGTAGGTACTAAAAAACATTTCAACATGCTTTTGTAATTTTATCAAAAATGTAAATAAAATAAAATAATTATATGATGCAGGGTTTAAAAATGAATTAATCATAATATCATCAACACGAAACAAAAGAATATTATGCAAAACAAAATAATTACAATAATTAGTCAGTCAATCTTTTAAATTCTTAATACATGATTCAACATTTACACAAAAGACAATTGTTCGACGTTCTACATTCAAAATTTGAATTCAAATGAGCTCTATTAGCAATAATAATAAGAAAACCCGCTATTGTGATTCGCGCACAGCTGTTAATTTGATTACTAGGGTACAACAATTTATTTTTATAAGGTGTTACTTTTATCACTTAATTTGCAGAATACACCTAATTTGAAGGAACTGTCTTATCTCGATGTATTGAGTTGTATTCTGTAATATGTTAATTGTTTTAACACTCAATTCGCACATTTTATTGTGCTGACTACAGAACGTTGCTTTATTATGAAAACGCTTACGAATTTGGAAGTTTAATTATGAAATTGTAAAAAATCAAAACAACAAAAAGCGTATGAATTCACTCATATCTAAGTAAATTCATTATCTCTTATTATTATTTATATCTACAATGGGGTGACTAGGTGTAAAAATAACAGGTAGAGTTAGTGCTTTTTAAGCGATTGATTGACACCTTTCCATCCTACTCTACTCACTCACTTATTGCATTTCCCGCTAATGCAGAATTCATGTGATAAGAACGACTTAAGGAAGACAAACGATAAAGCAATATTATGCCACTGCATACTGCAGTGGCAAGGTCTGAAGTAAAGTTTGCACCCGAAAAATAAGTGTTTATACCTATTTTATTTGTATCAGCAACACTGACAGCTGAAATTTGAAAATTGTTTACAGAACAATGCAAAGTGCTTTGGAAAACATCGCAGAGCTTAATAGCGATTTGTTTATGAGAGATATCATTCTGGTACCCACACTTTTGTATGCAAGCGAAACTTGGACGTGGCTAAAGAAGGACGAGAGTGGAATAAATGCTATGTTGGTAAAACGTTACGAGATGAAAGAGGGAGGAAAAGTTACATTTAGATCACTAGTAACATATAAGACATTTTATATTTATAATTCAGCATAACCTAGCCTGAATTTCATTAACTTTTTTTGACACGTAGATAATGATTTGCATGTTTATTTTTACATGAAGCTGTAGTCTGTTGGCTGTCGCATATGTGTAAAATGTTAGGATATAATGAATGAATTAATATATGAATGAAAACATTAGAAACTACCCACCCTTTGCTCCCAAAAGAAACCTTAAAGGACAAAAGTAGGTGAAATATCAACAATAGGCTTAGAGTCAATATCAAATTAATTGATTTGTAATTTTGTACCAAAATACATACATAATTAATTCTTAATTAAGATAAAATGGTAGACTTTCTATTTTACTTTCTTTTCTGTACTTACTTTTTTCTTTTCTCTTCTTAGTGTGTCTTTCTTTATTTTCTATGGTATGCCAAAGATACAATTATAAAGTATTAAGACGTTCTGAGACAAAAAACACTTATTGTTAATTCAACGAAAGAAAACTTAGAAATAATGCTGATTTTTTTATGAAAAGAAAGAATTGAAAATTAGGATAGCTAAGTAAATAAATGGCTGTAGCTTTTTGGGAAAAAATTTAGGTGATATATTTGTAGTTGATTTGTTCAGCGATGAGGTTTGTCACCCATCCAGAATATCTTATTTTTTCTTGGCACGGAGACAACAGCTTGCGTGTTTGTGACAACGATATCAGAGAGCTTGGAATGTTGTGAGAAGAGGTGACTCTATCGTGGGAAGAAGAGTTTGGTTTCTGCCCTGAGAAGTGTTGAAGCAAGATAACGAAGATGATGATGATTAGTATGAGCTGGTGAGGTTACCAGCCAAGCCCAAAAAAAGAAACACTCGCAGTTCACTAGAATGTAAATGATATTTCAAATGTTTATTAGCAAATGTTAATTCACCATTATCATAAATGAAACACTTTTTTAATACTTCCACTTTGACTTTATTGGTCTCGAGACGGCTTTCGAGAGCTCCCGCTCTCATCATCAAGCTATCGTAAAGTAAAGAAATTAAATGTTGATGACAAATAAATTATACAGTTTGTTCTCGGATAGTATTACTACTATACTGTAGGTACCCTCACGCCGTGTCCCAGGTGGGGTAGGCAGAGATAACGGAACGCCATATAGATCAATCCTAACATACTTCTTTCGTGTCGTCTACATTCATCCAGTTTCTTATACATGCATGCTTATTTCTTTTGCTCAACATGCTGCCAAGTGGCCACGTGATCAAGCCACGTAGTTCTTGGACGTCCGCGCTTCCTTACACCCTCTCTTTCAGATAAATACATCCTCTTCGTCATCTTTTCATCGTGCATTCGCTCAACATGTCCAAACCATCTTAACTTGTTGGATAGTAATAAAATAGTGGTAATAAGACAGCGGTGACAAACGATTGAAATTTAATACTGTTGTGGGCGAATTTAAATAAGACATTTCTAGCATTTGCTTTTTGACGATGATATCGGGGAAACCATTATTCATTCACTATTCTCTCTGTTAGTAAATATAATATGTAGTATCTTATTTTGCATTACTGTATCTAAATAAAGATATTGCATTTGCAGCGTTGTTTGTAAGTAAATATTACGGAAAACATATCTATTCAATTTCATTATCCGGGACACCCGATACCTTCTACGACATATGCGCCGTATGTTCATATGAAAGAGAGTTTTCTACTACAGTACATTTATTATTACTTTGCATCAAGTCGCAATATTAAATGGTATAGTCCCACAAACATAACAAGATATTTGAGAAAAATTTGACACTACAAAACGCAGAAAAAAGTCTCAGCCATCTTGAATATCGTATTTATTATTGGTAAGGAGAGGACGATTTGTATCTTTATAACATGCAGTTGGCTTAATGGGTTAGCCACTTGTGGGAAATGCTACGATAGTATGGATTAATAAATAGATTAGTGAATTTGAAACATGTTTTACAGATAATGCAAAGTTACCTGTAAGCAAAAAATTATTTTAAAGCATAGATATCGCCTAAAACTGGTTATAGAACCGCGTATTATCGATGAGAACTTTCACTATAACTAGGTTTAGATATTGTTTCACCTGGAGAGTAGAAAGATACAGAGAAAGCTACCCAGAGGGAGCACATTGATTTTTGATGACACATCAAAAGATTTTATTTTGATTTTTTTATGTACAGATTAATTTTATAACAGAGACAATACGAGTCATCTGAAATTTTTATCGATTTATTATTCTATTTTTACCATTACAGCATATTCCAAAAGCGAGGTAGCCAGCAGTCTAACTGCGAGCAACCTACATATATGCAAGTTGCGAGCTCGTGCACATAAATATTAAGATATTAAGAATGGGTGACATTATCTCGTCATGTTTCATTTTATGGCAATGTACCTGCAATCGATTGAATTATTTGGGTGACAAATCTCGTGATTGTCCGATTGAAGATATTAAAATGTATTCATAACGTTTTACGAATACCTGCTTTTTACAGGATATTCAAAAACATTCAGAAAAAAAGAGGACGACTTATTCTTTAAACGTGGTGTCCCAGGAAAAGAATGGAGATGTACCTACCACCAATCCTGAATATCTTACAATTATTATGACACAAAGAGGACAACCTGCATGTTCTTTGGATGAGGTTAGTTCGCTGATTATGTCACTTGTGAGAGATGCTGTGAAAGTATGGTATAGAAGATACCAGTTGCGCCATTCTAACCATTCGATTATAATACCAAGTTAGTTTGGGATAGCACTATTTGTTTTGTTGTGGTCTGACTATATTATAACTTGCGCTGTGGTAGTCATGTGCAGTGTACTCTAATTCTACCTAATTTGAAAATAAATATTTTAGTCAATTTGTTAATATAGGCGTATCTTTGTTTATATATATTTTATCAGACAAGTAATAGAGAAACTAATGTCCTCTATGTTATCTTGCATCTTTTGAATGTGCTCCTGTGTGTCAAGTTCTACCAATATAAAGTAGGTACTCTAAGGCGAGTACAGCTGAGTAGTCGAGAGGGAGATATCAAAAAAGTCTCAATTCTTAGTGTGATATCTATATACATAACCTTCTGGAGCTAATGGCATTGATCACAATACATACAATTTTATAGAAAGGACATTTAAATTATTAAATACAACTCTTCCAACTTACCCAAACCTAAATATTTAAAGTAAATTTTATAATTCCAGTCTTAATGAGTGAGCTTGGTCTCCTCAGTCTCGAGAACCGTAGTATGACCTTTGTTTCCTACACAAGATTCTAAATGGTGCAATCGATTCTCTTGAACTGATTGAACTGATCCAATTTAATGTCCCTTTTAGAAATACCAGACAATCTGTAACTTTTCACGAGTCTTATACTAGAAACAACTATACGTACCATACTCTAATAAACAGACTTCATAGACTTGGTAATCTGGTTGGTGAGAACACAGATATTTTCGCTGACAGTTTCCTCAAATACAGATCTGACATCATCAAATTTTTATGTGCACAAACTGACAATGGGTAGTCGAGGTTTAGAGTTTACTTGTTTATTTTTCTGTAATATTTTTCATTTTTGGTGGGATGAGTCCATGTATATAATTTGAAATCTTATTTATAAAATAGTATTTATAATTTGCTGTATAATATATACAATTATTTGACCTTAATTTGCGATTTTTTAACCAACTGACCATTTGTTTTTCTGTTTGACATTTAATATTTATATAATTTCAATTTTAAAATTATTTTTTTGAAATTTATTTCTTTACCAAATTTCTTTTTTGATTTTTTTTGAAATTGAGTCAACGTTATTCTATTTTTTAATTGTACTCTTGTTTTGTCTCTAATTAATTGTTTTGTGTCTTTTTTAAAAGAAAAATACTTTTTGTATGCATGTATACTAAATTTTTTACATGTAAAAGACTTCGGCCGTGAATATCTGAATAAAAATAAAAATATAAAAATGAAAAAAAAATAAAAAAAAAATTCTTGGTGTAATGTTGCTAGTAGCAGATAATAATAAAGAAAACCTTATTCCCTATTATTATTACGCTATGGGAAGAAATATCAGGAGCACAGCAGACAGTGAGGGTGTTGTTGTTGTTGTTTATTTACTTAATATTATTATTATCATTACTTGTAGTTATTTGCAACAGGTTGGTGAGAAGATTGAATTAGAAAATATATTGCATGCACTGAAATAGAATTAAGTAATGAACCTTCACAGGTATGTTTTTATTTTATTATATTACGAGAGACATGCCACCTATTCTAAATGCCTTAATAATTATTTAGCAAACAGAAAGAAAAAAAATCTTTAGTCACGAGAACTGTCTTGAGTTAAGAAACTAAAATTTTGCTTATCAGGAAATAATTATTTTCTTAACTTTAGAAGAATGGACAATGAAGAGTCTTCGGCATGTAGCCCGGTAGCTTAATTGGACAAAGCACACCTCGCGAAAAGAATTGGTTGCGGATTTAGGTCTTCTCCAAGGCACTTCTAAATAAGGTGACGTTGTTTCGTCGCGTTAGTACTCATAATACAAGATTCATATCTTAGTTTGGGACTAGCTCAAACCTGTGTGATTTGTGTATACATATTGTCTTTTCTAAGCCTAAAATGATTGTTTCATGTGTTAAATTTACATACATAATCTAATTCAATGGTTATTGTAAAAAATAACATCGATAAACATTTAAAACACAGTTAACCTTTTAGGGATACTGTCTATTACTGTCTAAATGGGAGATCAATATCTCAATATTTTTTTATTTGTATTCATCTCAGAAATAGACGATAGATGTCAATCCCGAAATATTTTAATAAATTAAATATTTTAGTTAAAAAAAATCATGTATGTTCTATAGTTTCTTTTGATTGAAAATCCAAAATGCAGTGCATTCTCAATCAAAGATATGTTCGCATATTACGTAATTGAATCTCATACGAGCTTCTCAAACTAGTTAGTTAAGCACGATTCTCGCTTCGATAAACAATAATCTACTATGTATCTACACCAATATCGAGATAAATTAATTAAGTCGGTAAACTAATATATACCAATTTATAATTAAGGTCATTATTATAAGGCTTTCAATAATTATAGTCTGCGATTTCAGTACTTACAGGGGGTGACTAATTACTAGTATCTTAGTAGAAGTTATATCAGCAACTGAGTAGGTATATATGACGTATACAAAATTACTGTTTATCAAGATTTTTTGCACGTCTATTAAAATGTCTTTTAAAATTACACAATGATTACAGCTAACATATATTCGAATCGATAGACAAGTTCCTGCAGTATTGCTAGTCGATTGGTCGACAACTTTTCTCGTGAGCTAGTAATCGAACTCGAGAGTAATCGGTTTCATATAAATAATTCACAAAAATCGATTATTGGACAATTAAAGATAATTAATTGTTTATTTTGAACAATGAACTGCATTTACCTTTAATTTTATTTATTTATTTTTCATGTCAAAATCCAGAAAACTAATTTCCAGAACTGTGAGAAACCCACAGCGCGTGGAGATGCGTCAAAAATATCCTCTATGTCATGCGACAGTAGGGCACAACGAACACTCCAACAATTGTGGCATGGTCTGCGCTGCGACGCAGTCACACGCTCCGGATTCGTCCAGTAGTAATATCAATATATGTAGATAGAGTGAAGAATGAGGATATTAGGAGAATGAGCGGATGCGAGACAAGTGTTTTGGATAGAATGCGTGTAAATAAGTTTGGATATGTTGAGCGAATGCAAGATGAAAGGATGACATAGAGGTTGTATCTATCTTAAAGAAGGGGTGTAAGGAAGTGGGGACGTCCAAGAACTACGTGGCTTGAGAACGTGGATCAGATTCTAAAGGACGGGCGCAAACTGAGTTAGTGAAATAGGCGTGCATGTATGAGAAACTGTATTAATGTAGAGGAAGCAAAAGAAGTGTGTAAGGATAGATCTATATGGCGTTCCGTTTTGTCTACCTACGCCACCTGGGATACAGAGTGAGGGTATAGATAGATAGATAGATAGATATTAATATCTAATTGTGGAATTCTAGTACTTATGCATTTAAAGTTACAATAAATAAATTTATCTGGGAAATAAATGTGTAATCATGAAACGGGGACAGAGGAAAGTAATCATAAACAGTAATCCAATATTGTACGTGATCAGGTGTAAGTAAGTAATTCAGCGTTAGGGTAAGAAGAATAATAATGATATTGTTAACTAAGGGAAGGAAGACACCGATACTGAAAACACTTCCAGGAAATAAACTATTACTATTTTACCATTAAGGAATATCCCAGCCAAAGGACTAACTGCAAGTAATAACATTCAGATTTTCCTGTATGTATGTGGCAATATAAAATTAAGGCTTTCAGGATAAGTCAGTTGGAAGATATCGCAATCTATAGCGATAAACTCGCCCTCTATGATAAATCTGATACTTTGTAATGTTTGATGTTTTGACCAATGTGCAGTGAAGAATAAAAACATATTAATAATTTATTTATAGCTATAATAAACATATCTATATCGGTATGACAGCTAGAAAGAAAGCCTTTTCGCCGAAACACCGAGTGGCATGTCACATTGCTGAATTATATAGATGTTATCTGTCTTTTCTGTTATATAGATCTTATAAGTGAGGTTTTACGAACATCTCACATTAACAGGACACTCGGAAACTTACAAAAAAGAGTTAGAGACATGTTTTTACCGAGGACTCCACTACTGTATATTGATTATAAACAAATTTATATGAAAATACATTTAAATAAAATACAATCATACAATTTATATACAGAGGGCGAGTTAAGGTATAGCGGAAACGTGATTTCTTCCAACTAACCCAAGATTATTTAACGAATACCTTTGTAATATAGGGTAGTGAACTACAGAAAAAAAACTCATAGAAAAATAGGAGACGTATTCTGTTCCAGGAATTCCGAGATTGACTTTAAGACTCTATACAAATTATATAGTTAAATAAAATTAGTAATTTTAAGTGTATCTAATGGCAAGAAAACACGGAAACGACATATCGTGATAACATGTATGTATTTTGTTTGAATTTAATTATGTTCTCTATGAACCATGGAAGTTGTAACGTAACTGGAATGAACACTATGTGAACTTAACATATTGTATGAATAACTTGGCTTGCACGTTACATGGAGATAATTCCCTGACTATGTCGTTTGTGTAAGATAGTAATGGTATTAATATAATTTATAGATCACTGTGGGGATCCCAATATCAAAACAAATCAGAATCAGAACAAATTATATACAGAGATAAACCAAATTATTGATGATGGGAGTGCTTGGGTACAGATGTTTTTTTCACACAACAACTATAATTACCTATGTGACAACTTATGTATTATTAAATAAACAATATTTTTACTAATTTCCGGCAAAATATAGTAATTTTTGAAATAGAAATAACTTGAGTTATTTTATTCATAGTCAGGAATAAAACCAGCAAAATATTCTTAAATATTATATTTTAACACAACTTATCATTAATTTTGTGAGTAAAATTATAACGATTTCAACGTTTTCAATAAAAACGAAGATTCTGTACCATTGACACGCATAAATTCCTTGCGGTTCTAAGAAAAAAGCCTTTTATCATATGGATGCCATTTTAAAAATATGCAGAGGTAGTTTATGGATCTGCTCCCACTATTTCGATAAATTCAGTTGTGCACACTCTAGCTTACTTACTATCTCCGTGGTATATGCTTAGAAATTCAAGAATGTGATATTGTTGACATGAACTTATCACGATTCTAATTTCACGAATTATGAAATACATGATTCACGTAGAAGTTTATATTGTGGGAGAAAAAGTAAATTTATTCGAGAAATGTTTTTATTTGTGGTACAATAATACTTTAGAAAAAAATAATAAAAAAGTTTGGTTTCTTCCTTGTGTTTGGAAATGGTAGTAGGTATAAGTTTGAAGAACTATCCATCCTCTCACGACATTTCCCACAAGTGGGGTATGCAGCATACCAACTGCTCTTAATAAACATGCAATTCGTCCTCTCCGTGGCAATAAAAGTTAAGATATTAACGATGGGTGGCATTTCTCATCGCTGAACTGAAGATGTTAAATGTCTTAAAACGTGATGTTTCAGGGCACTCAAAAACATAAAAAAAATATGAAATCTTTCTATTTTACTGCATCACAATAATTAAAAAAAAGTATGTGAAAAATAATATAGTTACCTTAGGTATATCATTTATTACTATATATTAAATTGCGTATTATTTAGGAAATAGCACTCGAAGGTTAAGATGCAAAAAAAAAATTGACAATCGCTTAACATAATAGGTACGTAAACAAACCACAAAGGTCGTTGTACCAATCATCTACAATGAGGAAGGCAAAATGACAGCGAATAAAAAACTGTTTTCGTGTGGGTGCCCCTGAGCTATTATTATTGTTGTTATTGTATAATAGATCACGTTAGAACTGTATCTAATACGCTGACAATAATAGTAGTGATTGATATAAACGATAGTATACCACGAAATAATGTTTTGTTATAAAGTACTGAAGAAATACATAATAAACTCTTGAGTAAAGAAGAATGTTATTGATGCTATGAGTGAATGACAATAAATGGTTCTGAGAAAATGATACAAACGTACGTGTAAAATAATAAAAACAAAAAAATATTTAAATATTTTTACGTATTTCTATTCTATTCTATATTCAAAGGCCATCCACTCGTTTACGACTGATCAAGTTTTACGTATTTAGTGTATTTAATTTTTTTAATGATCAAATTTCGTAGAAGTATTTTTTTTAATTTTATTGTATTAGTAAAATGTTTTGATATTACAAGTTAGGATGTGAACTAAAAAAAGTTTATTGTTAAAGATGTTGTATCTTTGGAAAAAAATAACATAAAATACTTATTTACTATACCATCACTGCATATTCCACAAGTGGGGTAGCCAGTAGACCAGCTTCAATCATTTGAAATGTCGGCTGTCCTCTCCATAAAAAAATGAAGACATTCAGGATGGGTGGCAAACTACATCGCTAAATTTAAGAATTAAAATGTGTATATTTTTCGAACATGTGCCATTTACAGGACACTCGAAAACATACGGAAAAGAGTGGAAGAACAATTGTTTTCCGGCATATTGAATATTTCATTCATTTCATCGCCCTCAACGCTCCTCTCGGGAGCACAGGGCAGAAACCAGCCTCCTCCTTTTAGAGCGTCTCTGCGCCAACTGCGTCACCTCTTTCCACGACATTCCTTGCGCTCTAATATCGTTGTCATAGGAACGGTGTATTGTGAAAGAGGGACGCCCGGGCCGACGGAACCCTTGTAATATTGAATACTACTACTACTACTACTATACCATCACGGCATATCCCACAAGTGGGGTAGCCAGCAGATCAGCTGCATGTAAGAAACATGCAAACTGTCCTCTTCGTGCCAGTATAAAATCAAGACATTCAGGATGGGTGGCAAACCTCAACGCTGAATTTAAGATGTAAAATGTCTTATTTTTTCGAACACCTGCCTTTTACACGACACTCGAAAACTTACGCAGAAGAGTGGGAGACCAATTCTTTACCGGGTGCTCCACGGGATATTGAATAATACCTAGGTATATATTATATATGTAAGTCTTGGGTGAAAAAATAAACTATAAAAAAACTGCAATATTTATACAAAAAACCTAATTTGTTTTAAAAAATCCTCAAAACACAGACAGCACTCGATTTTCGTATTTTATCCACCCGATTTTCTAAATTTAATTAATTGCGGCACAATGTTAAATATTTTCGACGAAATTCTTTAATGCTCATTGCTCACATTTTCCTAATAAGAAATTTCACTAGACGTAGAATTATTAGTTACTAAAATATAAACAATTAAAATATTTGAATAAACTGAAACAAGCGTTTTATTCTGCTACAGATTTAACAAACACGAGAGAGACGTCTTAAGTCATATCAATCTTTTAATATGGCTAAAGAATAGTAATGACAAAAAGAGATGCGTTTAGTGAATGTACATCAATATAATTTGGGTTAGTTGGAAGAGATCGCGCCTTTGCGATAAAATCACCCTCTGTACATTGATTGTATCTAACTTGAATGTTTACCTTTTATATAATTATATATATATATATATATAATTTGTGTTTTGAGGATTTTTTAAAACAAATTAGGTTTTTTGTATAAATATTGTAGGTTTTTGTATATGTTTTCGTTTATTAAAAGATTGTTCTTATATATTAGTTAAATTATTCAGTTTTGGTTAACTATTTTTGCTCTTTCAATTTTATTACTCATTGCAATATAATATTGTTTTATTTATTTCTAAATGATTTGATATAATTTTGGATCGTATCTCTGATTTTACCTATTTGATAAGATTTGACAAATGATTGATTATTTATTATAAATTGTAAATAAAAGTTTAAATGTAAATTATTAATCATAAATTAATTATTTAATTACTATGAGACTTTTTAAGATTTGACAAATGATTGATTATTTATTATAAATTGTAAATAAAAGTTTAAATGTAAATTATTAATCATAAATTAATTATTTAATTACTATGAGACTTTTTAAGATTTGACAAATGATTGATTATTTATTATAAATTGTAAATAAAAGTTTAAATGTAAATTATTAATCATAAATTAATTATTTAATTACTATGAGACTTTTAAATTTTAACTATTTAAGAGATTTTTGGCTATTTATAAGATTTTTTATTTACATAAAACTTCCACAATTTTAATTTAGTATCTTAAATTCATTATTGTTTTTATTATATCATTTATTTATTGTTCCCCTCATACCAGCAATTATTATATGCTGATTGGGGAATTATAAAACTTTAAACCGTTATTATGCTAATTGTAAATTGTACCATATACCATTGTAAAAAATTATACTGAATAAAATTATTATTATTATATATTTATTATATTGTTTGTAATTAATGTACAGTAAAGAATGTATAAATAAATAGATAAATAAATAATCGTAAACAATATTTCGGGCTCTGTTTTGTCCGAAATTTCCGAATCGATTAGTGGACGAGCACCTTAATTCGTATTGAAATGAGCCTATATACCTAAATATAGGTATTTTTATATACATATTATCAACAATGTATTTGTAATAATAAATGGTATTGTATGTCACGTGGCAATCTATATATATATAAAGGTATATAATGTACATACTATGATTAAAATACTATAAAGCATTGTCGCGTCATTGTGTTCCGCGGATGGAATGTGAGGGGTACGCCTATTTATTATAATACATTATTTATGTGGGATGGTTTTAAAAAGATTTTGTAATAAATAATTCGTAATTATAAAAACCAAAGTGCACCATTTGAAATTTTATATGTGAATGTAGACAGTGATTTTTTATTTCGTTTGAATTGTGTAATTTACTCGTATATTTATCTACCTTCAAACCAAATTTCGAATGAGTTGCGTAGTTTCAGTATACATAGGTTTCACATGTTCACGACAAAAATAAACAGAATTGGAGACATGCCTCATTGCTGAAAATGGGAACCAAATAGGTTCCGATATGTAATATACTACTACTACAGCTAATATAATCATCACGGCATATTTCAAAATTGGGGTAGCCAGCAGACCAGCTGCATGTAATCTTCTCCGAACCAACATAAAATTAAGACATTCAGAATGGGTGGCAAATCTCATCGCCGAATTCAAGATGCAAAATGTTTTTAATTTTCGAATGCCTGCCTTTTACAGAACACCCGAAAACTTATGGAAAAGAGTGGGAGACCAATCCTTTGCCTGGTACTCCACGACAATTTGTAATCACATCCTTTTAACAGGACACTTAAATATGTGTTCATTTAAAATTTAATGTTTTCATTTACTTATACTGTATACTCGTACTAATTAAGAAAAGATGGAAAAATATTGGTCAGTTCATAGCTAGACGACAGAATTTTTGACTCATGAGTCGGAGGTTAAATGTTCAAATCTTACTGCCGACTTACTTCTCCCTTACGATAACACGCCCATCAAAGGTTATTTCGCAATTCAAATTTGTATATTATTCTAATTGCATTTATACTGGAAATCTTGATTCATCTTTTTTTAATAAAATTAAATAAGCAACGAAAAAAAAATCAAGGATCTTCATGAAATCTTCCAGCCGTGAAATAACTCAGTCAACGCCAGGCACTCTGCGAATGAGAAGATACATTCGGGGAAAAATTTTTGAAATATGTCATGCAACAATGTTTCAAGCCACATCAAGGTATGTTCCAGTGTCACACTTTTTTTTAAACCGTTTCCTGCAAAAGACTCACATTTGTAAAACATATACGTTTAACGTCTTGAATTCAAAGAAATGACCAACATATTTATTAGATGTAGAAAGTTTATTTGCTGCCGCACTTAAGCGTGTGTGTGAATAAGAGAGAAAGAGAGAGAAAAAGGCCACGAGTAAAATAGCTAGAGCAGAGCACTATATGCAGAGAACATAAATTCCTTGATGTTGTCATAATCGGACATGATGGGTGGTATATTTATATCGTAGCTGAACTAAGGATGTTCCATCCATCCATTCATCCCATCACGGTATCTCCCACATGTGGGAAAGCCAGCAGATCAACTGCTTTTAATACGCTTGGTCGTCCACTCCATCCTAATAAAAGTTTTTTTTCTTCAATAGATACAACAAAGTTTTTGGGTAGATGGCGCTCTTGTAGCTGACTGAACCCTGACTTCTCCAATTTTTTAATTAAATTATAATAGTTTATCGATTAAGTTTTTATTTATTTTTATTTTCCGACCAAAATAAAGTGTTTTTTTATTTGATAGTTTTGTTTTTTGTGTTTGTTTCATGAAATAAAGTGATAAATTTTAATAAAGTTAAATCTGATACCTAAATTTGTGACAATAAAAATAGTTTACATGATTTGTATTTTAAAAGTAATAAAAATAAATTAAAGTGACAAATAATATTGTGAATGCGCTCTTGAAGTGATTTCATTACAAAAATAGCGCAATATAAGTGATCCAATAATAATAATAATAACAGCTTGAACAAAATAAAATACAATAATACAGTTTCGTACAACAGAGTTCGTCGGTAACCTGGAGGTAGAGTCTCGGCCTTCAGAACAAGGGGTCCGTGGTTCGATCCCAGGTGCCGGCAAACTCCCCTTTCACGGCACAAGCTTTAAGCTTAGTGTGAAAGGTGTATAAGGTTGTATTTGGGTTTATAACAAACCCAGATATATCTTTAAACAAAAAAAAAAATGTTATTTACATGGCCAAAGTAAATAAATTTTATCAAGACATTTAGAATTAGTGGCATATCTCATCGCTGAATTGTAGATGATAAATGGCTTATGCGTGATAATTTCAGAATGTCTTCTTGTGTTTTTCGGGATAGTCAAAAAAATTATCTAAAAGAGTGTAAAACATTCTTATAAGGTCTCAAATACCTGCTTATTACAAATTACATAGTCGATATTTTGTATTAAGTTACTAATATTCGTATGGATTTTGAATTCACAAATAAAAGATTTACAAATGATTGATAAGCCATAACTGCTTAATTTCCTAAGCAAAATAAAATTACCAGTTTAGCTTTAGATATTCACTTTCTTTTCAATTTTGTGGTTTGAAACATCGTTGCATCACAACACACCCCGATTGAAATACAAGAAAATGTATAGTACTTTTTATCATTCCAGGATACATTGATTTTTTTTTAATATTTATTCAATTTGGAGCGTCACTTCCTTCTGAATTTCAATTTGAAACGATGACATTTTAATTATCTATCTACCGTGTATTTGTGATATTGTTTTATTATTTTTAATCAAAAGAATAAGAAAAGATAAAAATAATATTTTGAATATAAAGTTATGCCCAGATTTAATTCATGTTTTTACAAAATAATAATTTATTTATTGTGTTGGAGCACAAGTAGAAGAATGATATAATTTGAAAAATTGAATCAAACGTTTCTTTGTATTATTGATTAAACAAACCCGAGAGAGAGGTCTTTCGACTTTTTATTGATAATAACCGAAGAAGTCGAAAGACAATTCTCTCGTGTATACTTAATCTGTAGTAGAAGGAAAGGATTGTTTCAATTTATCCGCAGATGATTCTTACTTTTCAACATTAAAAAAAAGAGTCTATCTAACTATATGTGCTTTGACGCTACATCTCTTTTGAGGTAGGCAGACAGGAAAGAACGCCAATTCAAATTATTTAACACACTTTTTTCGCTTCCTACAGATTCATATAGACTTTCAAAAATTTGTTGGTTATCATCGGCCTTTTTTTATATCGAGTAAATACTTAGAATTACTACTATTAGTTCGTCTTCTACATATACCATCACGTCATATCACACAAGTGGGGTAGCCAGCAGAATTAATAATCATTCAAGCTGTCCTTTCCGTTTCAACAAAAAATTAAGACACTCAGGCTTAGTGGCAAACCTAATAAATCCTTAATATTTCGTTAAACTTTAACGTCGCCGACTGACGCGCCCTCTACTCGTATTATCTGCAATAATAACAAAATTATCATTTTTGTTGTCAATTTTAATTTTGATTAATCATTATAGTGCGTGCTAGTTCAAATTCGTATGCGTGTTCGTGATAAATAAGGTATGCTAGACAGTGGCGGGACAAGAAATTTCAACTTTATAAATTGGCCAACCTTTTTCTGCTTTTGGTTCTCGGCTTTGTCAGCTAATACACTGAGAAAAATACTAACGAAATTTCACAACGAATCATTGGTACGTGCTATCAGATTAGGACCAGAGATAGTACCTACAAACGATTCATTAGTACGAATCTATGATATTAACTTTTTGCAAACAAATTGTCGGTAAATTTACCAACGACTTGTTTGCCATAGGTTAATATTATAGATTCGTACTAATGAATCGTTTGTACTATCTCTGGTCCTAATCTGATAGTACGTACCAGGGATGTTGCGAATATTCGCATTCGCATCCGCAAATGCGGAGCTTCCGCATGTATTTGGACATCTGCATCCGCATCCGCAATAATCGATGCGGATGTTATTGCGGATGCGGATGTAAGACAATTTGCGACAAGAAAGAAATGGGGCGGGGCCGGCGAAAGGCGCGTGCCGTTTGCACTCGACATTAACCAATGGGAACGAAAATAATGGTGACAAGATCCGACGCGTTTTTATTTTTGCCGGTTTTATTTTATTTTTGCAAATAACAAAGAAGGAAAAAAAAATTCGACAAAAAATCCATAATATTATTGTACAAAATTTCGTCACATATTTTACAGTGGGGTCTACCAACTAAGATAGTTACTACTTTTTTCTATAACATCTTAAACATCCGCATCCGCGGATGTGAGCCTTCAAAAATCCCCATCCGCATTCACATCCGCGGATGTGTAAAAATCGACATCCGCAACATCCCTGGTACGAACCAATGATTCGTTGTGAGTATTTTTCTCAGTGTATGTCACATAAATTTGTGATATTTCACGATCTTATCATTTTTGTATAGAAAAAAACAGATATTACCAACCTGTTTCTATAATTTTACCTTAAGTTTTTCTTTTTTGTAGTCTGTCTTATATTTGAACATATAAAAGGCTTACGCTGTATGTGAATAAATAAACACGTCATGAAAATGGTATAATTTGAAAATAATCCCAATTTTAAATTTTGTTTACATTGCCTGACAATGTGGAAGTACTAATTAACATGAACTTCCACCAAGTACCGTCAGTCAAAGTAAGTTTATTTACATGAAAGATGTAAATTTATTTCTCCACACTATGATAGACCTACCGCAACATCAACAAAATTATGTAAAATCTATCTATCTATCTATACCCTCACGCCGTGTCCCAAGTGGGGTAGGCAGAGAGAACGGAACGCCAAACAGATCTATCTTTACACACTTCCTTCGCTTCCTCCACATTCATACAGTTCCTCATACACGCACGTCGGTTCCTCTTACTCAACACGCGGCCGTCCTTGACAATTTGATCCACGTGATCAAGCTATGTGGTTCTCGGACGCCCGCGTTTCCTCACACCCTTTCTTTCAGATAAGTATATTCTCTTTGTCATTCTTACCTCGTTCATTCGTTCAACATGCCCAAACCACCGTAGTTTATTCACGCGCATTCTGTCCACAACAGTCTTCTTGCATCCGCTCATTCTTCTAATATCCTCATTCTTCACTCTATCACGCAGCGTTTTACCAACCATTCTTCTCAACGATCGCATCTCTACTGCATTTATTCCACTTTCGTCCTATTTATGTAAAATTTTTTAGTAAGTAGTAGTCCCTTTATGTAAAATTAAAATCATAAAAAATATGTATAATTATTCTCATTGTAAAATTGCACCATCACGTAAAATATAATCTGTTTTGACGTTCTGAGACAGTGGAAACAATATTTATTAAATGGAAAGATACAGGTACAAACTAAATAAAAAATATAGGTTTATCAATAAAAAACTTAAAAACAAAGTTTTTTTATTGATTTATTATTCTTGTTGTTTGCATGTTTTATATGCAGCTGGTCTGCTGGCTACCCCACTTGTGGGATATGCCGTGATGGTATAGTAGTAGTAGTAGTAGTATTATTCTTGTTATTTATTATTTTTTGGATTCAAATTTTGCGTGCATAAAAGTATGCTATTGTAAGCGTGCGGTGATTTTTTGTATGTATGGAAAGTACACCACTGATTCCAGATTTGTTCACATTATTTTCTTAAACTTGCTTATAATATTCTGTTTCTGTTTTGCATATTGGTACCCTATGGCTAAGCTTTGGAATGTGGCCTGACCAGTCTTCAAAACTAGGATATGTCGATGAATGTATCTATATATTATTTATCAATATGTTTATTATGTAGTACTTATAAACGAGTGTATATTATAGTGGGTACATATTGTGCCATTCACCCACGTAAAAAGTATTGTTTATCGGGTTAGGCATTCTCTCCAAATGCTTTTACAACTACACTAATAATATCCGCGTGTTGATGGTCTAGAATCTAGATTCTATAATAAAATAATTTCTATTCTGCATAATTATAACCTTCTATAAGTTTGGTCAAGCCATGGAGCACCTGATACAGAAAAATAAAGACATTTCACATCTCAAATTCAGCTGGGGCTTTTTGGATGGAGAGGACGCTGGCTGCGACTGCGGGGAGGAGCAGAGTGATTCTCACGTATTGCAATGTCAGCTGATGCGGAATGCATGTAATGGGAGTGACCTGATGATGGCGAGTGACAAGGCGATATACGTCGCTGCAAACTGGAGTGGCAAGGTCTTAAGTCCGGACCCGAAAAGTAAGTAAGTATCTCAAATTCAGCGATGAGGTTTGTCACCCATCCTGAATGACTTATTTTTTTGTTGGCACAGAGAAGACGGCTTGCATGTTTATTACATGCAGCTGGTCTGCTGGCTTCCCACACTTGTGGGATATGCCGTGATGGTATAGTAGAAGTAATAGTAGTAGGTACCTAAATAGGAGTCCTTGGACTCCTGCAATATCCGAGAAAATAAAAAAATAAAGTTATTTCAACATTTAGGTACCTAACTTTAGTCAAAATATTGTCATATCAATCACATTTAATATGATTTATTTTATGGACAAAGATGAATATAATTAATCCAAAAATTTAGATAATAAATATTTAAATAAAAAACACTGTTTACTTTCAATTAAATTTTTTTTTATTTAAATATTTATAATCTAAATTAAAATGAACTTTCATAGTGTTTCCTCTTCGAAAATCGAAAAGTTAATCCAAAAATACACTCCCAAACACCCTTACAGAAAGTACGTCAGCAAATGCTTATATTCTGAGGGTAGAATAGGTCGGCAGCGGGAGGAATCAAACCCGAGGTCTTTCAATTGAAAGTCCGAGACTCCACCATCAGGTTAGTGTCCACTTATTCTTTGTCATTATTGTCAGAGAGTCAAGCGTGTGAAATTATGAAGCTTGCTTTTGCTAAAGGTATATTTTTTTTGCCAGTTCAAAGATTATTTCTTGACGAGCCTACCAAGACTAGACTCATCTCATTATGGCGCATCCCTATCGAAGTAGGCAGAAAATATCAAGTACCACTTCATCCTATCTTCACATTCACTTCACTGACATACTATAATTCATGTCAACAAATCTTCTTCAATATCCATCAAGAAGGAGACCAAAGAATAACTCTATGACACAATGTAATAAGATCCTGTGGATAAAAGGCCTGGATGAAAATGACATAGTGGGCAGAAGGATATATACTTAACCTTAGGAAGAGAAGAGCAGTCCTAAACAGCCTTCATTGGCAATAATTTGGGACAGTGTCAGAAAGAAGAAAAATAAGACTGTCATACAATTCCTCATAAATTCTTTCATATTGACAAGTTCAATATGGAGGATCTGGTAAACCATTATAAATAATAATCTGATATTGCCATTTGATTGTCAGACAACCACGTCTCCCAGCATCATTCCTTTCAGCCATATGGATACTAACATAACAATCTTAAAACCTTTTTCGTCTAATAACTTATATACAACGAACAACAAGGAGATAAATCTTAGTGTAATTATTACCTGGCATTATTATTACCCATAAAGAAGAAGTAACTACGAATATAGAGTATCATGCCACGGATCCACCATAAGCAATAAAATAATGCTACTAGTAGGTATGGCGTTGAACATATTGTAAAGGTTTCCCATAACTTAACTATTGTTTCCCATGCTCTGTCACCAGTAAGTAAGTAATAAGTATAGTAACATTGTGACTAACTACTCTTGTTATTGCTATTACTAAGACTTACATATAACTTATGTACACTAATGGTGACCCTTATTCTAAGCTAGCCCTCAACTTTATTAAACTTGTTTTTATATGCTTTCGGGGTCTTCATTTAAAGATGATGATGTTCTTCCGAGTTTACTGCGTCTGGTTGGTTTTGTTATAAAAATATATTTTTTGATTTTTTATTTACAGAGTTATATATTATAATAGGCAAGGCATAGATCTCATACCTACTGTTTTCTGTAAGTTTCTGAGAGTCCTGTAATAGGTTGGTGATTGTATTTATCCTACTTGTAAGAGATGTGAAGTAGGAATGCGTAACAGTACGGTAAAAAATAAAAAAATAAATGCAAAATTTTGACTTAAATTTTTTATCCTACTTACTACTGTAGGAACCATCACTGTAGATTCAACAAATAGGATAGTCAAAACTGACCAACTGCATGTAATAAATATGTAAACTGTCTTTTCTGTGCCAACAAAAATTGAAACATTCTGGATGGGTGGTGGCATATCTCATTGCTGAATTTCGGAATCAAAATGCCGAACACAGAACACCTGACTTTTACAGGACACTCGAAATTTACAGAAAGAGTGTGAGACCTATTCGTTACTGGATGCTCCACGAGATAAAATTTTATCCTATCAAACAATAATTCTGTGATTAACTTAATATTCAATTTATGTTTTCTCAGCCATACATAATACAAAGCATTTAGTATATCTACAATAACACAAGACATTATACTACATATAATATTATGGTATGTATGTGTGTACAGTAAAACCCTTTGTTTCCCATATTAAGACAACTACTGGATCAGGAATTCATCCAGCTGTTGCTAGTAAAGATGAAAGTGATATCCGGTATCATAATGTCCGGCCGGATAAGTAAAAATAATAAATATTTAGGTCCACATTTTTCATACTGAGATCGCCTTGGCTTAAAGCTGTTATGGGGTGTTCACATTTGGCGAATATCGCCAGGCGAATTTCAAAATATATCGCCAGGCGAAAAAACAAAATATAAAGTTTTTACCATAGATACGAACGCCGCGCACATCTGCGCATGCGCAAATCGTTCAATCGGGCGAGAAAGTTGGAAGGTGGTCAACTCAAGAAGATATCGTTTCTACTGGTTTTTATCGTTTCAGACTAGCTGTCATTTTGTTCACACGGTTCAAATGGCTGGCGATATTTTGGTGCTCTGGCGATATTCGCCAAAGTGAGAACACCACATTATGGTCAGGGTGACATTTTTGGAATGATAATTAGGTCGGTGTTCGAAAAAATAAAGACATTTTACAACTTAAATTCAGGGTTGAGATTGCCACCAACCTTGTATGTTTTATTTTTTGTTTGCATGAAGAAAACAGCTCGTTTATTGCATGCGGCTGATATACTGGCTATCCCACTTGTGGGATATGCCGTGATGGTATCGTAGTTGAAATAAATATTTTGAGGAGGTCGGTAGCCTAACAGCAGCAATCTCGAATTTTCAATCGAGCCTTCGATTCCATCCCCTGTTGACTTACTACATTTTGACGAAATAAACATATTACTAAGGGTGTCTGGGGTAAATTTGGGTTTATTCAAATTCATGAATCCCCAATCCGGGTTGTAGCGCCGACGATGATGTTGATAATATGTCGTCAAAAAAACTATTTAAATATCGACTGACCATTTATAAACTGTAATTAGGTTAATTTGTGTAATTATATTTATAAGTTTTTGACACAATCGGATGTAGGGTACTGAATTTTCTTGCTAAGAAGTGTAGATGTTCATCATATTTTTGATTAAGAACTACTCTAGATAAATCATGCCTGTTAATTCAAGTCACCGATAGTCAACCTATTTGAAAAGGTATTATCCAGTTAGGTACATATTATGTTGTATATGATACACATACATTTAAGTGATTTTCGTTTAGGAGTGCATGAGTTTCGGCGCTTGCACTGTAGTTTGTGTAAGCCTACATGCATCAGCTGACCATAAAAAACTACAGATATGAATATCCCATGGAATAATACGATCAACTTAATAAATCACGACAGTGACTGTATTCTCAGGTACCCGATTTAGAATGTCATGTGGTATTCAAATTTGGCGTATATCGCCTGAACACCAAAATATCGTCAGCCATTTGAACCGTGTGAACAAAACGTAGCTAGTCTGAAACCATAAAAACTAGTAAAAACGATATTGTCTTAAGTTGACCACCTTCCAACTTTTTAAGCTGGTTTAAATGCGCGCATGCATTGCATTGTTATCTTTGTTGTTGGTTTGTGGCGTTTGCTTCCTTAATTAAAAGCCACCTTATAACCTCTACTATAACATTTTCAACTAACAATAAACACTTCACGATCTCCATCTCGACGTGCGACATTTTGAAAACAACGTCAAAATCAAAGCGCATCTGACAGATCGTATCTATATCGGTGGACCATGTGAACGGGTGTGACGATCAATTGGCGTCCGGCGAATTTTGTTTTTTTATGCAAACGAAATTCGCCTGGCGATAATCACCAAATGTGAACATCCCATCACCGGATATCTGGCATTGTTTTCATTTCATCACTGAGAATAAATTATGCATTGTTTCTTGTGTATCTATCTTCCTCTGTATTGCCAAGAACTTTGTATGTAATAATAATAATAATTGCATCGAGTCAGTTCTCACAGCGAATTAGATTGCAGAATGCAAAAGGAATAGTCAGATGGTCACATTTTTCTTAAGATTTATCTCAACGTATTTCAAGTAGGTACCTATTTATGTTAATTAAGAAGAATTTCTGTTTCGAATAGATACATGGAGCAAAACTAATAAAGAAAATTAATATTGTAGTGAACACTGGGAATATTTTTGTATGGAAACCCGACTGCTGTTGATTGAGTACTAATGTACATATGTAGTTATTTATGTATATCTATTAACATTACATGTATAGATAATTCACACAGACCGAGCTAGTCCCAGACTAAGAAATTAATCTTGTATTATGGGTACTAACACGACGATACACATATATACAATGTACTAAACACATATACATGTAACACCCAGATCCAGGACAATTTGAAAAAGGTTATTCTTCATTTTGCCCTGGCCGGGAATCGAACCCGGGACCTCGTGACTCAAAGGCAAGTAATTATTGATTGATTACATTTTTAATTGATATTATTGAATTGTAAAAAGGCATAAACCGTATATTTCATGAACAAATAAATAGAACTGCAGCAGCAAATCTAATTATTTTTCAGTACCTGTTTGTTTTTTTTTCTAGATACATTTTTTTAATCGAATTATCAGTAGCAAAACCTAGTTGGATTATTGACTAAAGGATCCGATGTAAATAAAAGATTAAAGAGAATTATAATTGGTAGTCCAATTCAATAGTTAATTTGTCATCAGATTCAAATGCATAACGATCGATTTCATCTCAACTCAGAGCTGTTCTGTGCCGATTGATTTACCTAATTCAATTTATTCCTAAAATTCTGACGTTTATGCTGTTAGAAGCCTTGAGATCGAGAAAAAGCACTCTCTTTGGCTAACTATTATAAGGTGACGTTGTCTTTCCTAAGCCTTATTTAATAGTTTTATTTGTCAAATTTATATCTGTACGTAACCTCAAACAATGGTTAGTAAAATTGTAAAAATAGCGATCATTGTAAATGTACGATAGAAACACATTGATTTGAGCGATATGGAATTTCACATTCTCCACTTTCCAATGAAATTAGTTTACGAAAGCACATTAACGGTTGAGGTATATATTTCCAAAAACTACTGTTTTGAAATACCTATCCATATTTAGTTAGGAATTTTCCGTTAGCATATCGTCTCACATTGGTGTAAAAATTCTAGTTAAATAATATAACAGGTCTTTTACACCCGTATTTACAAAATGTGGATATTTAGCCATGAATAGTAAGGGAACAGAGTTATCTCGGGTTAAACCAAAGCTTTACTAAAAAAAAAATTGTTCTACGGTGCTCCTATTAATATCATACCAAGAGAAAAATACAAAAAAATAATATATTTTTGTTTAAAATATAGAAATTTTCTCGTATTTTTCTATGAAGAGAACTGAGAATATGTCGAAAGTAATTGACAGCTGGGAATAATTATTTTAGACAGACATAAAGTCGTTGTAACAACGCTAATCTCTGTTAATTTAGCTGGATATTATAACAGATGGAATCCGTGATTGTGAGAACTGGTGAAGGCTTGAAGATCATAACACAAATATTGATATAAGTAGTTGGAACATTTTCTATTTACTATTATTATTGTCAAATAATTATGATGAATTTCTCAGTCATTATTAGGTACTAACCAAACAGATTGTTGACATAACTGTCAGTATCTAACTGTCAGTCACTTCTTGATTCTATTAACTACCGTTGACCATAAGGCTATCGTCTTTGTGATGCTAATGCAAATGGTTCAAGCCACAATAGATTTATGTAAAGACTCTGGTAGCAGTATTGTGTTATTATTTATTTGAATTGTTTGTGATATTTTTGTTCTGCTTATATTGTTAAATAATAATATGTCTTTTGAAATCACCTTTCTTACTCTAAGCGTTCTAAGCCATTACCCAAATGTTATTATTTACATTATCCATGTTAACATATGAAAAAAAATCTGTTAGCTGATTTTCTGTGCTTTGGTAACGTGAGTTAAAAAATGTATTGTGTCTCTGAAGTTTGAAGAAACATTCAAAAGTTTTTTTTGTGTAAAGAATAAATAATTCGAATATTTTTTTCAAATACATATATTTTTATTATATAGGTACATTTTACAATAATAGTATTGTTTTTATAAAATATACAGCAAAACAAAATTGATTCCTTCAAATTTGAGCAGAACTTCATGGTTTAATGATAGTTTTATAATAACATGTTTGTGGATGACAGCTGCGTTATGAACGACTTATTTTTATTTTTGTTAACCATATTTTATAGTTGTAGGTAGTCTGTTTTGTACTTTTTACCAATAAATAAAGTAAAATAAAAAAAACATTCACACAAAAAAATAATATACCATTACAACGTTTCCCACAAGTGGGGTAGTCTGCGGATTAACTGCAAATAATAATCATCATCATCATCATCTTGATGTCGGTCCCTCAATCCTGAGGATCGTGACCATCATGCCTCTTTCTGTAAACCATCTGTCTCCATGTTGAGCGATCCTCCGCCATGTGTAAGGCCCCGTGAAGTGAGCTCTGTGTGGCCTCCTTAATTTGGTCGCTCCATCTTATTGGCACTCTGCCCCTTCCCCTCCTCCCTTCTACAACCCCAGTCATAATTTATTTTTCCAAGTTGATAAACATAATAAACATGCAAATTTTTCTCTCCTTTCTAATAAAAAAAGATTCAGGATAGTTAGATTTTCTTTTTTTTTAGAAAGATATATCTGGGTTTTTGTTATAAACCCAAATACAACCTTATACACCTTTCACAGTAAGCTACTAAAAGCTTGTGTCATAAAAGGGGAGTTTGCCGGCACCTGCGATCGAACCACGGACCCCATGTTCACGAGGCCGAGACTCTACCTCCAGGCTACCGACGAACTCAATAGATTAGTAATAGTAGATTTAGTAATTATATTTAATTTAGTAGTAATAGTAAACAAATAGTAGATTTAATTGTCTCAAACGTGTATTCTTTTCTATTTCTGATCAACGCCAAAAGAACCTGGATAAGAAGATAATGTCCAGTATAGGATCTGTATGAATAGGCGTAATCAGAGATCTTGTAAATAGCGATGGTAAAGGTTGTCTGGAGGAATTACCCACCCAACTAGGACGTGAGGAACAAGATTTTAATTTTTATTTGAAATCCTCGTTAAAATAAATAATAGCTCAGCTCTCTCTTTGTTTTCTCGCTAAAATAAGAGTAGGGAAAAAGCATCAGGAGAATATAAACAAGCAGGAGATGTAATAGTAAAAACACTAGAGAAAATCTAAAGTAGTGAGTGAAACATTCCATACAAACACAAACAGAAGACAATACTGGTGTACTTACATAAGTCAACAGCGTAAATAATAATACCGACTACATAGGTAGAATAAGAGTTCCCACGGCATAGGTATCTCACAAAATAATTAAGTAAGAGAAACTTATAAAACTATACTCATCTCACTCTTAATCACAATGCTGCACGACAATTTAGTCTTGTCTTGTCGTCTCTTTTACGCTATGCTTTACTTTCTTTTACATCATGTTCCTCTCTTCATATTGTCTGCGAAAGTATCAGGCGAACATGAATGTACATGGATATACTTTTCTGTTAGGTATGTAGTATCATACATTACATTCTTCATACAATACATTGATTGTACCTACTTATGTTATTGTTCTATAGAACATAGAGAAGACAAGAATGAGTGATTTCAAGTTAAACTGGTTTCATACATACATTTTGTACGAGTACTAAGTAAGCAGTAGACACTCTTCTTTCGGCCTTCACTTTGACTTCTTTTTCTTAGTACCTACCATATATTATTTCATATCTAACCAAAAATCTCTTTCAATATGCTGCATCTATAATGAGCCACGTTAATTAATTACTTACTATAAATATTTAATGAACTCAAACTAATCGACCGACAGTTCTTAGTGTTCATTTTGACAAGATAATGAAAAAAAAAAAAAATACCTATTTAAAACTAAGACAACACCTATTTCATCATCATTATCATCATCTCGCCCTTCAACGTTCCTCTCTGAAAGCATTTCTCAAATTATGTGTCGATACGAACAATAATACTCACAGTAGATTTACTAGAACGAGAAAGCACATAAGATGTGACACACCGCGTACTAATCGAGAAAGGTATGGATTTCTCTACTCTGCTTCAAGATTATACAATTCGTTGCCAAACCACATTAAGGAAGCTAACAGCCTTGGACTTTTCAACAAAAAACTGAGGAAGCAACTGATTGAAGAGAGGGAGTAATAATTGTGTTTGTGATTATGATATGATTTGGAATTAATATTTGTTTGTCTTATGTCCCCTTATACCAGCAATACTATTGCTGTTTGGGGATTACAATTTTTTTATTGTTATATAATATTTAATATTATGTGTACAATAACTCAGCATGTTTACATTTACTTTTAATAAATTTAAAATCTTTAATTTTCTCCGAAATACAATTTTAACTAGCAGAAATAAGTTCAGAAATTAATGCTTTTTCGATAAATGACGATAGGTACTACTCTGTGAGTAGAAATAGAGGCCTTCACGGCATATACCACGAGTGGGGTTGACGCACAACTAACTGCACGCTATAAGCAATCTATATTTATTTCATTATTTAAACGTCTGTAACAATATACATTAACAAAAATTAGTTAAAAAATTTAAATTTAACAAAATGTTTTAACAAAATTTAACAAAATACTTCTAACAAAATGAAATAAACATATCAACGATAGACACAAAAAGTATCTTGATTATTTATAGTAATTTGAATATTTTGTTGTTTGTAAAAAAAAACGTATATAATTGACGATTACAAGTGCCAAATCAATGGTCTATGGATGATAAGAAAGAATAAAGAATATCAATATACTTAGGAAAATAATTGGATGGTTTTTTTATGATTTTGATTCTGAATCTGGATGAAATCGCGCCATTGCGTTTAATTCGCCCTCTGTATATGGATCGCATTTAATGTAAATGAATTTTTGTGTAAATTTGTTTTTAATCAAATATACATGTATGGCTATCTACCTATCTATCTATTACTATCAGTTAAAATTTATTTTATAATAATATATTTTATACGATACATTTTAACTGATAGCAATGGGTAGATAGATTATTGAAATATATGTACGTACTCTCAAAAGGTAGATGTTACATATGTAACATCTACCTTTTGAGAGTACGTACATACGCATCTTCGTGCTAAGATAATTAAAGTTGTTAAATTCGATTACACGTAAATTCAATACAAGTTATACCAATTTCGAATCCTCGAAAATTTGTGCATCTATTGTGAACATTGTCGTGCGTGTGTGGATTCTGTGCTTGGCGAAATATCAGGTGAATTGCATAATTTGACATATGATAAAACATTATTGTCACAACTACAGCTGAAAACACCACATACTACGAGTACATTGCAAAATAGTGGTGGGAAATAAATACTGTAGTATACTTTTTGCTGAATTTCTACTAAAATATCTGAATATAATGGATAGCGACCCAAGTGGATTAATACACATCTCAAATGACTCCCCGCATGACTATGTCAGTAATGCAAAACATAATTTGGAACTAATAAACACTGTTCTAGTAGCTGACAAGAGCCGTTTAAATAACGATTTGAGGGGTCAAGTCATGAGTGCGTCGACAAACCTGCAAGCAGATATAGCACACATGGCTATAATAATGGCCGCTTTACAAGCGGAAAATTCACAATTGAAAATGTCCATCCTGGAACTAACTAATCGTGGAACTACGGGTTCTCCTGATAGAAGAAAAATAGCCGTGACTAATACGGCTACTTCTCCTATATTAGTATCTCAACAATCTAGTGTAAATAATGAGATCTTAACAGATGTCAATAAGCCCCAAGCTATTTATTCACCTGAAACGCTGCCTGCCAATGTACCTTCAATGCCAGTTCAAAATTCTGTTTCTTATGCTTCGGTTCTGGCTGGAGAAAAGCCTGGACATGGTGAGACAAGACAGCAGAGGTGGAAGCAGAGGAAAATTATTAGAGGACAGGGTGAAGCGGATACTGAATTGGTAGCAGTTGAACCGCGGAAATATATTCACGCATTCTCATTTGAACAGAATACATCAGAAGAACAGGTCAAAGCATATATGAACAGAAAAAGACCTAACACGAGTGATAATATAATTGTTGAGAAGATCGTAAGCAAAGGATTGCATGCATCGTTCAAAATTACTGTACCAGCAAGTATATTTGAAGAATGGATGAGAGGGGACATGTGGCCACCAAATACTGGAATCAATGAGTGGACATTTCGGAGAGGACGAAAAATCCCAGCGTCCACTGCCTAAGCGTTCCATCATTAGGAGTACATTTTGCACATACGCAAATGTGAGGGGATTGAACACTAAAACGCATGAATTTAAATGTAACCTTCTAACACAAGAACCGGATATTATTGCTTTAACTGAAACCTGGCTTTCGCCTGGAGTCTTGAATGCTGAACTCTTCGACGAGCGTTTCACTGTTTTTCGGAAAGATAGGACATCCAGAGGAGGCGGTGTGGCTCTGGCTGTCAATTCAAGGCAATTTTTAAGTGCAAAAAGACTGCCTTATCTTGAAACGGATGGAGAAGACTTGTGGGTGAAGATTGGGTTCAATCACGTTACTATTTATGTTTGTGTTGTATATTTTCCTCCCAGTACTGACAAAGATAAATTCTCTAGCTTTTATCAAAAAATTGAAAGTTTTAGTAACAGACTTATTGATAAAAATATTGTAATTTTTGGAGATTTTAATCTCCACTCTTGTAATTATCCTGTAAGTGAACATGCCTATTTTCTAAATTTTTTTAATCAAAGTCAACATAATCAGGTTTTGAATCATAATAACAGAGTTTTGGATCTTGTATATACTAATATCGCAAACTCATGCGTTGATGTTAGAAAGCAGGAGCTCCCACTCGTAGCCGAGGATGTCCATCATCCTGCTATTGAAATTGAATTAAAATTAAATAGAACTAACAATCACAAAGAGAGGGAGACTGCAACTGACAACAGTGCTATGAGGTGGAAATTTAAACGTTCTGACATCTCAATATTCAATGATTTTATAGCAAATTATTCATGGTCGGAAGTATATGCAGCAGTAAATGTGAATGATGCTGTAGATGCATTTTACAGAATATTGTATGATGCATTAGACCAGTTTTTTGGAGCTAACGCTAATAACAGCCCTGTTCTGTATCCTAGTTGGTTTTCAGGTCAGTTAATTTACAACATTAGAAAAAAACATATGTATCACAAATTCTGGAAACAAACACAGTCATCTTATGCTTACGATAAGTTTAGCGAACTTAGAAAATCCGTAAAGAAGGGGATTCGCGATTGTTATTTGCGGTATATTGAATTAAGTGAAGAAAATATTAGGAAAAATCCCAAGCGATTCTGGAATTTTGTTAAGAGTAAAAGGGGAACAAACCAATTGCCGGTGTGTTTAAGTTCTCAGGACATAGCTTATACTAAACCACAAGATATAGCCAACGGCTTTGCAGACTTCTTCTCTTCAGTTTTTAGTCAACCTAGCACCTTTCGGACGCAGAACACTGTAGGTAGTACTTTGTGTAATATTGATGGTATAACCGACCAAGATATTGAATATAGTTTAAGAAAACTTAAGCCAAAGTCCTCATCTGGCCCGGATATGATACCATCGTTTTTATTTAAGGAAGTCGGAATGAACATGGTTGGTGTTTTGAAGCACATTTTTAATCTTTCTCTATCAACTGGGGAATTTCCAAAGCCCTGGAAAGTGACAAAGGTAACACCAATTCATAAAAAGGGGGATGTGTTCGAAATAACTAATTATAGGCCCATAGCAATCTTGTCTTCTCCAGCAAAACTGCTGGAAATGATTATTCATAAGAAGATTTGGGATAGTTGTGGACATCAAATGGTAGACGAGCAACACGGTTTTCGACCGGCCAGATCAACGAGTACAAACCTTATGAGTTTTCAAACGTTTGTTACAAAACACCTAGACAGACGGGTTCAAGTAGATGTAAACTACAATGACTTCGAAAAGGCGTTTGATAGAGTTGATCACAATATTTTGTTAGCTAAGTTGGACGAATTTGGACTTTCAACAAACTTTGTGGCATATTTGGCGGACTATCTGCAAGGCCGCTGTCAATATGTATTTTACAGAGGATTTAAATCTGATGTATACCCTTCGCTTTCGGGTGTGCCACAGGGATCTAATTTGGGGCCACTTTTGTTCTCAATCTTTATTAATGACATTGGAAATGTTATTAAAAATTCTAATTACTTACTTTATGCCGATGACTTGAAGGTTTTTCGTGAGATAGAATCAGAAAATGATGCGATACTGCTGCAAAGCGACATAGATGCCATCTATTCATGGTCCTTAAAGAATAATCTTTTGTTTAGTATTCAAAAGTGTAACATGATGACATATACAAGATCTCACGAACCGCTTAAATACTCTTATAAAATGGCAGGTATGTCGTTGTGTCGAATAGATGAAACCAAAGATTTGGGAATTGTATTTATGGCGGATCTTTCCTTTAAAAAACACATCACGGAAATCACGGACAGAGCTTTCAAGGTATTGGGTTTTGTGATGAGGAATGCAACACATTTTAAAAATGGTAACACCTTGCGCGTATTATACGAATCACTTGTGCGTTCAATTCTGGAATCAGGTTCCCTTATTTGGAGTCCGGGTGAAACCACTTATGTGCTGCAACTTGAAAAGGTTCAGAAACGTTTTTTACGACACTTGTATCGAGTCGAATGTGGCTATTATCCGTACTTGTATCCTTCATTGTTTGTCATGGGATGTATGGGATATGAAACGTTAGAAAAGAGGCGTAAGGAGTATCATTGCAGACACTTTTATAAACTGTTACACGGAATAATACAAAACCCCACAATTCTCGCCGAATTGAATTTTTATGTGCCAAACTCATATTGTAGATCGCGTTCACACATGTTATTTTATCCTCCACAGGGTAGGACTAACCTTATAGCTAACTCTCCTGTAGGTAGGGCTGTACAATTTCTTAATGAACTAGCACCTCACGTCGATATATTTGCTGTATCATACCGTGAGTTCATTAAGCATATAGACAACTATTTATAATGTTTTGTTATTATTATTATTGTTAATTGTTTTAGTAGATATATGTGGACATTTCTTTTATGAATATTATAATTGGCATGTAAACATTTTTGTTTCAGTATATGCTATTATTATGATTTTTTTGTTGTTAAGTATGTCGGATCGGGTACACGGTCTACTGGAACCAAAGCGGGCCTTGCCCATCACTAGTTATTTAATAAACAAGTAGTGTGATGTAGCATGGGTGGCTCTGATTGGGTAGTGGCCTTGTACTCGGTCTGAAAAATTATGGTGATTGTTATTTTTTTTACATATTGATGTATTTAATTTGACGATGTTTTTAGTTAGGTTTGTTTTATAGTTTTTTTTAAATAGTGTGTTTGGGAATACTGTGAAGTGTTTATACAGCATATTGTAAGTTCTTTTTTATTACTAAGATATATTATTTTAGTTGTTATTTTAGATTCTTATTTGTTCATGATTGTGATATGTTGTCCACTGTCCAGCAATTAGGTTTAACAACTGTCAAGCTGGCAGTGGTATATTTTATTAAAATAAAATAAATAAAATAAAATAAATCGGTCAGCAAATGTTCATCTGAAGGAATACCAACTCATCCTATTTATATCGTAAAAATAAATAGTTAAATGTTATATGAAAATAGTTCTAAATTCAAATATATATATTTTTTGTTTTACTCCCAAATTACGTATTATATTTCGCGTTAGATAATATCTAAAAATGAGAATGTTTGTTTGTATGTTTGCAGTAATCCTGATACTGAAAATAGTAATAATTATGACAACGTTCTTTATTTAAATAATAATAATACGATGATATTGCGTGCGTGTAGTAGTGGTAGTAGTAGCAGTACTATGACTTTGCTAATCAAACAAAAGATATATACTTTTATTGTTCATCATGCGAAACTGACATTAGTTTGTGTGTATCGTTAACGATGTACTTATACACTTCACAGATAACGTGTATCGAATTATTTGATACAATTATTTTATAAAAATACATTCACATATAATACTTGTTAGATTGCAAAAATTGATATAATATTTTTTCGCTAAAAGAAAACCTTATTGATGTAACACAGTGTCCAAGCAATTTAGGCCTAGATTGATATGGCCTTTGAACGGCCTTAATGGTTAGAAAAAACACCAAAAGACATCACAAATCACAATTCCGATTTCTTCCAGCCAACCCAGTTTTTTTTAAATTTAATAAAACTACAAATACATCATACTCAGGGCAAGAGTTACGTTAAACTAAAGAATAGAACAAACAAGCCTACATTATTTAATTTTATTATTATACAATAATCGGCTATAAGCCTCTAACAAAAAATCATATAACATCAAAACAGAAAATAATAAAGAAGTTAAATAATATAAAACGAAGATTCCTATAACTAAATCAATAAACATTTAAGGGTACAAAATTCAACAAAAAAAACATTTGAGTAGAAAAAAACATTAAAATAAAGTAGATAGAGAAAAAAAATGTAACCTAGAAATACACACACAGTAGGTACCTAATCATTTCACAAGAATAATCAATCAATTACAGGTATACATGTACATAAATATTGACAATAAAAATAATAGTCTAAGCTAAGGGTTGAATGGAACATGAGAGTTTTTTTTTTTCTCTTTATTGTAGATTTCACGAAAATACTCGTAGATTGTATTTTAATCTACTTTTAATCGACTTTAAATACGTATCAAATATTTTTAAAATTCAGCTATTTTTATTTAAACAAGCAAATACGGATATTTCAAGTTAAGATATATGTACATTTGATTAATGTAATTAAAGATATTTGCAATGCCAAATCTGAAATGTAATTAATCTTCCGTCAATAATTGGTTTAATTAGTTTTTTTCACTGTCTATGCACATTAATATTCCTTTAATGGTAATTAAAGTAATTATACTGTATTCTCCATGAAATAACAAATTTCATAATAAATGTTTTATTTTCATACTGGTAATTATGTAAGATATTATTTGCAAATCATTCCACGTGTTTGTATATGGTTTATTTCTTAATAAAATAACATATTTTATGATAGCAATGTGTTATGCATCGTGCATGACTAGTAGAAATGCGTTATCATTCAATTAGACACTTTCCTAAAGTGCCTTAATATATTTGAGGTGTGTAGAAGCAAAATCACACTAACATTTTTCACAAGTATTTTACTGTAAATTCGGCCGGTGTGGCGCGGAGGTAACGCTCTTGCCTTTGAGTCACGAGGTCCCGGGTTCGATTCCCGGCCAGGGCAAAGTGAAGAATGACCTTTTTCAAATTGTCCTGGGTCTGGGTGTTACATGTATATGTGTTTAGTGCATTGTATATGTGTGTATCGTCGCGTTAGTACCCATAATACAAGATTCATATCTTAGTTTGGGACTAGCTCGATCTGTGTGAATTGTCTATGTATGTTATGTTATGTTATAAATTCAGAAGTTCGTATTAAGCTTAATTTTATTTATTTATATGTTATACATTCCTGGCGTAACCTTTTGAGATGTTTATCGCAAAAATAAAAATCGACAGCAAATATTACAAAGAGAAGATATAGAAAAATGTTTTCAATAGTCAAGAAGCATTTTAGGTCAGTAAGTAATTTAAATGATTATTTTTTCAATTATTTCATGTTCTGTTCTGTACTCTGTGAAATCCCGGTAAGAAATTGATCTCCCACTCTTTTCCATAAATTTTTGAGTGTCCTATAAGAGACAGAAGTTTGAAAAAATAAAGACATTTAACGTCTTAAATTCAGCAATATTTGGCCACCCATCCTGAATGTCTCAATTTTTGTTGGCACGGGAAGACAGCTGACATGTCTATTACACGCGGCTGGTTTGCTTGATATTCCACTTGTGGGACATGCCGTGATGGCAGGATGTAAGACGTAGTAGTAGGACGATTTGCATCTTTATTACATGTTGAAAGTAAGAATAAATTCATGAATTTGTAATGTAAAAGGACTGAACAGGAGTGAGACATGTAGAGGAACTTATCCAACAAGCGCTGAACAGGAAGTTCCTTGCAAAAATTATTGTTTACTTTGAGGAAATCTTATATGGCACAAACAAAAAAGGAAGAAATATAAATGATATGAGATTCTCTTGTGAATCTTTTTTTTTAAGAAACTAGGTTCCTTTTATATGAACTTTTAATTTCATTTGTAAATCAGAAAGTCTTGTATAAGACGCCAACAATTAAATAAATAAAAAAAAAACACCTAAATCTAGTAAGACCCTTTCACGACACAATCTTTTAGCTTACTGAGATAGGTGTATAAGGTTGTATTTGGGTTAATAACAGAAACCCAGATATATTTATAAAAAAATTAACATCGGCAACAATTAAATTTAAAAAAACACGTAAATCTAGTAACACCAATCACAATGTATGTAAAAAAGTGTTAGGTTTAACATTTTAAAACTCGTATGTAAAAAGTGTTAAAAATTCATAAATTTCACAGTTGGGTGACTTCCAAATATAAAAAAAAGAACGCACGGTACAAAGATCCAGGTGATAAAATTCACACAAATATGTAGAGTACCTACATACTAATAAATATGATTAATAGGTAAGTACCTACCTATTTATCTAAAGATCTATCGATCAACATAACGGGATAAATAGATCAATAATAATAACAACATTATGTGTATTATAGTATTGGTTGTAGATAGAATGATCAATATTTTTATACCTTACCCAACAGTTATAATATACCTGCGGTCAATCTTAATATTCGTAATCATAGATCTTTAGAGCAGTGGTTCTCAAATGGGACGGCACAGCTCAACAATGGACGTCAAAATAATATAAACCTTCTTTTAAACACTGACCTTTATGGTATAGACTAGTAATGCTGAACTAATTTCCTCAGAAATCACGTTCCAAAATTAATTATAATCTTAATTTAATAATATTGAGCTATTTTGTGAAACTCCATATTAATTTTTGGAAACAAACAAACGGTTTTGAGTATTACTGTATTTACTTAAAATAGTAACCTGGCGATGTTAAGTTTATCAATGACTTTGTCAAAGTCAAAATCAGGTTACTATTATTAATAAATACAGTAAAACTCAAAACAGATTGTTTGTTTCCACAAAATAAAGTAATCGTAATGTTATTGTGTAGTTTCACTCCATAACATCAAGATGCTAACGATCTTTTTTAATGGTTAGTTGGAAGATATCGCGCTTCTGCGATAAACTCGCCCATTGCACAAAATTATGTGTTCATTATTAATGTTGTCATGTTTCTTTGTTCTATTGTATATCTACTATTTTTGTGCAATTTTTTTTATTATTATTATCTTTTACAACTTATATAATTAAGCATTGTAGGTACATCATACATATACCCGATAAAGACATAAAATAACCTCAACAAATAAATATAAAAAAACAATCAAAGCCATGTCTGTAATATCAATGTGTTTGGACGCAAAAATTTATTGGTCGTATTACCGATTTTTTCTTTGCATTTCTAGTCCACACAACAGGAATTTAATGAGGGATTGATAGGGATTGACTGAAATATGAACCTAAAATGATGAAATAACTTGAATTCTGCTTATATTGATTGATTTCTGTAGCAGAAAAAAGGCAATGAATTTCATTCTCGAAATGGAGGCGAAAGAACCAAAAAGTTTGAAAACATCTGGGTTTGGTGATAGCGTAAAAAAAATAAATGAGTTCATGTTGGGTTAGATATTGTTAATAATAATAATAACAATGTTAATAAATAAATAAATAAAAAATAATTTGAAATACAATTGGGTGAAGGTAAAATTTCGGTACCTGTCTTACTTGTACTAAACAAGATGCATTCCGAACTATGTCGAAATAATCTTATAGAATATAGATTGATAGTATGAATAGTAAGTAACACCAGAAGGAAATGAAAAAATACCGATGATCGGGTGTTGAAAGTAATTAAAAGCTTATTATTTATCAGGTATTTTTTATCATACTCTAATACCTGTTTACAACAGGGTATTAATTGGAGTAGGTACGTTGTGTGGATAACCGGGTATTAAAATGCATCGAGTCTATCGGTGTTCTAGGAATGATTTCTAAAATCTCTGAGACCTAATTTACAGAACATTGAGATGTATATTGGTGGCTATTCTATAAGACAGAATCTTACATGCTTTCTTATTCATTGCTTTCTTCCAGAGTTTTGAGTTTCTGGAAACTTATTTTAATTTATTTATTTATTCTTAATTGTGCAAAGAGATGAAAGTAATTTTATACATTTAAGATGAAAGTAATCTTTGGTTTTTTAAGTTTATTTAATGGATGTCAGCTCTAATATTTTAATTATCTATTAATTCAAGAAAACAAAACATTTCCCGTGTAGCAAAACAGATTAAACTGCAAAGATTTTTCTAGGCTCAATTTTTGATTAGACCAAGATTTTCTAAGAATAAAATATGCTTAGAAAATTGTGTAACACACTCTTTTAGAAATTAAAGAATCTGGAAAACGGCTCAATACCTAACAATACATAGGTTGAAAGATGCTAGATTAAAAAGGAATAATATTTAATGGAATAGGTATAATTATGATGTGATCAATAACGTGTCTCCCTTCTACACGACACTTAATAACTTTTGTAGAAAATAGGAATTAGCAGTCAGTCCGGAACATTGCAAGCGAAATACACACAATCACGTGTGCATAATTTCAAATGCCAAGTAGACATAAGATAGTAATTATTATAAGATTTCAAATAACATATTATCATAAATCTCTTCACATTCTGATGATCAACATAATGCAACGCTACGGTGCATGAATTAATATCAAACAATAATGACTTCTTGCAAGATCAAGGCAATGCATTTTATTACCAGTAGTTTTTATTTTACTTCCTACCTACAGCTATTTTTATTAAATGTATTTGATTGTGTTGTTTACTTGGTTATTTAACAAAAATTTAAAAAATAAATCATGTCTTATCTTTGAATAAATTAAAAAAAGTGTTGGTCCTTAATATGATCCTTGTGGAACTCCAAAAAAATATGTAAAACATTTTTTCATTATTAACAGTTTAAAAATAAAAGTACATAAATTTATTATAAAATGTGTTCAGTTAGTAATAATATTTTTAATAAGCGAAAACAATTAAATTAATTTAAGAATTTACATTTTTTTGAAATCTTACAATTTTTGCGAGCAAAATTAAGGAAGCAATATTAAATGAACAGTTAATAATTGACACATCCGTTTAAAACTATCAATATCAATCTAAAAAAGTAATGTTTTCAATATATATAAGATCGGTTATGGGAAGCAATAATTTATGAGCCGGGAGCTAATGAAGTAATTTACTTTAATGGAAAACAACGCAAAAGAGTGTCGTGTCAAAACTCCATAACTCCAATGTGATCTTCCAGGTCTGATTATGATTAATAGGAAATATAATTAGTTTTGCAGCAGAAACGGTAATTTGTAATTAGTGCATTCAGTCAATATCTTGTATATCAACATATCAGCTAGGTACCTAATTTTAATTATTATTATTCCCATTACTTCTCATAAGTTTAAATGACGGAAATAAAAAGTCATGTTTCAAAGCTCATACCATCACATCATTTCCCACAAGCAAGGTGCCCAGTGGACCAACTGCGTGTAATAAACACGCAAGTCGTTCTCTCCGTTCTCATCACTGCTGAATGGAAGATAGTAAAATCTTCAGTTCAACGACTAGATTTGCCACCAATCTTGAATGTCTTAATTTTTATGGCACGAAAAAGACAGCTTGCAAGTTTATTGCATTCCGATGATCTGCTGGCTACCCCAATTTTACAATATGCCATGATGGTATAGTAGTACCCAATAATAGTATTGACGTTCATTCAATTCTACACATAAAGCATTCTAAAATTTAAATAACTTCTATTAAAAGCACAAACTATCTGTTTTTAGTGTTCGCTAGACCGCCATACGGCTTCAAAACTTTAACGTGATGTACATCTATTGGGTTATTAGAACTTCGAATTGATAGCTCATAGAACCTGGGGATCAATATAAGGATACTATTCAAGTCTTCCATAATGAATTCCTTATTTTACTGCTAAAAACCAAAACATTTTATCAATAACGATAAAGAAAAAGGTAGCTTTTTAAGTTCATTGATAAGAATCTTATTTATTCTAGACTTTAATAATAGTTAATTAAGTAGTTAAAGGAATTATAATATAACCATATTATTAATACTACTTATACACAAAGGTGGAAGGAATTCCTAATATTCCTATTATTATTAACAGCACCTGCCTTTGTTACCGACGCGACATCCAGTAGACGGCCTTCGAGGTCGAGTGATCAGAAGGAATATATTATTATATATATTATACAAGGTTATTCTTAATGTTCACAAGAAATTACAATAATTCAATAAATTTATTTATGTACAAAAAGGGAACTATTTTAAGTATTGAATTTAAAGACCAGTAGCCGCGTTTACTGAGTAAACACTTAAGCAATTGTTGGATGTTGCGAATGATGAATTTTGTATCCGGTCCAATTTATTTATTTGATTTTATTTTATGCAACACAATCACAGGACATACGATTCAGACGACTTTGGAGGGTTTTTTGTCATGAAACTAACCAAGATTCACAGGATACGAATGCACCAGATATATTATTGTTAAAATTATCGTAAAAATTTTAACTTGCACTGAGACCAAACAGCGTTTGGCCAAGGTAATCTCAGCAGGAAAAAGACAAAGCAATATTAAAAAAAAAACAAATGAGAAAAAAAAACACAAAAGAGACAATCATCAAAAAGACACGACAGAATAAAAGAAAAGTTTTTATCCTAGCGATAAAGTCATTGTGAGTGATGTTGAAAATATAAACATAACCATTTATTCATTAAATAATTTTATAGCCTAGCCGACAGGAAGATTTGAGATTAGGTATGTTTGTTCTGCTATCTGGTGGGTAAAAAAGCATATCCCATCAACAACGATCGTACGCTATTGGGACATAGGTACATAGATACGAAGCCACCCACAAGAGTTTGAAAAAATGCCTCATTCAAAATAAATTTCGACAGTGCAGCAATGTTATCATATCAACAGGAACAATAAAAGAGTTCCCAAATGTGTAGAAGTACCTAGGTATATATACATCAATCCTAAGCATTTTTTCTAAACTTTTATCAGCATTAGACAATATCTAGCCTCGCAAGGATTCGATATCACTGAAGCTGATTCTAAAATACTGAGAACCAAAGAATCTGTCCCTTTACATCAAATATCACAATTATTACTATCGTAAGTTTGCATATCAAAATGGAGTATCATTCATTATTCATCACTGCTACCTTGAGACTAAGTCTCTTTTCCTGATATTCAACAAATAATACAAACCAATCAATACAGGACACTCAAAAACTTACAAAAAGAGTGAACTATTCTTTGCCTGGTATTCCAAGGAAAAATCCATCAAATATAATTATCTAATATACCAACATTATTTAAAAAATTATTAATTCAAATTATACCTATCTATGTAGAATTTAATATACCTACAAGGTGAGGGATTCCATCGAAGACTAGTCATCCTTTTGTTGCAAACATAAAATATATAAATAGGTATACATAAGTGTGTAACTTTATATCGGTCTCGTGGTTTTTATGTTATTTTGTTATTATATAGACTATACATATTTTAGCATCTTACTGCTACAACTTATACATATTATAATATTCCTGTAACGAAACCGGTTTTGTGATGGAAGCTGATATATTGTGAAAGAGGTAGGTACCTACCTCTACTAGTACAGCTACCAATAACAACAATATCCAGGCGTCCTTGCGCGGGAATCTTGCCATTTTGGCGGGAAACTGTGCGTCATGTTGTAACTACCTACCTATCAGGTATACAAAGTTATAATATAATATGTAGGAGATGAAACATGGCCGCTTCTAAGTCTTACTCAATGTTTAAAATATCAAATATGAACTGAGAATCTTATTTATTTATTTATTCTTTACTGTACATTGATAAAAAACAATTACATAAAAGGTATACATTCAAATTAAATACAATCAATATACAGAGGGCGAGTTTATCGCAAAGGCGCGATCTCTTCCAACTAACCCAAATCTTCTGTTATAACATCAGTGATTGAGTGAAATATCTTTATCTATCTATATACCATCTATCTTACTATTCCCTAACGCCGTTTATAAAGCTGGGGTAGGTAGAGAGAATGGAACACTATGTATTTTCATATATTTAACATACATACTTCTTTCTTTCCTCTACATTCATGCAATTTCTCATACATGCACAAAGATGGCCAATTTCTCTCACTCAACACCCTTGACAATTTGTTCCACATGGCATGGCCAAATCACTTAGTTCTTGGACGTCCGCGATTTTTCTTGTTGTTATCTAAATGCATCATTGTTATTATTATTTATAGGATTATGGCATTCAATTCCTTGAGAAACGATTTTATATCTATGTACCATCATTGAAATTGAAAAGAAATATAAATTAAAAGAAAATAATGGATAATAACTAACATTACTTTTTTCTTTCCACGCAAAATTCTTTTAAAAATCAAAGGAGGGAATAAACCACTTCTTTTTATTGACACTAACAGAATACTGAGAAAAAATCGTCTAAAATATGTATGAACGATCTATCATGATAAAGGACGTCGGTTAGAATCTTGCGACTGAAAAATATAAAATTATTTTATTATCATTGAACATTCTAAAAACATGGCACAGCCAGAACAAGCAATTACAACTGAATGCAGAATATTTGTTACAATTTTTTTTTATTTAATTCTGCATATTTTTTCTATAGGTTTAAAAAAAGAAGAATCTGTAAATTTGTGTTTTTCTTATACCTAAATATTGATTTGTTCTAGGATTAATCCAAGTTTAAGACGTTTAGAAAAACTCTCACACTAATCAATAATTTACATTATTAATTCACCTTTTTACCCAAATACATTCTCAAACATTCCAACATTAAGTGATTATTTTAAAATTTCTACCTTTAATTATTGCATTTCACTAATAGGAACGTACTTGACAATATAGTGTCGTCGTTTGAAGCCGTACATGAAATTAGCATAGTTTCATCCACAACTGCTTCACATTAACATCCATCCATACTTCACTCATTCCCATATAGGTATGTCACCAAGTAATGCAATAATCAGTCATCCATAAAACGTTATGTATTGTTGTTACACGCTGTTACAGATTGTAATAGCAGATACAGTAAGATATGCATTGTTGGGATGTTAGTATAAGCGACAAGAAATCAAAATGACAATACGTTTACTTGGTTTTAAAGATTCGATTCTCCACTTCCAAAAGCCATCAACTCGAAGTTCTAACATTCCAATATATGTCAAGCAGAAGTTCTAACATTCCAATATATGTTAGACCAGTATGGCGATTTACCGAAAGCCTAAAACACACACTCTCCACTTCCATAAACCATCAACTCAAAGTTCTAACATTACAATATATGTCAAGCAGAAGTTCTAACATTCCAATATAATATACAATATGTTAGAGCAGAATGGCAATTTACCGAAAACCTAAAACAAACATATGCGCGTCCAATAAAAAGTCACTGTGGATATATTATAAATAAGTGTTTTATTTTTAATTAATTCAACATGAATTTCCCCCAAGTACCGTCGGTTGAAAATATCAACTTTAAGCATAATATGTGCTTCTAATAAAAAGCATTTAAGTTTTATATTTATTTGTATTTGAACATGGGAAGGAATGTGTATTTGAAGGAATACCGCATTCTTCGTCTAACAAGCCGAAAATCTTGAAATTGTTTTTTTTAGTTTTGGCCTGTAGAACTGGACAGTCGATATATTTTCCAATAAGATTAGATATGTCTTCAAGATTTCCAGAATGAGCCTGTTTCACAATACGCCGTTTTGTGACAATGGCAATAAAGAATTAAGAATGTCATGAGAAGAGATTGCACAATTAACACAGAATGAAAGAACTTGTTTCGACCCTGTGCTCCAGAGAGAAGCGGTGAAAGACGAACAGAAAAAAAGAAGTCACAATTTTTAACACTCATGACAAACGTGGGTAGTTTAAAGGACGCTCGAACCTGCCAATTCTTATATATTTGGATTCTGACAACACCAAGATTTGAAAGGTACCTATAGAATTTTTGTCATTCAGATGACAGATTTCTTTACTTGTCAAACTGTGTGGAAAGAAAAACAGAATACATTGTGTAAAATAAGATCTTTTTCATCAGTTTTTATTAAAGAACACCACTTAACATGGTATCAGAAGTCAAAGCTTTTGAAGTGAATTAAGAGATTTTAAGGTTGCATATAAACTTAAGTTTCTTTTCCTAATAACTTGTACTTCACTGTACATAAATCAAACACGCTCCACATATTATTATATCTAAGTAAGTATATGCTATGTTCATATAGATACGTGAAAGATAAATTGCATTATGACGAGCGTTGTGACGCCTCTAGCATTGCAGTGTAATCTATGGAACATTTAGGTACGTATTATATGTATTATATACATTCAAACATGAATAATCCTTCTAGTTGGTACAATGCAAGATTAAAAAAAGTGACATACATAAGAATTTTTAGTATATACTATGAAGTATTTGTGTACATTTAGGTTTAACCTCTCAAGCATATATTCAATAAATTTATATTCGGTATCTTCGCGTTACAGCAAAAAATGTAGGTATATCCATGATTGACTAGCAAACTAGCGTTGCTATTCTACGAAATATTTGTAACTGCATATTCTCTGGGACCCCATTGGCTAAAAGCTGTAATGTTCCCAGTAGAGAATGATATATTTTCAATAATAATTGCAGTATAATTTTTCTGTGTTAGCCCCTTTCGGTCCACCTTTTAACATAGGCCTGATCTTTGGAATACCTTCATCTTTGAACATTATTTAGCTCTTTTAGAACAGATTCTGGTAACTTTTATTGTATGCAATGTTTTAATTTTCTTCTCCATTCCTGCCACAGTTCGTATCCTTCCCCCACTTGATTCATGTAGGCATCTCTTAATCGGCCTCTATCATTTTATGCTTTCAATTTTGCCCTCCGCGATGGTGATAAGCAGGCCTGAGTGCGTAATGTTGTGATGTGACCAATTCAATCCAATAATTTATTTGGGTAATTTTTTTCATTTTTTCGTTCTCAGATAATCGATTATTAAAGTTTTCTATGAAAAATATTGACAAATTTTAGTATAGAACGTGAAATTAAAAACAAACATAATGAAAATTTAGAGAACAGCATTCTAGCCGTGATTGTCTAATAAACTTTCCTTGATCCATTACAATCAACTTTGGTATACGACGTTTAAATTTAAACTGTAGCGGTATTTTCCGCTATAAATGTACGTCGTACATGTTAAAGGGATTTTAATAAATTGGATTGTTTGCGGGAAAACAAACAACTATTTAATTCTTATTGCATTACTGCATGTAATTGCATTTAATAACAAGTGTTACTAGATTTTAAATAAAAAATACACTTCAAATCATGAATAACTGACATTGTTACAAATCGACATAACAGATTATACAAAAAACATTTAATGAAATCAAAAACAAATGCTTTTTTCTATTTTGTTACTAGCAATGGTTTGCTAAAATCGATCGCAATCTATATAAATCAAGTAACATAAATGTGTTGTAGAATACTAGCTTCAAAACATTCAAAATTATTTTTTTGAAATAAAAATATATTCCCATCTCAAAGATACCCCTTTCAATCAATATATATTTTTATGATACCCTATTGTAATAATAATCTATAAAACCCCAATATTATATTTAATAAAATATTTTGAATAGGTATATTTTAAAAATAATTTATTTAAAATTTATATGAAAAAACATTTTCGTCTCTAAATTTAATGATATATTGGTAATAATTAAGTAAAATGATCAAAGAAATATTCCTAACAGGTTTCATTATTTCGGAAAAGTACCAAAGCAGTTAATTATAATATTAAAATTTATTACCTACATCATAAGTAGGCTATTAACAATTTTGCTATATTCTTAATGTAATTAAAATATTTTAGTTAATAAATAGCACGTGCCTTTCATTAAATACCACAAACAGGTGACATACTTCATAGGGTAAAACTAATTAAAAACAAAGGTATATTAAATTTATTAAATGGGATGTATTGTGCACTGCGATCTATGAGATCTATTGGATGTTTGGTGTTGTCCAGTTAAAGCAACATCTCTAGTCGTCCTAGATATCTTATGTGGTGTTCTCACTTTGGCGAATATCGCCAGGCACCAAAATATCGCCAGCCATTTGAACCGTGTGAACAAAATGACAGCTAGTCTGAAACGATAAAAACCAATAGAAACGATATCGTCTCGAGTTGACCACCTTCCAACATTTTCGGCCGATTGAACGATTCGCGCATGCGCAGATGTGCGCGGCGTTCGTATCTATGGTAAAAACTTTATAACCTATAAATTTTATAATGTTTCCCGCTTCGTGACAGCTGTTATCTTTGTTGTTGGTTTGTGGCGTTTGTTTCCTTAATTAAAAGGCGCCTTATAACATCTACTATAACATTTCGACTAAAAATAAACACTTCGCGATCTCCATCTCGACGCCATTTTGAAAACAGTGTCAAAATCAAAGCGCATCTGACAGATCGTTTCTAAATCGGTGGACTGTGTGAACAGGTGTGACGATCAATGGGCGTACGGCGAATTTTATTTTTTCGCTTGGCGTTATATTTTGAAATTCGCCTGGCGATATTCGCCAAATGTGAACACCCCATTATGAATACTATGATTTTGAGACGATCTAAGGTGTGGAGAGATTCCTATTCTACCCAGTGTTTATCTAGCGTCATGATTTTTGCGAATTTCACGGCATCACAATCTGTCAATATGTACCGAGGAAACTCGGTTTCCTTTTCACAGAATCTGTAGGTGCTGTCTCCTTTAAATCCCAGTTTGTGTAAGTGCTCCATGAGTCTATAAACCAAAACTGTACCCCTGAACCTAAAGAGTCTATGATATAAAATATCTCAGCTTTACGTTGCTATGTTTTACAAAGTTTCGTTTTGTCTCGCCAATAGATATTCTATGTTTTAAGTTTTTGTAATGTATGTTATGCATGCATATATTATGTCTATATTGGGTATTAAATTATATTTGTTTATTATTTGTTTGGGTCACTGGTTAGTCACTGCTGTTTATCGTTGTTTATTTATTGTTTATTATTTTTGATTTGTCTATGATTGCATTTTATCTTCCTGAGAGGAGCATCAAAGACGTAAATATAAACATAAAAGATTCTCAGACATTTTTGACCAGCCAGCCCTTCGAGCAAAGCCCATAAGAACAAAGATTTTTGATTAAAAGTGCGTATAATTATAAGTCCCCCGACTTCAGAGATATCCGATATGGGAGGAAATCTTCTATACTTATATATGTTAACTTAGAAAACATTTTTATAATTGTGCTATAAGAGTCTTGGACAAGAGAATGATGGGTATTTCTTTGAGAGATATTGAATGCAGTAAACCTAAGTAAAAACTGTATTATTCTATTTATTCAAAAAAATTCTTCGAAAAGCTACGAGATGTAATAGCTATCAGGTAGAGGAAATAACTTAGAGCACATTCCACGCAGTTATAATTATACATGGCTGATGATCGAAAAGAATGTAAAAATTACAAATAACAACACGCACTATCCTCAGGATTAAAAGACCGGCTAGAAAGATGAAGTATTTTATATATGGTATCACTGTATTTATTCAATGATATTGGCAACACTGAATTGCGCCTGCTTATAAAAAATGCAAAGAATGCTTTATAGTAGACTATATTATTATTTTCCTACTTATTACTACTGCCAATCGTACTTTGGAACAAAGGCAGGTGTATGGTATTATATACAGAAGCTATAAGGTACCTAAAGGTAATGTGATTATATAATGATAATAATAATATTGACCGTCTTAAGATGGCCAATGTCCGAAAGACGTTTAGTAATTTTTAAACTTGGTTTAGTTCGAACAAATCGTGCTAAGCTTGCGATGAAATCTGTATATTGATTTATTTAATACAAATATATTTATGTGCTTGTTATTAATGTACAGTAAAGAATTAATAAATATTTACCTATTTTTAATTGGCCATGGTTATAAACTGATTACTGTCGATACAAAACAAATCTAGGTACATATAATTGTGAAAAAAATATGCATAATTTAAAACAGTGCTCTTTTGGTCAGCTATGATCGGACATTTACAAAACATGACTCAATCAGGACCATCGTATTTCTTGTATTAAGTTTTATGATCACCTACTGTGAGATGAATATTTGATATCTGTATTAATTGGTAAAGATATGGTGGAATATTTTACTGAATAAATTACGAAGATAAAATTTAAAATAAATAATATAATCTAAAAACATGCTCAAATAAGATAAATTTATAAAGCATTTAAAAATGTTTGAGGTTCTAAATCTGGATGGCTTCGGTCTTGTGTATACAACAATAGCTTTCTATTCAATTACAGTTCGACTTTCGGTCTTTGGACATGACACTACTACGTTACTTGCACGAGTATCATCCGTTGTCATTAATAAACCATGTAGATTTATTGATCTGGTATTGCAATTTTACAACAATGCAACGTTGCAAGATTTACAGTTGGTAAGTAAATATATCAGCAGTTTTGTATTTATAAGTGATTTTGAGTGTATTTTTAAGTGACGATCAGCAATTTTCCTAACAAAAAATCAATTTGAACTTAATCATTTATGGGTTGTCCGTGAGGGGTTAACCAGAGTTAAGGACCCCAAAAATTAGAGAATGACTGCAAAGTGTGTGAGTGTGATAGAGAGAGAAATGTAACTTTCTTTCAGACATATCGGAAGAAATGCGAAGGGCGTCCTAACACTTACGAATTGTCTCTAGGCTGGTTTATTACTTTCGGTGTTTATGGATAACGTTCTCCAATTACACCATTCTCACTGTTAAAATATAAGGTTCCCCAATCGAGAAACATTTCATGTAAACCAAGAAGCAACAGTTTTTGGGATCTTATATATCAGATCTCTAACAATTTAGTTCAATACTTTATCGGCTGCTTGTTCGACCAGTCAGCAACTAATGTTTAAATATTCGCTATTTTTTTATTATTTATAGATTTGGACATAATGTGCAACATTCGTAATTTTTTTAACCAGAAACATGCTCGACAGGAGTTTGAATAGAGGGTATTAGTTTTCTTCTTTCTTGCTTAATAAAGGTGTCCATAGAGGATACACATTAACAAACGTATAATACATCTATTTTGTGGAGTTTTCAACGAAGAATAGAATTTTTTATGAATGTTAACGAGTGTCGTATAACAATCAGATAATACAGATGTTCGTAAAACCTCACACAGAAGTCATTCGACATCTTCAAATCAGCGATGAAGTATACCACCCATCGTGAATGCCTTATTTTTAATTGTAACGGAGAGGACGAGTGGCATATTTATTTCGTACAATTGTTAGTGATGTGAGAAGAGAAAATTCTCCAGAGAATTTCTCCTCTGATGGAAGAGAAATTTCTCTCCATAATTTTTCTTAGTGAAATTATGACCTTTCGCCCAGTACACTTCGCAGCCAAACTCATTGATCCAAAAATTTGTGGGGCTGATTAAGGCCCAAATCAGAGGTTATTTACACTTTTTTTCCATGTACGTACCTGCAATTTTTTTCATGTACCTATGTACTTGCAATTTTTTCCATGTACGTAACTTAAATATGGGCATGTGGGGTGTCAAACATCAAGATTTTTCATCAGTTATGAGCACGTTTTGCTATGTAGGTACCTAACATTTTTTGTTTCCATAATTAATTGTAGCCATATTGGTGATAAATTGTCTCAACATTTGTACATTGTTATTGATTGATTGAATAAAGTATTTATTATTATTATACTGTTAAATAAAAAATAAAAAAAAATGTCCGAAAATTCTCTACTTCCAGAAATTTACCGAGAAATTTCTTGAGAATTCCACAACACTAACAATTGTTATACTGGTTACTCCAGTTGTGGGTTTATACAGACAATACTTAAAACAATCGATCTAGGTTTTACTCACACACAAAGGCAGTTTGTATGCTAGTACAGGCGGCAACCTTTATCATGCCGAACATCGATTATTCATTAGAAAGTGTTAGCAGATACTTATATGTATTTAAGATGAATGATAAATAAAAAAATACTGAGATAATTAACTGAGTAATTAGACAAACATTACATCATAAATCATTAGTGTACAATAAGTCAGGCGTAAAAAACTATAAGTATTACTAATTTTTTTATTTTATTTTTATTTCACATATCCACGGCGTGAGCCTTTTACATGTTCAAGAATACACAATACGAATACACAAATCAAATTTCTCATTCACAACACAGTTGGAAAATAAGAATTGGCAAAGAACCAAACACAAAAGGGAATCATTTGATAACAATAATAATTTAAGTCAAATCATAAAATATTGGAGAGTCAGTATAGAATGTCAATGAAATGTTAAGTAGGTACTTAATATGTCAAAAATTAAAATTATTGCAATAAATTGGGTTATTATATTTTTATGCTTAATAAATAAATAAAAAAAATAAAAAAAAATAAAAAATGTAGGAGATGTCAACTAGATAGAAGAAGAAAAAGGAAATGATACAAATAATTTAAATGTCATAAGAATTAATGTCATAAATAGTCAAAATGTCATAATAATTTAAAATGTCAATAAATAAAACAGAATAATGTTAATTACAATTTAAATTATCAATTTTCATTTTTTTATTTATTAAAAAGATGAGTGTTGATTTGAAATTAACCCAAATATATATCAAATAGATTGTAATAATTTGATTTTATCATGAAGGTGGAGAAAGTCGGCAACGTGTGGAATCGAAACCCAAGTCTTTCGATTAAAAGTCTGAGACTATACCATCAAGTTGTTGACCACATCATTCACTTAGGTGATTATGAATTCATATTTAATATTTTCAATCTTAATTTAAGTCTCTTTTGATTAAAGATTAAGATTAAGATTAAACTTAAGATTCAAGTCTCTTTTATATTCGGAAGAAAAATAGGTATAAAAATTAAGGTTGTCTTCAATTCAAGAATATTTTATACAATACTAAATTTTAACTCTTTCATTTTTATGATACAGTAAGGAAAAGCATGCAACTTTAGAAAATTCATAAGCTTACATCCATAGGACTCATGTAAAACTGTAATGTCCTATCTTATCTAATCTCCTATCTTATCTATATCTTATCTAAACAATATCTTAATGTCTAATGGTTCAACGTGAATGTATGTTCTTCAGTCACGAAATTATGTTTTTTTTTAATAAATTTACATTATCATGTACCTCTTGGGAATCACTGTTCTATATAGCTCATCAAATATATCTAGAAACACTAGGTGTAAATGATCATCTTGAGTGTATAAACGAACTAATTTCAGACAGAAAACTGTTTTAGGTCATTTTTTTATACCAGAGTATTTAAACTTATTATCAAAGGTTTCACACCTGTGTATCATAAAAATATAATATGATATAATTTAGAAAGTTGTCCGGGCATAACGTTGCAGTGAGGTGTAAGTACATGCTCATTATTAACTATTTACCTGAATGAATGCATGGTACATATAATGGGTGTATGATTTAATTACATGACAAAAGGAAACGATGGATTTAATGTTATTAATTAATTATTTGATAAGAAAATATTGTGTACTTTCATTATGTGAGATGCGTTCGTAACTACAGTCCTATTGGGTGTAGCTAAAGTTTAATTTGCGTTGTTTGATATATTTATGTATTGATTGATATTATTGTAAGACAAGTAAGCTACATAAACGTCATTTATTTCGAGGCAAAGAAATTCAAAATACTGAACAATGACTTATTGTTTGTCTGTGCACCGTTTGTACATAGAATAGTTAAAGTTCTTCAAAATTCATTCGATTTGTTCTTAAATGTTTTTTTTTCGGTTATGCATAGTGTGATGCTCCTATTTAGAGAAATTCTGTGGGAATGGAACAGCCTCCTCTAACGGCATTCCACAAACTCTTACAACATTTTCATTGAGACAGACCATTTTGAACCTTAGAAGTGAAAAATATTGTGGTATAAAACAGTTGTGAAATATTATATTAATTACGATTTAAAGCAAAATGATCAAATCAAAGGGCTGACTCAGAATGATGGTAACTCTAAGGGCTCATTTAAATATTAGGCCTTAAACATAACCTAGTCAGGACCATCTTCTTCTCATCACATTATGAAAAAAAATCATAAACAAACGTTTCTACGATTAAAGCTTCGTTTATCAATTCGTAATTCAAGGTACGATTGTAATAAAAGTTGACATAGAACAGAAAAAAACAAACAAGATTTTTAATATCATCAGTTTTTTAATTTATCTAATCTTTATACTATTCATTCAACAAATAATTAACAGAACATTTATGATGGCAATGTAGATAGAATGCATGAGAATCTAAGAAATGTCTTTGTAGGCATTTTGTTATTATTTAAGTATTTATTTACTTACTAGCGTAGTTTACCACGCTTCGTTCAGAAAATAAAAATTAAATTGACAAATTTATTTATTTTCGTGTCGAAACCCAGAAAACCAATAAAACTGATCTCTAGTGCTGTGCAAACGCAAATTATGAAAAAAAATTGGTAACACAACGATTTTAATATTTTAAACAGTTCTTTCCATGTTCTATAATGATTAGCAGGGTTACTCTTGACTCTTGTACCTGAGAGCCATTTAGTCTTAAGTACTAAAATGCCATTTTCAAATTCAATTTTTTAATCAAAAAAATCTCAACATTTTACTAGTAATAAGCTGAATATAGTATATACAGCTTATTACATAGACCCTAAGCATTTCTGTACTTAAGACTCACGACTGTTGTGTTATTTCCGCTTTTTTTCGTAAATTTGTCATTTTTGTTAAAAATGCACTTGAGTCCTAATGGCTCTCAGGTACAGATTTTTCTTGCTCTTAAGGATACGATGCGCGAAGTGACAGTCGAAAATATGTGCATGCCAATCCCGCGGTAGCTGAGAATAAGCTAGAAAAATCTAAAATGCAATTGAAGCCAACTTTAGCGGTAAATTTTTGAAATAATAAATTCAATTCCCATACAAATATGATAACACTAACGTCACTAACATCTCTATCAATGTATGATATATTTATAGTATTGTTAGTCTAAAACCTATCCCAAGGATGAGACATCGTGCAGAGAGTATTTTTTTCTGTCTTGTTGTTGAAAGGCCAATCGAGCACGGGGTGCAAAATAGAAACAAGGTACGTGCAGGAGCCAAGGAGTTTAATTGCCAACTAATATATGAAAATTGTTACATACAACAAATGCATTGCTACATAGTATATAACAGTATTACAAGTGAACATATATGTACTACCCAATTTAGCCAATTTATAATAAAATAAAATTATGTGATTTAACACTTGTCTAATTACGGTGTTTATAAAGAACATATAAACAGACACAAACATTTATTAGATTAAATAAAATATTTTACACATTTATTACAGTTTTACCATTACGGGTTTGATTGCTGCATGCGACTTTTTATGATTTAATGAAATTAACTGGTAAGTATTTAAAAATGGGAGTTAGTGTTATTTTATTTAACGGTTTTCACTTTACGCACGTTTGTAATTAAAAAGACATAACTTTGTAAATAACATTTATTTATTACGTTTCCCCGTAGTTTTTTTTATGACCGCATTGTATTTTTTTATGAATATTTTTTAACGAGATAATAATATTTTTTGAAACGTTATTTTTAAAGAAACTACCGATACATAGATTGAGAGTGACTTTAAAAGTTTGTGAATATTTTTTTTTTAATATTTAGATGTTTGGAAATTAAAAGAATGAGTGGATGCAAGAGGAGTGTTGTGGATATAATGCGTGTAAATAAATTGAGATGATTTGGTCATGTGGAACGAATGGATGATGCAAGATTGACGAAGAGGTTGTATATATCTGAAAGAGGGGGTGTGAAATAGCGCGGACGTCCAAGAACTACGTGGTTTGACCACGTGGACCAAATTCTCAAGGACCGTCACGTGTTAAGTAAGAGGAATCGGCATGCATGTATGAGAAACTGGATGAATGTAGAGGAAGCGAAAGAAGTATGTAAGGATAGATCAACATGGCGTTCCGTTCTCTCTGCCTACCCCACCTGGGACACGGCGTTAGAGTATAGTATAGTATGTTTCGAAATTCTACTAGAAATTTTGAAATGAATTTTGATTATTTTTCTAGACTACTGCAACCAAAATTGATTTTACTATTACTACTACCCCATCACGGCATATCCCACGCGTGGGGTAGCCAGCAGAATAGCTACTTGTAATGAACATGCAAGATTTCCTCTCTGTGCCAAAAAATATAGACATTCAGGATGAGTGGCAAACCTCATTACTGAATTATAGATGTTAAATGACTATTTTTTCGAACACCTGCCTTTTAAAGGACACCCGAAAACTTACAGAAAAAAGTGGAAGACCAATTCTTTACGAGGTGCTCTACGAAAAATTAGTTAAAGAAATACCTATATATAACATTTGCATTCAACAAGAGTGTAATTTTGCGTACATAATTCAATATTACAAATCTGTCACTATAACCATATTAGTTTAACTACATTATGTCATTGCGACGCCATCTGTCAACGTAATTATTATACGTTGGTACCTGGCAGTGGCATACTTTCCACATAAACAAAAAAGCACCGTATGCGTACAAAAGAAAAGGTGAGTATTGACCAATATTGTTGTGTAATATAAATATGATAAGATTTCTAAATGGGGAAACTGTTATACATATAGAATAAAAACTAAGTTTTGTTAATTGTTCAAGAAAATTAAAACATATACTTATAACATAACATGTTTAGACATTTCACACAGATCGAGTTAGGCTCAAACTAAGATAATTATGAATCTTGTATTTTGGGTACTACATATACTACACGACGATATACATATAAAATGCTTGAAAAACATATATGTGTAATACCCAGAATAATTTGAAAGAGACCATTTCTCATTTTGCCCTGGCCAGGAATCACACCCTGGACCTCGTGACTCAAAGACAAGAGCATCACCTCTGCGTCACACCAGCCAACTGGAAGACGAAATTTACTACATGGAAGTGTGGGGGAGGAGTTAGAAATAAAAAAGTCAGACATTTTCTTTAATACCTTTACCAAATTGTGTGAAAAAAACATATAAAATCATACGAAAACGTGAACTTTACAAAAATTACTTTATTTTTGAAGAGCAAACATTAAAAGTTCGTCATAATTAAACATTTAATTTGTTTAAATTAAACCACTGTGTCTTTCACTGAAAGTATTATTTATTTTTATAAGCTTTTCGGATTTATATTTTGATTTTTTTCAGTGAGGATGGACTTTGTCCGAAAAGCTTATAAAAATAATATATAGGGGAAGAGGGGGCAGAACCGGGTATCTAAGGAAGAAAGGCCGTTTTACCAATCACAACAAACTTTTATTCAAAATAAACATCTGACATGAAGAACACGAATGTTTTCATTGCATATACACATATAAAAATACAATAATCTAAAAAATAATCGAATAAAGTCATGAAATAAAATGTATAGTAAAATACGGTTTTGCCCCATGGGTTGGGGCATAACCGGGTAGGGCTGTGGGGCAAAACCGGGTACAACTTAAAACTTCTAAGAAATCAGAATATTAAGTTATTTAGTCAGAATCCGACAATAGTTCGTTTTCTATTTCAATATTATTCAGAGAAGGAGATTTCTTTTTCTTCTCGCCATTTTTTTTATTCAGTGACCGTTCCTTTTTTTTCTTTTTTATATTTGATAGGATGATAGCTGATTCTAATTCATTATAATAGGGAGAACTTGTCAGGACTGCCTTTTTCCACGTTTTGGTGCTTTTTTTCTGTGCACATTGCCAGGATGTCATTTGGTTTTAATTTCATTAACTGGCCATGTCCAGTGTTAAGCTGTACAGAAAAACGATCAAGGGACAAGAAGCTCATTCTCTGTCTTTCACGAACATCTGGAAAGAACTTGTATACAAGTCTACCCGTTCTTCCAGTGGTCAATCTGTCTTGCCAAACACTCATTGTCCTGTCACCAAACCTGTCGATTGCCCTAGATATATCCCTTATCCCAGTTCTTGCGAATATATGAAGATATAAAGTGTCGTAGCCATTCTTCAAATATTTTTGACTGAATCCACCCTATTTTATGACGTGCAGCCACTGTACCTGGTGGAGCGCCATTCATAAGTTCTGGCTTCATTCGTTGCCGAGGAATAATCATAAACGGTGGTACCCACGTTCCTCCAGCAGACACACAAATTTCGGCTGTTATAAGTTGACCTCTTTCAGCGGATGCTATGCTGCCTACCTGTCGTCTTCCTTTTAAACCAATAATCTTGCTTTGGGTGTTAGTTACGTCTTGTAAAGTGATAATCGCTGCATTTTATCATAATATATTATTTTGAAATTATTTTGTTAACTTTGTTGCGTAATGATGCTGTGCAAAAAGAATAAATAAATAAATTATTTTGTTCTGACAATTATTTCAATGTCTCTGTAAGCTTTTAATTTTTAGTATAAAAAAAATATCTTTTACACGTGCGTCGTTATGAAGAAGCAACGAAGATATATTGTTTTTAACATTTTATTTTAATATATGGTACAATGGTACATACCTACAAAAGACAGGGGCAAAACCGGGTATACCCGATTCTGCCCCTCCTTTGTGTACCCGATTATGCCCCAAGAGCACGTGTTAAAACTAAAGTGTGTTTTTTTTACAAGCGTTACAACACGAATATTAAAACACAGTTAAATGAGAAGAAAAATAACTATTTTAACACCGTGCATATACAAAATTATGAATATCTATACATACACAAAGTGTAGGCAAATTCAATATTGGTGTCACAATTAAAAAGTACGAAAAACAGCAAAAAATATTTTTAGAATATGCTTCTGCGATAACGAACACTACCACTCACGTTCAATTTTGTGCATCGACTGACACCATTTTGAAGTACATTTGGGTTGTTTGATCACGGTCTATATTCGTGTGATATTGAAGATATTACTAGTACCCGGTTCTGCCCCGATACCCGGTTTTGCCCCCTCTTCCCCTACTATTTTACAAAAAGTTTAGTTCCGTCACTGGTCATTGATATAACTACAAAGTGAATTATTATTTCATTTGCATGACAAGTGACAAGCTGGCGTCATTATTACAATCAGAAAGTATTATTCACATTGACAGGTGCAGTTCACAATGCTCGCATTACACATTGCTGATTCGATAATGTACCTACTTCATTATGACAGATGATGCATTATTAATCATTTTTAACTACTATAAGTACTAATATACCATTACGGCATATGCCACAAGTGGGGTACTACTAATATACCATTGCGGCATATCCCACAAGTGGGGCAGGTAGCAGACCAGCGCAAGTAATAATTTTCAACGAGTTTCGATAATCATGATGTTATTATCAGACCACGTTATAATACTGCATAATATGAGATGGAGATATGTACAAAATTTATTCCGTGAAGCACCCGGCAAAATTTTTATCTCCTTTTCATTTCCGTGAGTTTTCGAGTGTCTTTTAAAAGGCCGGTGTTCGAAAAATAAAGACTTTTTTTATCTTAAAAAGTGATAAGGTTTGCCACCCATCCTGAATGTCTTAATTTTTTGAAGACGGCTTGCATGTCTATTAAACGCTGCTGGTTTGCTAGTCGAGTCATGATGACATATTTATGCCGATTGTAAAACATGTAAAATGGCAAATATTTCACGTAAGAAGTGCTAAACCTATGATTTTTTTCACTTACTACTTGGTTACATACATGAAATATCATACTAGAAGTACTACGTAAGTAATAATACATGCAATTTTTGTGTGAGTTTGGGGTAGACAGCGAACTCACTTCGTGTATTGAACATTGAGAACTATTCTAGATGCTTTGACAAATATTAAACATATTCAGAGTGAAAGATAAGCCTCTACAATCAACTAAAGTAATAGAATATCTTCCGTACCAACTGCTTTTTGCCATGATATGTATAAGATCTTACAGAATTTAGATCTCAGCATTGAAAGTCCAAGACATTATCGTCAGGTTGCCATCCCCATCAAACATTGTACAAATCATTGAATAGGTACACTAAGAAAAATACTTATGACATTTCATAACGTATCATTGGTACGTACTACATATCAGATTAGGACCAGAGATAGTACAAACGATTCATTAGTACGAATCTATAATATTAATTTTTCGCAAACAATTTGTTGGTAAATTTACCAACGACTTGTTTGCGATAGGTTAATATGATAGATTCGTACTAATGAATCGTTTGTACTATCTCTGGTCCTAATCTGATAGTACCTACGTACCAATGATTCGTTGTGAGTATTTTTCTTAGTGGACTGTTTTCCCTCTTTACCTTTCCCTCAATGTTGAGAATCGTAAGTGACAAAGAAAATCATAGACAATTTTTCACATGACAACTATTATATAGCACTAACCTACAATGGGATGGTCGTGTGGCAAGGCGAGAGGATGGCAGGTGGACTTCCAAAATTTTTGAATGGAGGCCGTACGAGGACAAAAGAAGTGTTGGAAGACGCCAAAAAAGATGGGTCGACGATATTGTCCAGATGATGGGAAAACAGTGCTGTCGTGTTTGCTCGAGATCAAAAATTGTGGAAAAGTTTTGAAGAGGCCTATTTTCAGAAGTGGAGAGAAGAAGGCTAGCAGTAAGTAGGTAGGTACAAAGTACTAACCTACATAAATGCGTTTGATAACAAATATTCTGTCAAAGACAACGGTGTGAAATCAGGCACTTACGAAAAGTATTTGATTCAAAACAGTACTAGGTAGGTATTATTATTACCTATTATTTAATGGCAACTGTATAACTTATTATTTAATAGGCTATTCCGTGTAATAGACAATATTATGTATGTACAAAGTTCAGAGTACGAGCGTAAAGTCACAGAGAAAATGTTATATTACACAGTCATGCCTTAGCGTGATACTTTATTTATGTCGTGTACAAGCAAACTTTGATTTGTTAAATTACAAACATAAAAAACTTATTCCTAAAAAAATATTTATCTATCTATACGATCACCGCAAGAGTGAGGAAGCCAGTAGACTTACAGCTTGCAGTTAACATGTAAGTTGTCAACTTTGTGGCATTATAATTTTAAAACAATCAGTAATTTTTTAATCAATAAATAATCCTACAGGACGGTCACGTGTTAAGCACATTGAACAGGAGAGCATGCATGAGGATTGTATGACAGTGACGGAAGCGAAAGAAGTAGGTATGCAATGATAGAAGAAAATGGCGCTCGATCCTTTCTGCCTACCCCGCAAGGGAAGCGGCGTGATGGTATGTATGTATGTATGATAATTAAAATGTTCTGTCACTCGTTGAGATACAATACATGAAAAAATTCGTCCATAATTCTACTACTACTACTATGGTATGTATGTATGTATGATAATTAAAATGTTCTGTCACTCGTTGAGATACAATACATGAAAAAATTCGTCCATAAATTCGCCTCAGACTTTTATTTTTAAACATTTCAATCATCCCTAAAACAGGAAACAATACATTTAAAATGTTTTCTGAACAACTAGCGCCATATTTCAAAAGACCATTCGTGATTTGAATTAACACGCTATGAATTCACGTTAGGCTAAATGTTTCTGTAGTCGTATTAAGATGACGTTGATGATGATGTAGGTATATGTGTGTGTATGTGAACTATTAAATGATTGTATCAATGTATGGGTATGTACAAAAAATAGCAATAATATAACAACAATATAAATACATCTATAAATGACTACATACGTACACGTAGTAATGTATACAGTAAGTGCCTCTGTATGTATAGTAAGTATGTGTGACGTGCGTATAACGGGGATATCAGTACTGGAACTAGTAGGTATTACATAGTAGAATTAAACTAAATCTAATGCATAGTGTGTATAAGTATGTATTGGTGATGGATGTATTGAAGATTTAGTTTATCGTTCCCCATGGAATCCCCGATAAAAATAGGTCTATCCCTCTCTTTTATGTAGGTTTTGGGTGTACTGTGAAAGGATAGTTTCATAAACCTCATGGAAAAACTCACGAATAAGACAATTAGTATCTGAAATTCCGGAAGTAAGCACCTTCCTAATTAAGTAATTTCCGGAATGCCTCATTTTTTATTGGCATGGAGATGGCAATCTGCATGTTTATTACTTATATTTAGTCTGCTGGCTACCCCACTTGTGGAATATGTTGTCATGGTGTAGTACTGTTATTTTTTCTTTTTCTGTATTTGTACTTTTCTTCTCTCGATGTGTAGGGACTGTTTTTAATTTGTTAAAGAATGTGTCATCAGTGAGTGGACTTATGTATTAATTTTTTTTTTGTATTTACAGAATAAAAAGAACATTTTTGTTGAATTTCAAACATTTATAGGAAACACAAAAAATAGATAACAATATTCACACATTTTTATTAAAACACATCGTTAAACTCCAAAGCGTTATTATTTTAACATTTTCCATGAATTGATTATTTCCCTAAGGCATATGGTCAAACCTGCATTTTCATCTTTTCCATGCGACATAATATACAAATGACAACTTACCGTCAAACGGTCGTGCAAGATTACTGCACTACACATTGCATATGTACTTACAACTTATGCGTGTGTATCTATGAAATGTCAACTAACAGGGACTAACTACCAGCAGAGACTGTTACTTAAAGAGGTACTTTTTAGTACCTATCTAAGTAAGTAGAATGTACTGTACAAGAATGTTATGAAGGAATACATTGAGTCTTGTTAGTGCCTATATACATAGAGTAGATACAATCCACTTTTCTAAGGTTTCGCAATGCTGTGTTTCAACATTTTTTTTTTAGTACGAGTCGTTATTTTTTTAATTTTATGGGAAGTGTGGAATGATACTTTATGTTTGAGTGCTTTTCGGATCTGCAAGGTTCTATATAATTCTTTATTGAAACAATATTGTATTGTACACAATTACATAAATATAAAAACAAAAGATCTTAAAATATGCATAACAATTTGACAGCCAAACTAGCCATAAGGCTGTTGTGTTACTCTTAGTGTTGTGGAATTCTCAAGCACGACAGCTTTACCGAGAAATTTACCGAGAAATTTCTCGGTAAATTTCTCGAAGTAGAGAATTTTCGGAGAATTTTTTTAATTTTTTATTTAACAGTATAATGATAATAAATACTTTATTCAATCAATCAATAACAATGTACAAATGTTGAGACAATTTATCACCAATATGGATACAATTAATTATGGAAAGAAAAAAATGTTGGGTACCTACATAGAAAAAAGTGGTAATAACTGATGAAAAATCTTGATGTTTGACACCCCACATGCCCATATTTAAGTTTAAAAAAATTGCAGGTACGTACATGGAAAAAAGTGTTAATAGCCTCTGATTTGGGCCTTAATCAGCCCCACAAATTTTTGGATCAATCAGGTTGGCTGCGAAGTGTACTGGGCGAAAGGTCATAATACCACTAAGAAAAATTATGGAGAGAAATTTCTCTCACATCTCTTCTGACATCACTAACCGTACCGGTAAAACTCACTTAAACCAGCCTAAGCCGACTCGTTAGCATCGGAACACCTCTTCAGTTTTTTTACTAAAAGGAGTTTGGACAATATGTTAGTTGAGCACATGAGGTATCTGTTGAGTTATACCTACTCTTTATATCTTCACTCACGCAGGTGCAAAAAATTCAGTGAAAAGCGGAAACAATATCAAAATGTTTAGAATATTGACTTATGTACTTGATTTGGGCACAACGAGCAAAGACAAAACCAATTTTCAAAATTGTTTTTTTTCATATGCCCAAATCCAGTAGAAAAAAAAATTAGTAAATATGTAATCTTAATAATATTAGGTACAAATGATTTGCTGTTAGATGCATATTAATATGTATTAGTATTAATAATCTTATCGTGTCCGGAGGCCGAAATATCATCACGGCCATCACGGTCTGTAGTCTGTAGCAGTACATACAATATTCACGAATATTTATAACTTATGAGAATGTTCTGTTACACAGTTGGCCTCGAGTAATAAGTTAGTATGGTATGATTTCTAGTAGGTATCTCAAAAACAAACATAAATTTCTTATACTGTAACAGTCAACTTATTTACCAAAGGGGTCGCCAGAAGGGTTAGATGCAAACATACCCTTTCAATGTACATTTTTCGTAGTATTTAAGGTCACAAACTCTCTTATGTATGTAAGTTTTCGAGTGTTCAGTAAAAAGTATAATATTCGTATAAAAATCACGTATATCTAAAACAAGAAACACCTTCTTTTCGGCGGTAATGAGGTATGCCACCCATTCTGAAAGTCTATTTATATTGTGGCTTAAAGAATTTATGGAATTCTAGTTTATAAAATTCAATTAAATTAAGCAAAAACTTACAACTGAAGATTCCTTAATTAAAAACTAACGAAATCACTCGCAAATGACTGGGTGGTGTTGACAAAGAAGAAAATAATCTATATAATTTTTTATTAAAAAAAATATATCTGGGTTTTGTATAAATACAACCTTACACACCTTTCGCAGTAAGCTACTAAAAGCTTGTGTCGTGAAAGGGGAGTTTGCCAGCACCTGGTATCGAACCACGGACCCCTTGTTCACGAGGCCGAGGCTCTACCTCCACACTGAGAAAAAATACTCAAAACGAATCATTGGTACAGTACTATCAGATTAGGACTAGAGATCATACAAACGATTCATTGGTATAAATCTATAATATTAACTCTTTGCAAACAAATCATTGGTAAATTTACCAACAACTTGTTTGCGAAGAGTTAATATTATAGATTCGTACTAATGAATCGTTTGTGCGATCTCTGGTCCTAATCTGATAGTACGTAACAATGATTCGTTGTGAAATTTCGTAAGTATTTTTCTCAGTGCAGGCTACCGACGAACGAATGGAAATGAAATTGAAAAAAAATATATAAATGTCGTGATGGTATAGTACCTAATAGTAGTGTTTTTCATAAAAAGAATCAATAACAAGAAGGTAGGTACAATAAAGCAAAACTTTTTTTTTCTTTCACATACATTACAGCGGGCATTATTTTCTTGATAAACGCACTATAACCAAGTATTGCGTGACTATAAACAAAACAATACAAAACATTAATAGTGTAATAATCCATACATTGCGTTAGACAGTCGTACAAACTCTTAGTAAGAATACATACATGCATAATGTTATAATATCACCGTTGTTTCACTGTGAAACTAGTTTGAACTATGTCGAGCTCGTAACACGAGTTAGATATTATTACTTTTATCTAGCTATTTATTTATTTATCTTACTATCCCATTGCGACGTCTTTCATAAATAGAGCAAACAAACGATTAATTATTGAATGAATATTAAGATACAATGATTGCTTTATACAAAAAATGCGTGTATTTAGGAAATATTCAAATACATGCGTGCAAATTTAAAAAAAAATACTACCATCGCGGCATATCCCATAATTGGAGTAGCCAGTAGGTAACAAACGTGCAAATTGTCCTCTGCCGATTTGAAAAAAATCATAATACAATTATATACGTCAAACTGTTTCAAAAATCACACTGTGTCCCAAATGGGGAAGACAGAGAGGATGGAAGGTTATATAGACCCATCCTTACATACTTCTTTCGATTCTTCTACATTCATACAATTTTTATACATCGATTTCTCTTGATCAACACGCGGCCGACCTATGTACATCTACATCCTCTTCGTCATCCATACGCTCCACATGTCCTAAAGTACCTACACACTTAAAAGTCATTTTTAGTTCCATAGATTCTCGACAAAGAATACAATATCTACAATCAGTCACGTTATTTTTCAAGTCTTCTCAAGGAAGATATACGTAAAACATGATAAATATTGTAAAACATTATTATAAAAGTCCGTTATCTTAAGTTATTTTAATATGGTCCAAAATTTGATATGACTACTCGTTTTTCAGTATTATAAACATCCGTTAATATTATTTCAGTAAAATGTTACCATCGGCTTTAACTGGCCGATCGACCAGGGATTAGTTTTGACGACTAGCATTGCTGTCTCACTATTTGCCTGAAGAGAGAAAGAAATAACAAAAGATGAATCTACGCACGTGTTTTGTTAGGATATACTCTCATAGCATCGCTATTTGTTTTGTGTAAATTATGAGATTGTTGGGTGAAGTTATTATGAATGGGGAGCAGGTAGATAAAAGGGACAGGCAAGATCTTGTGTGACCACCGGTTGAAAACAATGGGTACAGTAGGCAAAAATATTTTTTTTAACGAATTGTCAAAATAGTTTTATAATACAGTATCTAATAAAATGTACGAACAGATCGCCATCCGTTCGTAAAGTGTCGACATACTTACGAATATTGGGTTCCTCGTTTATAATATCGGCCCTAAATGTCTTTAATTCCCCAGTAATGAGGTACCTATACCACCTATCCTTAATATTTACTTTTTATGCACAGGGAGGACAGTCCGCATGTTTTATTATATATGCAGTTGGTCTCACTGAGTAGGTAACCTATTTATGCGAAATACCGTGATGGTATAGATAGATAAGAGATAATTAACCATGTCACTCATTCAAACAATAAATTTAACTCACAAAAACTACTCACATTGAAGAATAAAATAAATTGTCAGCCTTTACTTATTACAAAATATCCAAAAGTTCACAGAGGTTAGTTTTGTAACGATCATTACAAATACAAACAATATGCTATCAACTACATACATAGATACTAATTACAAAGTAGTTATCATTATAATTGCGTGTTTTTGATATCGTGTTTTAACCCTTTGAGGTAAAGGGGACATTTATTTTCTAAAAAATATTAACTCATTTCGTAAGGTTTCAATTTCTTATAAAACCAAATACATACAACATTATTCACCTTTCACAGAAAGCTAAAAGCTTGTGTCCTGAAAGGGGAGTGAGTATTACTTATTTTTTTACTAAAATATGAAAGTTCAAAGAGCAAATTGATTCATCAAGATTTGGTGATATTTATTATCTGAAAGTATTCAAAAAATTCTCGTGAAATGTGGGATGGTGAATCACGTTTTTTTTTAGTTTTATAGTTTTCTTTTTCATTTTTTGCGTTGAAAAACACAGTTTGTTCTTAGATTTATTATTATTCAAAATTGAAGTAGTTTTAAATTTATCATTTAAAACAATAGGTTATTGTGTTCTGAGTTCTTTTGTGATAAAAAAATTATTTCCAACAATAAAAGGTGTTTTTAGACAACTCGTATATTTAAGAATAATTTTTCCATTTTGACAAAAAAAAACATCTAAAATCTTATTGGTCCTGAAAGGGTTAAGAGACATAAAACTGTCAAATGTATTGGTTAAGTGGCTATTTATTGACACACTGTTCGAACAAAATATTGTTATTGCTTACAATAAACCGATATCAATTTTGGTAAATCACAAATAATACCTACCTAATGTCAATATATTTATCGAGGTGGTCGGTAGTATGATTGTAGATTTTTCAAATATGAGATTTTCAGAATGGTTGGCATTCAAGTATAAAATGTTCTAATGATATTTGTTTCATTCGCTGAATTGAAGATGACAAATGCCTTAGACTTGTTAAAAGCTCCGTTATTAAGGTTTCGTTTTAATGCGTTGATGTCTTTCAGGCACAATAACGAGCAACATGAGAACATGGTAAAAGAAAAAAAAACACAAATACATCCAACCCTATTTAGCATGTCAGACATAATGTTGAGCTTGTGAAAAGTACAAAAGTTAAGCATGCCTGCATTACGATTTTTTATACTCTATCATTGACATTATTATAAGTAGAAGGTTTATTAATGAAAGGGTAAAATATAAATGGTATGTGGTTGACTTTACGAACACGAACAAATCAGATAGTGGCCAATATGTCTGGGTATGATGTATGTCCCCTGAAATCAACCCTTATGTACGACAATATTAAAATAAAATTCAAAGCAAAAGGCATGGTCGTATTATCACGCCATATTTAATGATATTAAAGAGATAATGTATGCAGTTATCAAGAAAAATATGGTTAGTAAGTTTAATAATAAAAATATTGAAGCACACTTTAATGGTATGCCTGTATTAGACTGTTTAAAGCTTTTTCATAAAGAAAATTGTTTTAGAAAAAGAGAGATGTGTTATGAGGTAATTTTTTTATTGAACTCTATAATATACATAACATAAAGTAAATGTAACATATTTATTTATGTATTTTATTCTTCACTGTACATTGGTTGCAATATTTCAAATCAATACAAAGTATAATAAAAATATCAGTTATACAATTCAACGTATAGATGGCGAGTTTATCGCTAGAATGCGATGTCTTCCAACTTACATAACTTAAAGTAATGCACGTAAAACGACACTCAAATGTTGTTCAAAAATAATAATAAAAAAGTTTGTAGTTAATATTGTCGAGCCATGGTAGTTGGTGGAAGTTTATATAAAGTTTGTAAAAAACACATTTGTCTAGTATTTCCATATATTTTTATTTGATGCAAGCCAGCTTCCAAAAGCTCCTGATCTTATCATCAGGCTAGCTTAAAGTGATATAACATTACAAAAAGCATAAGAAATACCTTCTATGAAATTGAAACATTACAAAAAGCATAAGAAGTACCTTCTATAAAATTGTATGAATTCAATGTACAGTAAAGGGAGAATAAATAAATATATAAGAAAGAGTGTTGTCTTAAGCTACTGAATTGAGAATAATCAAATGCCTTAAATATATATTTTACAGGACAGATTCAGATCAAACTGAATTTTGCATTGAAGATGACATGGTGAATGTGTGGTTGAAACCACCAGTGTAGGTATACCTAACCACATATCTAGGTATAATTTGTGTCATGTCACGTCGTGTCTAGATAATAGGGTTGTCTACGAGTTATTTGTCATGCAACGACACTAATGCACTCGACTCATTACATAATGGTACCATAAATAATTGATTCGATGGAAACCGTATGTGTCTACACCCTGACGAATAAAGGTAGGTATATATTATGACAATTTTAGTAGGTATTAATTTTCAGCACTATAGTACAACAAGGGGTTAATATGAAAATCGCGTTATAAAACAATTTTTTTCCATCTATCTTATCATTTTATAATCCACAAGTGAACTATGATGAACATACAGTATTAAAAATAATATATAGCTTTTCCATTCTATTGTATTATAAATAAGTGGATTCACAATGTGTGGCAGGTCGCATTGCTGGATGTAGTATTTTAAATATTTCATAATGATATTTATTGAGCAGTGCTTTATAATAACCACTAGAAAATTTATAAAATATGTGAGAAGTAATTTATTCCAGGAATATTTTGTTATATAATAAGTTAAGCATTTCTCATTATTTTTCTACAAAATAATTTGTAAATTTTTGTTTTTGACGTTATTTAATATTTTATTCATTTCGAATGTTGAGAGTTATTCAGTTCCAACTTTTTGGTTGTTTTGATAACAATTCACCCAACTTTGATGTTTTTTTTTGTTTTAATCTTAACATCTCTGATTAATTTAGATTAATCTTTGCTGGTCCACATATTGAATGTATTTTGTTAACATATTCTGTAATTTACTGTTTGATCCTTCATCCTGTAAATATTGAAAAATAAATAACTAAACTGAAAGAAAATCTATCAAAGTATACCGTTTCCATGATAACGATATCAACCCTTTATGAATGTATTAAAACAGGACATTCCGATGACAGCTTTTTTGAGATATGGTATCGTCTTATTTCAATTATTCTCCACATTACATATTATTATTCTCTACGTTTTGTCAAAATATTTCGATTTTAATTTCATTATATTATTTAATACTCAATTTGATTCTCGAGTCAAACTGAGTTTAAAACTAATGATAAACAAATAAAATATGATCACAATACAAGATATACAAACTGTCATTATTTATTTAGGCAAGAACACAGGTAGTCACCGATTACCATTTCCTATATCAGTCCGGAATGATCAGACGGTGTATATTTAGTTACTTCCTGATGCTTAATTATGCAGCAAGCATTAACATGATAGTAACAACAATACGATATTAAATGGGTGAGGCCTGTACCTATACTGTATGTATGTATTGTATTAGTAGACAGGTAGGGTGAGCGAGTCATTCGACCGGGACACTTGAAAAATATTATCTACTCTCATTCGTACGTATCGTTTTAATTAACATTTGATGCATGCAATATGTTCATTATTGTCATATCTGATGAACAATATTACAGAAAAAATAAACATTGAAAGGTTGATTAGTGTGATGTAGGTCGTTTTAGCTAAAATTGAGGTTGGACAATCTTCGAGTTTCTTCGTTTAAATATAATTATAAAAATAATAAACAAAAGTAAGCGAACTGACACAGAAACGGGTGACACTTGGCACACGTGCCCGTGTTATCTGGATTACTGAGAGAAAATCCTGAGTAACTGTATGCGACATAATAATAATAAGAATAATAAATAAAAGTAAACGAACTGACACAGAAACGGGTGACACTTGGCACACGTGCCCGTGTTATCTGGATTACTGAGAGAAAATCCTGAGTAACTGTATGCGACATAATAATAATAAGAATAATAAATAAAAGTAAACGAACTGACACAGAAACGGGTGACACTTGGCACAAGTGCCCGTGTTATCTGGATTACTGAGAGAAAATCCTGAGTAACTGTATGTGACATAATAATAATAAGAATAATAAACAAAAGTAAACGAACTGACAGAGAAACGGGTGACACTTGGCACACGTGCCGTTGTTATCTGGATTACTGAGAGAAAATCCTGAGTAACTGTATGCGACATAATAATAATAAGAATAATAATTAACATTTTTTGTCAAAATAAATTTGTATAAAAGGCGTATCTGTTGCCTTGAGGCATGGTCTTCCAGTAAACCCAAAAATATATCATTGTATTGAGGAAATTTGTGTTTGTATTTTTACCATCACGGTATTTGCACAAATGGGGTAGCCAGAGAAACAACTGCATATATAAAACATGCAATTTGTACTCTTTGTGCCTATAAAAGTTAAGACTTTCAGGATGGGAGGCATACCTCATCGCTGAACTGAAAATGTTACAATATCTTAAACGTAATGTTTTACGACTATCTGCATTTTGCAGGTCACTTGAAAACTAACAGAAAAATGATGGACTCATATTAATTCTTGCCGGGAACTTCACAGGAAGGTCTGCGTCCAAGAAACACATGATAAATAAATATACCAATAGGTAAGTCATGTTACACACAACTGGAGTAGCAAGCAGACCAACTGTATTGATTAACAAGGAAACTGTTCTTTCTGTGACAAAATTAGAGGTGTCTAGTATCTGTGTCATGGAGGAGGCTGGTTTCAGTCCTGTGCTCTCAAGAGGAGCGTTGAGGGCGATGATGGTGATGATGTATGAGAATCAAGGAGAGTATCTTCTTCTTCTTCTCGTGCCGTATCAGGTCCCCCCGACGTTGGCAATCACTCTGGCGAAGGCTTCCCTATCCTGCGCGACCCGGAAGGAGAGTATAGAGAACAATAATTATTATTGCTGTTTACACTCTTGCTACATTAAACGTGATATAGATCAAAACTACATCCACACGTCATTCTTCCCATAGTTCTTACGATAGAAATAATATCAAAAAATATTTCTGTTTTTTTTGTTTTTAAGTTATTACGACAAATTATAATATCTCATAAGATAAAATAACTCTCGCATTGTTGTTCAGTAAATTGTGTTGCTGTAGGTACTCAGTGTTGCATAATACATATTAGCTTCGCTGATAATGTTATCAAAATCTCCGTGTACTTTATATAACTACAAACAAACGCTGCGTGTAAACGTATAAAGTAAACTAGTCTTACGAAATAATACAATAGAAGCATTTTCGCAGCACGACAAATGAGAATGATGAACGTTTAGTTTTTTTTTAATTTTATTTTTTGTTTAACTGGATTTGTACAGATGACAAAAACAGTAAGACATTTCGATTGGAGAAATGAGATTCCAAATAATGGTGAACGTTGTTCGTGGATACCGAAAGTAATCACTGAAGCCAGCCTAGAGCCAATTCGTAAGCATTAGGACGCTTTTCAATAATAATAATATTAAAAAACCAATCAGACATTTCGATTGGAGAAATGAGATTCCAAATAATGGTGAACGTTGTTCGTGGATACCGAAAGTAATCACTGAAGCCAGCCTAGAGCCAATTCGTAAGCATTAGGACGCTTTTCAATTATAATAATATTAAAAAAAAAACAATCAGACATCTCGATAGGAAAAATGAGATTCCAAATAATGGTGAACGTTGTCCATGGATACAGAAAGTTATCACTCAAGGCCAGCCTAGAGCCAATTCGTAAGCATTAGGACACTTTTACATTGTAGTATAACACTGTGTAAAGATGGTTCTCCAATCAAGATGCTTAATAAGAATGAGTGTTTAATTGAGTGAATAAGACACTCTTTATGAAAAGGGAGTCTGTTTGTGATTGATGGAAGATAGAGACATTGAAAGAAGAAAAGTGGCCGGTGTTAGAGTAAACGTTGCACTTAGATCAATTGTTAGGAATAGCAATGTGTCAAATATGACGAAAATGCTGGTGCACAATATTATTCTGGTACCAGTACTTATGTAAGTATGCAAGCGAAACATGGACGTAGTAATTTATTTAATTATTTATTTCTTAATCAGAGACACAAACGGTAAGTTGACAAAATATAGACAAAAAAATAAACATTATGCATTGACATGGCCAGGCCAACCCTCCAATTAAGTGATGCGATCACTGAGAAGAATGTAAGGATAGGATAATATTATGGTTTCCATTCTCTCTGCCTACCACACTTGGGAGACGGCGTGAGGGTATAGACAGATAGACACTCACTCTTATTGGTTATAACGAGTGATTTTATACAAAGATTCTCGGGGGTCCGAGTGCAATTACTGCAATTCATTACCAACAGTTTAATATACTACATAATTGCAATATATGCATATTTCTCAAGATTTACATAATAATAACATTGTTTATATTTGTAAATATTAGAGATGCAACGAATATTGTACTTGCCGAATACCGAATACTATGAAAGATCATGTGCCGAATAACCGAATATTCGGCAAAACAATGGTGAGAGCGTGCGGTAGTCACGACCGCGCATCTTCGTGTAGGTATACGAGTATCATAGACGTATGTATTAGATTTGCTGCGTGGTACATTTTTTCTTAATTTATGTGTTACAGCATTGATAATAACAATAATAATATTATGTTGTTTCACTGGATAACAAATTAAATAGATATTTGAGGATTAATAATTATGCATCTGCAGCTGACAATGAAATAGCAACAATCTACTAACTATTAGTTCCTTCCAGTTTTACATTTAAACTATTCGGCAGAATACCGAATAATGGACTAAATATTCGGTATTCGGCCTAGTAGTAAAAATGTTGCCTAATAGGCAGAATACCAAATAGTTGCCGAATATTCGTTGCATCTCTAGTAAATATATCTCATAATTAAATTACCAATGGGTACAAATAATATGATACGTATTACAAAATATAATTTTCTAATTTCTCGCTCTGATTCTATCAGCAGTGAGTTCTCATAAGAGCGATATCGTGTCGTGGTTGGATAGAATTACATTGGTGAAAATAATTCATAATTATTATTTTATGTTAAGTTTACATGCAGCGCTGTTGTGAGGAAGTTATTGCAGCGTAAGCAGACGAGTGAGTCTTGACCTTTTTGCTGAATGATCATTATTCTATGTATTCATCACGAAATACTACGTTTTTTTATGCTGTCTTGAACTGTGTTATCAATCCCGTGGAGGCTCCGGTATAGAATAGATCTCCCACTCTTTTCTGCAGGTTTTTTAGTGTCCTGTAAAAAACAGGTGTTGGTGAAATCTCCCATAATATTATAAGACAATTAAAATCTACAATTTAGCAATGAGGCATCTCACCCATCCTGAATGACAATCTGCATGTTGATTACGTACAGTTAGTCTGCTGGCTACCCCACTTGTGGAATATACCATGATGTTATAGTTATAGTAACTATGCAATTGTGTTGACCATTATTTGTGTTTTTGAAAAGTTGTGGCGATTTCAGAGACCTTGTGCTATTAACGAACTTTTAACATTTTTAATAATTCAAAAGTTTTTGTGTTTACGCCGTGGAAATACATTTTTAATTTTAATAATTAAAATTTAATTAAAATTTAACATTTTTTTTTACTAAACATTTTCTTCCCACCACCCCTTTTGTTACCATACCTATCCTACCACTCAGACCTTAGCCCCATTCCATACACATTGTAATTTTTATTTTTGGTGTAAGCATTCCTGAAAATGTCCACAATTGTGTACGAAAACATTAGATTAAATTTAATATAAACATTAAATTTTCAAGATTTTTATTGTTTTTATAGCAGTGTTTTTATAACAAAATTTATTTAAAAATTTAACATTATTATAAGCTCCTTGATATCTTTTCGAACTATTTGTTCCTCTTTCCTCCCATGGACTAATTATTCAACCAAAATTATATTTTGATGTAACATTGTGTTTGTTATTTTAGTATAGCATACAGTTACGTATTAAATATTCAAATTAATTCTAGTTTATCTAATATGTACTCTTATATTAAAAGTCTATTGTATTAAACTTGTTCCAAATATTGCTTTTGATGTTTATACTATCAAAATATTTTATTCACAAACAAATTAACATGTTTCCTAACACACTATGTGTCTACTATATAATATTGTCTGCCTACTTTTAACTAAGTGTATAACTATTTTAACTAACATTGACTTTATGTGTGATTTTATAGTAATTTATTTATTTATTTACATAAATTCACGGCATAAGCCTTTTTACAAGACAAAAAATACATTACACATAACATTTACAAATAAAACAACGACAATTCTATCAAAATTATATGTCATTTAGTATAAGAAAACCAAATAATAAACCCAGTAATGTTATATCTATAAGATTTATTCCTCATTGAAAATTATTTGTATAACTTTATATAATAATTGAATTGCGATCAAAATGGATTGGTCACAATATCAGGTATCCAGGGCTGCTCATCACCATCGTAGGAGGCACGAACGTAGGCAGAAATGGTAGATGCAGACCAAGAGACACCTATATGGATCGAGTGAAGAAGGACTATAAATGAAATGTGGCACATACGTAGAATTAAAGAGATTAGCAGAATACAGGGAGAAATTGAGAACAAAATACAAACTCATTACAGACCAATCCAATGGATTGTAGCTCACTTTATGTAGATATACTGTAAAAAGAATTGATATACCTAGGTATATTTACTATGATTCTAGTAACAGAGGGTGAATTTATCACCGCTGTATCTATTGCGATATCTTTCAGCCTCTGTGGGTACCAATAAAATATGTATTGTTTAATGAAATGATATTATGTATTTTAACTGAGCTAGAATCAAATTGTATTCATGTAAACCAGTGGGTCTAGTCAAAACACATTTAAACGTTACGTTTTCGTTTCGTTTTCGTTCAAAGAAGACGAGGTTGCGAGAACGCGTCAATTTTCGTAGCTAAAATACACAGGTAGCTACGGTTATTGACGCGTTCTCGTAACGTCGTCCGCGTTTGAACGAAAGCGAAACGAAAACGTAACGCTTAAATGTGTTTTGACTAGGCCTACTGATCCTGAAGGATGTACACGTGCTTAGTACAATGAACAAGAAAGCATGTACGAGGAACTGTATCATATTTATGAAGGATAAAATATTTTTTTCTCTTGAGATGTCACCTAGAATGACGCACTGGACAGAACCACGTGGCAAAAAAAAACGAACTCACCATCATGTGGGGCTAATAGTTTCCCAAGGAGAAGAAACAGATAGAGTGTAGTCCTCACTAAAAGATATGCCTTCCATTTTTTCGAGTGTCATACGAATGGCAGATATTTTTAAAATATTCCGAATTCGATATCTAATGTATAAAAATTATCTAATTCTATGTATTTTATTGTGGTTAGATTTTAGACGATGGTTCTAGTTGTTATTATATATTAGGTACATAATAATCTCACATAACAAATTACACAGCTTATATAATACATTATTAAAAATATATCTATTAAATATAATGAGAAAAAAATTGTGTCGTATAGCTGTACCTACATACAACATACATAATAAAATATTCGTTGTGTATATAATAATATGTATATTAATTTGACTATTCATGAATGTATATTATATTATTATACCAACCGATGCTTCTGATAATATACAAGAAAACCTGCTTTCGATTAACCATTATATTTTATTATATTCAACATATCTCTAGTGCAATTGTGGTATTCCTAATATTGGGGTAGCCATGGAATTAATTATAATATAATCCAGTTGGTACCTATATATCGAATAGATCACAGATCTTTTACAATTTATAAGGTTTACGATGGCCTCTAGGTTACTCATTCACAATAAGACACGAGTCACAAGGGCCCGAAGTCAAAACTTATTTAAACGTTACGTTTTCGTTCAAGTAGGGTTTAAATGAATGAATAATAGGTATTATTTTATAAAAAAAAAGAAAGCCGTAATACAGCGATCAATATTGTAAGTTACTTTACAAAAGTATTGTTTACATAATTAAAATGACACAATTGGCTCAATATTTCAATGCGCCCCTAAAGTATCACTTATCTCGAGGGAACCCTTAATTTAAATTAACAATTAACCTTAATATTTCACACTTATTTTACACCACCAAGCTGAAAGAGACGGATAGAGTTACTCTCAGTGATATCAATCAGCCCTTACATCTAGGTATTATCGTACATACATATTATTATGATTTTAAAGTTTCTTTAAATCTAGTACTGGAGCACCCGGCAAAGAATTGGTCTCCCACTTTTTCCTTAAGCTTCCGAGTGTCCTGCAATAGGCAAGTTTTCGAAAAAATAAAGACATTATAAATTTTAAATTCAGTTTGCCACCTATCCTGAATGTCTGAAATTTTTTTTGCTCTGAGAAGACAGATTGCATGTTTATTGCATTCGGCTGGTCTGATGACTACCACTTCACTTATGGGATATGCTGTGATGAGATAGAAGTAGTGGTAGTATTTTAAAGTTATCAATTCAATTTCGAAAAAAATCATAAAAATACTTTACTATAAAGCTATTAAATTCACTGGAGGTCAATCTATACCATTTATAACCCTAACATTTTGGTACAAAAGAGTAAAATGAAATAATGCCGTTTATAAGAATTATGATGAAATTTCACCTGGTTAAGGGCTAGTTCAGGATAACTGCCACACTAGGGGCAAGTTGAAGTATTGGCCCATAAAATGATAAATATTTACCAACTAAATATAAGTATTGTCATCATGTTGACATAATTTTTATTTATTTATTTTTTATGTAAATATGAGAAAATATCGAAGGACAATCAACTGTGTTAGAGGTTAAATAAATACAAATATTTGATTACATAAAAGTAATAAATTATAATATATCCCTGTAAAGAGTAGGTCTAGCATTATTTTCTGTAAGTTTTCGAGTGTCCTGTAAAAGGCAAAAGTGTTCGTTAAATCTCAAATAATAATTAACATCCACAACAGGGATAGCCAACGGACCAAATGCTTGTTACAAATATGCAAGTTTTCCAGGTTGGATGGCACACCTAATCGCTGAACTGAAGATGTCAATTGTCTTAAAACGTGATGTTTTAGGAATACCTGTCTTTTCCAGAATACTCGATAGCTTACAGAAAAGTATCGGGGCTTATTCTTTATCGGGGATAAAGAAATATAAGCATAAAAAATAATGATCGCAATATAGATAACACATAAATTATCTGAAAAATCATACAGCCAATCTGGTCGTATAGGTATTATGATAAACAATGTCTTTCATATAACGAGTATTTAGTAGCATATCAATTTGAAGAAAATATTTAAACAAATACAATTGTAAATCAAAAATGTTAAAAATATTAAACTTTTAATTAACATACCGTATTTCCAAATTTGGTTATTAAAATCCAAATAAAAAGGGTGCACACTTTTTCAAAAACAAAACAAAAATGAAAAATAAACAAGAAATCAAAACTTTTCCACCAAAAAAAATATGAAACACAAACACCAAAATAAATAATATATTATTAAAACAAAATTGTTTAGAATTTAAAAAAAACAATTTGCAATTTCGTTAACAGAAGGTTGTTGTTATTACGTTTTTGTATTAAAAAATAAACTTTCACAAATTGCCAAAGGCGGTAATAGCTTTTTGTTATAAATATAAAAAAGCTCTCAAACACTAACACTATTTGATAATATGAAATGATTGATATTTAGTTAGAAAGTTCGCGATGTGAACTTAAAGATAAAAGCACTGTGTATGTTATTTATGCACGTATTATATTGTGATGAGTTGACTTGATTATTATTGACAACTTTTAGATCAATTTGAGATTTATTTTAAGTTGGAAATTTATTTAAAAGATCTAGAAAGATTTTGATAATTCTTTTCCCTCGCAAATATTATATTTCGATTTGACAACGAAAGTAAAAGAGCACAAACTTATTATACGTATGTATTTAAAATAACATAATAATATAATAGCCTGTTATACTCAACCTCAATACAGAAAATCACTATTAAAACATACAATTTTCAACTTTTTAAACTTGCAACACTATTTTTAAGCACTCACAATACTTTCGACATCACTTTGAAATGAGAAACTATTCGAAAAACGAATGATTTTTGAATTTTTAAACACGGTTTCTATGCCACATTGGAATGTTGTCGTTTATTCATGGAATTTAAAAAAAAATAACACGAGACTTGCCTTCGTATCAAAGGCACGGTCCAAGACCGTTGATCGAGCACTGTCGGTATTGTAGATCTCTTTTACCTGTGCGGGTGACGATAGATCATTTGCAAACGGCAACCATCTCTTTTCAACACGATACATAAACGGCGCACAATAAAAAGAGACGGCAACATACACATACGTTCGTACTAGTAAAATGATTGAGAACGAGTTACCTGTGTGAAGATACTACAGGTGCGAGCGTTTTCGTACTTTAATTTTAAACATACGTTTATCATTGTATCCCTTTCTTATTCAATACTTTACGTAAAGATAGATATATATTGTTATTGTTGCCATTAGTATTCATATTATAGGTATGTGTACCTACGTTGCATGAAGTTTTGCGTTGAGTGTGCAGGTATATAGGTACCTACCTACATGGCAGCATTTTACATAGGTATATTATGTATTGTTGTATTATAGGTATTTTGCTATAAGATACAAGCGCCTATGTATTGTTGTATTTCGTACTTTCTAGGTAGGTATTCTTGTCTATAATGATGAATATTATAAGTACATAAATTTAATTATTATTTATATATGAGAATTCGCAAACCACTCCTTTCCGAATATCGTGTAAAACGATGGTGTTCGAAAAAATAGAGACATTCCAAAATTTAGCGGTGATGTTTGCCACCCATAGGTCCTGAATGTCCTGTTTTGTATTGACATAGAGGTGACAATATGTATGTTTATTATATGTATTTTAGTCCGCTGGCTACTCCACTTGTAGGAAAGAGTGATGGTAGGTGCATAGTACATGTCTACATTCTCACCCCCACAGAGAGGACAGTTCGCATGTTTATTACATAGTGGTACTCAAGCGGGTGAAAACATTAAAAGAAAAGTGAAATTTGTTGTAAGTAGGTACAATGTACATGGTAAGTTACTTTTTTCTATTTACCTATATTATTTAACACGACATGCCCCACAAGTGGGGTAGCCAAAAAACTACCTTTATACATGTTATTAACATACAGATCGTCCTCTCCATGTTAAATAAAATTAAGATATCCAGAATGGATGCTATAACTCATCACTGAATTGTAAATGTTTATGTTCTGTCGTATTCGTAATGTTTTACGAGTATCTGCCTTTTACAGGACACTGGAAAACTAACAGAATAAAGTGGGACACCCTTTTTTTTAATGGACGAAAGAATATGGAAAAATCATTTGTTATCAGAAAAAATCATTTGTTTAAAATTTCATAATAGAATTTTACTACCTTAACACCGACACAGTGAATAAAATGCAAGCTGTTCTCTTCGTGCCAACAAAAAATTAAGACATTCGGAATAGGTGGCAAACCGTTTCGCTGTATCTTTACCATCACGGCATATCCCACATGTGATGTAGCCAGCAGACCAGAGGCCTGAGTCAACAACACACTATCGCGTCACGTTCCCGCTCCGCTAGCGTTCGGGTGCAGACGATGGTGCGCCAAAGTGTTAATTTTCGTAACTATTGTGTATCTTAGCAACGAAATTGACACTTGCTTGCAACATCGTCTGCACCCGAACGCTAACGGAGCGGGAACGTGAGACGAAAGTGTGTTGTTGACTCAGGCCTCAGCTGTGTAGGTATGTGATAAACATGCAAACTGTCCTCTCCGTGCCAAAAAAAATTAAGACAATCAGAATGGGTGGTTAGATATCTTTACTTATTCTTTCACCTGCCTTTTACAGGACACTCAAAAACTTACGTTTAAGAGTGGGAGACTCATTTTTTGCCGGGTGCTCCACGGAACACAATAATAATATTTATTATGTTAATACAAAAACGTTCAAATTTTGACCTTTCAGAATGTAAGATCTGATAATCATAAGTTCTTAATAATAAAATATTCAAAAGTTCATCAAAAATTTTATCATAATTAATAATTATTAAAATGTGACTTTTTATGTATACGGAATGAAATTCCTATACTAATAATAATAATAATAAAATAAAAAATATTTTAATTGTATGCCTATTTTATACACAACGAATACATTCCAATAAAATTCCGAATCAATACTAGCCTATTCGTAAGGTGGTTTTTGTATGAACTAAGGCTTATTCTGTTTTGGCCGTAACGAAATTCGGGTCATGAACACAAATGTTTAACAAAAAACGAGTTTTGGTTTTATGTTAAGTTCAAAGCAAATAGAGTATCAATCTATAAAGCGGCGGCGTGGTGGTTCCTCTTTACGAGCGTCAATGCGGTGTATTCTCTTTTTAAATTTACAATTTTTAAACTTTTGACTATAAAATTTATGCTTTCTGATATCTATATAATATTAACTTCACTTTTTTAATGTTATTAACATATTTGAAATATGGTATTATTTATTTCAAAGGGACCATAAAATTCATTCATTTGCCATATGCCTGAAATGAAATTTGTTATTAATTATTCTCACTGTAATGTGGTTAGATGTAAGAAATCACTATAAAGTGATAATCTCGCCACTGCAAATCATCACATTTTTTCATATTTAAACTGATTTGTTGATTTTTTTATGTAAATGACGTTTTGCAAGAAGAATATAATAAATAAAAATCAATAAATAAAGGGGGATAATGGGGTGATGGCAAATAACACCTAGCCAACCCAAATGTCAACCTCACCTGCACGTGGTATTCCCTGCTAGACAACTAACGAGGCTCTGGCGACCGAGTAGCAGCGGTATAACTGTAACATCTACACAGGAGGAAATACCTGTGTCAGCTTTTCCCCCAGGAAGGCAACCTCGAAAATCCCCATACCACCGTACCAAATATGATGTGATATGGTTCCATGATGTAGGGCAGCAGCTGCATCAATTAAAATCCGGAAAAGTTCACAAAACACCCGAACCTCCAGGATACTGCGACTCACCAACCCGCATGGCAAGCGTGGTGAGGTAACGCCAACAAACCCTCCAAAACAACAACCAAGATGCCGCATTTTAGAGAGCCCGAGATAGAGCGGCGTGGAAGGCGATGGAGGAGGCCTTCGTCCAGGAGTGGACGGGAGTAGGCTAGGAAGAAGAAGAAGAAGAAATAAATATTGTTGTGTTGTGTCTAATTTTTTTGCAAATTACTATTTTTTTCATTGAATATATAAAATGTATCTTAGTAACATGGAAAGGGCTTGTGCGGTGAATTACCTATTTGTTAATAAATAAATAAATAAATTCAATGACTTAATATATCTGATATAGTATAATAATAATATTACATACTAGTAGGTATTCTTATATATTTATTTATCTAATAAACAGTCCTTTACAGAGCTTAAAGAAAATAGTCATACATTTCACTTTAACTTATAAACTATTCAATTGTAATACAAATAATAACTCAAGTATAAGGTATCTTGCAACAAAACAGAACCTATACAGCATAATAAAAACAAATAAAAAAAAAAAAAATGGAATAATAATACATATGCAGTAAGCATACAGTACAGACAGCCATATTTATTTTTTATTTATTTATTTTTACAATATTAAAGAATCAAACAGTCATAACATAACATGTTAACAATTAATACACTCAACATGTGGACCAGCAAAGATTCCACTCTTACCAGAAATGTCTTAGTCTTGAGAAAAAAAGCAAAACTTAAAATTTTCTAAAAAAAAGTCAAAGTAATATTAAAAATAAAAAATCCCAAAATACTAGAAATAAAAATAAAATCACCAATCCAGTATCTATGAGTTACAAAGCCCAATTAAACACACAGCCAATATCCAATGTCCCAAGGATGCTATGATCGAGAGAGCCATGCATGCACACCCATCCACTCCCCGCTCAAATGTAAGTGATCCCATGTTGCCAAACAGTGGGAGACCGAGATCAGTCCACGGGGACCGCTGATGACAACAAGGCCCCAGACACTCCCGCTCTGAAGTCTTGCTTATTCATGACGAGTATGTCAAGGTTTTGAAAGAATGAATCATAGACATATATATGTAATATCACGAGTTCTGTATTTACGAAACTTTGTATACGTTGTAACGCGATAAAATTGACTAATAAATTTTGAAATATGAGTAGGATTTGTGATAGTCCTTATCAAACTTCATACAATGTATTTTTTCTTCTCTATTTGCTTGATGTTTCCTTCTATTGTTTTTACACAAATATTATTGATTATTTGAATGCTGAAATGAAGAATAATGTTTATGTTTCATCAGAATATACTTTACTGTATTTGTATTGTGATTTCATTTTAAACCATGCAAGTTAAGTGCTTTGTTAAGCTATTTATTACGTAATCCATACCGCTCATGTCGAAAGTATGAATCATATTACATTTATCCTATTCCAATGAACGATTCCTCAAGAAAAATATTATTCTTTAAACAATATATATGTAGTGCATCTTTATTCATCATCATGAATAAGCATCAAAAGAAGAAACGGGGTTTTATCTATGAAGGTATTTCATTTATAATTCCACCTCACCCCCACAAATGCAACCTACCAGCCGCTTCCGTTTCAAAATACCTACTTGCTTTATTATAGACGATTGGTCAATGGGTGTTGCAGAGGTGTGCGACTTTTTTATTTATTTATTTATTCATTCGACGAATTAGGAATGCTGGCAATATTTTAAATTACTCAATAGTTTACATTTTTAAACATCTGCATATTAATTTATCCCTTGAAGTTGCGGAAAACAGCTCCGCTATTCTCTACGAAATTTAAAAGCTTTTTTATTCTAAAGTTTACATTTGAATGTAAATATACTATGTATCTTATACTATCCCTCCCCATACTATCTTAAAGTCAAATTCGAGTATCTAGCGAGTCGTGGTTCACCTTTGCGATTTAACAGAGAGCGTCTTCTGGCAATATCAGCACACAGTACAAGCTTTTTGTCTAACTCATTCCTTGTTCATGGTGCTCGCTGTTGAAACAATCTTCCTTCGAAAATCTGGATGATAACAACCTTTCCTTCTTTCAGACAAGCTGTCAAAAATCATTTCTTTTCATTGAATTTAGCATCTGATCCCTAATTCCTTTTCCCTTTACCTTATGCATGTGCACGCTACAATATAAATGATCTACTTTTTATTATAATACATTTGTGTGTCCATAAGTATATTGTTGCTTACATGTGTTATTTTTCTTTCTGTCTACTTTAAATTTTATTTTTGTTTTGTTTTTACTATTACTGTTGATGTATATGGGTTTGTATATCTATATATGTATCTATGTGTTTATTTTTGTTTTAATTTGAATAACCGGGTTAGTTGGAAGACATTGCATCTTAGTGATAAACTCGCCCTCTGTACATTGAATTGTAAAACTGATATTTTTATGACACTGTTTTATTTTGTAATATTGTAACCAATGTACAGTGAAGAATAAAATAAATAAAAAATAAATAAATAGTTACCTACATATATCATATTTTTTATTTATATTTCTATTCTCTCTCTCAGGAAGCTCTTCTTCTTCAGCCTTTTCATATATTTATTTATTCATCATAATACACGTCCCGAGCTTTTACAAATTGAAAAATACGTTTGAAAACAAATTGGGACTTACAAAAACAACAAAATAATTCTACAAGTGAACAGCTATAGGGACGCAAAATCCATAAAAATACTTACGTCAATGTAAAATGCAAACATGCTGAGGAAAAAATACTAATAAATAAACTTATATCGAGAAGCACCCGCCAAAAAATTGGTCTCCCACTCTTTTCCGTAAATTTTCGAGTGTCCTGTTAGAGGCAGGTGTTTGAAAAAATAAAATCATCTCACATCTTAAATTTAGTGTTAAGGTTTGGTAGCCATCCTGAAATTCTTTATTTTGTTTGCACGGAGAGGACAGTTTCCTTGTTTATTACATGCAGCAGGGGTCGAAGTCGGATTACTTGAGGTGTGTCGGTCTGCGTGTCTAACACATGAACAAGACCGAGGTCACGGTCCCATCCCGTTGGTAGTCAACTACATATTTAATAGCTCACACTGTCACTTCACAAATCCAAGCGTCGTTCATACAACGCATGCGCAGAAATCATCTTAAACTACCAACATGAAGTTGCACCATGCAACAGCTGGTATTCCTTTGTTGACAATCAATTGTAAATATACAAAAATGGCCGGTAAGCAGGTGACAAGCGCTAGTCAGGTAATTATACTTGTAGAATTTATGGAAAGGTATGTACAATTTCTTTTTTATTTTGCACAATTACATAAAACTAAGTGTCTATTTATGATTATTTTTTGACTTAACTGAAATAAAGTGCAGCGCGAGACAAAAATCAAACTGCAATGTCGTCCTCATATAAATGAATAGTTTTCGACAAGTTTTCTGCGTCGTGAAGATTTTAGTGAATAATTTTTGTTGCTTTATGTGTATAAACATTCATAACAACGGTGAATATTAACCTCGCGGTATTTAACTTTATATCACTTACAAAATGTCGAACGTTTCGTTGACCTTCGCGGTAAATATTGAGAGGTGAACTTTTCAACAAAGAATTAATAATCACAACACAGTGACCATAATTTATATTATCAATAGCAGTAAATACATATGCCGATAAGCGATGTACCTGCTATTATTATTCTGTTTGAGTTATTTACCCAGTAAAGTGTTGCAGCCATAACTTGAAAAATATAATATGATTGTATGTGGCCCAAAGAAAAAAAGGTTGACTTTCCTTGTACAAGGCAATTTAATAACAAATATAATTGATAGATAGCTAAATTTTATTTCAATTCGTCATTTCCTATATCCACAATACTATTTTACAGACATGGAGATTTATCCCGGCCCCAAGTGGGGTCTCAGGGACGGGCGCTGTCCGACAGGTTGTGGTCGGATCTCGCCACAACCCTAAATGCTGATGGCAGTGGATCAGCAAGGCCACCCGATAAGTGGAAAAGGGTTTGTCATTCATTTTACATTTTGTTTTTCAAACTAGAATCAATGAGAATGCCAAATTTGTATAATGTGCATCATCTTTAAATTAAATTCTTTGAGAATGATTTTGTGAAGTGACAATTCACAGTTTCTTGCGACCTGAGGATGAAAATCGATTTATTTGTCTATTAATATTTCATTTCTTGTTCCTTGTGTAATATGTTTTTAAAATGTAGTCTGGATTGACACCCCCAAGTGCCCATTGCGGAGCCTATGGAGGTCGAAGAAAATAAATAAAATAAATAAATAGAATGAAACAGACCCCAAGTGATCTTACCCAAAGCTAATTTGTTTCCAGGTGTGGTCCGACCTAAAAACAAGAGTAAAAAAGAAGGCCGCGACCATAAACGTCCACAGAGGAGGAACTGGTGGAGGTCCCGCCTGTACCCTCATCCTAACACCCTTGGAAGATAGGGTGTTAGGGTTAATGGGTATACGAAATCGCCTAGGCGGGACTCACGAGGCGCACGAGACGCCGATTTTCCCAGTTAGTATAATTTATTATGTATTAATATAATTAGTTTTGATTTCAAGGGAACACAGTCTGTCGTGTTACTACTACTACTACTATACCATCACGGCATATCCCACAAGTGGGGTAGCCAGCAGACCAGCTGCATATAAAACATGCAAGCTGACTTCTCCGTGCCAATATAAAATTAAGACATTCAGGATGGGTGGCAAACCTCATCGCCGAATTTAAGATGTAAAATGTCTTATTTTTTCGAACACCTGCCTTTTACAGGACACTCGAAAACTTACGGAGAAGAGTGGGAGACCAATTCTTTACCGGGTGCTCCACGGGATATACAATAGTAAACTAAGCCAAACTTATTAGATAGGTTATATTATTTTTACATAAATAATAATAGATTTTCTAATATTTATCTTAGGAATAATATTTAGTTATGTACATATAATTTACAAAATAAAAAACAATGTGATATGAAAATGGAATACAATAATTAAACCGTAAATACATTTTACATTATGAACTGTGTGTACTTTCACTGAATTGATTTTCTTTTTTATTTATTGATAAAAAATACAAAACAGACAACTATAAATATTATTTACAAAAATAAAAATAAGTTATTCATAACTCAGCTGTCATCCACAAACATGTACCACAGTTAAGTCAGTTTGCCCGGAAAATAGAAATATTTACCAATAAATTTGCTGTTACATTTATATAAAATAACACAATAATTTTACTTGCTCTGATTAATGTTAATTTTTCTGAGCTAATTCAATGTGTAGGAGTCGTCTATAGTGGTTTTAACTTTATATGATTGATAATTAATTTTCTTATTTATCTTAGACATTGTGATTAGAAGAGAAATATATTTCTACTATTACTGCTTTATTATAAATTATACCTATGTACCTGTTGAAAATATGTTAGTGGATAATATGGAGTCGTGGTAAGTTTAATGTACAACATAACTCGAAAAATATAATTATGAACCTAAATTATTCTTATTTCAGTCAAGTTGCACACCCCAAAACAATGTGGTGATCGAGGTCTTGGATGCCCCCACCACTTCTGGCCAGCATGAGTCGCCGGATTACAGTAAGTGCTGTGATGTGTGATAATGAGTTGTAAAATGTATTCTTGAACATGTAAAAGGCTCACGCCGTGGAATGTGAAATAAAATAGACTAATGTTAAGCTTTCTAGGAATCTCTCTTTTGCATTTATTTATTAACATCAATAGCACACTACAGACAAAATATATTCATAAAAACAAACAATGCAGACAAAAAAAGTATCAATTTTTTTATTTTATTTTATTTAACATAATTAATACAGACATAACAATACATAGACTATTTGATAAAAACTCATTTCTAAACATCCTCCTTATAGAGACAAGTCTCGTGCAAAGGAGAATATATCACCCTGTTTATAAGTGTACACAAAATAAAAGTTTAACCGTTCCTTTAATATGTTAGAAGCCCATAAGGCTGTCACATTGAAATAAAAGAATAGTAAAATGATAAAAAAAACAAGTACTATAATCAGAAAGTGATAAATGACAAAATTCCTTTAATCAGTGTAATATTATTTCAAAATGTAATATGTTTATGACATTTTTACAGACAATGTATCGTGGTTGTCAACAAGAACCAGTGCTCCAGAGACTGTAGTCAGGGCTCCAGAGACACCCGTAAGGGCTTCAGAGCCCACAAGATCTCCGCAGCGGAGCCCTAGGAGAAGTCCACGAATTCCTAGAAGTCCACGAATTCCTAGAAGTCCACAAATTCCTAGAAGTACACCCACTCCTAGGAGTGCGCGGACTCCTCAGAGGAGTCATAGGGTGTCCGGAAATCTGCCAAGCCGGGTTAGTGGGACCCGGCAAACCCATTTTGAACGGACAGCGGAATTTGTCGGTCAAATCGAGCTCCAGAGACTGGAGCTCGACAGACACAGGGAAGACAATAGAAGGGATGAAGTGTTGCAGAGGCTGGCCTTAGAGTCAAGGAGGCTGGACGTAGAGTCAAGCAGGCTGGCCATAGACTCTAGGCTAGTCGATGTGTATGAGAGATTTGCCACAGTTTTTGAACGTGGCTTGGTATTCAGACAAAGTTAATAATATTATTAACTTTGTCTGAATAACGACCACTGAAGATACAAAGTTGTGTTAAATTTTAAGTGTATCTATATTCTTCTTTTTTCACACATTGTGACTGTGGCTCTTCTTTCATCACCTCATTCCTCTGTTGTCTTCCCTGCTTTGTCTCACCAACGAATGATGCTTTTAATTTTCTTTTTTTTTTACTTTTTCTATTTATATAATATAACCTATGTCACCCGGGGATAGTGTAGCTTCCCAATAGTGAAAGAATTTTTCAAATCGGTTCAGTAGTTTCGGAGCCTATCCAATGCAAACAATCAATTCTTTTATTATTATTATTATTTGGATGATTTGTAAAGCGCCGTTTTTTGAAAAAATCCACCTCAAAGGCTTTCCTCTTTATAATATAAGTATAGATAATTTCGCACAATTGGCGAGTTTATCGCAGAGACGAATATCTTCCAACTAACCCAATATTTATATATTTTTATGAAAATGACCAAATTTTTACATTGCAATATATTCCATAAGTAGTTTAAAAATATAAACAATCTTTACAAATGTAGTAAATATATACATATATAGACTTCCTGCGATCATTTAATAAATTTATGAAACAAATTGTTCAATTTGCTACTTTCTTATTTTAGGCGTTACTTGATAAGTCAAAACTCGAGTAACGCTTAAAACAAAAAAGGAATTAAACGAACAATTTGTATTTTACTTATACTAAATGATTATGAAGTTTTACAAAGTAAACCTTGATACAATCAGTGACCAAAGCTTTACATTGCCATATATTCCATAAGAATTTTATAATACATATGTGTCAATTTTTACAATTTAAAAGAGGGCTGATGAAGCACCTATATGTGTTTAGTGCATTGTATATGTGTGTATCATCGCATTCGTATCCATAATACAAGATTCATCTTAGTTTGGGACTAGCTTGATCTGTGTGATCTCGATTACCTACTATTGTTATATTATTTTAATATCGTTTTTGACTTGTGGTTTTGTAAGTTAATTACTTTGCATTTGTTTTATTTTTGTTGTCCGTTAGGTTTACTTTTTGTTGAACATATAAAAGGCTCAAGCCGTGTTTTGTGTTAAATAGAAATAAAATAAAGAATAAAAAATAAATAGGTATAGTCAAAACGATCTCAAAGTTTACTACATAATTTTATAATTTAATGTTAGGATCTCAAAGTACATTACATACAATTGGCGAGTTTATCGCAGAGACGAATATCTTCCAACTAACCCAATATTTATATATTTTTATGAAAATGACCAAATTTTTACATTGCAATATATTCCATAAGTAGTTTAAAAATATAAACAATCTTTACAAATGTAGTAAATATATACATATATAGACTTCCTGCGATCATTTAATAAATTTATGAAACAAATTGTTCAATTTGCTACTTTCTTATTTTAGGCGTTACTTGATAAGTCAAAACTCGAGTAACGCTTAAAACAAAAAAGGAGTTAAACGAACAATTTGTATTTTACTTATACTAAATGATTATGAAGTTTTACAAAGTAAACCTTGATACAATCAGTGACCAAAGCTTTACATTGCCATATATTCCATAAGAATTTTATAATACATATGTGTCAATTTTTACAATTTAAAAGAGGGCCGATGACGCACCTATATGTGTTTAGTACATTGTATATGTGTGTATCATCGCATTAGTATCCATAATACAAGATTCATCTTAGTTTGGGACTAGCTTGATCTGTGTGATCTCGATTACCTACTATTGTTATATTATTTTAATATCGATTTTGACTTGTGGTTTTGTAAGTAAATTACTGTGCATTTGTTTTATTTTTGTTGTCCGTTAGGTTTACTTTTTTTTGAACATATAAAAGGCTCAAGCCGTGTATTGTGTTAAATAGAAATAAAAAAAAGAATAGAAAATAAATAGGTATAGTCAAAACGATCTCAAAGTTTACTACATACTTTTATAATTTAATGTTATGATCTTAAAGTTTTTATTACATACTTTCAAAGTTTATTACATACTTTTATATTTAATGTTACATGTATAATAAAGAAATAAAGCAAAATGAAAAGGTTTTTATTTTCTCTCACTGTCACTTCAATAATTGTGCAACAATTGTAAAAAGTGCACAGAAACATTGTTTTTCAGACTTTGTAAAATATCGTAGTTGCATATTCAAAAAGATACATGTGGCCACATTTTTATTTAGGCATACTCTTTTAAATCTGTTCATTAAGGCATTAAAATTGTAGTTTGGACTTTTTATTGACATGTGATATTATTCTTTAAGTATTGAATTTTAATATTTAATACTAAGAATGACTTTATAAAATGATTATGATATCATTATAAGTGGTTTATTCTATAAATGTCAAAACATTTATGAATTCACATGTCCCTTTTTGAATATCGTCGATGCATATAGTATACAAAATTCTTCAGTTAAAGTGTATTCAATAATAAATTGTTAAAAGATTTTCAATTATATTATTACAATTATTTCAATGATAGTAATAAACACTTTATTAATTGACATGAATAACACATTGCATTCATAGTTTATTTATGTATGTTTTGCTTGTAAAGCAAAGTGTATGGTGTTGTCTATCATCCTTAACCAAGTTTTTCGTACTCCGATTCTTCACTTAAGAAAATACAATATTATTGCTAAGCAGAGTGTAAAGTGCTCTGTTAACATTTTGTCAAACAGTATTAAATGTAGATTCAATCATTTGATATATATATGGTTTAGAAGTTGCTTTTTGGACTTGATTGTGTTTTTGTACGTTGAACGTTTCGGCTAACCTACTATTTCCTTGATCACAAGTCTGTAGCCAGAGTAATAATAGGTATGCCGAACCATTGGGAGTAGGTACAAATACTTCCAACATTATCAAGTCTGCAAATTCAGGCTTCAAAATCTACCTAACATGTTTATCAATGCTATTTTTACAATTAAATAAATATAACCTGAGAGTATGTAGAGCGTCATCTTTGTGCCATAGCACCTCGAGGACGCTGTACATGATATTGTTTTATCTTCAACAAAGTTGTCTGTGTCCTGAATTTAAATTTAAATACAAAAACATAACACATAATTTCAGAATTAACCATTGTAACATGTGTATATTTAACACACGAAACTACCATATAAGGCTGAGAAAAGACAATGTCACCTTATTCGTAGTGCCCCGGACGGGACTTGAACCCGCATCCCTACCTTGTCCAATTAAGTTACCGGATGACCGGAAGGCTCCGATAATCTGTCTTATAAACCCCGATGACTGCATCACGTTTAGGTATTGTGCTGAGACACCTAGTATATAAGACAGAATATCAGAGCCTTCGGCTAGTCACCCGGTAACTGAATTGGACAAGGTAGGGATGCGGGTTCAAGACCCGTCCGGGGCACTATGAATGAGGTGAAATTGTATTTTCTCAGCCTTATGTGGTAGTTTCATGTATTAAATCTACTCAAAATGTTTTGAAGGGCTGCCAAACCTTGGGCCCTTTCTACGCTTTCAATAGCTATTTCTGCGGGGACGTTTACTGGTGGCATATTTAGATCATCTGTATCTGAGAGCGCATTTGGATCGATGGGTGGTGGTGGCAGCCTCAAGTGCTGGGAAATATTGTGTAGCACAGCACATGCTAATACAATCTCGGACGCAACTGCAGGTGTATAATGGAGGGTCCTGTCCTTAAGTAGGCACCTCCAACGAGATTTGAGGAGCCCGTAACACCGCTCGATGCAGTTGCGTGCCTGGACATGTTTTGCTGTGTACAAATATTCCCTCGATCCTGGTTGTGCATGGAGAACGGGTGTCATCAGCCATGGCCGCCGAGGGTAACCAGAATCACCTGAAAGAGAAAAAAATCATTCATCCTCATTACTAATCTCAACCATCAAAAGGTGTAAGGAAGGGCGACCCTCCCCAAATTCTCAAGGACGGTTGCGTGATGAGTAAGTAAATTAGGCGCGCACGGAGGAAGAAGCGATATTTATGTAAGGATATACCAATTTGGCATTCCGTCCTTCTGCCTACCCCACTTGGGATACGGCGTGAGGGTATTGTATGAATAATTATGATTTGTGCATATGGTGCATTATTTACATTGAATTTATATATTTGTTTCTTGAAAGGTAACAGATAAATACATAATCATTAAGTATAATGCTCTATGTATTCAATTTGTTTAGGTCATTCTTCACATGTGCCAACTGCTTTGATAGACCTTAAACCGAGTCAAAACTGAATTAAAAATAAATTTATTTACCTAGTAAATGTGAATGCTCTCCATTTTGGTGGAGCCCACGCATGAATGGGAGAACGTTGCTCTGCGACCATATCATAGAGTCATGTGTGTTCCCACCAAACTTAGGATTCACATTTATGATCTTCATGTCGCTATCACAAATCTGGAATTTGAATAGCATACGTTGTTAATGACCGATAATATAACATAATTAATTATTGTAACAAGAACTGAATCAATCTACACAATACCATTTGCACATTTATTGAATGCGTCCCCTTTCTGTTATAATACAAATGTTCCTCCTCACTCGGTCGTACTATATTGATATGCGTGCAGTCTATGCAACCGATCACCCCAGGCAGTTGAAATTTCATTAGAAATCTGAAAAAAAATAACAGCATAATTTGCATTTTGAAGATACTCTTTCATTGTCCATCCATCCATAGCATCACGAAATCTCCCACCGGTGGGGTAATCAGCGTTACTCGTAATTCACAATCATACTTACTTGTTTTTGATCACGTTTCTTTCATGAGGAGTAGTGGGGAATGTGATCCATTTCTGCAACATTTTCAGGCATCCCAATGCTCCCACTACTTCCTTCACAAACCTACTAACTGTCTTCTGAGGTGTGTGGTGAGAAAGCCCAACAATTTTCTGGTACGACCCAGTGGCGAGGAAACTTAATGTAAGTAGCACCTGAAATTAATTTCACACATTAAAATTTAAAAAACAGCTGCCTTTGAGATACATTGTAAATATTTGAATAGGTATTATAATACCCACACTGTAACAAAAACACAAACCTTTAACTCCAGCGGGTACAATTTTGTCCCCTTCAAAGTGGTATGTTTCCGCAAATCTTCACAGACGAGGCGAAATCCACGTTTATCCAGTCTGAAATGCCGAATAAATTCAACACCAGACAGGATCCTCGTGAAATCACCTCGCCTTTGACGAGTGCGGAAACGAGCTTTTTTTCGTTCCTCCTTATCAGCATAAAATGCAGCAACAAGGTGGACGAAGTGATGCATGATGCTAAAACAAATATTAAAGAGTTACGAGTAATTCTTGTTTAGAATTATCTTACTATTACGACTTCATCATCACAATATAACATAGGAGTAACCAATAAATGATGTATGTGTGGAATTTTCCTTTTAAATTCATAGTTTAAAAGAAATATAGCGAGATGTCACTGACTATGGGACGCATTATGAGGTTATGTAATATTTTCTCCGCAAATATTAATCTAATTATACTCACAAGCACTTATAATACATTAAAAACAAATACTTACTATTTTTTTATGTAAAATACTTAACAAAAAGCAAAAACTATACAAAGAAAGTAGATTGGCGAGACGAAAATACCGCGGAACAGCAACTATTTGGTGATGTTGAATTAAACACGCAAAGCACGACAATTCCACGCAAAGCACGACAATTCCACGCAGTGCAGCTGTCAAAAATGTGTTTTGACTACCGAATTATAGTTACGACGCCACTCTGCCATACGAAAAACTCAAACGTGCTGCTTTGCGTGCTGTTAGAAAAGTAAAGATGGCGGTGGCCTTCAATTTCGGATATTTTGACTCGGAAGTATGTGTAACGCGTGCGTTTCCATTGCAGAACAGTGGATTTAGTCACGCTTCTAGTGTTTTGACTCAGGCCCCTGGTCTGTTGGCTACACCTTCAGTGGGATTTACCGTGATAGTATAGTAATAAAAAAACTTACAATAAAATTAATGTTGTCATTTTTGTAATTATGCTATATTTATAATTATTTTGCTTCAAAAACACAACGCTCAATAGGTGTTCCTTTTCTTCTACATATATTTGTGTCATAGAATTTCTATGTGTCTGTATTTTTCTGTTATATGTTATTATTGTCTTGATTGTTTGTGTACAATGACAGCGAAAAGGTTTTTTACTGTAATGCTGTTCATTGTTTCATTTATACAATAAATAAATAAATAATGATAACCGCACCGTTAAAGACATACCTGTCTTTGCTCATTCAATAGTAAAACAAATCGATTTTTTTTAATTGAAAAGAGGTACATACTCGTATTTTTCCATAACTAAAATAATATTTAATACAGGAAATCTTGAATAAAAATTTAATCGAACAAAAACGTGTATTTTTTTATAGCTATTTGTTTGCGAAATCGAAAGAGTGGCGTTGATTGTATGTGTTACTAATTAAATCAATATTTTCGACTTGTTGAATAATACAATTTGTCGCTATGTCGCAATGTCGCTATTTGTTTGTGAAATCGAAAGACTGGCGTTGATTGTATGTGTTACTAATTAAATCAATATTTTCGACTTGTTGAATAATACAATTTGTCGCTATGTCGCAAAGTCGCTATTTGTTTGCGAAATCGAAAGACTGGCGTTGATTGTATGTGTTACTAATTAAATCAATATTTTCGACTTGTTGAATAATAGGTACAATTTGTCGCTATGTGGCAATGTCGCTATTTGTTTGCGAAATCGAAAGACTGGCGTTGATTGTATGTGTTACTAATTAAATCAATATTTTCGACTTGTTGAATAATACAATTGGTCGCTATGTCGCAAAGTCGCTATTTGTTTGCGAAATCGAAAGACTGGCGTTGATTGTATGTGTTACTAATTAAATCAATATTTTCGACTTGTTGAATAATAGGTACAATTTGTCGCTATGTCGCAATGTCGCTATTTGTTTGCGAAATCGAAAGACTGGCGTTGATTGAATGTGTTACTAATTAAATCAATATTTTCGACTTGTTGAATAATACAATTTGTCGCTATGTCGCAAAGTCGCTATTTGTTTGCGAAATCGAAAGACTGGCGTTGATTGTATGTGTTACTAATTAAATCAATATTTTCGACTTGTTGAATAATAGGTACAATTTGTCGCTATGTGGCAATGTCGCTATTTGTTTGCGAAATCGAAAGACTGGCGTTGATTGTATGTGTTACTAATTAAATTCGTTAATAAGTTCGTCGGTAGCCTGGAGGTAGAGTCTCGGCCTTCAGAACAAGGGGTCCGTGGTTCGATCCCAGGTGCCGGCAAACTCCCCTTTCACGGCACAAGCTTTTAGCTTAGTGTGAAAGGTGTATAAGGTTGTATTTGGGTTTATAACAAACCCTGATATATCTTTTTAAAAAAAAAAAAAAAAATCAATATTTTCGACTTGTTGAATAATACAATTGGTCGCTATGTCGCAAAGTCGCTATTTGTTTGCGAAATCGAAAGACTGGCGTTGATTGTATGTGTTACTAATTAAATCAATATTTTCGACTTGTTGAATAATAGGTACAATTTGTCGCTATGTCGCAATGTCGCTATTTGTTTGCGAAATCGAAAGACTGGCGTTGATTGAATGTGTTACTAATTAAATCAATATTTTCGACTTGTTGAATAATACAATTGGTCGCAATGTCGCTATTTGTTTGCGAAATCGAAAGACTGGCGTTGATTGTATGTGTTACTAATTAAATCAATATTTTCGACTTGTTGAATAATACAATTTGTCGCTATGTCGCAATGTCGCTATTTGTTTGCGAAATCGAAAGACTGGCGTTGATTGTATGTGTTACTAATTAAATCAATATTTTCGACTTGTTGAATAATACAATTTGTCGCTATGTCGCAAAGTCGTTATTTGTTTGCGAAATCGAAAGACTGGCGTTGATTGTATGTGTTACTAATTAAATCAATATTTTCGACTTGTTGATAATACTTGCTCATCTATAATAGAACTTTCGTAAAACATGATCAAGCTATCACAAGACATAATATTATCTCGCTTTATTATATTTGTCACGAGTACTTTACATTTTTAAAGCCTCTCTTTATACACTGCAAGAGACGTGGCGTCACGGTTATGTTGATCGATATCGTTGAGAAGACTTGTTGGTCTATAAAAGTTAACCCATTAGCCGCTAATGCGCTGCTCGGCTATAAAAATAATTACGTAATCATAAAAACATAATTATTATAAGGTATCTACTAATGGTAGATACTTGTGATAATTTAAAAGCTTATTTACGGCTTGGTGGGAAGTAGGTACCTAATGGGTTACCCTGTTGAGCTTTTACTTCCGGTTTGTATGAAAAAATAATAAGTGCACTTAATAAAATACGTACCTACATACATCTACTTGATGGGGGTGAGAATGTATGAATAAAATATGATTATATCATCACTTTTTTCTACAAGTGCAGTAGCCAACAAACTAGCTACATGTTTTAAGCATACAGATTCTCATATCTGTGTCATTTCAAAACAGGATATTCAGCATGGGTGGCGAATCTCATCACTGAATATAAAATGTAGAATGTCTTAATTTTTTCGATTACCTGCCTTTTATAGGACACTTAAAAACGTACGGAAAAGAGTGGGAGACTAATTGTTTGCCGGATACTCCACGGATTATATCCTTAGATATAATGAATTTCATAAAATTTACACTGTGAAGTCCCCGCAATAGAATAGATCTCGAATTCTTTTCCTTAAGTTTTCGAGTGTTCTGTTCAAGCCAGGTAGTTTAATGCATCTTATTATTGTAATGACCACTGTTTTAACATACAGAATAAGGTACACTTCTTGATATATTTTTCTTATGCGAATATACAAATTCTACAATAATAATATCTAATATTAATTAATAATATTAAGGCCGTACTTCTATCGTCCACCAGGATAGTAAGAAGGTTTTTGTCCCTGTAGCTCTGTAAGTGATCTCCCATGATTGTAATATTTCATAGAACATCATGGAAGAATCAACTCGAATAATGTTGGGGTTCTACATTTTGAATATAAATTTATTTTTATATTTTATGGTTTTTGTTATTTAATGTTATATTTAAATTTTATTGTTAATCTTATATTGTGTTCAAAATGTAGAATCAAATATTGTTTTGTTAAATAAATGAGATATGAGATAATAATATTAATAATAATATTTTATGAATTTTTGACACAATTGGATGTCGGAGACTGGATTTTACTATTCAAATAGGTTTACTATCGGTGAGTAGAATTAATTTTAATAATTAACAATATGAAGGTTCAAAATCAAAAATATGAATATTAACACTTGATATGGGGGGGTGAGAGAGAGATGGTGATAGAATGGTTTTGGTTGAGGATCTAATATATAAAATATTATGCCAAAAATGCCAGCGGCTGAGACTCTACTGGGCTACTTACAGCTCTCCAGGAGTTAAAACAATAAAATGGTCTCGATTAAATTATACAGTGAGGCTATATAAATTAAGAGACGACAAGTTATCTGTAATTAAAGGGACAAATGTGTAAAAGACAAATTTAGATTCAAATAAACATTTAATTAAAAATAAAAAAATTCTTACCACTATTACAAACACACGTTTAAACAGCAACACAATACTACGACTTACTCACTACCCCGTATTGTCTGTGCACACGTAATTATCCCAATATAAAAAAAACACACTTGATTATTATTTCAATTAATAAACGAAGCACTTTTAAAATCAATTAATTTACACGTAACGCAGACGGATCCCACGCTGAGAACGCCTCTAGCATGAAAATGCTTAGAGGCAACACAAGTTGAAGAAGGCGCCCCTGGGCGCAGTGCTGGGAGGGCGAAGTCCCACGTCCGAGGCTCCTGGAGGCAATTACCAGCCTACACAGGTGCAGAGTTGGCTCGTCATGACTTCAGGAGGAGAATATCTCGACTCAACTGAAGTCCAGTGGCCAGAGACAGACTTGTCTCTCTGAAGGTCAGATGATGAGTGATCCTTATACCAAGGACGCCTGTTTACGACTCACTGCTCGCTACGACTCACTGATAACGACTGTTCACCACTGATGGCTGATGGAGACTAACTCTTCTTTCAAGGACATCTCTCTACTGTTCCTTGAGTGGTGTAGAGAGGGGTTGGTCATATACCCCTCCTACGCTGTGATGCATCTCTGTGCAGCGCCGTGATTGGCTAATGAAAATACAAGTACACGCCTTCCCGCAGTTCCATTGTATTGCGAGTACACCTGCACCCTTGCCTGCATTCCAGGAATTATGTACATGATGAAATAAATATTTACAAACAAGTTTGATATCGTATAACGTCCAATGCACTGATTTATAATAATTCACATATAAATTAAAGTGTCTCTTCCACTGATATTCAATTTAACACAATATTTCTTGTGTCCTTTATCACTGTTCTTTATCAAAGCGTCTTTTCGCACAACACAAAATAACACAATCCTTATTCTATTACATAGCAACACAAACCAACCCTTTAGGTAGATAATGAAATATTCAAACTACGTTATGTTACAATAAAATTAAAATTCATACCTAAAGAGTCGTTTACATAAATTAAAACATATCGTCGGTATCGAAACTCAATAGATCGAAGCGTAGGTATAAAAAATCCAACCAAGCAGATACTAAATAATTACAATACGCAGACATTCTAGAATCTTCATAAAATAATTTGATACATAATGAATGCGCCTTAAGTTGATACATAATGAATGCGCCTTAATCTTTTGTTGATATTATTCTCTTTATTACCCCTGTTGCCATGCAGGTACAAATTTAAATAAACAATGATAATATTATTTTGAATGCACGAAGATTATCAAACAATATCTAATAATAATATTAATGCAGGTACCTTTTAAGTGCAAGGGATATTTTTAATGTTCGGATTTTCAGAGTTCTCATGAACTGCATTGTTTATTTCGGTATTTCAGTACCACTTTCTACATAACAATTATTATTTTTAATGATAACTTTTCGGCACAATACCTAACTATACCGGGCATATCACACTTATTATCAACAAAAAAAATCATGAGCAATTGGCAATGTTTTAATAAGAAATTTTATTATAATTACTAAATACATACCCTATTACAATCTCTGCTCTATTTTAACAGTACAAACATTTTTTTTTTTAATTATTTGTTTAATATTTTATTTAACGTGGGAGTAGTATGTACACATGAATAATAAATAAATAAAAAATGTAAATTATATTATAATAAATAAACATTTGAATTGAATTATAAATCTTGTTTCATTTTTAATAGTAATGAATTTCTCCTAAGAATCGTACGAGTATGTCGATAAGGCGTTATTAATAAGTACCTAATAGGTAGTTTACTATTGTTTTTTTTTTGTAAATATTTGTACCTATTTTTTTGTAAATATTTGTACCCAATTTTTTTTTTTTCATATGGACAGAAACAATACACACAATCACAAAGCAAAGACAATGCATCATCCTACTCAACCCGCACTCATGATCTAACCATTTGCTACACAATACCAAGCCCACAAGTTTGTCACTTATTACAAAAGTTATTCAAAAAAATGAAAAAAACAACAAAACAGACAATGAGACTGCGCGTGCGCGCCGGAACAAGCAAGTTAATCAGGACTATGCAGTCATAACCCGCAGCAACCTCACTAGGCGAGTGCCTGTATCGAGGCAAGCCGCTACAAAACATCAAGAAAGTACCGTAACAACCAATCCACCCTGAAATCGCACAAAGAAATTACACAACATGTAGAAATAGCCTCTTCTTTGCTTCCTCTCTACCCGTGTCAAGCAACCACTCCTTAAGCCTCCGGCTGAAGCATCTCCACCCACAAACATTTATAAATAAATAAAAAAACTCAAAAACTGAAAAAAGCCTCTCAAAGTGAAAGCTTTCTTTAATAAATCTAACCAACAGTTTTAAATATTATTTAACAATAATAATAATAATCTAGGGGGCAAAAGCTTCAAGGGTGAAGTAAAGTTTTTAATTACAGACTTAAGCCACTTCATTTTAATTAAGATTCAAGCTTTCAGATAACATTTAAATCACTTTAAAAGACACTTTAGTGTAAGTTGCTTTGATGCGGCCGTAATTTACTTTTAATTAAAAAGGTTCTTCAGCCACTTAACTTACTACCTACTGCAAGTTTTCAGCAATTAAAAAAATATTTGAAAAATCTCTTTTGACCAATTATGATAATATTATTATAAAATTAGATCTAAAAGCGTCTGAAAAATTGTGGAAAAAACAGGCTAAAATCTGAAAAGATGGAGTGATAAATTGATAAATTCGTGTACGATATGAAATAATTTGGGCAGAGGGACGAACGAGATGCAGGATATGGTTAGTACCTTGCTGAGAGAATCTTTTCTTTATATCTCACTTACACTTATACCTGTTTGACAATAAATATTAATCCTCTTTTGACATTGAATTTTTAAGTATTATTGATTGACAAAAATAATAATTATCTCATTACTGTTTTTTTACTTGTATGACTATATATTTATGAATCCTCTTTTTAAAACGACCTGTTTGAATATTTTAGTTTGACATATTTATAAGAATTGTATCATATACATTTATTTTGCCAGTATGAATATTTTTGATTCTACACATTAATTGTAATTTTTTTGTTATGTTGTTGTTCCCTATTCTGATTTGATTGTAAACATGTTAAAGGCTAACGCCGTGAATATATGTAAATAAATAAATAAATAAATAATTCGACTGTCCAGTCCCATAACTTAGCAAGTCGAAAAATTCGAAATATTTGATTGAAATACCCTCCTTTACACAAGACTTGTCTCTATAAGTAGGATGTTTAGATTTAAATTTTTATCAAATATAATTACGAATGTTTGGAGTCAAAAAACTTTACAAAAATACCACTAAAAATTATAACACGCGCGACCAAGGTTTCAACAGGTACCCTGTCATTCTCAAGAGCAATATTTGACTCAATATTTGATAATAAATAATTTTATCAAATAGTCTATGTCTGTATTTATTGTTATGTTATATAAAATAAATAAAAAATAAATAATTGGTTTTACATACAATCAACACCACTCTTTCAATTCCACAAGCAAATAACTATAAAAAATACACAGTTTTCTTTATATACTGAATATTAAGTTGTGGAAAAATAAATAATGTATCTATTTTCAACTCCACAAATAAATATTTCGATGTGTTCAATTATTGAATGGAACAAAGAAAAAGTATGTCTTAAGCATTGCAACTATTATATAGTATGTTTCAATTTTTTCGTTGTGTTTTTAAACCATAATATAAATACCTATAACAAAATTACCAAAATGGTGATCTCTCGAATATAACATATTTCTACTTGTTGAATCATGGAACTTGACAATATTTTTTAGCTTTTTTGTATTTCTATATATTATTATTTATAAGATTACGGCAACCCGTCCCTTGTGGGACGATTTGTGCCAAGTACAATATTTTGGGAAGATGTCACGTAATATTAAGGCATTAATTTATAAGATAATAAAATTTCTTTTGGCGGATTTTAGAATCTTGAGATATACAGAGAGGGCATCAGTGTGCAAGAGGCAAGACATATTGATTGGATACTGGACTTCAGTTATCTCATAATACAAGTTATAAGAGTCTCTTATTGGGCAACCGAGGAAGACGTGGTCCAGAGATTCCACATCGAGCTCGCACTCGCAAAAAGGGGACGAGACCAAACCTAATCTAAATAGATGACTGTCTAATCTGTGGTGATTAAAGCGCATGCGAGTCAATGAGACAATCTCCGATCTGGAAAACTTTGAATTATGGAACCATGGCTTTCTGGAGATAGACTCCTTGATACCCCAGTACACTGATCCCTTTATCCTACCGATCTCGTTCCAATAGTTGGTCCAATCAGACATAGCTCTGAACAAGGCAGTACGCTTAATGTCATTCAGGGGGAGTTCAAAATTATCAGGAACTAGACCATTCCTGGTAGCTTCCTTTGCCAATGCATCCACGTCCTCATTGGGCGTGATACCACAGTGGGCCGGGATCCAGGCTATGATAACATCCCTTCCCCTCGCTACCTGTTCATATAGTTTCTTCCTTATTTCCAGTATAATACAATTGTCATTAGATGAGCCAGAAGCAAGAAGTCGTACCAGAGATAATGAATCCGTAAAGATAATTGCCCTGTCTAATATGTGATCATTACACAGAACGAGAGCCCGGCTCATAGCAGCACACTCCGCTGTGAAGACCGAGGCTTCAGGTGGAAGTTTCAATATCGATTTTATATTGAGTTTTGGGATGAGAACTGCTGAACCGGAATGATCATTGACAGAGTATTTAGAACCATCAGTAAAGATTTGGGTATGATTTGGCCAAGAAGAATCAACTTTTGAAAGGAACATCTGATTTATTTCGTTGGAAGATTTCTTGGGAGATTTATTGATGCCAATATTATCTATGATGTTTGGAGAGAATTGTATAGCTTCCAATGGGAGATCGTAGACAGGAGAAGGAAATGAATAACGCTTAACGCCAAATTGAGTCATGAAATTACTATAGCTATTACACAAATATGGTCTCGCTTTCCTCCTCCAATAACTATTACCATCACATAGATCACGCAATATGGGGAGACTTTTCAGCAATGGATGGTCAATAAATATCCGCTTCCTTATAAAAAAAGAATCGGATAAATACTGTCTTCTGATTTTTAGTGGCATATCAACACACTCCACCTGTAGAGAATTGTTTGGAGTTGAAGGCATAGCTCCAACTATGAGTCTAAGAGATTTCGTTTGAACAACGTCTAGCTTGTTCTCCAAGATTTTGGATAAAGGAGTCAGTAAGAAGCTTGCATAATCCAAATGACTCCGGATTAGTGCGTTGTACATATTTTTCATGGAAGAGGGGTGAGAACCCCATGACAAACTTGAAATAGCTCTGAGAATATTCAAACCTTTTTCGCATTTAGTCACTGTATGGTTTACGTGAGAATTCCATGACAATTTCCTATCCAAGTTTAATCCCAAAAATTTGACTTCCTCACATTGAGGGATTATATTTCCGTTAAGCCTTACCGAGATAGATGGATTCACGTGCTTTCTGGAAAAAACTTCAACTTTTGAGGAGATAGGAATAAGTTATTTCGTTCCATCCATGAAATTAAAGTTTTTAATGAGTTTGATAAAGCTCTTTCCGCACAATCAATATTCTGGGTAGATGTATAGATCGCTATATCATCAGCATATTGTATCAATTGACAGTCGTTAGAGATTGTAGGGAGATCTGAACTATTTCTATATATATTTAGTTACAATCCATTGGATTGGTCTGCAACGAGTTTGGTTTTTCTTCTCCATTCCTCCCTATTCTCAGCCAGTCTTTTAAGCTCTACGTATGAGCCACAGTTCATGTCCCTCTTCAGTTGGTCCATATATGCGTCTCTTGGTCGGCCTCTGCCATTTGTTCCCTCGGTCTTACCCTCCGCGATGGCGATGAGTAGTCCTGGGTGCCTGATGTTGTGGCCAATCCAGTTAGCTCGTTGTTGGCTGATTCTCTTAAGGAGTTGCCTTTTTTCGCCTACCCTGGTTAAGACTTCTTCGTTTTCGACGTGCTCCGACCAATGGATCTTAAGCATGCGTCTGTAGCACCACATTTCAAAGGCCGCCAACCATCCGCTTTCACTCTTGCTGATGGTTCATGTCTCACAACCATAAAGCAGAATGCTCCATACAAAGGCTTTAGTAAGGTTCTTCCTTACGCTTAAGTCGATATTTGGGGATTCCAATATCTTCGATTTTTTGTTGAAGGCAATCCTTGCCTGGTTTATTCTGCTTACAATTTCTGCTTTGGAGCGTCCATCCTGGTTTATTCTGCTGCCCAGGTACACGAATTCACTTACTTGTTTGATGCTCACTCCATTTAATGCAATGTTCGCAGTCGCTTCCTCTCTTCCAACGACCATACATTTTGTTTTTTCTTTATTTATTTTCATGTTGTACTTTGACAACAGTATACTTTCCATTTTTCCTAAAGCTTCGTTCAGCTCCATCTCGGAGTCTGCGAGCAGTGCTATGTCGTCAGCATATCTTATCATGTCGACCTTTTTCCCATTTATTTTTACTCCTGTCCAGTTCTTCATTTCTTCTCTCAGTTCATCAATGGCTCGCTGTATATAGCAGTTAAAGAGAGCTGGCGACATTGAGCATCCTTGTCTTACGCCTTGTTCGACCCTTGCTTCTGCACAGCTCTCTCCGCTTTTAATCACAGCCATTTCGTTCTTGTATAAGCTCCAGATTGCTCTTCTATCCTTATAACTCATTCCTATCTGGTTGAGGGTGTTAAAAAGTTGTTCCCATTCTACTTTATCGAATGCTTTTTCAAGGTCGATGAATGCTATATATGTGTTTTTATTAATTGTTATTCTCTTTTCTAGAGTAAGTCTGAGACTCAGGATTGCATCTCTTGTACCTGTCTCTTTGCGGAATCCAAATTGATCTTCTGAAAGTGTTTCGTTGATTTTATTTTCCGCCCTTTTCATTATAATGTTAGTGAGTATCTTGTATTTCTATTGCCGATTTAAGCTTACCTACACCTGTAAATTGGTATTGGGTATTGGTGACATGCCGTGTATCTAATATCTTTTGTTGATTATAATGCCAATCCACTCTTTATGCCTTGAAAAAGATAATAAGATTTTTATCAAGTATCTCTAGATGATCTCATATGAGAATATAAATAATAATTATTAGAATAAGGTTAGATTTCCTTATTACTTATGCCTTTACGTGGTCTGAATAAATAGAAGGAAGGAATTTTCACGGGTTGGTCGGTCCACTTAAGTATTTTCACCTCTTATAACGGCATGTGAATAGTGAATACAGTGTTTTTCAAATGTCAAATAGAAAAAATAAAAAATAAAACTATACGTAAAAGTCTGTACAGTATAATTATTCATTTAAATTTTTGTTCTTTTTGCACATCACCAGTTATCATAATTTACTCGATTGCGGGTACTCTCCCGTTAAATGAAATAAATCATCAGTTATGTACATAAGAAAATCAATAAATGAATTTATTTAAATGTTTAGTGGCGAGAATATTATAAACTTAGTTATTTCTTTCATCCTACCAAAACATACATAAGTTTATATCATCAAACCATCTACATCATGTGGGAAAGCTGATGATTTAACTGTAAGTAATATTAATAAAAGCTATCTCCCCTGTGTTATAAATAGAAAGACATTTGCAGTGGCACAACTCATGAGTTATTACTAAATTGAAGATGTCAGAAGTATTGTACGTGATGTTTTACTTACCTTTTACAGGACACTCAAGGTTTACAGGTTAAAGTTATTTTTCATTATGGGAGACTACAAATCGATCTAGCGATAGGATTAAGATGGTTGGATGGAAGAAATCACTAACAAAGTGATAATCTCGCCACTGCATATCACCACATTTTTTTACGTAAATTACTTTGTTGATTTTGTAATGTAAATGATGATGTGCAAGGAAATAAATAAAGTCTACGAAAAAGACGTATAATATTTTCCTACTGGACCATAAAAGATTAGTAAGAATCTAAATTACTGAAAGTTCTAGGGTACTAAATTTACTGCTATTTAGTACAAACCATATGTAATATTTCATGTTTGAGAAAAGTTAAAATAAAATTTGGGAATCAATGAAAGGTAAGTAGCAGTGGTTACTCACCCCACGTCTCACCCTTAACTATGATCCGTGGATAGAATAATAATATACATACTACCTTCTACCACTTTTACTACTATTACTACTACCCTGTCAGGTGTAAAGCCTTGAGGGTTGAAAGTAATCTGAGGAAATCACGAGATCAATTTTTTTCACCCTCTCAGAACAACAGGTGGAAACGTTCATACAAGTGTATTATTATACTTACATGGATTTTTCAAGTAAAATTCTAAAGCTATTTCGATTCATTATTCTCTATTTACATACTTCATGTTTGATTGATAGAATCAAGTAGAAAACCTTAAACTTTTAGAATTTTTCTTACTAACTTGAGAATCAACTCTTCGAGGTATCCCCGACAGTAAATTGATCTTCCAATCTTTTCTATTAGTTTTCAAATTATTATTATTATTCTAAAAATATTACCCTGCACTGAAAAATGAAAAAAAAAGAAATGACAATTCAAAAAAAAGAACTTATTCCCAACCTGAGTTCCCAAAAGGAAATTTGAGGAGTATGTATGTCATATGTCATTAAAATTCAATATTTATTTGGAATGATATTCTACACGCACGTAATGGCTAAAGAAGCAAAATATTGTTGCTTAATAAGACATCCACTTACCTCCCGTGTTGGCATATCTGAGGATAAACTGGACTCCATTATCCTGAGACATGAGGATGTCCAGGGGCTTCTCATCTTCACGAAGTACTCGGACTGAAATCAAAGCAAAATAATGAAGTAACATTTCTATACGTCATATTCGTACATTAAAATTCACTATGACAGAAACACCTGATTAATATACTATAGTTTTACACATATGCTATAGAAGTTGCGTTTACTCTACAAATCAGGTGACTATAGCAATGCTTTGAAGCGAGGAAAATACACACACCACACCATACATTTATATCTTAAATATTATATTTCATTAACTACTTCATAATGTGAAATCGTGTGAGTAACATTATTGTATGATTACAAAGGATTTCTCATAATATAAGATTTTTGATATCAAACATAACCTAATTATAAAATTTTCAATTAGAAAATTAGGAGTAGGTAGTAAGTAGTTTATCAGGTAATTAGAATTTAAAAGTGGAGCGCCCGGATAAAAATTGGTTTCCCACTTTTTTCTGTAATTTTCGAGTGATTTGCAAAAGGCAGGTTTTTGAAAAAAATAAAGACATTTTAACTTTAAAATTCAGCGATGAGGATTGCCACTCATCCTGAATGTCAACATTTTTGTTGGCTTGCATGCGACTGGGCCACTTGTGGGAAATGCCATGATGGGATAGTAGTTGTAGTAGGTATAATTTATAAAACACAAACTCAATCATTCATTCATATCATCACGGCATTTACCACGAGTGAGGTAGCCAGCAGACAAACTGCATGCAATAATGAAAACGCAGTCCATCCTGTCTGTCCCATAAAAAAATAGACTTTCAGAATGGGTGACATTTCTGGCTCTCTAGTTGTAATTGGTTTGCTGTATTATTAATTAACATAACATAACATAACATACATAGACAATTCACACAGATCGAGCTAGTCCCAAACTAAGATGAATCTTGTATTATGGGTACTAACGCGACGATACACGCATATACAATGCACTACACATAAATACATTCATGTAACACCCAGACCCAGGACAATTTGAAAAAGGTCATTCTTCACTTTGCCCTGGCCGGGAATCGAACCCGGGACCTCGTGACTCAAAGGCAACAGCGTTACCTCCACGCCACACCGGCCGACTATGTTATAACTCTATGTTTGCGAAAGAAAATAAAAAAAAAATGACATTTGTTCCTAACCCGAACAAACAGAAATAGATCAATAAATCCAATGTGTTTTTGTTAACACTTTGGAAATTCATTTTAAACATATAATTAATTTTTTTTTTAAACTCTGTACTTATAATTTTCTCACTGTATAGAGTCCTCCTGATGACGCCAAGTAAAAGCCTTGACGAAAACGTTTCAGGCAAATAAATTTAATTTGGAAATAGATCACTGATCTACTACAAGCGGAAGAAGAAAAAGTTTAATACTCTCAATTTAATAATCGCGCCTTTGCGATAAACTCACCCTCTGTATATTGATTGTATTTAATTTGAATTAATTACCTTTTATGTAATTGTTTGTAATCAATGTACAGTGAAGAATGAATAAATTAATAATATTTTATCTTATCTTATCTTACCAATGTTGGCCTTGTCCACCTTGAGCAGATGACACTTCTCCTCTCCTGGATCCTTGCAGCACTCTATGACATCCCTGCAAGTAGTGGATGGAGTCACTGGGACATAAGTTCCACCTTCACCATCACACCATACTCGGATTATCATCTGAAAACAGAGGAGAAATTATAAGTGATAAATTGTCTTTTCGATTTTCTATGTATCCCGTTCCACCGTATCAATGAATTAATTTTAGAAGACACCAACGAATGAGAGATAATTGGTTATAGCAAACTCTCGGAATTTCAAAACAGGAGAGGACCAGTTTTAATCCCTATGGCAAACAACTCCACTTTTGCGACACAAGCATATTGCTTATTGTATTGTAAGTACGAGATCTCTCGGTGGAAAACCTCATCGCTGAATGATCTAAGATCAATCTTAAGATGATTATTATATTTGACAAATAAAGTTACATAATATGAACCTAATAAGTACGTCAAAAAATATAAGTATTTCAAAACTACAAAAATGACGATTTTTCGAATATAAGACATTTCTGCTTAATGAGCTATGAAACTGGACGATCGATAATATGTAAAAAAGTTTCATAAGTCACTATAATATTATTTAATACATAAAGCATTTCCTTATTAAATTATGAACATCATAATAATACTCGTATATCACATTATGTGATGTATCTATGTACAATATAGTATATTTGCATCATGATAAAAATAATTATACTGATATTGGCTACGCTACGCTCAATATACCAGACGTCCTTGATCACTAAACTAAAGCGAAGAGTTCATTCTTTCATTCATTCATTCAGTCGTCACAATGGAAGAATCATAATATATCGCACATTGAAAACAAAAGTGGCATTATACTGATTTTTCAGTATGGCCGTTTAAAGTTTTTGATATAGTTCTATAGTTTACACCTCTACTCGTTTCTTGAATACATTATTTATACAAAGTAATATATAAAAATGACACTATACTTAAAATTTCATAAATGCATTTAGTCTTTCCTTAAATTAATGTACAACCACTGCGGCCGTTTGACACGAACTGGTAACAGTGTCACTTTATTAATTAGTAACTTGAAGCTTATACAAAAAGTACAAACCGACACTAGTGAGCTCTAGGGAAAACTAAACAAGCTATTGAAATAGGTGTTTTTGTTTTGAATGCGTTTTAATTTGAGCGTTTTAAACAGCGTTTAAACTCAAAATTGTCATTTTTTGTATACTGCCACTTTTGTTTTCAATGTGCGATATATTGTTATATATTTTTGTATTAAGTTATAGCGTAATATTGTGAAGTTACAATGTTTCTCTATTTGTTATTTAATGTGCATCGTATCATTGGGTATCAATCTGTGAGATTAAAAATGGTTGTATATTAGTATTATTATCCTAAATGTGACCAAGAGCTGAGACCGTAGCAGCTTTCGGCCAAGGCGATCTCAGCAGTAAAAAACAAAGCAAATCCAATAAAAGAACAGCGAGACAGAGAAAAAAAAACATAAAAAGACATCGTTAAAAAGAAGCAACAAAATCAATGGATAGTCTCTATCTTGGCGATTCACGCCCTTAGATGGAAGCTCCATTAAACGGCGCCGAATAAATCATCCAACATACATACAAAGTTGATGTTTGTTATGAAGGAAATATCGACGTAGGTTTTATATACCATTGTATGTACATACCATTTTAAAGGAAGATGTATAGAGGAAGCGAAAGAAGTATAAAATATGAGGATAGTTCTATATGTCATTCCGTTCTCTCTGCCTACCCCACATGGGACACGGCATGAGGGTATAGACAGATATAGATATATACCATCACGACATTTCCCAGCCAAATGGGGCAGCCAGCGAGCTAACTGTAAATGAGTGGCATTGAATCGAAATCGGACATAGACCATTTAAGCAGTTTACAAAATATGGTGTTTTGAAATTACATACAAAATGAATTGGCAATATAGGGGAAGCTTGAGCCATACTGGGCTAATAATAAGAGAAAAACTCTACACTGACCCACCTTCAACACTTACCGCTTATCAATATTCGGTTCATATTGGGCAATTTTCAAAAAAAAAAAAATTTAAACATAAATAAAAGAATAACAATGCCACGGAGCACCCGGTAAAGAATTGGTCTCCCACTCTTTTCCGTAAGTTTTCGAGTGTCCTGTAAAAGGCAGGTGTTCAAAAAAATAAAGACATATTACATCTCAAATTCAGCGATGAGATTTGCCACCCATCTTGAATGTCTTTATATTTTATTGGCACAGAGAAGACAGCCTACATGCTTATTACGTCCAGCTGTTCTGCTGGCTACCGTGATGGTGTACCTACCTAAATAAAAGAAATACAATATTTTCTACGTGTCTATTTTCATGAAAAACTACTCGCAGCACGATAAAAAAACGGCTTCTATAAAAAAACTGAGAACCAAATAAAAATGTGCATCTGTCCATGTTTGAATGTCTCAACGTAATATAATCAGTAGACAATATATGAAAAAAATCTAAGCCATCAAGCAACATGGTCTGGTTGTTCTGAAATGTATTATACCAAAAATTACATTATTTATTTGAATATCTGGTGTCTATTGTTAAAGTTAAAATCCGTATCGAAATCGTGGTCTATGGATTTAAGTTGACAGTTCAAAGACACGATTATATTTGGCAACGTTACGAATACCTTTTTTGTGGAATATTCCAGACCAATTTTTCATCAAAACAAATTCTCGTACATTCATGTAGTTAAATATCGTTAATATCATGTGTTGTAAAATATATTTGAATTGTATAAATAATATTTTTTATGAATTTCAATACACAACAATAATTTCACTTAATATTCTAATAGTGATATCTCGTGTATAAGGAGAGAGCACCCAAAAATCTCTTGAAGTTATAGGATTTAAAAAAAATATTCAAGTTACAGGATTTAGTTTCATATAAGGATATAGGAGAGAATAAACACTTTAAAAATTATAGAATAAGGTTATTTTGTTTGTGACGTATTCCTATATATTTTTTGTATTTTCATAGTCCTGAATGGCTCATACTTCTTTGGGCCTCTATCTATGGTTTCAATCTTATGGATTAGTTTACAGCAAAATCATGCATCTTTCTTTCTATTTATCTTGTATTATTTTGTACGACCCTCTTCTGGAAACTGAGACGGATTGATCGTACCGTCAGTAACGCTACATTATCTCCATGGTAACAACTGAAATAGTTCTACTACTACTACTACTACTATACCATCACGACATATCCCACAAGTGGGGTAGCCAGCAGACCAGCTGCATATAAAACAGGCAAGCTGTCTTCTCCGTGCCAATATAAAATCAAGACATTCAGGATGGGTGGCAAACCTCATCGCCGAATTTAAGATGTAAAATGTCTTATTTTTTCGAACACCTGCCTTTTACAGGACACTCGAAAACTTATGGAGAAGAGTGGGAGACCAATTCTTTACCGGGTGCTCCACGGGATATATACTGAAATAGTTATTGTTACATTTTTGTTATTTCCGTTGTTACCATGGAGATAATGTAGCGTTTCTGACGGTACGAATAATCCGACTTAGGCTCCAGTTCTTTATACGATCCGCAGCACGCATCCTCGCATAGATCTTCGAGGTATTCTCGGCGTGGCGACTCCTATGATTTGTCCCCTCAGCCTTCTTTCCAGTAAGCCCGGAGTGTCATTCTTTTTTTATGTTAAGTTAGGATGAGGTACCTATGCAACCCATTCTGAACTCCTAATATTTTTTTTAGCACGGAGAGGGCGAATAAGTGTTTATTACATGCAGTTGGTCTGCTGGCTTAGTCACTTGTGGGAAATGCCGTGATGGTAACGACAAAGAAAATACAAAAATCTTGTTTTTTTTAAATCAATTGATGAATTAAAAAAATAAATTGAATCTACAAAGTTTTTAATAATTTTTCATAAAGCATCCTCACTCAATTTTCAGAGCTTTAATTTATAACACAGTACAAGTAGTAATACCCAAGCTATAGGAAAAAAAAATAAGCAAATTGCCACACGGCAAATACTTAGGCACTAGGTAATTATTCAGTTTGAAATATTATGGTACAGTCAGTGGCGGTCCAAACTTTTAACAGGCCCCAAGCAAAACTATTTCGCGAGGCTAAGACAATTTGGTAAAAGAGTTTTCAAAAATACCATTTGTTTTGTAAATATGAATGGATGTATGTGCATGAACTTTTTTCTTTGCTTATGCCTAAGTAAATGTTTATATGTTTATTTTATAAATTTATTTTATCATTTGATTTTTTAGATTGAATTTTGGGTAAGTTGGAAGATATCTCGCCTTTGTGATAAACTCGCCCTATGTATATTTATTGCAAATTTATCAAGTTTTTGTGAACGCATCTAAACTTCGATTATTTTCAATTGTTTTTTTGTTGATATGAGTATGTAATCTGGACAGTAAGAATCCTGTTTTTTATGCACAAAATAAATTATTTGCATTTTTCTTACGCGTTTGGCATGTCACAAGTACTGAAATTTTTACGTTTGACTGATTCATAAGTTAGGTTAGAGTGAGTCTGGTGATTTTTTTATGCAAAAGCACATTTATTGAAAATAAACGATCTTGTTATTTTTGTAAAAATACAACATCTTCGTTGCACGGGGTCCCCGAAAAACGCGAGCCCCGGACAGTTGACCGTTTCGCATGCCGCCACTGGAAACAGTTTCAAAAGAGTAAATCAACCAATATTATGGGGAGTCGTATTTTCAAAATTCATTTCCCTGCAGATTCATTTTTCATTTCGGTATATAGAGCGGGAAAACAAAGTTACAATACATACAATATTTATTTAATAATATGAGACTATATTTTATATAGGTACTCTACACAAGGTCCTTTTCACTCTAAACTTACGCTTCTGCTGGCATTAGCAGTCGTCCGTCAACTGACAGAGAGGGGGACCTTTAAATAGATTGCACACAGTCAGTCTGATGGTTACCCCACTCGTACGACAAGCCGTGATGGTACAAAAAGATAGATATTTGCTTATAAAAATAAAATTTGTTTTAAAATGTGAATTCAGTCATCGGTGTACTTCTAACATTGTTTTTTTTTTTGCAGACTACACTCGACAATCAACTTCAGTCCAAAATGTTCCAGTGGTCCTATGAACATATACAAGCGCAGTTTCCAATAGCACCAAATGCTGATGCATTTTGTACTCTACACCTTTAAGCTGGCGCCGTAGCAACAGTCTGAACTCAAATAGCCTTATCCCTTCACGTGTGAATAACCTGACACCAAACTAAAACACCAATGGGCCACTTGCAGTCGTGGGGGATTTTAATAAAAATGATCGAATTCAGTAAATTTGAGGTCGGAAAACATAAATATGTCAGTTAATTTTTTTTTAAATATCTTAATTATGGAGAATTTCCAAAAATAAAACCCAAAATTTTTGACGTTTGGCAAAACACTCTAAACAGCTGATGACGTCACGGAGTCCCGTGAAACATAGTAATTTTCGCAACCACAGATTAAAATCTCATACAAACATGGGACTCCGTGACGTCACAGTGCCGCCATATCGTTTTTGATCATTCCCAGAAAATCTAATTTTCAAAAGCTAATATCTAAGAAGATAGTGCAAGAAAAATTAAAATAAATTATGGTTGTGTTTCTTTCATACAAATTTACAATTTTATGTAATAAAAATTGTTTGTCTCATCCATCTTTGTCTTTCTCAAATTCTACACACGCAACAGTTTGTGTTTATTACCATAAAGTAATATGAAGTTATACAAAATAAACGTCAATTCTATCAATTAACAAATATATGTATATCCCATGCTTTAGAAAAAAAAGCCTTAAACACACCCTTTCAAATTCGACTCTGTGAAAGTTTTCAATAAAAATTGATTATAATTTAATTGAATGAAAAAATTTAATCTTAAAAGCAACTCTTCAACAAATTTTCTTGTTAAAATCTACTACTCCTAACCTTCCCAGAGCATGAGCCACGCTCAATTCTGGGACAGGTTTTTAATCAAATCAATTTATGACATATTATATATTATTGGAATTATATTTGAGTTATTACGATAGAAATTTAACATACTGTATAAATATTGTATTGATCTCCCCGAAGTGTAAATACTCAACAAAATTATAAAGATCTTAACAAAAAGATTATTTTTTTAAATGCGACTAATTTCCCACGCATAAGATACTCATATAATGAAAAGGGACCTATTATACAAATTGGATCTTACGGAAGTTTTTCGGTATGATATATGTTTACCGCTATATACGGATCTGGATCTCAATATAACTTCATAATTAAACCCAGGTTTTTCGGTAAATTACCGTAAAATTTACAAGACAGGCGATAAAAAATATGTAACACCTACCCACAATATGTGTGAATGTTTTATGTAGGTACACCGAATAAATATTTTTTGTAGGTATGGTTTATTCGTATAAATACTAGTTTTTAACCCGGTTTCGATCGTAGAAGAGAGAGACCCACCTCACAACCTTATAAATCAGGAGTCTACTTCTACTACTATACCATCATGGTAAATCCCATAAATGGGGTAACAAGCAGAACAGCTCCATGTAATGCCAATAAAAAAATAAGACATTCAGGATGGGTTCCAAACCACATCGCTAAATTTAAGATGTAAAATATCTTTATTTTTTTGACACCTGCAATTTTTTACAAGACACTCGAAAAGTTACGGCAAAAGGTGGGAGACCAATTCTAAAAGCTGGGTGCTCCACTGAAATTATTTGATGTTTTGAGTTTTGCACCCTACATTAAATCCTATTAGAAATTTGTATATATGTACAAAACTTTGATACAATCAAAAACTTTTTTCATTACAAAGAAACAAAATTTTGTTTTGTATACGATTTCTAAAACTTTCTGTCGTGTCTTTCAGCACGTAGTGTATATATATTTTTTTATCAAATGAAATACGAGAATTTCTTTAAAATATTTCCATTACTAGCTTATATACTCAGCATCGCTCAGTCAATAAACATCAAATTGTAAAGATAAAGTGAGAAAATCATAAACAACCAACAACAAGTACTGTAGCTCTACAACCCTTGGTAACTCCTTGCCCCTTACAAAATTCGTCTCCATTCCTTTCTTATCCAAGGCATCTGTCATTCAGTTCACACCCAGTACCAATATATTATAAACAAACAAAAGCACACACATATATAAGTAATATCCACAGCTAAATATTAGAAATCGTCCGATTTCAAATATTAAGCTGTGGATATTACTAACTTATAATCTACATATCTATTCACACACAGGGATAAAATATTTGATGATAGAACTAAATAATTTCGTCACGAAATAAATCAACAGGTTTTTCTGGAAAAAATTGAAATATCCAATTTTATCCAATGTATATTAGGTCTAACTTGTAAGATGGGGGACATTGCCTCTTTTATGCTATTTCTTTATACTTTTACCATACTTTAATTAATACTATTTTCACCTACGAAAATCTGCGGAGGCAGTAGCGCCCACTAAATACATTTTCACGTTTGGACTTCTTAACGACTCAATGTATGTACAAACAATATTAAGTGTCTCAATGCAGTGAAAAATGCTGCCCCGAAGGAGAACTCTCGAGTAGGTACATTATGAACTTTTGAACAGTGATTCATATCACAACACGGCGCTAAATAAAATGCCTATCTTATTATTCAAATAGTGGAGCACCCGGCAAAATTTGATCTGCCACTCTGTTACGCAAGTTTTCGCGTGTTCTGTAAACACTAGGTGTTCGAAAAATAAAGATTTTTTTTAACTTGAATTTTTTTTTTTTTTTTTTAAAAAAAGATATATCTGTGTTTTATTATAAACCCAAATACAACCTTATACACCTTTCACACTAAGCTAAAAGCTTGTGCCGTGAAAGTGGAGTTTGCCGGCACCAGGGATCGAACCACGAACCCCTTGTTCTGAAGGCCGAGACTCTACCTCCAGGCTACCGACGATATTTATTTATTTTATTCTTTACTGTACATTACACGTACAGGCTACCGACGTACGACGAATTCCATCCTGAATATCTTAATTTTTTGTTGGCACAGAGAGGACAGCTTGCATGTTTATTGCATACGGCTGTTCTGTTGGCTACCCAACTTGTTGGATATGTCGTGATGGGATAGTAGTAGCAATAAAAGTCTAGGGCAACGAAAAGGCCTCCCGCTTTTTTCTATAAGTTCAGCGATGAGGTGTGTCACCATCCGTGAATTTCTATCGAGACGGAAAGGACGAATTGCAATGGTTATTACAAGCAGTTGGTCTGTTGGCTTCCCAGCTTGTGGGAGATGCCATGATGGGATAAATGGCTGGAATTATACGTAATAAAGAAATGGAAAGCTTTAAAGTTTATTTTTTGAGCACCTGCCTCTAACAGAACACTTAAAAACTGAGAAAAAGTGAAAGTTTCACTATGAAAGTACTACAGGAATCCACGAAAGGATAATAGGTACCTACCTACTATACATTACAATAAATGTACAAATCACATATATAGAATTCCCAGCATTGTTTCGAACGTGGGTCCACATTCTCAGACAAAAACGAAGGAAGAAAAGGCTTTAATGATTGTAAGTAAGTACATAATTAACCTACTTTTTTTATTGTAGAAACATAATATAATACATTATATTCTTATTTATGTACAAACAGGCATACCTTCCATTTTTAACTGTATGTATGTATATAATATATTGTACAGTGTATAATTCGCGACTTCCTTTGTTTTATATTATTTTTTACCTTTCTTCTGATTTAGGTACACACCTTTTGTTTTACTGAGAAATGTATTATGCAAAAAACATAGAGTTGTTAATGACAAAATTATGATTCCAATATCAAAGGATCTATAAAGATTCATACCTATGTCATTATACTATTTTACTATACTATACGCAGTATCCCAAACGGGGCAGGCAGAGAGGATGGAACCTTTGCATACTTCGTTCGCTTCTTCTACATTCATACAATTTCTAATGCACGCACGTCGGTTTCTTTTACTCAAAACACGGCCGTCCTTGAGAATTTGATCTACATGTTCAAGCCATGTAGTTCTCGGACGCCCGCGCTTCCTCACACCCCTCCTTTCAGCCAAGTATATCCTCTTTGACATTCTTTCATCTTCCATTCGTTCCACATGACCAAACCACCGTAGTTTATTCACGCGCATTCTGTCCACAACACTCTTATTGCATCCGCTCATTCTTCTAATATCCTCATTCCTCACTCTATCACGCAACGTTTTACCAACCATCCTTCTCAGCGATCTCATCTCTACAGCATTTATTCCACTTTCGGCCTTCTTCAACCATGTCCACGTTTCGCTTTGATATTATTTTACTATATTATACGCAGTATCCCAAACGGGGTAGTCAGCAAGGATGGAACGCCATATAGACATACTTTGCAAACTTCGTTCGCTTCTTTGACATTCATACAATTTCTCATACGCTTACGTTGATTTATTTTACTAAACACACGGTCATCCTTGAGAATTCGATCCACGGTATAAAACCACGTGGTTCGTTATCTCACGCCTCCTCATTCAAATAAGTTAATCCTCTCTTTCGTCATCCATTCGTTCCAAATGTCCAAACCATCGTAACTTATTTACAGGCATTCTATCCATATCACGTCTCTTGCACCCGCTCATTCTTTTAATATCCTCATTCCTCACTTTAATATCACACAACATTTTACCAACTATTCTTTTAACTATATTATATTTAATTTATTTTGTGTAGTATGTATTAATAATTGTATATGTAGATATACTACTTCTTTTATTTGCTTATTGAATATATAATTTTAATTTTAACTAAATCTTAAATACAGATTATATCTGTTTTCAGTGGAATAAATTATTTAATGTGAAATTAGAGTAAGTTTTGAAGGTGTATAAAAATTGTTATAGAATGATTAAACATTGTAAAAGGAAAAAGCCGTTTATTACATGAATAAATAAATAAATAAATAATAATCATATTTTTCAGGACTTTTCAAATTGTCCTAGATCTGAGGTAACGTGTATTGTTGCATTAAATATACATAATATATGTATCATCGCATGTGTCCCATAACAAACAAGATTTATAACATTAAGTTTGGGACTAGTTCGATCTGAGTGAGTCATCCATATGTAATGTATGTATGTTATGTTATATTTACGATGTCTCTATGAGTGTCAACTTCCCTAATATTTCCACACTACACACGTGTACATGGGTATATTATGAAAATAATTATTATTATTGTTAATGTAGTCATCTCCGTCTACCCCTCATTTGCATGACAATGGTTAGAGATTATTCTGAATGAATATGCATAAGTTATGTATGTCGCCTTTGTTCATATAATTGTCTACTCCTCTAGAAGTAACATATTATAGCGCGTTCTAAAACGACTTTCTTATTTTGCAAATTAATTTAGGATGATATAGCAATAATTCCTCGTAGAGTCCGGCTTAGAATTGATTCCCCATTATTTTTTAAAAGTTATCGTGTGCCCGAATACCCATTATGCAGACATTTTTCAGTTTATTTTTTCAATATTTAATGTTGTATTCGGGAGCACAGGGCAGAAATCGGCCGCCTTCTTTTGGAGCGATTCTGAATCGGTCAAGTTACCTCACATCACGACATTCCTAATTTTTCTTTTTATTAACTGTGTCGGTGTTTAGTTAGTTGAATTCTATAGTAAAATAAAAAAAAAACAAACATTTTATTCTACTATTAAATACAAGTTTTGTATCTAATTTGCTAAACTAAATTATTTTTTTCCCGCGGACACATTTGCGCCTATGTATTTCAATCCACGTAGTTTTCAGACGTCTTCGCTTTCTCACATCCATGTAGAATAAAAGCTTCTAATAAGAAACAATAAAGTAGTAGGTATGTTTTACTATTGGTGTATATTATTTTCTTTTAAAAAAATATATATCTGGGTTTTGTTTGTTATACACCCAAATACAACCTTACACACCTTTCACCGTAAGCTACTAAAAGCTTGTGTCGTGAAAGGAGAGTTTGCCGACACCTGGTATCGAACCACGGACGCCTTGTTCACGAGGCCGAGACTCTACCTCCAGGATACCGACGAACTTATTGCTGATATGTAGAGAGATAGAGCAATGAATGAAAATTTTATATATACCTACCTTCTCCTTCTTTTTTGCGCTGAACGCTGTAAGGGTCGGCCCTTCTCACCTTAAGGTTTTATGTACACATTGTTCTGTTCTCGATGTCATCTTCATCCAAGCCATTTCTCCGCCAAATCCTATTACATTGTGTCATTCAGATATTCCTTGGTCTCCCTCTTGATAGATGTCGAGGGAGATTTATTGACATGACTTTGTTATCGATGTGTTCTGGTAGTCTCCGCCTTATGTACCCATCTTAGTTGCCTCTCTTTTAGCTTGCTATTTATGTCAGTAACACCCGTGCTACCACGAATGCGTGAATATTTTATTAATGAAAGTTATATAATCATGATTTACCTAGTAAATAAAGAAGAAAATAATTATGTATTATCAGTAGGTGCTCGCATACTTACAATATATCATGAAATGTGTACTTGCTATGTTATCAAGAGTCCTTGAAATTCTTTCGCTTCACTGCCTGTTAAGTGTACATATTATATCCTGTCTATACACTAGCTGGAGTGCGTAATGCAACAACGTGTAAGGCTACAAAATAATAAAAATGTCTAGATACTCGTATAATATCTATACTCGTTTACGTGGAGTAGTTAACGCACGGCTTAAATAATGTAGGTAATAAATATAACATTATACATATATATTGCACCTAATAAACTTGTGTAATATACAATCATCTTCTATGCGCCATAAAATGTTTAATGAACCACAAGTATGATGACAGTGTCATATTATGAGAATGAGAATTTTGGTAGTTAGAATATGGAACTGAAAAGCAACAATATATTCATTTGTACCATTACAATATTTTTATGTCCAGAACGTGCATGTCGTCTTCTTCGTGCCAAAAAAGTAACATCCAGAATGAGTGGAATATCTTATTGCGGAATTGAATATATTAGGTTTATTTCATTCCATGGAGGTATATTTCATTCCAAGAAGGTATATTTCATTCTATTGAGGTATATTTCGTTCAGTTCCGTGGAGCACCAGGAAAAGAATTGCTCTCCCATTCTTTTCCGTAAGTTTTCAAGTGAATCTTTTGTCTTTCAAGGATTGAGAATGTTATTGAAAGACGGATGACGTCTTTCTCAATAAAAAAGTCAATACAATGAAAAAAAACATTTGTTTTCAATTTCACAAATTTAAAAATGTAATCCTTACTTCTCTAAAAAATTATCATATAAAAATAAACATCTTTTTGTTATACCTAAAATATAAGAACATTTTGTTAACATTCACAATCCATACAACTGTTGTTACATCAATAATTATACCGACTTGAAGTTAATGGTGTGACTTGACATATTGTTGCATAACGCAATCCATTACTTACATATAGATACACGACATCGTAAATTAAGTTATCAACTATAATTTTATTTTATCTGTCTTTGTATTTCCCCAGGGAACAAAGGGAGGCTATTCATTATAATATTCTATAATTATTCACTATTTAATTATGTATTAGTGTTATGATTAAATATGTGGTTTTTCATTAGTATTGTTGTATAGAAAAGATGTCACTATTTTTCAGAGAAATTATGCAGCTATGAGGCATGCACACCCATCCTTAATGTATTTGATTACATGCAAAAGAGGTTATTTCAACAATACAAGTCTGTATATTTAAAAAAAAATGAAAGGTGTTTCTGTATTTTTAAAAGAATGTATTTTATTTCAACATAAAGAATTTTCCTTTGAAAATATTATTAATATAAACAAAGTAAAAATGAACAAGTTCTATAAATTAAAATTATTTTTATTATACGGGGTGTTTGAAGTGATTCCGTCTCTTTCGCACTTTAATTTAAGCAATTAATATCAAAGCAAATTTTAACAGTACAACAAGTCTAACTCGGCATTTTTATTTTCGTCGTTTGCTTTCTCTTTATGTTCAATGTGAACGTATTCTATTCTACATTCAAATATCATGCATTCGTGATTAAGGATCAATCAGTGTCTGCATGTGTGCTCTCTGAGATTTATTATTTAATTAAAATAAAAAAGAATGAATTATAATGTATCTACCAAATATCTATAACTTATTTTGTAAGTATTTTGTTTTATGAATAAATTTTACAAAAACTTAAAACTGTAATGTTCAAATCAAAGTGGTTTAATTATAATAGAATTCATAATTATTATTAATGTCATCATAAAAATGACAGCCTGCACTGAGATCATAACAGCTTTTGTTCAAGGTGATCTCAGCAGGAAAAAACAAACGGAAATCCAAAAAAAGACAAAAAAAAAATCACAAAAGAAACGTCATTAAAAACAAACAACAGAATCAAAGGAGAGTCCTGGCAATAAAGTAATTGTAAGATTCTTATGTTGAAAACATCATTCATCTTGAAATGAAACATATATTGCGTAAATAAAAAGAAATTTGCTTGATTATGTACATAATTATAATTATTAATGAAATAGGCAAAATTAAGTTTTATCTAACTCTTTTAAAAACAAAGTAGGTAACTTAAATCTCATTCATTTTATTCACTAAAGTCATATATAAAGTAACACGGTACCTACTTAAGGAAAATTTTATCAAATTTTTAATCCAAGTTGCAAAGGTTGAATTGCAAGACGCACTGACAAAAGTGTAAAAAGGACTCTTTTTACCTTTTGTGTAATATATTTTTTAGAATAAACAAACGACAAAATATTCTTCGAGTGGTTTCTTTATTCTGTACCGAAGAACAGCTGATGTTTGTGAACAAATAAAACAAAAAATAATAAATTCTAAGAAAAGTACTCTTATTGAAATCAGCGTCTGCGATCTGTCTTAAGAAATAAAAGTGGAGTTGAAATGGATAGCGGTTAAGTCAGATACCGGATGAAGGATATCAAACCGTTAAACCAGATATCCGACTGTTGGATAATCAGCCACTATCGTGACGTGTCCATTCTACAATAAATTATCCGGTTTGGAGTAAGACGGAGGGGTTTATTATGATTATGTTGCATTCGTTCCGTGGAGCATCCGAAAAAGAACTGTTCTACACTCTATCCTCTAAGTTTTCGAGAGTCCTTTAAAAAGTAGACGTTTTAATAAATAAAGGCATACTTATCTTAAATTAAGCGATGGGGTTTGCCATCCATACTCAATGTTTTAAATTTATGTCGAGACAGAGAAAACAGCTTGCATTTTTATTACATACGGCTGGTCTGCTGGCTGCCCCACTTGGTAAAGTAGTAGTAGTACCTACTCAAGGTTGTGAGTATTTAAAAAAAATGATAATTAAATTACTTACACGATATCTCAAGACCTTTTGACCTTACCGAACTCACTTTGTTTGTGACGTCCTGTCCTCCAATAAAGGGAGGTATTCCTTTTTCCTTTTTTTTCAGGATCAATCGCTAATGCAACCGGTTTCCAAACACAGAAAGAGATAATGACTGGATCCTATCTTGTGATTTTCTTACCATTTTCATTTGTTGTGTGTGTTGTGCATGTAATGATCAATTTCTTTTATGATTACAGAGATACTAAACATAATATACACTACGCTTAGAAGAAACTGCTTGTGTAATATTGATTGCGGCTATAAAATGCAACTAGTTTTAAGAACTTCAATCTAGTCTTAAGATATTTTGTATTAACTTAGGCAAACAACTAGTACGTAGTATATACGTAACTGTAAGTTAATTTTAAGTTCTTTTGTAAAACAATGGAGTCGGTGGACATTAACGGTTGTATTTAGTTTTGGGAGGATTTTGTCGGGGATAGCCCTTCAGGTGAACCTTGAGCCCTTCCTTGAGAAGAATTTGCATGAAGAGTATGGATGACATGGGAATTGACATTCCTGCAACATCCATGGGTGAGGAAGGGTGCAACCCTTAATGATATCTCAATACATATAAGCTGTTGAAAAAATATTTAAAATTAATTTTACTGCGTATATAAACAACTATAAACAACTCAATTAATTTCCATTGATTCAATTATTCCTGTTATCCAGTTTGGTATATAGCCAATATCAAGTACGTCTAATGCTTGTTGGCTCAAAGAACACTGTTCTTTCGTATAAAGGTTTCCGATGACCTGTAAATTTTTCTTCCATAATAAACCTATACAATTTTATGACAACAACATTTGAATGTTGAGTTAGTCATGGGAAGAGACACATTTAAAAACACTATAAATTGAGGAGGATGGTTTCTACCCTAAAGGGTGTTTAGATTGCATCGGATATCCGGACGTTTACTAAATCTTAGGCAGATAGCCCGAATACCGGATATTCACCATACATCCATTTCATTATTCATCTTTAAATAACACCTAGAAACCACTGGCGTACTTTTGATAAATGCAAAAAAGCATCCCAGGCCTGCAAAAAATGCTGATAGAGTTATACAAAATCATAGAGATCGTGAACTATCTCAAATTTTTATACCGAATTGAAAATTTGGTGACAGGTGTGGAGGTCGCAATTTGATAAATCGTATATTTTCTTCAATTCCTTCATGAAATATTGTGGAAAAATGTTTTTGTTTTCAAACGAATACGTGACTCACAATATAAAAAATCGTGTCTCGCCACTGCAAACAACAGCTTAAAGCTGAACTTTTGAAAAGAAGAATGAACAATCTGCTGAAATACAGAGTCCAGATCCTTTATACATGACTAGCAGACATAAGCAAATAATACTTATTTTTATTTTGTATGAATGAATGAACGAATGAGAGAATGAAAGTGAATAATTATGATAGTTTAAGACATGAAAAGATGCTACATAATTATTTAATGTCGCAGGAAAAGTAAAGCTATAATGGAATGATAAATTAAGGATTTTAAGAATAAAGAGATAATTAATGGGGTATTTTCATCTGAACCTACCAGCGCGGCACTTCCTACAGGTAGAATACATCACAAGATTGTTTGAACACAAGTATTTTAAGTGTTACTATATTTACTATACCCTGACGCCATCAGAGATGTGACGTATTTCAAATAAAAGTATTTAAAATACAAATACAAAATACAAAATACGTATTTGTATTTTGTATTTCAAATACCTTTTTGTAAAAAGTATTTTGTATTTTAATTGAAATACTTTTTTTGAGTATTTTGTATTTTACACAAAATACTTTTACAAAATACCTTTTTATTGTTTGAAACAAAATTCTGCCATTAACTGATATGCGCGTACGCAAGCTTTTTTTGCCAATTTGTTGAATTACAAATACAACGTTTCCATTAGAGTACTCCATGTTTGAGATATACACACATAATAATGATGATTGAACAAATTATACATGACGCCGTTTAATGTTTCATGGCCATTTCAAGGGCGCTGTGATTTCTCCTGAATGGTAGCATTTTCAATTTTGTCTGAAGGCAATCTATTCCAGGCAGATGACGCTGCGACTCTGTTTCTTCTTTCTGCAAATTTAGAGGTATTTGCCCTTTTGAGTTCAACGAGTTTAAGAAGCTAATCACAGCCTTCGCCACACATTTTCGTCAGCGGAACAGCTCAGTGGGTGGTGTGCTGCCTTGTGGACAGTGAGACACAGTTTAAACACCACTATCTCTAGGACTCACAGTTAGTGTAGACTTCTTAGTAGTGAAGTTATGTGGCAGCTCTTATTCTCTCTGTAAATTATCCGGAGGCAATTACATTAAAAACCATCTGAAGACGATAAGGAAGATTACAAGACAGTAGTCCATACGATTTCAGATTTGGATTATCCATTCTGATTTATTTTGCAGCCCAAGTCAGGAATTCTCTTACCTGCTTGATGATACCTCAATCCATTTATGACAATTTTCGGCTTATCTCTTCTAACAACGGTACATTTTGTCATGACTTAATTATTTTTTTTTTATTTTGACAGTTCTTCCTAAGACTCATCCTCATTGTCTGCAGGCAATGATATATCGAATCATGTAAACCCTTTCTCCATTTATGTATACTCTTGTCCAGTTTTTCATTCATCAATGGTATTCATCAATTGTCTGCAAGCAATGCTATATCTAATCATGTCAACCCTTTCTCCATTTATCAGAGATATGTTATAAGAATAGATACGAAGAGAACGCACGAAATGTGAGTCCACCTCACTGACTCCATCAGGGACTCAATCAGGGTTACCGCTAACATTGTCCTTACTTATTCTTTTACGGATTTTGTAACTTTTGTCCAATTTTTTTTTTTTTAATTTAATTATTTTCTCACCTCCATCTTGTCTGGCAGAATACCTCAAGGTACAATTGAGCTCGTCGGTAGCCTGGAGGTGGAGTCTTGGCCTTGTGAACAAGGGGTCCGGGGTTCGATCCTAGGTGCCGGCAAACTCCCCTTTCACGACACAAGTTTTTCACTAACTGTGAAAGGTGTATAAGGTTGTATTTGGGTTTATATCAAAAACCCAGATATATCTTCTTTTTTTTTAAAAAAAAAAAAACTGTTTGATCCATACAGAATAAATAAAAAAAAAATTCTAATGATAATTCTGTAAATGTAAAGTATATATATTTTTTAAGATATAATATTTAAAAAAATATTATTTAGTTAAAACATATAACATATATTTTGATTATATTGCAAATTAGTTTTGATTTTCTATAATTGATTTACCTAAAGATTAACACCCAAATGTTTAGATGGATGTAAAGTTGACCAGTTTTGTCGGAATATTTATTGTTAGGAATTAATGTAATTTTGTATTCTTTAGTTTCTAAGGTATGTATTTTTAGGTTTGTTTTTATGTAATGTATGGAATATTTTTTTGTGTAATTTTGCAGTTTTTCTGTAATGCAATAGGCTCTCATGCTGTAAGATGTATTAATAAATAAATAATATTTTTTTGTAATATTGAAGATTTTTCAATAATTATTAGTTCTCTAATTTGTTGGTATACTTAATTGAACTCGCTCTCTGTATATTGATTGTATTTGATTTGAATGTATACCTGTTATGTACATACAAATTGTTAGTAATCAATATACAGTAAAGAATTAATAAATAAAAATAAATGTTGTGTAACATGTTCATTGTTTTTATATTAAATACGAAAAATTAATTAATATTTTCCTAATTTTGTCTCGCAACCCTAATCCATATATGGTTTGTCACGGTAAAGAGAAATGTTTGAGGGGGTAGGGGCGCATCCATTAATTACCAATGCGTTCTGCGAAAAAGAGACAGAAAGAACGTTTATGGTATAGCTAATGCAATGAATTGAAAGGCATAGATATATTTTTGAAAAGGTTTTGTTTAAAATATTAAAAGATTTTCAGTGTTTCGTCCTTAATGGTATATTTGACAACAAGTTTGGATCCTAGAAAAGCATTGTATTTTTGTATTACGTATCTATTCCTATTACATATCACTGCCATTTATGTATACTTTTGTCCAGTTTTTAATTTCTTTTTCATTCATCAATGGTTTAAATATTAAATACTTTTGTCTTACACCTTGTTCGACTATTTGTAAAAAGTATTTTAAAAAGGTATTTTAAAAAAGTATTTTGAAAATACGTATTTTGTATTTTGTATTTAAATACCATTTTGAAAAAGTATTTAGTATTTTGTATTTGAAATACAAAAATTCAAAAGTATTTGTATTTTGTATTTAAATACTTTTTTGGAAGTATTTTGCACATCTCTGGACGCCATATGCCATATCCCAAGTGGGGTATCATTTACATCTATCCTTACATACTTCTTTTGCTTCTTCTAGATTCATAAAATTTCTCATACACAAGTCGATATCTCTTACTAAACACACACCCGTCCTTGAACTGAATTGGAGAAAGAAAAGAACAGTAAATACTTCTGAATTCAAAACGTTGATTGATTTACGCAACGTTCCTGTCTTCTACATACGTGGTATCTGAAAACTTACAAGAACAGGAACTTTGAAGTGCGAGATATATTCATTCATACCATCACGGCATTTCCCACAAGCGGGGTAACCAACAGACTAACTGCGTGTTATGAACAAATAATCGTCCCTGAATCGTCTAAGATCTGGTGAAGGAATCTGCCGTGAAAATGGAGAACGATGGGGCTTCCTACAAAACGAATCTGGAGCGTGTGACTGTGGTGCAGTACAGACCTTGTGCCACACTTGTTGGAGTGTCCATTGTGCCCTGTCACATGCACTTTAGAGGATATATTTGAAGCACCTCTGATCACCACAGTTATGGAGATCAGTTTGATTGTTTTTTTTCTGGGTTTCGACACGATAAATAATATGAACAAATACATTAACCTCCTCGTGTTACATACTATATTCTATTTTGGAGATTCTACGTAAATGAATTATTAATTTAAAATATTAAATTATCTTTTATAAATAAGTCAATGGATTAAAATAAATTAGTCTACCTTCGTCATTAGGGATAAATAAATACGTCACAAAAATCTGGAACAATCTATAAATAACTTAGACAGATATGAACTGTTATAAATAACCATTGATGGTGGAGTAATTATGATGACACTTAATATAGTCGGAAATCGATGAAAGCAAATATTTGAGAGTGTGATGAAAGCAACCTGAAAGTTCGAGTTTCCCTTGTTTTATTTTTGTTGCTTTTGTTGCTATATTTACCTAAACCCTTCCTCACCCTCTCAAGTTTAATCCACAGAGGGTGAGTTGTTATTAAGTGTTCCTAGCGATTTTAAAACCGTAAAACCGGATTTGCCAATTATTGCTAAAGACGGCTGACAATGAACTGCCCAGGGTTGAAATTCTTTGAGACCCATTGCTTCGGAGTTCAAAGCTCTACAAGGGCTCTATTATTATTATCTTATAAGGCTCTGAAAAAAGAAGTACAAACTTAGACAAAAATGTATTCTTCAATCTTAGGACGACACTTTGTAAATGTCTTTACTGAAAACTTTTTATTACAAAGTATAAATTAATATGCCTTCCAGTAGTTTTGATTTGCCTAGTTTGGCAACATTATAACCGTTGTTTTATTATTCGCTGTGTACTTTAAGTTTAAGTCAATGACAGAGGGATCCATTACATTTTATCCCTCGCTACCTAAGTGATCATCCGGTAGTAGGTAGATAGCTGGTTATCCCATATGGAGGTGGGAGTATCAGTGACTAATGACCGTCTATTATTATTACCATTGGCTACCATACCTCTTACCTCTAGAGTCTGGTCTATGTACATCATAAGGTATTTATATACTGGACTTATTAACTACTGAAATGCGCACATCAAAATCTGCTTAATCCGATGGCTGGGGCGTGTAGAAAGAATGAGGGATATCACGATAGTAAAAAGGATTTAGATACTCCACAAAACTCAGTGTCGGGGGGCCAAAGATAAGATGGATAGACGGGGTGCAAAAATATCTGTGAACTATGGACATAATCAATTGGTGACGAGAGGTGATGTAGAGAGAGATGTAAAGGCGATTGCTTGAGGAGGCCAAGACCCACTTTGGGTTTTAGCGCCAATGACGAAGATGATAAATCATCGAAGTATGCAATTCCCTGAGGGATAAGCTCGGTTTTGATATGAGATTCACAATAAAGAACAACGTTTAATAAATCGTCATATATAGTAAAAGTAATATAACAGTGACGAGTTATGACTCTCAGAATTCAGAAGAACGACTCAGAAACAGGATGATGTAAAAAGTATTGATGATGATGACGACAGATAATTTCTTTGGGACGATCCATCTCAAAGATGCGGAATATCAGAGCTTTAGGATTATAGCTGTGAGAAGTACGAGTATGTATGTAGCTCAGTAGGCTAAGTTCAGTATTTAAAATAAAAAATGAATATTGTATGCCTGTTTTCTGAGTTGGAACTATAAAGAGCAAAATAAAATTAATTGACAGCAAAAGTAAAAAATTATACATAAAATGTATAGGTACTTACAGGCGCAACGTTACGCATTGTGTATTAGAGATGTGGCATAGTTCAGAAGAGAACTCTCTAAGTCTTCATACTGCCACTTCATGTTGCAACTTTGTCGCTCTACTGCCAAAATGCACAAACCAATCTGAAACAAAAAGAAAAGAGTAAATTAAATGTCGCTGTATTTCATCTAATATTGAATTTATTGTTAATATTGTGAAACAGCATTTTAAATCTTTTTTAAATATGATGTAAACACTGTTTTTTTTGTCACAAACGTATGAGGTATATAAGGTATTCCACATGCACACCTAGCACCAACGAATTGGCATCATTTGATCTATGTACATAAGTATAAAACTAGTTTAGACTCAACTTTGTATACTCAGCCCAGATGATTTCAATTTGTTAATGAAATCGTTAAGCGTGTTTGTGGAATACTTTGTATACACGTTTATGAAACAATGAAGAGTGTTCATTTGATATTTTAAAATGATTTAGAACATAATTATCAGTCTAGTTAATATTTTTGCACAATCTGTATAGGTACCATTATGTAATTCTATTTATTTTGCGTACTCTTTTTAATGCACATTTGTTTCATTATCATTGTTTTTATTATCATTATTTTCAGTGCTTTTGTTTTGTATTTACAAATTGAATTTGAGAAACAGAGATTCAATCAATTCTTAATTTAAACTGCTTTAGTTTTAATTATTTTAACTTTTAATTATTATAAATTCTATCGAAGTGTAATTTTTAACTACTTATTTTTATGATTTTTGTCTTGTTTTTTGCTTTTGATTTGAGTACGGTAAAGTATGTTTTATTATTATTTACTAGCAACGTGTTCGTCATACGCTTCGGTAATTTGCGGGACCTTGATTGGTTTGTTTGATGGAGAAATATGAATGTTAATATTTGTTAGGTTGAACTGTTTGTGTCCCTTAAGAATATAAAATAAAAAAATAAATACCTAAATATTATTCAATCAAACACAAACCAATTCTGCGTGCGATTCTTAGAAGAAACTAGATCTGCCACTTTCTTTTGTAAATTTCGAGTGTCCTGTAAAAGGCAGATATTCGCAAAACACCACGCATAAAACATTTCACATTCATATAGTGTTTTTATTGCTATTTATTGAATAAAATTCTATATTAATAATAAAAAAATTAACTATTTAAGTTAAACCAATAGCAATAAGATTGACCTTGGTTTCGACATGTGATGTATTTATCAAAGTACAATAGACTTAATTTAACAAAGGCATTAGGTGCATGTCGAAACCTAGATCACTCTAATAAAGCCAATGTGCATTCAACCTTGTCTTGAATACCTCCATACTCTCCAGAGTTCGCATATCATAGGGAATTTTATTTCACAGCAACGGACCATCCATGCAGAAGGCACGGTCAACATAGTTAGTCAGTCCCCCTCTATGCAGCACCACAAGTCTATTGACAGAATCTGTGTAAGCAAACTTGAATGATTTTTGCCTTTCCGTTGCTTCCTCAGAAATGCAGAACTTTGAGATGTACCTACATCGGTGCCATGCCATGAATACAAACCATCCTGAATGTCATAAATTTTATTGGCATGGAGAAGACGGCTTGCATGTTAATTACATGCAGTTGATCTACCGGTTGTGTGAGATTCTGTGATGGATGATTTTACAAAGATAAGTTTGCGATAATTTAATGTGGGTAACAGGAATACATAAATGCTGTTCAGTTGCTTTTGATGTTGCGTAGGATGTCGTAGAGTTATTATGGTTCGATTCTCGAACAGACAGACTTGTTAAAGTTATTGCTATAATTGTATTTTGAGGGCCGACAACCTACCACTGAACTAGTCTAGACATTGTGGCTAAAAAAATACTATACTAGAGCATAATAATATGTCAAGAAATTATTAGTCATTATTAATTGCGTTTTCTACTAAAATCGACCAGAAAATTAGCTTAATGTGATGTAATATCAATCGCTGTAATAAAAAATACAAAAAAGGATTTGAAATTAAGATAAAAAAAGTTTGATTAAGATATGATAATAATACATTTTCAGCTCAGCGATGAGATTCAGTTCAGCAATCCATCTTGAATATCTTAAGTTTTATTGACACGAAGAGGACAACTTGCATATTTATTAAATGTAGTTGATCTGCTGAATGCTCCTCTGCTGTATGCATAACATGTATGAAAAAAAAGTTTATTTGGGATGCAGTACAAGCAGGAGTATTTTTTTAACGCAGCAATTCTCAATATAATAAACTGCCTAAAGAGGTAAAGGAACCCAAACTAAGAAGCATATTATTATTAAAAAAAAAACAAATTAAGGAAACCAATTATCAATAAAAAAAATTAACAATGTGACAAATGGCAATGAATTTTTGTTTATTTATTCTTTACTGAACATTGATCAATAAACAATAATTTTATAGAGAAATGCATTCAAATTAAATAATATCAATGTACAGAGGGCTAGTTTATCGCAAAGGCGCGATCTCTTCCAACCAACCCAACATATTTTTTTTTTTTAGAAAAAGATATATCTGGGTTTTGTTATAAAACCTGTAACACTTTTGTTAACACCTTTCACAGTAAGCTTGTGTCGTGAAAGGGGAGTTTGCCGGCACATGGTATCGAACCACGGACCCCTTGTTCACGAGGCCGAGACTCTACCTCCAGGCTACCGACAAACCCATTATTATACGTAATATGTACCTACCTACTCTAATAGGAGATTTATTATATTAAAAACTTTGACAATCTACATGGTTTCCTATTAATATTCCTTAAAGGAAATAATGCAGTAGTAGGGTGTTACTATTATATTATTAACATTGAGTCGCTGTGTGGGATGTATGTAAAGAGTGCATGGAAGTATACAATATCTAGAAGGCGATAGATATTATTTATCGTAGGGTAAGCGACCAATGATGGACCACTTAAGAACATAAATTGTTGAAGGGTGTTCGTGTTTAGGTACACTGTGAAAATTCATATTACATAATTAAAAAAGAATTAATAAAACACTGTTATATTTTCACTAAACAAGAGTAAAGAGAGTGAAAACGTTAGAGTCTTAATAAAATGTAGTGGAAATAAAACACTTTTATTCATTCTTTTTAAATTATTTAAGAACATTTATCATACATTCCATCACGACAGCTAGTAAATAGTGGGGTAGCCAGCGAACCAACTGCAGTAAATAATATTATCGAATATTGATTAATATCAACTGTTTTTTTTCTATACTGTATCATAGAAAAAAGGTCTTCTATCTCAAGCTATCTGACACTTTTCTGTTTTTTTTTATATTATTATTCATTCACATTTTTTCCTTTACCTTTTTATGGAAAAAATGCAATGCGCACTCGTTGAGAAACATGTTTGCCCTTATGTTTATTACTAAGATACTTTTTGTTCTCTATAATGTATGGGATCCTGGCTCACTACTAAATTTACACCAAAAACGGTGCGCTGAGAAAAATATTCACAACGAATCATTGGTACGTACTATCAGGTTAGGACCAGAGATAATACAAACGATTCATTAGTACGAATCTGTAATATTTACTTGTCGCAAACAAGTCATTGGTAAATTTACCAACGACTTGTTTGCGAAGAGTTAATATTATAGATTCGTACTAATGAATCGTTTGTACTATCTCTGGTCTTAATCTGATAGTACGTACCAATGATTCGTTGTGAAATTTCGTTAGTATTTTTTTCAGTGCGATGGGTCAGAATACCCTGACCCTTTTTAACTATAACCACTCTAGCCCTTCAAAAAACGTCACTCACAGAGATTGCTGACGGCACATAGTGAAATGTTGATGAAGTCATTCGGTAAAGCAGGGTTGTGGTTAAGCATGAAATATTTGATGAAATCTGTAGATTGTAGATGTAGCCCTTATTTTTTTTAAATAAGGGTAGCCGATCACTACCAGGAAGCCAATCACTAATCGTTTACCCTTAGCAGTAGATACACACTCATTTAGTGTTCATAATGTCTAGATAGATATTTTGTTTAGAACAAAGAGGTTGTATGAGTAATCGACTAATGCATCTGTCTTTAAACCAGCTGTTACCTGTTTTCAATGAATATCTTTTACTTTTATTCAGAGAGATGAATATTATACTTCTTGCAATTCTTACAATTATGTCAAAAATTTATTAAATTCATAAATATATAAAATATTTTTCATTATTAAGTTTTAAAATGTTCAGCACAAGGCAAGCATTCGTAAAACTTCAAGTTTGAAGACATTCAATTTATTCAATTCAGCAACGAGGTGTACCACCCATTCTGAATGTCTAAACTTTTATTAGCACAGATAGGACGACTTTTTTATTTTTATTATTATTACCTATCCCAAAAATGTCATCTTGCACTGAGACCATTACAGTTTTTGGCCAAGGCAGGAAAAAAACAAATAAAAATCCACAAAAAAAAGAGAAAAAAATCACAAAAGAGATATCATCAGAAAGAAAAAACAGAAACAATGGAGAGTCTCTATCCATTTTAAACTGTTTGTATGCTTATAACAAGCAGTTGTTCGCTGGCTACCCCATTTGTCAGAGATGCCCTAATAGGATGAACTCAATATTTTTTTCTTGCAATACAAAATAATATCATTTCATTTTACCCACATTATATATAATAAGTTACAATCCATTGGATTGGTCTGCAACGAGTTTGGTTTTTCTTCTCCATTCGTCTCTATTCTCAGCCAGTCTTTTCAGCTCTACGTATGAGCCACAGTTCATGTCCCTCTTCAGTTGATCCATATACGCGTTTCTTGGTCAGCCTCTGCCATTTGTCCCCTCGGTCTTACCCTCCGCGATGGCAATGGGTAGTCCTGGGTGCCTGATGTTGTGGCCAATCCAGTTAGCTCGTTGTTGGCCGATTCTCTTAAGAAGTTGCCTTTTTTCGCCTACCCTGGTTAATACTTCTTCGTTTTCGACGTGTTCCGACCAATGGATCTTAAGCATGCGTCTGTAGCACCACATCTCAAAGGCCGCCAACCGTCCGCTTTCACTCTTGCTGATGGTCCACGTCTCACAACCATAAAGCAGAATGCTCCATACAAAGGCTTAAAATTCATAAAATTCTTCCTTACGCTTAAATCAATATTTGGGGATTCCAATATCTTCGATTTTTTGTTAAAGGCAATCCTTGCCTGGTTTTCTCAAGCTCACAATTTCCGATTTGGAGCGTCCATCCTGGTTTATTCTGCTGCCCAAGTACACGAATTCTCTTACTTGTTTGATGCTCACTCCATTTATGACATATATAAACTTTATTCATTCTTTTAATTTTCTGCAACGAGTAGATAAATAATTATTTTGAAAAGTCTTCAAGTGAGAGAGCTGAGTTACTAACAAAAAGGAAATTTGAATATTGAATAAATAAATAGAGAATTATTGTTGCACAGTAACATTAGTATTATTTTCATACAAATTGCAATCTTGTTTCGTACAAAATGAATGCATTTTGTTAGTATATTAGATATACTAAATATAGGTACTACAATCATCTACCCACTTGTATTTTCTACTAGTTTAAAACTTGGCTTCGCTCAAGGAAATTGTTTTTTTTATTGATGTGAAAAATATCGTAGATATTAAAATTTAGCATCATATTCTTAATGTAGGTATGTAATTAATACATATTAATTAATTAATTAATTAATTAATTAATTAATGCCACAAACGCTTCACGCTTTAAGACATTCGTAGATGTGTGGGTCTCAAGATGGGATCTGCTGCGTCAGCCGGGTCCCCCGCCCACTGACGTGGTAGGATCGTAGATGCCAACACTGGCATAGTTATATTAGAATAGAGAGAGTCCAAATATTAAAAAAAATCTTCACCTAAACGGATAAATAGGAGTCCTTGGACTCCTGAAATATCCGAGAAATAAAGATATTTCAACATTTGTAATTAATACATAACTAAATATTCATTCTTGATGAAAAAACTCTTATTTGTTAATTCATGATTTTTTTTATTATATTGGAATTCAAAATGTGCTAACTACGCGAAACGATTGTAATACGAGTTTCCCACTTTATTTTTTACTATTACTACTATACCATCACGGCATATCCCACAAGTGGGGGAGCCAGCAGACCAGCTGCATGTGATAAGCATGCAAGCTGTCTTCTTCGTGCCAAAAAGTAAAACACTCAAGATGGGTGGCAAACTGAATGGGTAGCAAACAGGGAGAACAAGTGCTGCCACATCACTCACTTAGTAAAAAATTTACACTGGCTGAGTCTCAGGGAAAGTGGAGTTTAAATTGTGTCTGACTGTCCACAAGGTCTCGCTGACCTCTTTTCCGTTGACAAAACTCCAAGGTAACCATTTCGCTCAGCTTCTATTCCTGTTAACAAACCCGTAGAACCCAATAGGGACAGATTACCCGCAGACCTGAGAAAGAATCAATCTACCACCACATTTAAGGCCAAGTTTAAAACGCTTTTGTTCAGGAAAAGTTACGGCGCCCTTGAGATGGTCACGAATCATTAAACGGCTCCATATTATAAATAGCCAAATTATTATTGTAGGTAGTTAATAAAAATATAAATTCGAATTAACTAAAAAACAGCTCAACGCATCAGAGTTTCTATTGAGGGCATAAGTTTTCTTATTTTCTTATAATTATAACATACATACATATTCACGGACTCGTATTTATTTTTTTATTTCGATTAGGTAGGTACTTATCTATGACAATGCAACAAATTCTATGCAGTAGTAGTTGGCTGGTGTGAAAGTCCTGCTTGAAGGGATTCAAATCATATTACGGGTACATTAACTGTGAATTTGCAATACCATGTATTGAATAAAAAGTCTTAAATACCTTTTGAAAATAAGCCAATCGGTAAGACAAACACTAGGAAGGAAACAAAAAAGACACGGTATACTCAAATACATAGAAGGAAACAATAAAGACGCGGCATACCCAAATACATCAGATCAACACGAAAATAACGAAGGTGATGAAAACTTACTTAACAATTTTATTTGAATATAAAAGTCGAACATAGCCCAAAATCAAAATTGAATGGTTTGGGATCGAAATTGAATAATCCCAATTTTTTTTAACTAAGTATGAGCACATTACAAAAAGAGCCTGAGAACCTGGAAAGAATAATTACAACTGGGGCTGTAGAAGGGAGGCGTGTAAGGGGCCTAGTACCAGCAAGATGGAGCGACCAAATTAAGGAGGTCACACAGAATTCACTATACGGGGACCTGCACATAGCGGAGGATCAATCAAGGTGGAGACAGATGGTCTACAGAACGAGGCATGATAGTCACGATCCTCAGGATTGAGAGACCGACAGAGATGATGATGATGCAGAAATATTCTTCGTGTTGAGTTCTATAATTCTACACATTTTCCAGCAGATCAGCTGCATATAATAAACATGCAGATCATCATCTCCATGTCGATACAAAAATATAATTTTCAGGACTGGTGACATTGTAGATATTAATTGTTTTAAGCCTACGTATGGTTTTCCAAACACCTGACTTTTACAGAACACTCGAAAATATACGGAAATGAGTGGAAGACCTATTCTTAACCGGGGGTTCCATTGTTTTATTCCTACTGTATCTATTAAAACTTTAAATAACATTATCATCGGTCTATCATTCGCGTGTTTTTTGAAATAATTATTGCGTTTCGACTTTCATATTTAGTTCATCTTCAGGGACTTGTCTCGAATTTTTTTCTAAATAATGTAAATGCGTTTATATTGAAAAAAAAACTTTATTTAAGGTTAATGTTTTTGTAATAATTATTATACTCGATTAATTTATAATTATTTGTTAACTAAAATATTACAGAATGCAATCTACAACCATAGACAAAGATCAATAATTATTTAGATCGAATCCGTCATCCATATTATCAATTGTTTCTATTTGCACCTAAGGAAAATAGTTATAAATATTGTGAAATACATAACAACATAATAATAAGTTAACGGCAAAATAAAATAATGATAGTCGATGTTAATTTTTCTAATGATATCAATAAAAAATGCATGATCTATAATTAGAAATGGAACGAGAAAAAAAACACGTTTGACATTTTAAAGGCAAAGCGACACTATCAATATCAACTGTTTAAAAGCGCTGCATTCTCTTACTTAACAAAGATGTGAAGTAATTTTATTTCAACCTACTAATTACAAGTAAATTTATTGTCTATAGGGATGCTTATGATGGTACGACTAAACTGAGGAGGCTACACAGAGCTCATTGTATGGGGCCCTGCTGATGGCGGAGGTTCGCTCGAGGTAGAGACATGATGATGGTAAGGATCCTCAAAATTGAGGGACCGACGGTGATAATGATGATGATGGTTATATTTCGTGAAGTTTTTTATTTCAAGGCATTCACTTATTTAGTTTAAATCAGGGATGCACAGACTTGGACGGGCCGCTATAAGAAAATCAACACTAAAAGTTTTATTACATATTCTATCCCCCCCCCTGTTACCGATTTTTTAAAATGGTATAGGAATTTGAAAAAATTCAAAAACTCCTCAGTTTTCTTAAAAAATATTTTCTCGCAGTATCTTTTTCTACAATGTATCGGGTATTGTTCCGACTTTTGTTTGTGTCAATACCGGACACTAAAAATCTAACGTGTTTGAATTTCCAAAATGGTATAGGAATTTGAAATATTTCCTAAACTCTTCAGTTTTCTTAAAGAATATTTACTCGAACCGTTTGTGCATCGCTTTAAATAAACAAAGAAAACCGCTTCTGTGTAAACATTTAATTTTTATTGTGCTGAAATTCCAATCCATTTTTATTGATAGTGTCGCTTATTTTGATTACAACTTATTTCACAAAGCAATCAATCTACTTAACAGATTATGTCACCACAAATTATTTAAAAGCAGTTTTAATATATATTTTATTCTAATATTAATGTTCAAAGAATGACACATTACCTTTATCTCCTTTAAACTATTTTTGGCACTTTCAGTTAATTACTGTGGTAATTAGTTACCAACTAATGTAATGTCAAAAAAATGATGCTGCCTTATCGTTATTTTTTTTTTTAATAAAAGATATATCTGGGTTTTTGTTATAAACCCAAATACAACCTTATACACCTTTCACAGTAAGCTACTAAAAGCTTGTGTCGTGAAAGGGGAGTTTGCCGGCACCTGGTTATATATTTGATAAGGATAATTTAATAAGGATAATTGTTTTACAAGTAATAAATTATTATTATTAATGTTTATTTTGTCTATGATACTTGTATGAGATGTAATTTTTAATAATATCTTCATAAATTCAAAGCCATTAAACTTAATCTAAAAAAAAGAGTTATTGAAAAAATCGAGAACTAATAAAAATTGCATGTACAAAGTGTTTCATTGTTATAGATGAAAGGTAATACAATAAAGTGTAGAATGGAGGATTGAATAGGATACAAGAAATAGAAGAATATGTAGCAGTAGTGTGAACCGGGAATTGTATAGAAATGGAAGGAAGAGGGGTAGAGCAGAGAGTGTTAGAGGTACTATCTCAGCTCTGCATCCAACAGAGTTGTGGTAAAAATATTGGAAGGGCACATTTACGCCAACTTGAATTGCCAAAACTTAAAGTCTTATTTTTATCATCATCGTCATCACACAGCTTCCCTTTCGGGATAGGCAGAAAATACGCCGTGAAGGTATACACAAACAGAACATAATTAACGTCATTGCATATTCATGGTGTATTTTTTTATTTTTTTTATTTTGGCTATCCACTCGTTATCGAGTGACTTGAGCCCTTTGGGAACAATGTATTCGATACCAAGGGTAAAATACACCATTCATGGTGTATTTGCGAACATTTTTATTTAGGCATGCTCTTAAATAACAGAACACTGTTCATTAAGGCGTCAAAATTGTTGTTTGAACATTTTATTGTCATGTGAAAGGTATTATTCTTAGAATAATAATTTTTAATATTTGATACAAAGAACCACTTTAAAAATGGTTTTGATGTCATAATAAGCAGTTTATTATAGAAATTTCAAAACATTTATAAATTTACATATCCCATTTTCAATCTGCAACGACGATAAAGAAGACTCAAAATAACCGGGCGTAAATCAATTTCAAAATCGTTCATTTCTAAAAGTACAATAAATACAAGTAACAAATAATAATAATACTAGGAAAATAGAAGAGGACAAAAGAATGCAGATTGTGGTAGAACGGTGAGTGAAATAAAAATAAAACTATTATTATTTGTATTTGGTTCTGCTGTTATTTATCAGGAAGGATTCCATTGAACCTACATCTACGTGTAGCTACAATGTATTACCCAGATGTGTTGCAAATTTGATTGAAAACTCATCAGGTTTTAATTAAAAAATGGCGTAGAAAAAAATCTCGTGTACAACTTTTCTGCAAATATTGGAGAAAAAGCTCTTTTATAAAATGGGAAATTAAATTTTGAATTGAAAAATAAATAAATAAATGGGACAGAGCTAGGACCTACATCTCAATATGCCCTTAGGACGACGCTTATTTTTAATTATTATATTTTTAAATCTTATTTCATGCAAACAAACAGTTATACAGTAAACATTACACAATTTGAGTTTATTTAATACATAAATAAACCGAAACAGTTTGCAGTAATATTACAAGCTTTTCGTTGATACATAATCAATATTATATGTAGACTGGTACCTTAAATTTATAGAAAAAAAATAAACAAATAACCGTAATACATGATTTTTTAAAGAAATTAAAAAAAAAATTCAAGTTATAGTAATGTTATTTTGACAGTGCGATATGTAGGTGAATGGTGCCTCTGTGATAAAATCAACCTGTTGTTTTATCAAAGTGTATATCTTATATACATATACACAATATACACGCACTTCCATTGTAAAAAAAAACACTATGTATATATGTACAAATGTACATATATATTATTATTTGAACAATATACGTAATGGCCAGTGATGTATCAAATTCAAATATGTTTATTGGGATAAATAGGTTTACATTTTTTACAACAAAAAAAATCTTTATAAATGCACAGTTGTTAACATATTAAATCCTAAATTTGAGCAGAGCTCGTAGGATAATTTCTTTATTATATACCTACATGTATGTTGGCTCAATCAAAAGTAAGAAAGCGAAATACAAAATTAATCAATGTCAAATAAAATACAATAAAATAAAGCAAATAAAACAAAAGTGATTAAAATAAAATAAGGTAGAGCAGAATAAAATAAAATTAAATATCATTCACACAAAATAGAAAACTCTTTTTTTATTTATTTATTTGTTTTGTTTTCTATATTTACATATATCCATGGCGTGAGCCTTTTACATGTACTATACCTACATAGTAATTAAAAAAAAATCTCCAGCAGCTTTGTACGGACAAATTCGAGCTCAAGACTCCTGAGATATCCAGGTGGAGGTGTGTTTCTCTTCAAAACCGGTTACCCCACTTGTGGGACACACCGTGATGGTATAGTAGCAGTAGGTACATACGATAGAATCATACAAAACATTGAACAAGATAATATCGATGGCATAGCGCACAGATGTGGTAAGTGCAGTTTTCATAGTTTTGAGATAATCAATGTTGAAAGTTTGAGATACCATACCATTTAGTACTTACCATACATAGTTTTTGTTAAATATCTCGGCAATGACACAGAGTTACGCAATAATATTCCTAAGGAACATACTTCAGATGATATAGATTCACATGCGTATAATAACTCATTTTCGGTAAAAACTGCGCTATGCCATCGATATATAAAAGATCAAAATAGTGAATTTAAAACTATTTCAGTGCATAATCATTAAAAAAGATATATTTAAAAATATGAGTAAAACCAGCTAAAAAGCAATCGTTCCACCACTGGCAATAAAGTCTTGTAATTTTTATATGTACTGTACATACATATACCAATAATTTATAATATATAGTTATATGGCGACCTTGATTCCGGTTTTATATGTACATATTATATACCTACATTTTAAGTACCTACATTACATCTTTTATTAATATTTGGATTTGCAGTATTAATTCTGGATGTGTGTCTATATTATTATGTTAAAGTGATGTATATAATTAGGTATTATATAGAATGTCCGGGATATTGGAAGGAAGGGGTGATCGATAAGTTTAATGCTAGAGTTTTGGAGTTTAAATACTCGCACAATTTAGACAGTTGGCAATGCGTTCAAGATTTTCGCTTCTTGCTTTCCCAGCTTTCTTCCACTAAGTGTTAAGATTTCAATCCTTCCGAACTGAGACTGCATTAACATACTGCGCTAACAGACGTTGTTACTTCAGCCAAGCTTGTAGCAGCAGGGATACTCTTGGCACAATCTAAATACAATCTTAATCTTGTATTGATCATAAATCTAACGATGCGCGAAGGGGCTTTAATCAAAAATACCACGTTACCGTTTCCGCGAAATTGGTTTGTAACTACGTATTTTTGACTATAGTCGCTTCGCACATCGTTAGACTAAAAGTCAAGACAAAATTAAGATCGTGTTTAGATTGTATCAATAGAAACCCTGCTATATCTTGCAAAATCGGGACGAAATTGGATTATATCGGAATGACGGCACAAGAAGGTCCATAACGGTGAGGGTCCCAAATTATCTGGACGGATGGCAACTCTAATTCTTTTACCATACCAATTATGCTATCATAACCATTTGCTTCATCTACCGTCAAGTAATTCTTTAAACATTTATCTATAAACTTTTTTTTTTTTAATTTGGTTAAATAAAATAATTTAACAAACTTCACTGGCTTGTGAAAAATGTAATATTTAAGTTGTACTATATAAAATGTAAAAGCTGTTTGTTTGTATTAATAAAATGAAATAAAATAAAAATAAAAAAAAAAGCATTGCATGCAAAAATGTTGCATGTTCCTTACATGCAGCTGATCTGCTGGCTACCCCACTTGTGGGATATGCCGTGATGGTATAGATAGATAGATACATAGATAAAAAAAATCTATATTAACCATTACTGCATCTCCTTCAAATGAAGTATTTAACAACCAGTAGATTCTTCATACAAATATATTGATTTCACATCACTTAGAAATTTCAAAAAACATCAACATTACATACTTTACAGTGACTCATCATATTATGTCTTTTATCGTGTTTTTTTTTTTTTTAAATATCGTCTTGTATTACAGAAATACGAGATATTATGTTCAATAGAATGTACATACTAGGTTACCCAGTATTATTACTACTACTACTACTACTATTGAATAATGATATTATAAATGTATATATGGATAAATAGATAGGTGCTAGATACACCTGGTGGAATTTATGACCTTAAAAGAGCCACACGAAAATAACAACAGAGGCTTCTTTAGGAAAGTGATTGATTATACCGTTGCTTTCGAGTGTTTGATCTTGTGTGTTAAATTGACATAATAATTTATTATTTTTTTACGGATAAAACAATTATTTGGAATATATAATTTGAACAACTAACTGAGCATTCGTAGAGTTAACTCCACCGATTTCACGTTTATTTTCTTTTAGGTACATTTTTAATAATACACCATAAAAATATACCATAATCTATTTTTTTTATAATTTTACACTATTACAGTTATGTAGTTTTTGCGACATGCGGAGCTCTGAAACATGCAGCTAGAGCTGCATAAAAAAATCACTTTTAGCAAAACTTTTTGCCCTACTATAGTGTAAGTAACTGAAATAGACGTTATCTGCAATAACAGGAAGGCTTATATTATCAACTCGCTCTTCAATACTCCTCTCGGGAGCATAAGGCAGAAATCAGCCTCCTCCATTCAGAGCGTCTCTGCCTCAATTGTGTGACCTCTTCCAACGACATTCCTAGCGCTTTGATGCCGATGTCATAGGAACGATGCATTGTGAAAGAATGACGTTCGGTCCGTCGAAACCCTTGTGAACAAAAAAAAAACTACTTTTTATCCAACTATTACTGGCAATTCTCAAAACATGGCCCAACCATGACCATCGGCTCTCCTGTATTAACAGAGACTACAGATCTTTATAGTATGTAAGTTTATAGCTTGCTATGCAATTCTCAAAATCTTCGTACTAAAAACGACTTACAGTTTTTAATAGAAAATTTATCATATGACACAACCACTTAATTGACTAGATTTTTATTTGATAAACAAGAATGTAGTAGTCAATAATTTATATAACTTATATTTTTTTTGGGTAAAAATATATACACTTTTGTAATTCCTGACAACGTCCCTGCTCTCACCATTCAGAATAGATTCTCTTACACATGTTATTCAATTCAAGAATTGCTCATTCTTTGCAAAGAGTCATTAGTCGTTAGAATATTATTTATTTATTTATGTGTTTCTCAAAGTAGGAACGTATCGCAAATCTATTCTTAGTGTAATAATTTTTACAATCAATGTCCTTCACTACTTCATAGTTTTATGCAAGGTTAAGATTCTATGACGAATCTTTAATTCAATCTTTTAATTTCATACAAAACGTGCTTTATTAATCATGCGTGGAGTTGCCGGTGTAAAGTTGATATTTTCAACCGACGGTTCTTGGTGGAAGTTCTTGTTAAATTAATTATAAAGAAAACACTTCTTTAGTATCTATGTCCACATTTTCATAGAGGATATACCTCTACTAAAGAAGTGTTTTCTTTAAAATTATTTCCTGGTGTAACAAATGAGTTTCCTGTTCTTTTTTATTATTTTTTAAAATGACTCGTTGCCGTGGATGTGAAGTGATCCAACCCACAAGACAGACATTCCGAGAAAAAGGGTGTTGAAGTTACGCTGTCACATCCGCCAAAACTAATCTGACTATAACTAAGTTATTTTTGCATGAATTTCGCTAAAATTTTTACACAATATTCCTGATCAAATAATTCACTAATATAAATAAAAAATATTAAAGAATTTTTTATATTTTAGAAGTAAACACGAATTTATCACTTGGGTTATTTCACCACTGTAGCTGAGAAAGATTCACCTGTAAAAAAGTTGTTGGAAAGTTACGCGCTATGCGGCTTGGATCTTTTCACTTCTATAATTTAATTGAACCATTTGTTCCTATATTCGTTAGTGACATACTCTAACACACACTTGAAATGATGTAAAAACACTTAACATCTCTTCACAATCTTCCAAAAATGCCCTTTAGGAATATCAAATTACTTATTTCTCTTCGCCACTGTGTTCTCCGTGATTTTCTGAACAAAACTGCATACATAACTCATTTTTCAAAAACGTGTGGCTTGGATCACTTCACCTCCACGGCAACGTGTTGAGTAAAAGGCGTGGATTCGTAAAACATCAACAATAAGTCATTTGATAAATTAGATTCAGCTTTGGTGCATATCACTCATCCCGAATGTTTTAATTTTTTTATTGAAATGGAGAGGAAAACCCGTATGTTTTTTAATATTTTTTTTATATATTTCAAAGTGTCCATAAAATTCATTCATTTAACATGACTTTTGTCATGTTTTTTGTTTTTGATTTAAGTAAGGTAAAGCGTACCTATATTGTTACTGTTTGCTAGCAACGTGTTCTTTATACGCTTTGGAAATTTGCAGGTCCTTGGTTGGTTTGTTTACTGAAGAAATTTGAATGTTGATATTTGTTAAGTTGAACTGTTTGTGTCCCTTAAGACAAGACAATAAATATATAAATAAACATATATCTATAATGCAAATAACTATTTATTTTCACCATAATTATTGTTTTACTGTTTCAATTTCTGTCTGATAGAGTTGTGTGGTGTCTATTTTTTATGCAAATTACTTATGTGTACATAAAGTATATAAAATGTATGTTTATGACATGTAAAGGGCTTGTGCCGTGAATTATGTATAAATAAATAAATATAATATGTAGTAAAGATCTACTTACGTATAATAGTTACGAATTTACGATACAATAAAAGTGAGTACCTACCTACTTGAAATGATACAAAAAATACTTGATTCTTGTAATATAATGTTATTACGAATATAAACTACGTAGAGTAAAGAATGCCGTAACTGGCCACGTCGTCTAAAATATCAGGAACCTGTCGGAAAAATCGTTGGATATTGGAAAGAAAATTCATAGGAATGTGCATGGTTTACAGAGAGAACAAGCGATGCCACATTATTGCATTACTAAGACATCCACACTGACTGAGAATCCCAGAGAGAGTAGAGTTTAAATTGTGACTCACTGTCCACATGCCTTAAGCGGCACGGCACACACAATCATGTCTCACTGATCTCTGTTCCATTGACGTTACTTCGAGGTTATTAAAAAAACAATACCTTTAATGATCTTCTATCACGAAATATCCCACAGGTGTAGGCAGCGATTAACTACAAGTAATGAACATGCAAATCGCCTTCCACGTTGTAATAAAAGAAATAAGATAAATCAGGACGAGTTGTCTCATCGCTGAACTGATGATGTTAAATGATTTAAGAACTGTAGTTATTTTCAGGACACTCAAAAACTAAACAAAATAGAATGGGAGACTCTACATTGCATGGCGATCCACGGTGATCGAGTGTGTATTTTTAAGACCTGATGGACATGGATAATTCTGAATAATTGAAGGAACAATAATGAATAATAGTAGGAACATTTCGTGGAGCACTCAACAAAGAATGTGTATCCCACTCTTACCGCATACCGCAAGTTAACGAGTCTTCTGTAAAAGGTGTTCGAAAAAATAAAGACATTTTACATCTTAAACTTAGCGATGAGGTTTGTTGCTACCCAATCTGAATATCTTATTTTTTTTGTTGGTACGGATAGGAAACGTTGCATGTTTATTGCATGCAGCTGGTCTGCTGGCTACCCTGCTTGTGAGATATACCATGATGATATGTATATAATAGTAGCAGTACATAAAATTGAATCATACTAAAAATTTAACAAGGTATATAAAATATCAATATAGTGAAGTTAAAATTAATTTAGTTACTATGTATTTAATTAAAATGATCACTTAATGGTCCAATAACTAGACCATTTTCCCTATAAACGCAAGACATCGTAACTAATAGGCTTAATTTGCTTTTGTCACAGACGAAATAAATCAACTTCAATATAACTATGTATATATATAATATAATACTGACCTCGATACTGTCCAATTTAGTTTCCTCTCAACTCTCAGGCAAGCAACAAGTCCAAAATAATAGTATAGATAATATTATTATGTATGTTTATTAATGATGTAAGGTATCTACCTACCAGAGGCGTGCTTTTCACACATGCAAAAAACTAACGCAAGTCTCAACACTTGTATGCATGACGAATATTACACAATTTTCTGACCAAACATACGCTGGATAGCTGGACCTGAGATGTAAAGTTATGCACAATATTTAACTTTGACAGAAGTAGGTACTTATTTTTGCTCTCGGGAAATTGATACTTATTGTGATTAAACAGTGAAATCTAATTACATACGGTGATAAATAATATATTTATTTATTTATTTATTTTATTCTTCACTGTACATTGGTTACAATATTACAAAATAAAACAGTGTCATATAAATATCAGTTATACAATTCAATGTACAGAGGGCGAGTTTATCGTTAAAATGGCATGTCTTCCAACTAACCCAATATATTAATTCCTGTACAAAAATGTAAGTAGCGGGAATATTCTTGAGTTCATGAACCAAATTGAAAATCTGGCAACTGCGGTGCAAAAATTTGAGAAGCTGTATAATATAATTTCTAACTTCTAAAAGCTGAGATCTAAAACAAAAAAAATGATCAACTTTTTACTATACTTTACTACTAGGTATACACTCAAGCCGTATCCCAAATAAGGTAGGCAAAGAGAGTGGAGTGCCATAGGTATACGTAGGTTTATTCTTACATACTTCCTTCACTTCTTCTACATTCATACATGCACGTTGATTTCTTAACACATGGTTGTCCTTGAGAATTTGATCCAATTGATTAAACCACGTGGTTCTCGGTCACCCACGCTTAACACGATTTACGCGGATTTGCACACTGATTTGATTGGTTTCTTGAAAGAAATCAATCTCAAAAAGTTTTTTTTTTCATTACGAAAGCTATATTAAATATCTAGCTCCGCCACTGTTGAATGTAGAAATAATTTGATACGAATGAATGGAATAAATTCGTATTTGAGTACTTAGTATCGATACTCGTGAGTATTTTGGTAACGATATCTCTGTATCTTGTGAATATCAGGTGATATTAACAATGAGTTAGATTCCAAAGCATTCTGAAAATGAGCAGTTTGGGATCGAAATGGGACTAATCTTTAAAAATTGAGAATGAGAATGAAAAATGAAAAAAGCTGTAATCGTCAATCATGAATTATGAAAATACTATACTAAACTATACCCTCACGGCGTGTCCAAGGTGGGGTAGGCAGACAGAACGGAACGCCAGATAGATCCATCATTCCATACTTCTTTTGCTTCCTCTAGATTCATCCAGTTTCATATACGTACACACCGATTTCTCTTACTCAACACGCGACCTTCCTTAAGAATTTGATCCACATGATCAAGCCACGTGGTTCTTGGAAGTCCGCGCTTACTCACACTCCCTCTTTCAGATAAATACATTCTCTGCCCCATCCTTTCATCGTGCATTCTCTGTCCAAACCATCGTAACTTGTTTACACGCATTCTGTCCACAACACTCCTCTCACTCTCTTGATATCTTTATCCTTCACTCTATCTCTCAATGTACCAACCAGTCTTCTCAGTGAACGCATCTCCACACCATTTATTCAACTTTCGTCCTTCTTCAACCAGGTCCAAGTTTCGCTTGCATACATAAGTGTCGGTACCAGAATGGTATTGTGCACCAGCATTTTTATCATCTGCGACACATTGTTATTGCTAACAATGGGTTGAGTGCACCATTCACTCTAGCACCGGCGACTTTTCTTCTTTCGATATCCTATGAAAAGTAAACATATAGTTTTATATATAACACAATTTATAATACAATGTATTTCTTATAACGTAGGTATGCAAAAAATATGACAATACAGACTTCAGTCAGCGCTAGAAACAAGTCTCCGAACTTTTGCGGTATCCTCCTGGCGGGGCGGTGGGCCTCCTTCAATACCTAATATTATTTACCACACAGGAACATTGTACCAAAATGTGTGGGAAAATAATGTAACTATAAAAATAAATAAAGGTATATATCTAAACAATTAACGAATATTTAATCCTTAACATTTGATCTTTATTCATTGAAGAAATTAACAGAATGTATGTACATAGATATCAATTGAATAAATCAAATAAGAAGTAACCATTTAAATCCTATTATCATTACAATAAAGATCCTAGTCATTTTATCTGTTTGATTGTACATAGAAACTTTATACTATTTGGTATTATGTTGCGCTGTAATAGTAAGCCGCTAATCCTACCTATGCCTGGTGATGACACGTTGTCATACAAATTTGTATAACATTTTGTTTTGTTCAAGATATTTAAATTCATTGTGAATTGAAACATATAAATGAAGTGTATAATATTTCAAGTTTATTTGTAAGTTTGTATATGAGTATTTTTATAGTATTTTTCCTTTTTTTTAAGTTTCCAAGAATGAAGCATGCTTGTTAGAAAAAATATACCTACTATGTGCCCTAATAACTCGTAATGGAGTGAATGATCTTTGAACATAGATCTATGTAGGTATACATTAACCATAACATTTTGATGAAGATGAAGAAGAAAAGAAAGTGAGATAGGAGATTTTTGTTTAAATTTATTTGTTTTAGAAGAACAAACACTGTGAATGAAAGTATGTACCTACATCATAATTTAATATTTAAATTGATAAATAAAATTAAAAACACTGTATCTTTCACTAGAAGTATCATATATTTTCATAAACTTTTCGGAATTTGTCCATATTCAGTGAAAAAAATACTTAAAAGTATATACAATGGACAGATAATACAAGATAATTGAGAAAAGGGCGGGATATTGATAAAGGGATGGAGTAAGGGGAGGGTGTTTGAGGCTATGATTTATTGGTAAAAGATCTCTAGATATTTTTCATTTGTCCATAAAAAATTTGAAAACAATAATCAAAAGCTGATTTTTACAACATTAATTCTTTAGATTGATTTGTCTTGGTAGCCATAATACATGATTGATATCTTAATTAGAAACTAGCTCGATATGTGTGATTTGACCATATATAGGTATGTTATGTAAAGTTAATAATCATATTTTTGATTTTGAACCACTCTAGATTAATCATTCCAGTTAATTCTACTCACCGATAGTCAACCTATTTGAATAAGTAGGTATTAACTTCTTAGTAAATAAAACCCAGTCTCCGATATCCAATTGTGTCAAAAACTCATAAATAGTTATGTAAAGCATTTCAAAATAAGTAGTCGTAATGTTTCTAGTGAATTACAAAGCAATACTACTCTTTGATATTTTTTAATGCCCGTCCTACGCCAAGCAATACACATTATAAACTATGTAGGTACAAATAATAATATAATCATGTACACACTTTTGTTACAAGTTGTATACAAATAAGAATAGGAACAATTCGTGTATAAATTACTCAATGTACAACTCACGTACAATGAGTACAAACCTTAAACTAATCTTATACACTGCATGGCGGATTATTAGGAAAATAGGAACATGTCAACATTAAATTTGCGAATGCGAACTTAATATAGATATCCTAGACCAGGGGTCGGTAACCTTTTAGCTGTAGTGTGCCAAGCCACTCTACCAATACATATGATTCAGGGTGCCGCCTTAATTCTAAATTATATAATGGGGTTCTAGAGGAGAAGAATTTTATACCAAATTTATCTTTTAAACATATTTATTAAAAAAATAACATAAAATTCTAACATAAAATAATTTTTTTTAATGCGAACCTTGTCCCTGATTACTTTGTAGAGTGCCATTCAGAACCCCATCGCGTGCCAAGCCTGGCACGCGTGCCATAGGTTGCCGACGCCTGTCCTAGACCATATTTATTTATTTAAAACCAGTTACACACACACACTTCAGACAACACATATTCTCTTCTTTGAGATTCCAATAAGGGATACGTAAGATTTATAACATTACTAATGTCCAGTACAGCTTACTGCACAATAAATAGGCTATGAGCATACAAAGGTGTATGTTATTTCTGTGCCAATAACACAATTGGGTTAGTTGGAAGAAATCGCACCTCTGCGACAAACTCGCCCTCTGTATATTCATTTTATGATTGTAATTGATTTGTTTGTATTTTGTGTAAATTTGCTTGTAATCGATGTACAGTAAATAAAACATACCATGTATAGACAATTCACACAGATCGAGCTAGTCCCAAACTAAGATTGAATCTTGTATTATGGATATTTACACGACAAAGCACATATATACAATGCACTGATATACATACACGTAACACCCAGGGACAATTTGAAAAAGACCACCTTCATTTTGCTCTGGCCAGGAATTGAACTAGGGGCCTCGTCACTTAAAGGCAAGAGCATTACCTTCACGCCACACTGGCTGTATAAAATGAAAATATTAAGGATTGATGGCACACTTTATCTAAACTTTGAACTACATAGTAAATCAAATTAAATGATACCTACTAAAAAATATGTGCAGAAAATATTGAAATTTCTTTTCTATTCCAAGAACTCTAAGTGAAATTAGTAGGCGCAAAATAAGTTCCTCAAATCACAAAATCGTATCAACTAAGAAGAAGACGTGATAATATATGAACGTCTTGAAGAACTAACTTTTCTCTCTTGAAACACTGAAAGTATTTGAGAAAAATGTGTATGTTGCGAAAAAATTTACACAAATTTGGGTATTTCCCTACAAAAAGGCATTCACTGTACTCGCACACTTTAGAACATTGTAGACATTATTACTTCAAAAAGGTAGGTAGGTACTTACAAAAAGTACTAAGAATTATTTTGGTACATAATACTCATAGATTAATAGTGTAAGGTAAATAGAAAAGTTAGTAGGTATGTATATTCCTACGAATATGTATATGGGAGCGAAACTAAATTATGTTGAATGTTGACCAAATTGACTTAGGTATGAAAATACTGTAGAAGTTCTTGTTCTACTCTTTTTGATGCCATATTCAACTTTTCGAAAATGTGTTATATTTCGTCCATCACGTCATATCCCACACGTTGGGTAGCCAGCAGATCAGTTGCATTTAATTAACATGCAAGCTTCCATCTCCGTGCCAACAATAAAGCTATGACATTCAGGATGGGTGGAAAACCTCAACGCTGAATTTAAGATGTGAAATAGGTATATTTATTTTTCATACACCTGCCTTTTACAGCCCTGAGGCCTGAGTCAATAACACACTTTCGCGTCACGTTCCCGCTCCGTTAGCGTTCGGGTGCAGACGATGTTGCGCCAAAGTGTTAATTTTCGTAACTATTGTGTATCTTAGCAACGAAATTGACACTTGCTTGCAACTTCGTCTGCACCCGAACGCTAACGGAGCGGGAACGTGACGCATTAATACGTAAGACAACGTACTTATACCAGGTAATATAAAAATATTATCCACCATTTATATTTTATACTTAATCAAATTCACTCCACGAAGCATATTAAAGTGTTTGCAATAAATTGGCAGCTGGAGGTTGCTTAAATAATATGTTCACTTGATTTTACACATATCACAAACAGCTTTTCCCGGATTAAAATATGAATTAGAGCGTACATGTGACATATTTTCTGAAAAAAGAGTAAATTGTGATCTCTTAGTCAGTCGATATTCAGCGCATAGTACCTACTGTCGTTACCCTTTACAACACTGTTAAAGTGCTGCTACACAGCTCTTAAGCAACTTTGTGAACTTAAGGCTGAATAATTTGTGCCCATTTAAGAGCTATAAGAGCTGTATACGGCCCTATACAGCCCTTATGCAGTTTTTTTGTTCAGCTTTGAGCGTAATGGGAATCCGTTATTCGACTGATAAGCAGCTTCTTTGTGCTACCTGGGATAGGATACTCGAAAACTTACGGAAAAAGACCAATTCTTTACCGGGTGCTCCACGCCACAAATTCATGTGAAATGTGTTAAATTTTGTGATATCCATAAATTAGAGTATTATCGTGTAAGAGAGTAACCTATCGTAGAGAGAGGGTGAGAATATATCGTGTCAAACATTGCTGATAGCTTCCAACAACGTGGTGCCCTTGAGGTCACCACGTTGTAAACGTCATTCAGTAAACGTCATTCTAAAAATATAAATAAAAATATGACCAACAAAATCAGTTTTTTTTTTTAACTTTAAATGGTCATATTGCAAAATGACATTTCGTGACATAGCGTTATTTCGCTCCGACATGTAGATAATATATCTAACAAAACTTAATATTTCATTCATGTAGGTACATATTATATTACGTGAACAAATTCAAGGTTACTCCATACAAGTAATAACAATATTATGCTTGTATAGTAGATACCTAGTTGTGTGTGGTATTGTGTATGTCGATAATCTTATATGAAAAGGAATTCTTGTAAACATGGTTTTGTTATGTACTAGTAAATTATTTTTATGTTCTTCATTAGATATGGGCTAGTCTAGTTTTAGGCTACGATTCTCAGGAGTAAAGATTCATTCTCATAGAAGAATCTTAAAACAGCATTTTGTGGATTAGGTAGATAAAGTACTGAAAGAATACTTTGGAAAAGAAAAGATGTATTTGGGTTTTTGTTGTACCTAAATCCAAATAGGTACCTACAACTTTACACCTTTCACAGTAAGCTAAAAAGCTTGTGTTGTGAAAGGCGGTTTTCCAACACCTGGGATCGCACTGCGCACCTCTTGTGCATTAGGCCTAGATTCTACCTCCAGGCTACCGAAGAAGTTCTTCCCAATTCTGTTGTATGTTTTCGTGTGTCTTGTAAAAGTCAGGTTTTAGTTAACCCTCCCATTACCAAATTAAATTGGACTCTCTTGGAATTATTCTATAAATGTACAATGACTGTGTACGCTTTTTATGATTTCTTGTGTTTTTTTTTAATTACCTACGTCTCACCGTTTTCGAGGAACGCCTATGTATTTGTACAAGATATCAGCAGTTTAAGGATACTTTACAAACTCTGTGAAAATGTAACTACTACTACTTCTACAAGGCATATCACACAAGTGGAGTAGCCAGCAGACAAGCATCATGTAATCAACATGCAAACTGTCCTCTCTATGCCAAGAAAAAAAAGGATACTCAGGATGGGTGGCGAACCTCATCGCTGACTTTATGCTGTAAAATGTCTTTATTTTTTGAACACTTAGCCTTTACAAAACACTCAAAACTTATGGAAAAGAGCGGGAAACCAATTCTTCAACGTGTGCTCCAACAAAATGTAACTAATATTTTATTCACAAACATCATAATAAAAGTAAATAATTATGGAAATTACGTTTAAATAATTTTCAAGTCATAATTATGGAAACGACATAAAAAAATCGAAACATTTAGAACGGGTGACACGCCTCATTGCTGAGTTTTGGATGTTAACTGACTTTTAAGTGAGGCTTTACGGACACGTGCCAATTACAGGACAACTGAAAATTTTGAGAGACCTATTCTTTACCGGGGCTCTACGAGGTTCTAAATTTTGTATATTTGCAATGAAACGTTGCACATTCTATAAGATATATTTTTTTTATTTTACTTATTTAGCTAAAAATAATTTAACCGATTAAGCACCTGGTTCCGAAGAATTAAATGTCTGCAATTAACCCGCCGCCTGTTATCCATTCAATGTGTCTGTATATAAAAAGAATAAGAAAAAAAATTGCGGAGAAAATAAATTAAAATGGATCACAAAGTTCATGGGAAATAAAATCCGCGAATCAAACCTCCGGGGAGAAGTACATGTCGAGAAGTCAATAAGTCCAATTTTCATTTCAAACGTAAAAAGGTTTCATGGCAAGTAAAGGCCAATCCACACAAAAGTAGAAAAAGAAAACAAATACCACAATGTACATTTTTTAGACAGAACATGCGCCAAAGTCGGTTTTGTAAAAGGTAAGTTGAGATGGTTTGTACATACCTATTAGAGAAAGAGAGAAAGAGTGAATTAAATAATTAGCGAGAATCCCTCAAATGGTCAGTTTTAGTTCAGGAGTGAGTATTTATACTAATCTAATATAATATAAAATCCTTGTGTCACGGTGTTGGTATCATACTCCTCCGAAACGGCTGGACCGATTTCGATGAAATTTTGAGTGCTTATCGGGTAGGTCTGAGAATCAGCCAACATCTATTTTTCATACCCCTAAAAGTTAAGGGTGGTCCACCCAGATTTTTATTTTTGGACAAAATTTATTATTTTTATATTTTTATGGTGAGGCATTAAAAAATACATACAGCCCTAAATTTTCACCCTTCTACCATCAACACCAATTTTTTAATAGCGATATTAGTAATTCAATCATTTTCAACTCCGGTCGATATAATATAATGTATATGGCAAAACAAAGTTTGCCGGGTCAGCTAGTGGTATTATATAATCTACCTTATAGTTAAAAACTTGCTACAAAATTAAATTTCCATAGCTCATAGATATTATTTCAGTAAAAAATTGCTTCTGAATGCAATTTCTGTGGCTGTCATGATGAACTTTCTTTTTTTATTTAAATTTCTGTGGCTAAAATGGTAAACTTTTTTATTTATTTATTAAGGCAATCTAGCCAACTTGGGCTGATTATGCCATTGAAGAATCAAATACATTTGTATAAAACAAAATTGTATACATATTTAAATTAATTCAAAAGAAAAAATCTTATCTTTATTATGGTTTTTCATCATTTTAGAATCATTATGATAAACTGCAGGTACAAACCTTAATATTTATATTATTAGTTAAGTAACTTTTAATAAAGTTTCATGGAGCGTCCGGCAAAGAATTCGTCACCCACTATTTTCCAGGTATTTTCGAATGTTCTGTAAAAGGAATGTGATTGTGAAATATCTGTAATGTTTATGATTGACTTACTGGTAGGTAATATTACGGGACTTTGCTGATATATTTTTATATGTTTGCTGGTCCACTTGGGGATTTGTATAATTTTGTCAACATTATTTGTGATATTTTATTTTTTATTTTATTTATTGAAAACAATCAAACACCAACAGGCACATCATATACATATAAACACAAAGAATACAACAGAAACAAAGTTTGATACAAAGATGTGCCCTATTACAGGCGTTAATGGTTAATTCCTGTTGATGTATCCCATAATCCCAAATATGACTGTTTATATTCCTGTTAAAGATGTGAATAAATAAATAAATACATTTTTCAACGATGACGTTTGACATCTACCCTGAACGGAGAGGACGCTTGCGTGTTTATTACACGCAGCTGGTCTACTGAATGCTAAACTTGTGGGATATGCTGTAATGGTATAATAGTAGTAGTTTTATTGAATATTATGAAAACACAGTTTATTTAAATAACAAAGTTAAATTAATAATATATTTTGGTAATGTGCGATGCGTTCTTTAGATGCAATTACTTGAAATCACTTCCCCGGCAATGTTTTGCTTGTACGTATAGTACCTACCTTACATCTCAGTGAGTCTAGCGAAGAAGAAGAACAAGAAGAGAAGGAGTAGGCAGTACTAGATATATGTAGCTTGTAATGAGGCCATCGTAAAATTGTATCAAACAGCTGATGTATCGCGGTGAAGCCTCCATAATATATTGTAGTATCAGTCTATACTCTATAGTAAGTACTAAGTATATACAACCACGAGTCGGAAGAAATACAATTGGTAGGTACTACACATAAACAACAAATAAACAATTTTAACTATAATAATAACAATAATAAAATGTAGGTACTATTATAATATGGAGTATCTTCGTTGGTTTTGCAAGAGTTCTTACGTAGGTATGTGCCTTTATTTCAATGCTAGATTAGATTAATCTAGCATTTTTGCTCTTCTTTGATTTGGGTTTTCTGTGGTTTCCCCATTTCACAATAAGGTCAATACCGGAGAAGGTAGATACTTATATTTTTCTTAAATTCTTCTCTTGTGAATCCGTCCACAGCGGATTACTTTCCAATACTTTTTATCAATGAATTATAATTACTTTCTTATCAACACGGGCTTCTCCCAACTTTCTTTTGTTCAAATCCTATCAATACTGTTTGTCTCTGTATCTTATTTCACTTTTTACTAATCGCCTGATGATGGAGTCGAGAGTCTCCGAATACTAGTACGTGAAGTTAATAAAAGTCATTTGGAAGTTAACTACATATTATTGAATTTTTATCAATTTTAACTTGTTTATTGAAATTGTTGTTTGGACTTTTTTATTGGCATGTAGTATTATTCTCAAAATTTTGATATTTGATACCTACTAAGAATCACTTTATAAAATGGTTATGATGTCATTATAAGCAGTTTATTCTAGAATTGTCAAGACATTTATAAATTTACATACCCCTTTTTGAATATGCAAAGACGATGTGTGTCGATGAAATTACTTATGTAAAATTTTTACTTTTACAAAATGTACTATTAATAAAATAATGAACTTATGAACATTTTTACCTATATCCTTCAACGTTCTTTTTGGGATCACTATAATACTCTCACGCTCTTTCCCAAGTGGACTAAGCAAATAAAACGGTTTTTTTTCTGGGTTTTTGTTATAAACCCAAATACAACCTTATACACCTTTCACAGTAAGCTACTAAAAGCTTGTGTCGTGAAAGGGGAGTTTGCCGGCACCTGGTATCGAACCACGGACCCCATGTTCACAAGGCCGAGACTCTACCTCCAGGCTACCGACGAACTCCTATATAAATGTAGATCTCTCCTACACATTTCTTTCGCTTCGTCTAATAATAAGAATAAATACATAATAATCTCTATCTGTTCCACCACGGCACAATCTACAAGAGAGATTACCAGCGGGCTTACTGGATATAATAAGCATGCGACTTGTCCACTCCATGCTAATAAAAAATAAGACGTAGGTATATTCATCACACCTGAATTGAAATTGAAAATTATTTATCATGAATTAAAATGGAAACAAATGATTATTCTATGGAAAAAATACATTGATATGCAAATAAGAAAATAAACATAATTTCATATCACATTAAGTGCTAGATGAGTATTTCAGCTCAGATGGATCTGATAAAAATTCAATTAAAAAACCGGCGTGTGAACGAAATCATGCGAACTATGAAGAAAACAATAACTTTATGATTATTATATAGAAATAAATTAATTCTTAAGTAAATGATGATAATATTTATTTGATGATTAATATATTAATACGCAGTAAAATAAAATTTCAATTGGCAATAAATTAAAATATACGATGAATTTTAAATATTTTAACTACTACCATATCATCATGATATATTCCAGCTGCATGTAGTAAATATGCAAGCTGTCCTCTCCATGTCAAAAAAAAAACATTCAGTACTGGTGGCAAACCTCAACGCAGAATGTAAAATGTCTTTATTTTCCGAACACTTGCCTTCACATAACAACAGAAGTTTCGCGTCAATAGTGGAATAACTAAATATCGTGTTTCATTAATAAATTATTAATATGAACTTCTTCCAAGAACCGTCGGTCAATAAATTAAACTTTATCACGGAAATAGTCAGGGATCAACTTTTTGCTGGGTGCTCCACGTGAAATATTTTAAGCTCTATCCAATTGACAATTTGATGAACCATTTATCAAATTAAATTACAGTGCTTTATATAAACATGGAAAATGGACATTCCTTAATATGATTTTAACGATTTCATAGGTTTGTCAACAACTGAAAATTATATTTTTGTTAAAACAACCTATGTTTATATCCAGGAATACGCTGAATGGATGCAAATATTCATAGAGTTTTTTTTTACCCTGTTACTAGTCCTATCAAGTGGCTATGAAGGATATAAAAACAAAAAGATACAAATATTTATTAGACTATGAAATGAAGCTTAGAAGCTTCTAAAGAAAATAAGCTTTGAATAGGTATTAACCAAAAGCTATAGATTAAGTTCTCAAAATGTATGGAACTCTAGAACATAAATTAAAATTAAATAAAAAAGCTATTATGCCTTTTATGGCTTAAATTCTCACATTTGCCAAGTCACCTAATCCTAAGGCTTTAGATAATTAAGTTATTTGTCATTTTCAAATTCAAAAATTAAATTATCTCTGGTTAGAAGCGACATTTTTGGCATTCTTAAAGGGGCCTCTTTACCATGGGCGTAACTAGATGTGGACAAAAAGAAGAATTTTCCAAGCTCCCCACTCTTAGAGGTCCTCAATATCGAACCCAACTTACACTAGTCATAGCAAGGCCTCAAACTTCTATACTCCATTGCAAAATTTCTAAGACCGAAATTACACTGAACAAAACGAGATTTTAACCCAATTCATACATGATAATGCAAAAGTTTTCAAACCACAATAACACCAATTATAGGAGTTTTTAAACTAGTAGAGATAAGTTTAGACACTTTTTGACAAAATGTATTTTTTATTAAAGTTGATATTTTCAACCGACGGTACTTGGTGGAAATTCATGTTGAATTAATTAAAATAAAACACTTATTTGTAGTATATCCACGGTGACTTTTTATTGGACGCGAGCCGGCTTTCAAGAGCTTCCGCTCTCATCATCAGGCTGGCGAAAAGTGATCTCTTTGTGAAATTGAAAAGTGAAATCTTTTCGCCAGCCTGATGATGAGAGCGGAAGCTCTTGAAAGCCGGCTCACGTCCAATAAAAAGTCACCGTGGATATACTACAAACAAGTGTTGTATTTTTTATTTTTTAGATATGTTTATTTTTTATTATTTCGTTAAACAACACTTTAAACGTTGTGATTTCTAAAATCTTTGTACATATTTTTTTGTAATTGTTTAGATTTTAGATTTTTTAGAGTACGTGAAAGAAATTGATAGTAATAATATTTTTGGCCACTTTCACAATGGTCACATTGGTAATCACTCTAAGGCTACCCATTTTAATTAAATTAGAAAAAAATATTATTAATCAAGTGCATAAGCGTTATTTTATGATATAATAAAAAAAAATGTTGCTTTAGTTTTAAAAACGGAAAGTAATGGAGTTATTCGTTTAAAAATGCGTTTGTTAAAATGTGTTGTGTTATATTGTTATAAAGTGGCCGAGCTTATGGCCACTAGTGAAGACACAATTTAGACAGGGTAAAACAAGATCAAATTTTAACTTCGCTTTCACCAAAACATAAATGAACCTTATTTATACATATCATTCAATTTATTCACTCGACCTTTGTTACATTGCCATGAAAATAAAGGAAGAAGAATTAATACGTTAACTGGATAGAATAATTTGCCCATTCAATATTCTTCCGCCCCGGGGCCCCCAAAAGCTTAATTACACCACTGACATCTACTCGAAGGCCAAAAACGACTCGGTATTTTAACAATCAACAAATTAATCCACGTGAGTACTAGAGAAGTACTTAAAATAATATGTATGTTTGTATATTGTTTGCTAGTTGGTATTTTTGTATGATTCATAGAATAATCTTAATAATGTTGAAGTTATAAAAAATTGACAAATGTTTTTACCGGCGGAGCATTTGGTTATAATGAATAGCGAAACACTGTGACCCAAAATGTAAAGTCTCAATCTCCATAATATCGTTTTTCGCTTAGGTAAGTAAAGAAAAAATATTCCACACGTAGGGGTATTTTGGCCGGCCAGCCCATTATGGCACCTTTGGCGTGAACAAGATTTGTCAAGTGAATTTCGGATAAATTAAAGTCCCCAGACTTCTGCGGTATCCGGGTGGACGGCGACTATATAGAGGGTGAAGGGTGAAGGATCGGTGTCGCTGTAAGATACTAATCCACAACTACACAAATTAATAATCGTTATGATCCTCAACACTGAGGGAAGGACAAAATGAAGCAGGAACAAAGAAAGAACCAGTATTTGAGACCGTTTATACTCATGATTTTTTTTACATTTTATTTATTTATTTATTTATTTATTTATTCTTTTTGCACATCATCATTACATAACAGTGTTAACAAAATAATATAAAATTTTAGAAACTAGGACGATGTGCAGTGGCGAGATTATCACTATAAAGTGATTTCTTCCATCTAACCACGACACATTGACATGAAACTAGTAAAAACAAATTTACTTACAAAAAAAACATACAAAATATCAAAACACAACAAAAGAAAAAAAAAACAAAATTTAAAATAATATATTTGACACACACCCAACATGTGGTAGGGATTATTGATCAGAGGAGGGGGGGGGCTAGGGAACGGATACTGAGTTAGAAGATAGCATTTTTTCCTTAATATAAGATTTAAAGACATTGAACGATTGTGAAACTCTATGCGAAGAAGGAAGATTATTCCAACAACGAGCACCATAAACTGAGAATGATTTCGAGAAATAATTGGTACTGTGTGTAGGAATTGCCAGAAGACGCTCGTTATTGGATCGCAATGGTAGGCCATGGCTCGCTAAATACTCGAAATTTTCTTTTAAATAATAGGGAGAAGACGTGGAATAGAGTATTTTGTAAACAAGTGATAGAATTTGAAGTTCACGTCTTTGATGCACAGTTAGCCACTTAAGATTGACTCGATACTGGGAGATATGATCAGACCTCTTGAGATTGAAAATAAATCGGATACCATAATTCTGAAGTCTCTCAAGTTTATTTGACAGGTCTTGGTTGATATCGAGATATACTGCATTAGCATAATCTATGAGAGGCAGCAGCAGAGATTTTAAATGACCATAATTTAATAATTTGACAAATTAATAAATTAATAATTTAATATTTTGATAATTTAATAATTAAATAATTTAATAATTTTATAATTTGATATATTAATAATTTAATAATTCAATAATTTAATAATTTGATAATTTGATAGTTTAATAATTTGATAGTTTAATAATTAAATGATTAATATTTAATAATTTATAATTTATTAATAATTTATTATTTAGAGAACATTATCGATTATGTTACCTTAAATATTGTTTTTTTTTTCTGTTGTACTTGTTTTGTTAATGTAAATTCTTTTTAACTCTGACCTTGATGTGTGATTTTATAAACTTTGACTTGTGTATATGTGAATTGATATTGTGTAATAGTATGCTTTTGTACTCTGTCTCATAATTTCAACATGTTAAAGGGTCACGCCGTATATAATTGTAAATAAATAAATAAATAAATAAACATTCTAATTATTTAAGCTTATTTTGCATTTTGTAACCTCACAACACGAGTTCCACGTTATTTTAATGGAATGAATATTGTATATTACGTTATTGAAATAAAATAAAACTTGTATTAAATGCACAAAGATGTATATTCCTTATAAATGAACAATTATTTTCATTTAAATTCGAATATTTCATTAAAGTTTTTATTATTCCGTTGCCGTCTAGCAAAAGCAAATACAATGTTCTATAATTATATGAATCTTATCTACCATACCAGCGTGTTTCAAGGTAACATATTTTTTATACCTAGTTATAAAACCACGTCCAAAATTTGGTACGAAAAATATTTACTGTGGTTTGTCAAAATAAGCTTATTTAACATTTTTATATTATTTTAATACATACTTAGGTGCCATTTAAACTAGTGAGTATATTCACTATTGTATTGTAATACCCATCAAACTTAAAAAAAATAAAAGAAAAAAGATGTAAAAATATCTTGTCATTCCAAAAATATAAAATGGAGTTATTCATTTTGCATTTTATCTTGTCGAGAATGTTTTATGATGTTACTCAGTAGAACATAAAATTATGTTCAAGATGAAAAACACATTCAAGGTCATTTTCGTGTATTGTTGGAATGATGCGAAGAATGCTCCCTCGGGGCAGCTTTCACGTTAGTTTGCAGTCTTTAAATTTAATTAGGTAAAACGTTGGAATGTGTCTGTCTAAGTAGGTACTTGCGTACAAAAGTGTTATCCATCTTTTGTGTTTAACAACGATTCCAAGCGATTTCTTTAATATATCATCTTATAAGTGAAACAACCAGCGAATGTTATAGAAAATAAAACGAATTAGAAAATATAACATGATTTAACTAAAGGAGTTCTCTTATTATGAATTAATTATTAAAGATTAAACATTTTTTATAGTATATCCACTGTGACTTTTTATTAGCTTTCAAGAGCTTTCGTAAAGTCTTTACTTTTGCCTGACGATGAGAGCGGAAGCTCTTGAAAGCCGGCTCGCGTCCAATAAAAAGTCACTGTGGATATACTAAAAATTTGTGTTTTTTTTTTTAAATTAATTGAACACGAACTTCCACCAAGAAACCTCGGTTGAAAAAATATCATCTTTCATTATGTTTTGATTATCACGATTAATTTTTATATCCGCGACCGGTTTCGACACGTCAGTGTCATTAGTAGATAAGTGAATAAAAATTTTATATCCGCGACCGGTTTCGACACGTCAGTGTCATTAGTAGATAAGTGAATAAAATTTCTACTCATAATATTAATAATATAGAAAATATGACGACCGAACGTAATTGAAAATATGTATTAAGATTTTTTTGTTTTACTCGTTTTAGTCAATATCAAATATCTATGTAAATACATTCAGGAATGAATATGGATTTGTAATAAACTAAAATACAGACCTAAACGGCAATATTAATTGTAAAGTTGTGAACTAATTTGATATTGTTTCTATAATAGTTCATTTTACTTTTTTAAGACTTTTTATTAAGAATTTTGGAATCTCTGCTGGTCCACATATTGAATGTATATTTTGTCAAAATATTCTGTAATTGGCTTTTTGATTCTGTAAAAATGAAGTATAAAAAAATACAAAATTGCGAGAATGTGAATATAATATTTGCAATAACTCAAAAATTAAACCACGTAGATTCGTGCATCGACTTAACAATTTATATTATGTTAGTGTAATATCTATTGCACCTACATAGTTCGCGTGTTTGACTCCAAATAGGAATGTTGCATGGAGAAGTATTCATTATCTATGAAATTATTGCCAAATTAGTAATCAGTCATTTTGACATTATTTTATGAAACAAATATGCATACATAGTTGTCCATAAGCCCGCCTTCATTCAATGGCTCATAGCCATTCTCATCGATATAGTTTTAAAATTTATTATGGCAAATTTTCGAACATATCAACCTTACACAGGTAAGTGTGTGTATGTGTGTATCGTCGCGTTAGTACCCATAATACAAGATTCTTATCTTAGTTTGGGACTAGCTCGCTCTGTGTGAATTGTCTATGCAAAAAAAAAACTATTTTCAACTATTACGCTTCCGATTCCATTAACCCTCTCTTTTTGCCAAATCGGGTCCCCTTTGTTTCACTCTATTCGTTCATTCTCTCTATATGCCCTAAGCATCAAAGACTCGTTCACATTAATCCTACCTAGTGATCAGCTTTCACTCTACATTCTTCTCGTCCGAGTAATTACATTTATAAATAAATAAATAAATAAATCTCACATAATATTTGAAGAGTGTTATGCTGCAGATATAACTGATTATTTTGAGTATGATTTTGTGTTGTTATGGTGGCGTTTATATGTCTATCTTTTGTCGCTTTTAGTTTAAAATTTTGCGTTCGCTTGAATATTTATTATCTCATTTATGTATCTTAACTCATTTTTTTCACTCGAAAACAGCTTACAGAATTACAGATCCGTTTTTTACAGGAAACTCCATGGAATGGCATATTTTATATTAATAAAATGTACTTTGAGGTATATTCCAATAATAAAAAGAATTTCCAGATTCATTATTCACAGGAAAAGATGACCCCGGAACATCACGGAAAACATAAAAGAAGTTTCCATTACAAGACGACTTATAATACACACATATATTATATAATAACTATAAAATACTGAATACAAAGATCAGAATGTAATTTGTTGCTTCCTCATGTTCCGTTCTGATATCGTCATTATACCGTGTGAATTACATAATACAATACGATAACACACACGTTCTCAAAGTTTTTTAACTCATCACACCCTCACTGGCATAAAAGGAACCTACCGTACAAAGTTTATGAGGGATTATTGCTAATGATATTTGTGTTCCTTTACAGAAAACTATTCCATATTGGATTGCCGTCATAATTGTACACACACCCTGCTATTAGTTGGAATCAAAAATATAAAAAAATTGTCGACTGGCAAATGTCGGTGAAAATTTTTCCAATTTTTTTTCACAACTCTGTGTTTTAGACATTTAGTTTATTAACGTTTACTTACTATATCAAATGTCCAGTCAGAGTCTTTCTACTCCAGTAGGAAATAGACATTCCTTTATTATTTTTAAGAGTCAGGGCTACAGCCGTTCCCATCAGTGGGCGTGTTAATAGGTGACTTTCGATATAAATTGTGTTGCATTCGTACTGCAGGTTTACTAAAAACACTGACGACATGGATGGGAACACCACATGTCGAAACCTGAGTCATTTTAAAATTTAAACCTTAGTAAAACTCATAATATGAAACTATATAATTATTATACTATACTATACTATACCCTCACGCCGTGTCCCAGGTGGGGTAGGCAGAGAGAACGGAACGCCACAATTATTATATCGTATTTTTATTTATAAGTATTTTTATAAAATAGTCAAAGAATAGGTCTCCCACCATTTTTGAACACGTGATTGAAGAAAAGAGATTTTACACCTTAAATGACGCGTTTGAAGGTTTGACCCCCATCCTGAATGTCTTAATTTCTAGTTGGCACAGTGAGGACAGCTTGCATGTTTATAACACGCAACTAATCTGCTGGCTACTCCACTTTTTGGAAATGAATTAGTGTTGGTATAAATTAATGAAAAAAATTAAATATACTGAGAAGGTGTTTGCGAGTGTATTTGGGCTTATTTCCAAACCAGACTATTTTAACGTTAGTTACAGATATTTTATTTTATTTTTATTATAAATTGGTACGTACCAATAAAAAACATATTTATATTCCACATCTCGGCTCACAGTTTGACAATGACTTGGTATGATTGTAAAATAAAGATGGATCACTTGGTTGCATGTGATATCTACCATTTGACCAATAAAACAACAGTCCATTGTCTTCTTCGGGTCAGAAGACGGCATGATAATGACTTCAGTCTCTGCTGATACCCAGACACTCCATCTTACTCTATCTACAAAGATCTGTATGATTGTATACTTATTATTATATGTAAATCTACTTCAATTACTTCAACAACTTCATATCTCAATATCATTACATGATCAACGTTGGTATAATATAAAAAAAATAATGATAATTTTTAAAGTAGGTATTTAGTTTCATGTTTTATTTTGGCACGATATTGAAATTATTTTATAAAATTATTCAATAATACTATGATACGATCATGCCAAATTCCACAAGTGGGGTATGCCATGGGGCAATTAACATGCAAGCTGTCTTCTCCGTCGCAAAAAATATACTCAGGATGGGTTGTAAACCTCATCGCTGAATTTAAGATGTAACATGCTTTTGTTATTCCAAACTCCGGAAAAGTGTGTATGTTGGATGATTAATTCGGTGCCGTTTAATCCATCCATCTATTCATCCATCTCAAGGGCGTGGATGCCGCTAAAGACTGTTGTGGTTGGCTCTTCTAGTCCTAAGGTTGTAAATTCTTCTGTTCCCTATGTCATTTTCATCCGGGCTATTTATCCGTAGGATCCCATTGCATTATGTCATCCAGGTATTCTTTGGTCTCCCTCTTGATAGATTTCAAATTATGTGCCCATCCATACCACCATAGTTGCCTCTCTTCTTGCTTGCTATTTATATCAGTAACACCCATGCTACCAAATGCGTATGCGTAAACTTTTTATTTAATCTTTCAATGATACATCCGCTGACTAAGTATTATTTATTTATTTATCAAACATGCACCGAAAGGCACATCAAATACGTACGGTAAATCAACAAAAACGAGATTAGAAACAAAGATGCGCCCAAAGGCGGCCAGTGTGGCGTAGAGGTAACGCTATTGCCTTTGAGTCACGAGGTCCCGGGTTCGATTCCCGGACAGGGCGAAATGAAAAAACGACTTTTTTCAAATTGTCCTGGGTCTGGGTGTTACATGCATTATGTGTTTAGTGCATTGCATGCTCGTCGCGATAGTACCCATAATACACGATTAATATAGTAGTATCAGTTATTTTAGAAGGATTAACTATGTAACAGTAACGAGACATTTTGAATGTTTTTTAAGTATTCTACAATGCACATGCACCGAATTATTTAAATCGCGATCGATGTCGGTTTACCGATATAGGTTTACCGAAATCGATCGCGATTTAAATAATCAAGTAACGGATGTGCATTGTAGAATACTTAAAAAACATTCAAAATTAATATCTTAATTTGGGACTAGCTCGATCTGTGTGAATTGTCTATGCATGTTATGTTATTACAGGCGTAATTAGTTTGCCTATGAGTCGGCCGCAGGTCCAGGCCAAACTAACACCCTAAAACACCCGGAAAAAACCCAAAGAGGACTTAAATACTCCCATTAGTCCATGTCCAAAATTAAATCAAAATTAATATTGGGTAAAAAATAGTACGAATATTAGGCATTTTTCATATTTTTTAACATAAAAATCATCAAACATTTGTTTTTATTATTATTTTTATATTACAATTTACCTATTATATTGTATAAGTATCTAAGTATTTTATTACTTGTTAGGTAGATAAAATTGGAGCACGGCACCTATAAACGATTAAGGTAAATAATATCCAATACATTCTTGTATTAATTATTCTACTAGTGCCTTTATGTATTTTCATTATTTCGTTGTTTGATCAATTTTATTGGTAACGCGTGCTTCTATATCGTGTGGTCGTGGGTTGTAGTTTTGTTGTCCATCCTATTTTTATTGTTATTGCCATAGCACAAACTAAAGATTGTACCACCGTTTCCGTAACACTTATTAATTAATCGAAATGGAAAAATGTAATTGGAAATTTTTACTCCGTTCAATCTTTATTAATACAAGATTTTTTTTTTCTCATTTGAATTTTATTCAAGTGAATGCTGTCTTGAGGAAAAATATCAGCTCGAATTAAGAAAATCAGTTCTCATCAAAAAGATTGAGAATTGTAATTTTTACATTGAAGAATATTTTCCTTTTTTTTGAGAATTGAGGTAGATATATTTTTTTGTTTAGAGCTTTTTTTATTCTTTTACGAAGTTGAAAATTTTCTTAGGTTGAGAAAATAATTCTACGTTATATATAAAAATCTTCTTTCTTATCTCAAGACTATTCTATTGTTTTTTTCTGTGTGGAATCTCATATTTTCAAGATATCCAGGGCCCATATCCACTTGCTGCGGATTTATTCCAGCTTTATGCCACAAGCATAATTATTGCTTAAGATATGAGATATCCATTCCAATAGCGAATTCGATAGTAAAACAAAATGCTTATTTCAATTTATCTAATCCAATAGAGAGCTCGTTTGTAGAACGAAACGCTTGTTTCAATTTATCCAATCCAATAGAGAATTCTATAGTAGAGCGAAACACTTATTTCAATTTATTCAATTCAATAGAGAATTCTATAGTAGAGCGAAACACTTATTTCAATTTATTCAATCCAATAGAGAATTCTATAGTAGAGCGAAACACTTATTTCAATTTATTCAATCCAATAGAGAGCTCGTTAGTAGAACGAAACACTTATTTCAATTTATCCAATCCAATAGAGAACTCTAAAGTAGAATAAAATGTTTGTTTCAATTTATCTAATTCAATAGAAAACTCGTTAGAAGAACGAAACGCTTTTTTGATTTATTTATTTTATTCTTCTTGCACAGCATCATTCACATAACAAAATCAACGAATCAGTTTATATAAGAAAAAAATAATCCAATCCAATAGGGAACTCCCCAGTAGAACGAAACGCGTATTTCAATTTATCCAATCCAATCTAAAGAATATTGTGTTTAAACTTAGTGGCACATTTTCACTCGAAGTTCGCAGGCAAAATCCTTACTTAAAATACTTTACTTTCTTTGCTTATATACTGTAAGTATGTTGTGCACCAATGTGTTATTACCTGTACTTAATTTTACGGTTATTTACGAAATCGGTCATTTCTCGCCTTATCGCAGGGCATGCTTGATCTTTATATTAGTATTTTTGAGGGGCACCTACCTACAAAGGTTGATCCGTGACCTCGGACCCAAAATGGCTGACGTTGCGTGACTTTGCCGTTTCTACAAATAGGCTATACAGGTACAACAATAACAATCATAATTATAATAGGTAGAAAGGTATTTTAATTATTCTATAATAAAACTATTTACAATGAAGATTTTAATTGAAGAAAAATTAGAAATTGTATTATAATGTCCCTAATGATATTCTGACCACTTCATCTCATTCAAATATAAAGTAAAAACCCCTCGTCAATCCCTCATAAACAACCCACCACCTTTTTTATAGTAGATAGTACTCACTTAGATACATGTAGGTATATATGTATAGGTTTACTGTTGTGAATGCTTACATTTTACATACATACATACATACATACCATCACGCCGCTTCCCTCGCGGGGTAGGCAGAAAGGATCGAGCGCCACTTCCTTCTATCCTTGCATACATCTTTCGCTTCCGTCACTTTCATACAATTCCTCATGCATGCTCTCCTGTTCAATGTGCTCAACACGTGACCGTCCTGTAGGATTAGATTTAAATGATCTTGCCATTTAATCCTCGGACGTCCACGTCTCCGAGCACCATTCCTCTCAGCCAAATATATCTTTTTAGTCATTCTGTCCTCATTCATTCTTTCAACGTGTCCAAACCATCTTAACTTATTTACATTCATCCTTGTTATTACACCAACTTTCATTCCACTATATTGTAATTTTATAGGCTAGCTGCATTCAATAAACATGCAAGCTGTCTTCACTGTGCCAACAAAAATTAAGACATTCAAAATCAAACCCCATCAAAATTCCACGGAGCTACCATCACGCCACAGAAAATCTCAAATTCAAGAAGACGTAAGTAGGTACTCCTACTTTTTATTATAGCTCAATATGCGGAACATATCGGAGATGCCAATACTGGCTTAGTGGTATTGATGGATTTGGGAGAGTTAAAAAGACAAAGAAATTGTCACTTAAACGAATAAAAAGGAGCCTTAGACTTTTGAAATATCTGGAAAAAGAGATGACATATTTCAATTTAATTTTTATTTAAGCAATTTTAAATTTTAAGAACTTTTTAAAAAAATTTTGTTAGATAACATCAACCGAGATGTAGACTCTAGAGGATTTAAATGCTAAAGACGACTGGCAATCTATTGCTCAAGATAGAAAGGCTTGGAGATCTATTGTTTCAGAGGCAAAGACCCTACGGGGGCTTAGCGATTTACCAAGAATCATGAGGAAAACTGGACATATCCTTATATAAAATAAACATAAGTATCGTATATACCTAACAACTACCCACTGACATATTCAATAGGGTGGAACGAATTTTTTTTTTCTCGAATTTTGATTTGGAATAGTTGTATTTAGTTGCCTTTTGCCATCAATAGCCTGCATTAAAAATATAAATATTATCAGACAACGGTAAGAGCCCCCGACAAGACATCGAATATTTTCAAAAAGGACAATTTAGGGGCTATTTGCGCGGCCTACAAAACAATACAGAACTTAATAAAATAGGTTTGTTTTATTCAAAAACATATTCAAATATAGTTAACTAGCAGTTGCAATCAAATATTTCATCATTTTAATATACTTTGGTACTGGGACAGTTGAGCAAAGTGCGGGGGCAGCACGCTTCGATCAACGAATTTGCAGTGTTTCGTTTCAACTAGTGTCGATAATATTGTCTCAGGGTGGAAGGTAGCCCGTCAATTATTTTCACCAGTAGGTACTAGTTGATGAACCTACGTTTTTTAAGTGTATTAATATGACTTCTACAAGACAAAAGTTAAAATGTCCGATATTTGGTGAAAGTGCAGAGTTCAAGGAGAATATCCTACTTACGTATGAGAATTTGATGAAATTCTTTGAATGGGTTCAACAAGACTTAAAAATAAAGGACAACACAACAAAAGAACCTACATTTTTGGAAAAGTGCCGAAACAGTTGAAACAAAAATTGAAGAATTAGGTATGAATAAAATCTTCTATTTCAATTGTTACACACAAACGAGTTTTACAGTTACTAAAAAATATCACTCAAAATGTTTTGATTTGATTTGTTTGATTTTGTTTGAAATTTGAAAAAGTCTTTGAAGAAACTAAAGGAAAGAAAAGCAAAAGAATTCGAAGTACAAAGTGGAAAGCTTTTTGACATAGCTGCATGTAAATGTAAAGAATTTGTAAACTGTACTTGTTTGAGAGAAAATAAAGTGCCAAAAGAGGAACAAAATATTTTTAGAAGACCAACGCACTAACAGACTAATGGTTTTAGGAAGAACGGATCTTACCTAGAGTAAAAAATTGCAGAAAAGATGATTACGTGCCCCTAAACAAGAAATCAGGCATAATTCAAATACAAGAATTAAAGAAATTTCCTTTACTTTATATAGGCTAAATAGGTTTGAAATTAGTTCTAATGTTGACCTTCTTCCTTCTTCAAAAGCCTATAAAGCTCACGGATGCCAGTCTTCATAGTTTGACAATTGTATGCGATAGATACGGAGTATCAGACCGAGCTGCGGCGGTTATCGTATCATAAATTTTCTGTATTCTGCTTCTGATGCCAACTCTGAGGCGCACTCGACTAACGTCGTGGGCAGGATGAAACTCAGAAGAATAAGACAGAAAGTTTGCGAGCAAATTTTAACAGAAGAAAGAGTAACAGAAATTCCTGCCTTATATTTTGATGGAAGGAAAAACCAGACGGCTAAAACTGTTTTAAAAAGATCGAAGAGATTTAAAGTGATTGTACAAGAGTTCGATTATTAAAGAACCAGGTTCTGTTTATGTTGGGTATGTGTTTCCAACATCGGGCAGTGCGAGAAATATTGAAAGAGCTATCCACGGCTTTTTGACGACTGAAAATATATCACCAGAGAGTATAATTACTGTTGGATGTGATGGAACAACCACAAATACAGGGAATGTGGGAGGCGTGATTGGTTTTTTGGAAAAAAGACTATCTCAACCATTGCATTGGATAATTTGTCTCTTATACGCCAATGAGTTGCTATTGACGCTTTGTTTTCCTATTTGGATAGCCCTACAGCAGAATCTAAATCATTTGCAGGTCAAATTGGTACAGCATTAAAGATGGTTCAAAACATTTATGGAAGCTCATTAACAGCACTAGTTATTTGTCGAACGAATTGTTAGCGATTGTGGACCCTGTTTTATTTCGGAGCAGTTACTTTGTTCATCCAGAAAACTTGTTGTTGAGTACGATAACAGATACGCGTAAGCACATTAGAGAACTAGCTGCCAGACGCATTTTAAAAGCTCGTCAAGTGAATAAAAATTCTGTTTCGCGCATGTTTGAGGTGCCAAAAGTGGACTTAAATGCAAGTTCTTACATAGACTTGATAAACAGGCAACAAAATAAATACAAAACCTCAATACTGATGAATATTTCCGATAAGCAGTTACAACATCTTATTGAAAATGGAGGAGATTCGGTTTTGGAGTTAATGAGACTGCCTTACTACACCCAGGCTGTGGTAAGATCAGTAAAAGATGTGATAGAAGCAGCTCTCCGTGTATGCGATAAGACAAGAAGATAGGGTTTTGTAAAATCTAAATTATCGTCTCGAAAGCTCATGCCAAATTTTGTGACGAAAAAGGATTTTTGTTATGAAAAATGGCGTTATTCATACCGACACAACTTTCTGAAACTGTGTATATTTTTAAAATAAATGATTCTATTAACTAAAATATACTTTTATCTTATCATATAAATGCATAACATATTATATTAAGTTAACATTTTGTTAATAGGGTGTACTAAACAAAGCGTCTGTAAAACTTAAAAATTGAAATTTCAAGTCTATGGCGGGACCTCTTGCTGTTGAGCTAGAAATTCCAAATTAATGGGTGTTATTTACAATTATATAAGGCAACTTTTGCCTGGTATTCCAATTCGAAATTCGAAAAAAAATTTTTTTTCATACAAAAGTGTTCCACCCTAATATTCAATCATTCATAACATTGTCCTACGCATATCTATCCGTTGCTAAATGCTACTCAAACCATGTAGCACATAATACCTATATTAGCAGTAGATAATCATAAAGGAGAAATAGACAAATAGAAATGGACAGTTTACACAGATAGAGCTAGTCCCAAACTATGATATTAATTTTGTATTATAGTGACGTGACGATACACATATACATGTACATAATACCTAAAGCCAGAAAAAATTGAAAAAGTCCATTTTTCAAATTGCCCTGACCAGGAATCGAACTCGGGATCATCTGGGCTTCTAACTATGTGTCCCGCCCATATCCATTTAAGAGCTATGATACACTTTACTATTCCTTCACGCCGTATCCCAAGTGGGATAGGCAGAGAGAACTGTGCGCCATATAGATCTGTCCTTACATACTTCCTTCGTTTCTTCCATATTCATACAATTTCTCATGCACACAGTCTATTTCTCTTACTCAATACACGCTCGTCCTTAAGAATTTGATCTACATGGTCAAGCCATGTAATCCTCTTCCATTGGTTCCATATGACCAAACCATCTCAATTTATTTACACGCATTGTATCCACAACACTCCTCTTGCATCCACTTATTCTTCTAACATCCTCATTCCTCACTCTATCACGCAACGTTTTACCAACCATTCATCTCAGCGATCGCATCTCCACAGCATTTTTTCCACTTTCGTCCCTGTTCAATCGTGTCGGTACCAGGATGGTATTGTGCACTAGCATTTTTGCCATTGATGACAATGGGTCCAAGTGCACCGTTCATCCTAGCACCGGCCACTTTTCTTCTTTCGATATCACTGTCGCATCTTCCATCCCTCTGACTGACTGATATTGTCATTTCAATATCAGTCATTTTAGTTTTACGTCTTATTGTTATGAAGAATATATAACTAAAAAGTATAATTAGTGTTATCAAATATATTTAACCGTGATAATTCCCATTTCTTACCATATTAATTTATTAAGTATCAATAGATATAAACCAATCAATAAATTATATATATTTCTTAAAAATAAAAATAATAATAACAGTTCAAACAAATCATGTTTTATTTGTGTCCACACAATTTCTATAAATGTTGCCATATATTATTATTGTTAAAAATAAAATAGCTATAAGTAAACACTATAATATATTATTTCATATAGGTTTATTAATAAATAATTATGAGAACTTGCGAGTAAAATACAATATTTATGTCCTTCCAAGTTCGCCTACATTTCTTTGAACACGTCTACTGAATCTGTGCTGCAAATAGCTTTCAAATCGATAAATTTACGTGGAGTGATCAATCGCAAAAGAATAATAAAGAGATTAATCTATAATATATAGTCGACATTATATATGTACATACCTAACAGCTGATATTTCGTTATTGTATTATTTTATTTTTACAATATTTACAGAATCAAACAATCAATTACAGAATATGTGGTTAGATGGAAGAAATCACTATAAAGTGATAATCTCGCCACCGCATATCATCACATTTTTTTCTTGTAAACTGCTTTGTTGATTTTGTTATGTGAATGATGATGTGCAAGAAGAATAAAAATAATAAATATAACACAAAATTCAGTACTGAATAACTTAGAACCTTCGAAATGAATAAGATTGTAAAATATCAATAAACCAATTTTTTTTTACATATATAACGTGCAGTAAATTTGCTGGCTTCCTCATTTGTGGGAAAAATTATAATTATATATAATGATTTACAATCCATTGGATTGGTCTGCAACGAGTTTGGATTTTTTTCTCCATTCCTCCCTATTTTCAACCAGTCTCTTCAGCTCTACACTATGAGACACAGTTCATGTCCCTCTTCAGTTGGTCCATATACTCGTCTCTTGGTCGGCCTCTGCCATTTGCGCCTTCGGTCCTTCCGCGATAGCGATGAGCAGTCCTGGATACCTGATGTTGTGGCCAATCCAGTTAGCTCATTGTTGGCTAATTCTCTTAAGAAGTTGTCTTTTTTCGCCTACCCTGGTTAAAACTTCTTCGTTTTCGACATGTTCCGACCAATGAATCTTCAGCATGCGTCTGTAGCACCACATCTCAAAGGCCGCCAACCGTCCGGTTTCACTCTTGCTGATGGTCCACGTCTCACAACCATAAAGCAGAATGCTCCATACAAAGGCTTTAGTAAGGTTCTTCCTTACGCTTAAATCAATAAAAAAGGGAATAAATAAAAAAAATCAATCAATAAAAATAATTATAATAATTAAATCAATAAAAAAGGGAAAAGTTGTAATGGCATAAATGTCTATAGGTTTTTTATTAATCTGTATACATTATTGCTCGTCTGGGATCATTAGGAGCCCATGATAAGATGTAATAATGAGGTAAAGTGATAAGACCATACGTGTGATGTCCATGATGATTTACATAGATATTGTGAAAATAATTGCCAAATGTTGATGTATTGTAAGGAGGGAATAAAAAAAAACTTTTCATTTCATTTTTTCATTCTCATTTTCATTTTCATTTCATTTCACATTGGTTATTAGTGTTCAGAACGTGACTGTTCTCTATACATAAGATCGACGACAAAGTGGGGCAAATCTCATAATAATGAATACTATATCATAATTATGTATGAGCCAACTTAAAACAATGAAGCATCAGAAAGCAGCCGACGATTCTGAATGCAACGTGAGTTTACAGAATACACAATAATGTGTATTTACTAAGAAACGATGTCAAAGCAATAATTGTTTTGAAGTGCAATAAAATATCATTGGCACATATTGATACTTGGGTGTGTCTTATATATATCAGGGCGTTCATTTGTATTTATTTGTACTTATAGAAATAAACATTAAAAATATATTAGTTCGGTGGAGTTCCCAGTAAAGCACAGAACTCTGCTCTTTTTTTCAAGTGTCCTGAAAAAAAAAATGGTATTCGTAAATATCACGAAGGAGATATTTATCATCTTCAATTTAAATATTATGAGGTCTGCCATCCATTCGGAATGCCTTATTTTATATTGGCACGGAGTGGACAACTTGCATGTTTATTATTTATTAATTTATTTTATTCTTCTTGGACATCATCATACACATAACAATATCAACAAAGCAGTTTTCATAAAAAAGAATGTGATGATATGCATTGGCGCGATTATCACTTGATAGTGATTTCTTCCATTTAACCACGCAATATTACCTGCAATTGATCTGCTGGGTAGCCCACTTGTGGCATATACTGATGGTTAGCAAAAATTATTTTTTTAATTTAGATAATAAATATTCAAATAAAAAACACTGTTTACTTTCATTTAAAATTGTTATAATATTAAAAGCTTTTCGGACATATGTACGTCCATCTTCAGTAATAATTACTTATAACTAATAACAAATTGACGTATGTCCGAAAAGCTTTTAATATTATAACAATTTTAAATGAAAGTAAACAGTGTTTTTTATTTAAATATTTATTATCTAAATTAAAATGAACTTTCATAGTGTTTCCTCTTCGAAAATCGAAAAGTTATTAATTTTTTGCTTACTCGTATTGGCATTGATGGAAACCCGTATTATAAGAAATATGTGATAGAAAATCAAAATTCAGTTCGAAAACATAATATAGTCGAATATTCTACGTGTGCTATAAATATAAATATGATAAAAAAATATAATTATAGTAATTCTAATGTTTGTACACTGAGAAAAATACTAACGAAATTTCACAACGAATCATTGGTACGTACTATCAGATTAGGACCAGAGATCGTACAAACGATTCATTAGTACGAATCTATAATATTAACTCTTCGCAAACAAGTTGTTGGTAAATTTACCAATGATTTGTTTGCGAAGAGTTAATATTATAGATTTAAACCAATGAATCGTTTGTACGATCTCTGGTCCTAATCTGATAGTACCGTACCAATGATTCGTTTTGAGTATTTTTCTCAGTGTACATTCACAGAGTGAATATTCATGATTACAAATATCAATATTAATAAACACAGTTAATTTTTCACAATTTAAAAAAAAACTCGAGCTCAGCTCAAGCTCTGTTTGACATTTTCAAGAGGATGTATTGATCAAACAGCAGGGCTACTCTTGACAAAACTAAACACGATCTTAATCTAGTCTTGATCTTGATCATACGACGCACGAAGTGACTATTGGCCAAAAATACACGCAAACCGATCGCGCGTTAGCGGTAACGCGGTGTTTTTGACCATAGTCCCTTCGTGCGTCGTATGATCAAGATCAAGACAAGATTAAGATCGTGTTTAGTTTTGTCAAGAGTAACCCTGCTGAGCTTTTGACGAAAACGTTCGAGTTTATTTTAAAAATTAGTAAAAAATTAACTGTGTTTATTAATATTGCGATTTAAAAAAAATATATGCTGTGTATCATTGCTAGTGTATCAACAAAGATCAATAATAAATAGTAGATATTGTAATAATATTATTAATATTATGTTAATGTGAATGCTGGAATAATGTTTATGTAAATGAGAAAAAGTTTGAATTAATGACATTGTTCGCAGTATTGTACATATTGTAGGTTGATAGTAACTTAGTGGGCGAATGAGACCGGCATAGGATAGTGTCGTAGGCAATTTACATAGTTAACAATATTATTGTTTTTATCTTTTTATTTATCAGAAGAGAGAGTAGTTAGATCCGGAGAAGAAATAGCGACCAAAGGTATTCTTCAGGGCAGAAGACCGCTAGGCAAACCAACACAAAGATTGTTGTATAACATCAACCGAGATCTAGAGGAGCTAAATGCTAAAGACGACTGGCAGTCCATTGCTCAGGATAGAAAGGCTTGGAGATCCATTGTTTCGGAGGCAAAGATCCTGCAAGGGCTGTTCGGGCATCGGAAGTAGGAAGTAAGTAAGTAAGAAGAGAGAGTAGATGTAGTCGGGTTTCTTGTAGAAGCCTGTGTGTCATGGCTGTGAGCTGTGACACTAAACAATCTATATTGACACATCTACTGGAGCACTTCATCATGCGGTACATTTTTAGGTTAACTGTAAGACGTTGCCTCAAGGCAATTATATGTACGCCTTTTGTGCAAATTTATTTTGACAATTAAGTGTTTTTTTATTATTATTACATTCGATTAATTTCACCCAGTTGTTCAAAAATGGTGTAAACGTATGGATAAAAATTGTAATTAAACATTCGAACACTCTATTATAAACGTTGTCGTAAGAATGGTGTATTGTGAAAGAGGGTCGACAGAATAAAAAGTATCCTTACGTCCAACTACCACTGTACGAGTGATTGATTCATTTTTTTCAACAGCAAACGAAAATCGCCGAGCTCATAAAAACACGTCCAACCTTAGCGGCTGTCACAGACAATGTTAACAACGAATACAGCTGAAATTTTTATCAAACTTCAAGGCATGTATACCGATTATTATTTAAAAAAAAAATTGACAACTGGACTCTCCAAATCTGCGAAATTTAAAAACTACCGTTTTTTTTCTGAACACACCTCGTATAATCTCAAATTTGACCCATTATTTAACCTAGATACCTATACTGAATGAAACAAAATGATGAATTCCCACCATTCAGGGACCTCTTCACGAAATATTTTCAAACCTCTGGTATCGTAGTCAAAGCAACGGTGTGATGTAAAAGAGGATCGCCCAGGTCGTCGGAAACCTTATGAAAGTATCTTGAACTCATTATCGTTCAGGTCGTCGGAAACAGACATTATCTTGAACTCTTTAAAATAATTACATAAATGTTAGTACGACCAGCTATTTGTCATTCACAATGCACTTTGTGTATTAAACCATGCGTGAACCAGTATTATGCACACAATGACAACGAGAATAAAGATATTAATAATATTACATATTATGATGTGTGTGTGTTGTGTGGAGTGTGTGGGCTTCAAGTCCTGATGACGGCTCAGTTTGTATTGCTACGAGCTTCAGATTTCACAAGACAGTGACTCTCAAAGAAGTCTGTTGTCTACCACTCTACTCTCTTTTGAATTCGTACAGGATGTTACAAAATAATTTCTTACATTTTTAACTCATTACCTTCTTCTTCTTCTCCTTGGGCACTTAAATGTCCCAAATGGTGGTGGGGTCTGCCTTTCTTGTTTTATTTCGCCTCATGGTTCTGTCGTGTGCATCCTCATAGGAAACATCACAGCTCCGCATGTCTTATCTCACTACTACTTCACGCCATCTGCGCACTGACCTTCCTGTTGGCCTCTTGCTGGTAACATCGATACATTGTGCTTTATTGCCTACATCTCCTGGCTACATGACCATAATATCGCAATCTGCTCATTACGTAATCATTTCATATTATTATGAAATCTTTATTGTACATTTCCGACAACAATTGACGAAGAATAAATTATACAAAGGAATGAAATTATAAAATTTATATACATATGTAAGTAGTCAAATCAAATAATTCTATTATGGGTTTACATTGGTTAAATTGGTTAAATAATTCTATTATGGGTTTACATTGGTTAAAGATTGGAGTACAAGATATGTGTGATGGTGTTTTCGGCTTTGAAGGGTGTATTACCATCTTAGTTGTCGGAGATGTGCGAGATCGAGACCATCAGTGAAAGACGGATCGTGCTTCGCTCAGCATAGGGAGAGGCAAAAGGCAGACTAATTGATCCATCTCGATCTCGCAGAACAGGCTTTGGAGATAGAGCTTTTAGTGTTGCGGGTCCCAGATGCTGGAACAAGCTGCCTCTGTGTCTGCGAGAGGAGGTGAATGGAGAAAGCTTTAAAAGAGGGCTGAAGACGCACCTTTTTGCTGGGAGTTTCGGGTGATCAATGCGGTATACGGCGCCCTTGAGATCATGTTATGAGTAAACGGCGCTTTACAAATTGCCCAGGTGTCAAAAAATAAAAGAATAAATTAACAGATAAAATAAAATTAAAATGTTTTTATGTTATGAGTAAACGGCGCTTTACAAATTGCCCATGTGACAAAAAATAAAAGAATAAATTAACAGATAAAATTAAATTAAAATGTTTTTAAACATCCTGTAAACAGAGTGGTCCTCAGTCCTCATTCTATTATGCCAGTGACATACACACACACATTCGATGTAGTGGGTAGGCGCTGCACTGTTTGTCATTGTACATTTATTATACTGAATAATGCAATATTATATACTACAAACAATATAATATTATAAATAATACAGAACAATGCTAATAATATAATTATTAATACTGTTCATATTGTTCACATTTAGCTAGTATTCCAACGCATGAACATACACACAAAGAGACAAACAATTATAATTATTCATTATGATACTAATTTAAATTTAGTGCAGGACAACCTAAAACACGAAGAGAACAATCTGTATGATAATTACATGCAGTTTATCCGCTGGTTATCCCATTTATAGAAGATGAAGAAGAGCCGTGATTCTATAGAAAAAAGTATGAGAATATTCCGTCCAATTTTGCAAAAAGCAAGATAATATTATCTCGCGGATTTCCCGATAAAAAAAGGCTTCCCGTCTTTTTCTGTAAGTTTTAGAATGTTCTGTAAATGACATGTATAGGTTAAACGGGAGCCGGATAATTTACCGACAACAATTTGCCGACGGACAATTCACCGACAACAATTCAACGAGAGGACAAATTACCGAGAGGATAATTCACCGACAGGATAATTCATCGACGTACATTTCACCGACAGACAATTTGCCGACAAATACAAAACAATATAATCACGTTTTGTAATGTTGTATTTTATTGTTTATGTATTTGTGTAACAACATATTTAAACACCCACTACAAGAAACAATCTGTCTTTTTTAAAAAAAGAATTTCCAACCACGCCAGAATTATATTATTCGTATTTGTCGGCAAATTGTCTGTCGGTGAAATGTACGTCGATGAATTATCCTGTCGGTGAATTATCCTCTCGGTGAATTGTTGTCGGTAAATTGTCCGTCGGCAAATTGTTGTCGGTGAATTTTCCTAGACCCACGTTAAACATCACGTTTTAAGATAATATTTTACATATTCAGTACAACGATGAAGTATGCCACCCATTCTAAACGTCTTAATTTTTATTAGCACGAGAGGAAGTTTTGCGTGTTTATTACTAACAATTGGTCCGCTGGCTACCCCACTTATGGGAGATGCCGTGATAATGTGAATGGAAAGAATTATGATGATTTAAAGCAAGTAAAAGATAATGATTGAATTTTCCCAGAATTGAGAAGAATAGTGCGCCAAAGGGGAAGCCTGTATTCCACAATGCACTCTTGGTAGTTTAAACAAAAGAGCTACTATGTGGCTTAATCTTGAGTAGGTACCTACTCAATGTGAATAAACTGAGTTGAAATTTGAGTTTTCATAATATATAACCATATAAGCAGCTACATATCGTCGGTGAATTCATGAAACATCATATGTGTATTTATTAAGATTTTAAATAAGATTAAAAAAACTGTTTTACTGGATGACATTTTCTATGTGTTTTATTCGTTACGTGGAAGGTGTCTTATAAATTCTAGAGAAAATTGAATTTCTAGGCATGATTCATAAAGTTTAGAGAATCATTTTTACATGCTCGTGAGCTATCACGAATTATCCAAAAAAAAGCAGCACGTAAGATTTAATTTCTCTCAATAACATTTTCCGTGGATATCTTAGCGTATATGTTATAATAATGATCTAGCAAATATTGGTATAGCTAAGTTTAAGTTTAAGTTTAAGTTAGCTTTAAAAAAGTTAATGAAGTAGATTTTTCTTCTCTTTGGGTATAGATTATTGATGATTGAAAGTGTACCTTATTGTTATTTAATTTGTACTAACATGTTTATTTTTGTACGATGTGTTTTTCTTTTTCTTTTCAAGTTTATGGAAAGTTTCAGGATTTATTCTGGTAATGTTTTTGAAATTGTTTTCTTTTTATTTACTTTTGTATTGTTTTGTAATATTGTAACAATGTAGCTCACTTCAAAACACGAGATTTTCTCTTTTTGAAGTTGAGTCATTGAAAAATAATGTTTTATTTATATGAATTTGTTAACTATGTAAATATGTTATAAAAAAATAATTATAAATAAATAAATAAATAAATAAATAAAATTATAACTAACAGCACTGAATATGGACTTAGTACGAAAGGTCTCTGCCAAAATAATATTTATACAGTGGAAGTTACAGAGTTTTAACTTAATCATTTTAATATTAATAATAATGAACTTTCATAAGGTTACCACCGAAAAATACATGTTAAAATTTCATTAGTAAATAAGGTTCGAGGAGACTGAGTTCAATTTGGTATGAATATTTCATATTTTTTAAAAATTGACAGGTAGGAGGTTTCATGGATCCACCGACGATATTATTTACACAAAATTACTAAGCGCATAGTTTTGTTTTCCTTTTCAAAATAAGAACAAAGCAATAATTATTTACAAAAAAGGAACAGTCCTTCGATGGTTTTGAATAAAGAGGAATCTAATTTCGTATATAACCACTAGTGGTTTAAGTAAGTACTTATTTGTTTAAAAAAAGAATGCAGATCTTTTGTTTGAAATGTATTCATTTGTTCATCATTGCACGTCAGTTCGTTACAACAATGGCAATGAGAAATAAGTAAATAAATATAATATAAAGGTAACATAATGCCTAAGATTTGAGTCATGGCTGGTTTAAAGGGAGATACACGTGAGTGACTGAATGTTTGAGTACGATAATGCTCATCATTTCAGGTTAAACACTGGGATGGTCAGTAGCTTGATGGATGATTCTAAGTTTTTTAATCGGAAAATCCCGGATTCCAGTTTTAGTGGCAACATTATCCGTCTTCATAGCTCGAAAGATAATGATGTATGGAGGCGTGTTTGAGATTATGAACTTCTACTACTATCCCATCACAGTGGGGTAGCCAGCAGATCAACCATAAGCTGTCATCTCCGTGTCAACTAAAATTAAGACATTCAGGATGGGTGGCAAACTTCATCGCTGAATTTAAGATGTAAAATGTATTTATTTTTCGAACGGAGAATTGTAATAATAATTGTTCATGAAACAAAATATTTTTATTGCATTACATTACAAAACATAAAATTGTTTTATTGGCACATAAAGCATGACTATATAGCATGTTTTTAATCCCTGAGTACCCCACTTGTGTAAAATACCGCGATGGTATGAATGAATGAACATATTCAAATTTAAAAAAACAGACAGTTTGCAAGTTTATTGCCTGTAGGCAATGAATTCCTATCGACCAACCTAGAATAATCCTAAAATATTCTACCTTCTCTAAATATTTCTATTTACGAAATGGTTTACAAGTGTAATAAATTCTCGTATTTTACTGAAAATATTCTCAAATGAGGCATTCAAGATGGGTGGCTTCCCTCATTGCTACAATTTTGCACATTCACTTATTATAATATTATGAAATATTTACAGTCGGTTCATTTTAAGAGTTCATTTGGCAATAACATTATCGAGACGGAATCCAACATCATTGTAAATATTGAGAGACGAGAATTGCATTATGTAAACATACAAAAATATGACAACCAATACACACACATTGGAAATGTAAATAAATTCAAGGCGTTATGGCGGGGTTATTGCACGTATTAATAATTACAAATCATCGTCATCTTTATTTGAACTTACGATGGTTCGTAAAATAAAAACGGAGTGAGAATGTAAAAGGCAGGTGTTCGAAAAAAATAAGACATTTTACAACTTAAATTCAGCGTTGAGGTTTGCCACCCATCCTGAATGTCTTGATTTTATACTGGCACAAAGAGGAAAGTTTGTATGTTTCTTACATACAGCTGATCTGCTGGCTACCCCACTTGTGGGATATGCCGTGATGGTATAGTAGTAGTAGTAGTAGTAGAGTATTTTTTAACATAATACTGCATACTTACTTATTATTTTAAAGACTCAATTGGGTTTCGATTCAGCAATGAAGTTTACCACCCAACATGAATGGCTTAATTTTGGGTAAATATTAAAGACAGGTGAGTTTTTAAAAAATATGATTTTTTTACTTATAATCGCCAAATTATACAGATTTACACCCAACAAGTGATATGACAATAATAATAACTTGATAAATTTTTAATCTTGTGTTGGCACGGAGAGGACTACTTACATGTTCATTACATGTACCTAGTTGGTGTGCTGGCTTGTGTGATATGCGGTGATGGTATAGTTGTAGTAGTTTAACTCAAATAAATCCACTAACATTTAAAATAAGTATGTTGTAATCCAAAGAACACCCGGTAAAGATTTGTATTTGTAATAATTGTTTGTAATCAATGTTCAGTAAAGAAAGAATAAATAAATAAATAAAAGAATTTGTCTCACATTCTTTTCCGTAACTTATCGAGTGTCTTGTGACAGAGAGTTGTTCGAAAAAATAAAAACATTTTACATCTTAGGGCTTAGTATAGATAGATAAAGTGGGATAGTCAGTAGACCAACTGCATATAATAAACATTGTGGGAAAGCCGTGATGGTATAGATAGATAAAGTGGGGTAGTCAGTAGACCAACTGCATGTAATAAACATTGTGGGAAAGCCGTGATGGTATAGATAGATGAAGTGGGATAGTCAGTAGACCAACTGCATGTAATAAACTTGTGGGAAAGCCGTGATGGTATAGATAGATAAAGTGGGGTAGTCAGTAGACCAACTGCATGTAATAAACTTGTGGGAAAGCCGTGATGGTATAGATAGATAAAGTGGGATAGTCAGTAGACCAACTGCATATAATAAACATTGTGGGAAAGCCGTGATGGTATAGATAGATAAAGTGGGGTAGTCAGTAGACCAACTGCATGTAATAAACATTGTGGGAAAGCCGTGATGGTATAGATAGATTAAGTGGGATAGTCAGTAGACCAACTGCATGTAATAAACTTGTGATAGATGCCGTGATGGTATAGATAGTGTAGTAATCAGTAGAATAACGGCATGTGGATATTGGCACGGAGAGGACGACTATTATGTTTATTAGTGACTGCCCCATATGTGGGAAATTTCATGATGATATAGATAGAGAGAATCTTACTTCACTTAACTGCAGACCCACGCTATTTCGACGTTTGGTCATGGTTTCGCTCCAAAAATCTGTCGAATTGTACAAATACAAAAGCGGCACAAAAGCGAACCATCAGAGACTGCGAAAAAACAGGCGGAGATGTGAATGCTTATTTCGTAATCTATGGCGAAACGGTGCTAGAAAGAGATAGATGTATAGAAAACAGTATGTATTTGAGCATGCCATCTCGCTCTTGCGTACGACGCACACGAACTGACAGATTTAAGCGGCGCCGCTTTCTCGATTCCGCCGCGGAGGTGTGCTAACGGCATTAATTTCAGCGATGAGGTTAACTACCAATGCTGAATGTTTTATTTGTTAACTGACACGGAAAGGACAGCTTACATGTTGATAAAACGACGCTAGTCTACTGTCTACCTCACTTAAGGGATATGCAGTGATGGGATAATAATAGTAGTATAAGCCAAATAATTAGAGCTTGTATGGCACTTGACCCTCACTGTATACCCCATAAAGATGTAGTATAGTGATGTGCACAGAGAGATTTAATGTATGTATTTTCGTCACACTAATTCCATAATAATAAAATATTTTACGATCAATGAATATAATTATATCTATGATCTTTATTATTTAAATAATACTCCCACTCATAGAAATCACAATAAAATAATATACTAGCATTTATCCCTGGTATTGCTCAGGTATAAACACGACATTAATTAAAAAAAAACTCTCTCTCTCTCTCTCTCCTTTTCTGTAATTGCACCCAAAACATGAGTGATGCTGCTATTACCATATCAATGTGTATTGCAATCCGAATCAAAAGCATTTCAAAACAAGATAACAAAATAATAGCTTGTTTTCTATAAACTATAATTATATTATTTGTTTTAGAATGAGTATCATAAAAATATCAAATATATCATTATACACATGCCACGAAAGTGGTATCACTCATATATGTAATTAAAACTCAACTACCTTTGTTTACGCTTTTATACAATATACACAGTTTTTTTTTAACATAATACATATACCTACCATTTATTCCCTCAAAATTGAGCAGATCTCGTGCTCTGAGGGACAATTCCATTGATTTGTATGTAAGACATGTATATAATTGTGCTCCTATCTTAATTATATCCAAAATCTTACAAAACAGTAAAAATCCGTTACAAAAATAATAACCAACGATAAAAAATGTAAGCATAGCAAAACGGATTTACTGCATGCTTTTTGCTTTTTGTGATTGTGTATATGTTTCAATATGATTGATATGTTTGTGAGATGTTTGCCCTAGAACAGGTTATACCTAGTTGGGCAGCATCAATGAAAATATGTATAAGATTTGTAATTTATTGGTGTAATAAAATTAAATAATAAAAAAAACAAGTAGTATGTCGTCTCCTTAATTTTCAAAAGTTTCGTTTTGGAACTGAACAATTATGTTAAGAAGGAGAAAAACATACATATATAAACGTCCTAAAATAATAATATTGTTGATCTATGATCTCTGCTTATGAATTTTAATATTTGCTTAATCTTGTGGATCATTAGCCTGTCGTGATTATAATATTACCGATATACAACATCATTATACATAATATAAGTAGTTAAATATTAAGTATATATTCTTATATTTTATATTTATATATTAAAAAAAAACAATAAAAAAATCCAGTCATCCTTGACATTCTTACGCCTATATCTGACATCACCGTAACTAAAATAATATTGTATTTTATTATTATATATGTCATAGTTTTTTTTTTCACAAAATATCTAATCAGCATTAATTATAATGTTAATAAGCATAATATTATGTGATATGATAAAAGAGATGAGGTCCTGCCTGGGTCATGTCTTGAGAATGTCCAGTGATACATAGCCGAAAAGAGAATTATATTATTAATATTAACATGATTTAGTTAAAAACACTATAACTTTCACTGTATAAATTTTATTTTTGGCAGAGGCCTTTCGGACTGAGTCCATCTTCAGTGCCGTTAACTTTGAAACTTAAACAAAAACAGACTTAAGCTAGGTGCTAAGAATTATCTTATCCTTCACAAGATCTCCGACACTCCATCACAGCATATCCCACAAGTATGGTAGCTACCAGACTGAGGCCTGAGTCAATAACACACTTTCACGTCACGTTCAGGCCTGAGTCAACAACACACTTTCGTCTCACGTTCCCGCTCCGTTAACGTTCGAGTATAGACGAAGTTGCAAGCAAGTGTCAATTTCGTTGCTAAGATACACAATATTTCCGAAAATTAACACTTTGGTGCAACATCGTCTGCACCCGAACGCTAACGGAGCGGGAACGTGACGAGAAAGTGTGTTATTGACTCAGGCCAGATGTATGCAATTTACATGGACGCTGTCCTCTTCATACCAACCAAAAGTTAGACATTCAGGATGGGTGACAAACCTCATCGTAAAATGTCTTTAAATGAATGTAGGATTATGTGAGCACAGGACCAAAGCTAGAGTAGAATGAAATATCTTGGAAGAGGTTCTTCATTAAGAAATAATGCCAGTTTAAAGCGCTCAGAATACCTATTATAAGTATAGGATGGATTTATTGTAATAAGCTACGATGGCTTAGACGTGTGGAGAGAGTGGACGATAAAGAAAGGCTATTTATCTGAATGAAAAGGTCTAAGAAAGTGCGTACGTCCGAGACCTTGACCATGGCTTGACCAATTTTCAATAACAACCGCGTGTTTAGAGAAATTGACGTGCATTTAAAAGAACTTTATAAAGATAAATCTATAAGGCGTTCCGTCCTCTTTGTCTACACCATTTAGAATACGACTTGAGCGTATCGTGTAGAAGTAAAGAAATAGAAGGATGAGTTTGTGCAAAAACACTCTGAAAGGAAAATGGATGAAGAGGAATTCGTTTACATATTTATTTACATATGCCCCTTATGGCATTGCCCCAGAACAGATTTTAATCTAGTGGGGCAATATATTCCATTATTCAAGAGTTTTTGTGTTTACGCTGTGGAAATCCATTTTTAATTTTAATAAATAAAATATAAAAATATATTATTGAGCACTGTTTAATCTCCACTATGTTAGGTTAAATACCGAACGTTTTCGCCTATACTTGTAGGCATCTTCAGGGAAACTGTCATCCAGTTTCCCTGAAGATGCCTACAAGTATAGGCGAAAACGTTCGGTATTTAACCTAACATAGTGGAGATTAAACAGTGCTCAATAATATATTTTTATATTTTATTTATAAAATATTCCATTATATTGTTTTTCGTGTTAATTCTGTATGCTCTATTGGAATAATAAATAAATAAATAAAAAAAAAATAAAAAAACATCTTAAACAGGGATATAAACAGTCATAATATATTACAAATGATGTTGACAAAATTATATAAATCCATAAGTGGACCAGCAAAGTCCCCTGTTATTACCAGTATACTAATTACAATCATTTTCAATACACAACAGAGCCAAGCATGTGTAATTCAGAGCGATCAGGGTTAATACAAAAAATCATAAATAATGTGAGAGAATGAATATTTATACACAAAGTTGTATTTTAAAATCAGATTGACAATGTCCCAACAAGACGAAAGACGTCTCTCTCGCCAATAAATCATTTAGTAGAAGAAAACATTTGTTTTTGAATTTCGTCACATAGAAAGGCTTGATAATTCAAACTCAACTCAAAAATGCCTATTAAATATCAAAGACAGTGGTACCTCGACTTACGAGTTTTATTCGTTCCGCAACTTTGCTCGTATTTCAAATTACTCGTAACTCAAAGCAAATTTCTCCATTGAAGTTAATTCAACTGCCATTAATCCGTTCCAGCCCCCAAAATGTCACCTCAGTTATTTTTATTACTATGTATTTTTGAACAAGAAAAATGTATTTATAAATGACAAATATTGTACAAGAACATAATAAAACAGAATGTAAAGAAATAAACTAGATTTATAAAGTGTTACTTTCGCTTAATTTTCGTCACTGCTTTTCTCTTCACTGACGGTCTTTGCCTTTTTCGCCACGCTTTTCTCACTTTCACCTGAAGGCCGTTAAAAAAAAGGTTTAAACTTTCACATGTATTTTATTATTTATTTATTTTAATAGATACCACAGCTTTCACAATGAATAATACAATAATACAGTAAATTATTTACATCGCCGATTAATGTATCTAAACTATAAACAATTTAACAGCACAATATTTTAAAAAATAATTATAAAAAGAGGAAGAGTCCAGAGAGAACATGTCCAAGGAGGTTTGTTTCTTCCTCCCTTTCAGAATGTTCCGGAAATGAGTTAGGCAAGTACCATTAAATAGCTCGTATCTCAAATTTTACTCGTATTTCAAAGCAAAAAATAGCTCGCTCAATGGCTCGTATCTCAAAAAACTCGTATGTTAGGGCACTCGTATGTCAAGGTACCACTGTATAACATTATAAAGGTTTATTGATCTATCTTTATATCCATTAACGTGAGGCATTAGTAAGATTTATAGACTTTTTTATAACCTAGATTCTAAATTTACAATCAAATTTCTATTATAGATTGTCTACGTAACTCATAATAATTATTATTACCGATCTAAATGTCTTGCTTCATAATAACTATAAATTTAGAAATACAGGTGAGCTTTGATCAACGCATATTCGTCATGCATAATTTTGTAATTATTATTTGATTTCACATTAAGTAATAACGGCAACTCTCATCTTAATTGCAATTGTTACAGCGTGTGTATAGCAAAGGCATATTATACAAAACATTAAAATAATATCTTACTTGTCAGAAAAGCAATTAGTTTAAAAGAATAAATAAAACAAATGTTTTAAAAAAACAGAATGTCTTTCGTTTTGTAAGGACATTGTCAATCTGCAGACAGAAGCATATAGTAGAAGATAGCATTTGTTTTCTTTTTTTTGCTATGCAATTCTTCTACCTCAATACCGACACAGTGAATAGAATTATGCAATTAGTTTAATTTAAATATTAAGGATGAAAAGATGGCACTCAAAGAATAATAAGGATGCTTGAACGTAGTTTTTAAATTTGACTGGATTTTTCTCACGATGTGAGTGAAGATGTTAAAAATATTACTCAATAGACACCTCATCTGCACAACCAATTTTGCAAACTTCTTTTAGTAAGAAACAGGAAAGGTGTTCCGGTGCTTACGAATCGGCATAGACTGGTGCATTTTACTGGTGCATGATATTGCACAGATACTAAGAAGTCTATAGATGTTAAAGTATAAGGCCCAGAATAACTAATAACAGCTTTATCACGTACGAGTCTGGTTATGTTTTTTTTGTACGAACCTGAATAATGTTAAAAATGAATATGTGTGACGCAAATATAGATACGACTGTACTTTGATATAAAATGATTGGAAATGTAATTAGCAACAACAATTCTTGTAAAGGTCTAGGAAATTAAGATGAAAGTTTGGCTTACGACATTTTGATATCCACTTATGTACATACCAGTGGCGGGACTAGGATTTTTATATTGATCAACGAATAGGTACTAATACCTACTAGTAACATATTTACAAAATAGTCATGTGTCGTAGGAGATGAACCATATCATCAAGATATGTCCCACTAGTCATCATTCTCATCCTCTGTAGGTACCCTGTCAGGTACTCCCGACGTTGGCAATCACTCTGGCATGGGCTTCTTAGTCCTGCGCTGTCTGGAACAACTTTTCCATACCTCTAACTCTAGTCCAGTCACGATGTCTGCCTTCTGCCAGACGTCCCTCTATTTTGCCTGTCATAATCAATCGCAAACTGTGGTACTTTTCTCCGCGCATTTACGAGATCTTACACACTTTGACATTCAACAAGAGTTATCTGTCCATTCCAGCTCTACTGTGCCATAAATACGATAAGACATCCATCTCATTGCTTAGTAGAAAATATCAAACACATGTCCTTAAAACTTACGCAAGAGTGGGAGAACTGTTCTTTACCGGAGATGCCACCGATAAGTATTTGATATAAATAAATAAAATCAGAAAGTCTGCAATAATTTCAATAATAAAAAATACTTTTAAACTATGTACATGTGTAATATACTATTTTCTTGCATCGATAATTGCCATTATTAAAAAAAAAATTGAAATGGGTCGTTCTGTGGTAAACCATTGCGAAAACTCATTTAACCCATTTAGATTCAGAGGGCATGCAATGCTTTTTTTGCATGTATGGAAGGCACGCCGCTGGCTACATACAATAATATTATATTGTTATGTATCTACTTTATATTTAGACAAAGCTTTAATAAGTTACCCAAATAGACAATAATCAAACTATATCGACTCATTGTGTAACTGTTTATATTAAAATTTATTATTTGATGTAAAGTTTATGGTTTATCCGTTTATTACAAGTACCAGAGTACCTACTACAACCACAAAAAATCGATAACGATGAGTACAAAATCGATCAGAGATCTCGATTGTAAAACCATGTTTACACAATGCAACATTGTGCAAAATCTAATCGGAAGTTGTGATGGATCGAGTTGTCTGATTGGGTTTGCTATCTCCGCGTTATGCCAATAACTTATTATACAGAAAAGAAAATTGCTAAATATCCTTTGATGTTATTTTTCGGTTACTGGGATATCAAAATAAAGAAAGTGGCCAGTACACTTCGACTCATTGTCAGCAATGGCAATGTGTCGAACATGGCAAAAATGCTGGTGCACAATACCATTCTGATACCGACACTTTTGTAGGCGAGCGAAAAATGGAAGTGGTTGAAGAAGCATGAAAATAGAATAAATGCAGTGGAGATGGAATCGCTGAGATGGTTGGTAAAACGTTGCGTAATAGAGTGGGGAATGAGGATATTAGAAGAAAAAACGGAAGCAAGAGGAGTGCTGTGGATAAATCGGTATAAATAAATTACGATGGTTTGGACATGTGGAACGAATCAATGAGGAAAGGATGACAAAAATAATAATCTTGTCTGAAAGAAGGGTTGTGAGGTAGTACGGGTGTCTGAGAACCACGTAGTTTGATTACGTGAATCGAATTATCAAAGACGGCCGTGTGTTGAGTTAGAGAAATTGACGTAGGTGTATGAGATATTGTATGAATGTAGAAAAAATGACAGGTATGTTATAATAGATCTATGTGGTGTTTTATTGTGTCTGCCTACCCCATTTGGGATACGGCGTGAGGGTATAGTATAGTAGGTATAATAAAGTTGATGGTTATTAATATTCTATCTATTTTTCTATAACATCATGACGATTATAAGGAGGTAGACAGTGAAATCATTACATGTAGGTTATGACCATAAATGCTGTCTTTTTTCCATAAAAGATAAGAAAATCAGAAGTATCAGAAACTATTCGCCGAATTGAATATGTTAAATATCTTAACCGTGATGTTTTACAACAACTGCCTTTTACAAGACACTCGAAAAGAGTGAGAAGACTCTTCAAGCCACGACAATCCACTCCAAATATAGATATAGCAATATAATATAGACACATAATAAATACTTGCTATTACTCACTTAAATAGTTCTACCTCCAGGCTATCGACGAGAGTTCTTCAGTAGCCTGGTGGTAGAGTCTCGGCCTCACGAAAAAGGCGTCCGCGGGTCGATCCCAGGTGCCGGCAAACTCACCTTTCACGACACAAGCTTCTAGTAGCTTACTGTGAAAGGTGTATAAGGTTGTGTTTGGGTTTATGACAAAACCCAGATATATCTTAAAAAAAAAAACATTGGCTACCTCAATTGTGGAATATGCCGTGATGGTATAGATAGATAGGTAAATATATTCCTAAATAAAAAAAATATTGACAGACAAACCAGTTTAGTTTATATTATTCTCACACCAAACATTAAATGCCAACTTGGATTATTAAAATAATATTTAAATCAATCATGATACAAAAAATACGATCTTATAAAATAATCATATAAGAACCGAACCCGGAAATGAATCGTATTAGTGCATGGCGCGGTTTATTGACCGTTGCAACAACATCAAGGCCGATAATTTTATGGTTGCTGACCTATTTAGAATAAATATATAAATAAATATTATGTAGGTAATACTAGAGACATCAATAAACGTCTCAGAACCTAAAATTATTATGTCCAATCCTATATATAAAATATTTTTATTCATTTGTAGGTGTGTATATAGGTATGTTAGTATATTCCTTCACATCATCGAGACATTTCCAATAAATGGGATAGCCAAAATGTAAAAAAACAAACAAGCTGTCCTCTCCGTGCTTAAAAAAAAGACATTCAGGAAAAGGACATCGCTGCATTGAAGATGATCTTAATGTCTTAAGAGTTATGTTTTACAAACGCCCGCCCTTTTACCTACTGTTAGTTTTCGAGTGTCCTGTAAAAAGCAGGTATTCGAAAATTTCCCATCTCAAATTCAGCGATTAGTTATTACATCCATTCTCAATGTTTTAAGTTCTTTTGGCAGGTACATAATGAGAAAACGGAAGCTGAGGTGTGGACAACATGTCATGGAGAGACAAATGCTTGACATTAGCTTAAGACAATATTAAAAGTAAAATCATCCGATAAAAGACAAAATTAGTTTTGTTAATTAAGTCTATTACAACTAATACTATACCATCACGGCATATCTCATAAGTGGCGACATGGGTGGCAAACCACATTGCTGAATTTAAGATGTAAAATGCCTTAAACGAACACTTACGGAAAACAATGAGAGACCAATTATTTGACGGGTATACCACGGATTGTTGATAGCTTCAACCTGAAATGGCAATGGCTTGATAATAATTATGGCAAGGCGAGAGGATGGCAGATGGACTTCCAGAATTCTTGAATAGAGACCGTGAGAGGGCAGAAAAAGTGTGGGAAGGTCCCAAAAAAGTTGGGTTGATTATTTTGTCCAGAAATTATCTGAAAGCAATTGATTCGTATTGCTCGAGATCAGAAAGCATAGAAGAGTTTTGAAGAGGCCTATATTCAGCAATGAAGAGAAAAGGACTAGCAGTAAGTAAGCTATTAATAGGATGACTCGCATGTTTATTTTATAACATGGCTAATCCACCAGCGGCAGCGGGCTATAAACTAGTATATAAATATTATTGGTAAAGTCGTCAATAAAAGTTAATACCTAAAATTATGTCCAATATAAAAATAAATATGCGCATAAAATCAAAAATATCTTAATGTATAATACATACTTAGGAGAAAATATCAAACATCTAGGCGTAAATAATGGCTATTAAATCTCAATATTATATTATATCTATTATGGGTGTAAAAATATTACACAAATCATTCATAAATTATGCTGTCTCTTTCCCACGTATCATATGTCAATGTAATGAGTGTGAGTGAGATGGAGAATCTGAGCGCACCTTGAGCATGATTAATGTCCATACATCCGAAATGTATTTTTTGTGTAAACAAGATAAGTTAAATTATATATTAGGAGTATAATCATATAATTATATAAAAAAATCGATTTGGCATGTATGTAAGTATTAAGTTTTAAATTTTTTTAATTAATAAGTATATTTTTTTAAAAGCATAGTCCAACTCATTCTTTATGATGTTCCTACCTGGAGACATGTCTTTCTTTAATGACACGCACCGAAAATGCTGCCCCAAGGGAGCATTTTATACTTCACTAAGTAATCGTAAGTACAAAATGATTTAAAAAAAATACGATTTTCCTGGCTGAAAACTAAAACATTATTTTTAAACTCTACCTACTAATGAACGACCACACTTTATTATGTCTATCTATCTATTACCGTCAGTTAAAATCTTATATATACCTAAGTCGTCCTACTGGATGGAGCACTCTCTATGGAGGCTCAAGTGTCAAAGACAGTGAGCACAGCTTTCTTTCATATTCGCCAACTGTACCTAGTATCAAGACACTTATCTGTAGACGCGGTTAAGAGTCTAGTCGCCGCCTTCGTCGTCTCCCGTCTAGACTATTGTAACATCATATGTACAGGACTGCCCCAGATCCTTCTGAATCGTCTCCAAATGGCCTTTAATGCTGCTGCCAGGACCATCTATAGAGAGAACAAGCGCTGCCACACCACTGCTTAAGGAGCTACACTGGCTTAGAGTCCCAGAGAGAGTAGAGTTCAAGCTGTGCCTCACGGTCCACAAAGCCTTGAACGGCACAGCACCTCTATGCCTCGCTGAGCTATGTCCCCTCGACGAAACTCTGAGGCGACCACTGCGATCAGCTTTCACCGCTGTAAACAAGCTTGTGGAGCCCAACAGGGCAAACACTTCCAAATTCGCAGAGAGGAGCTTTAGCGTTGCGGGGCCAACTGCCTGGAACCGATTACCAGCGGATTTAAGAAAGAACCAGCCCACTGCAACGTTCAGGAGTAAGCTGAAAACACTGCTTTTCAAGAAAAGTCATGGCGCCCTTGAGATGGTCACGGATCAATAAACGGCGCCAAATATAAATTGTATTTATTATTATTATTATTATTAATGTACTATTTATTGGATTCGATAGTCAAACATAAATTAACATGGATTTTCTTGAAAGACTTAAGACCTAAATTATGGTTTTAATAAACATTAATTGCGTGGAGCTCCTAGCAAGGAATAAATAGATCTCACTTTTTTCTGTTAGTTTTCGAAAACCTTTCGAAAAAGGAAAAGTATTCGTAAATCCATGGTTGCGAGACGTGGACCATCAGCAAGAGTGAAAGCGGACGGCTGGCAGCCTTTGACATGTGGTGTTAGAGACGCATGCTGAAGATTCATTGGTCGGAACACGTCGAAAACGTAGAAGTGTTAACCAGGGTAGGGGAAAAAGACAACTCCTTAAGAGAATCAGCCAACAACGAGCTAACTGGATTGGCCACAACATCAGGCACCCAGAGGCCTAAGTCAACACACATTTTCACGTTACGTTCTCGTTCCGTTAGCGTTTGAATTTCAGACGACGTTGTGAGCAGGTGTCAATTTCGTTGCTAAGATACACAATAGTTACGAAAATTGACACTTTGGCGCAACATCCTCCGCATTTAAACGTTAACGGAACGAAAACGTAACGCTAAAATGTGTGTTTGACTCAGGTCTCTGGACTGCTCATCGCTATCGCGGAAGGTAGGGCCGAAGGCGCAAATGGCAGAGGCCGACCAAGAGACGAGTATATGGACCAGCTGAAGAGGGGCATGAACTGTGTCTCATACGTGTAGAGCTGAAGAGACTGGTTGAAAATAGGGAGGAATGAAGAAGAAAATTCAAACCCGTTGCAGACCAATAAGATATTTAACATATTCAATTCAGCGATGAGGTATGCTACCTGTCTTTAAATCTCAACTTTTACTGACACGGAGAAAACGACATGCATAGGTGTTACATGTAGTTAGACCGCTGGTACTCCATTTCTGGTAAATGCCGTGATGGTATGAATAAATTATTAATAAAAGTTATGGGAGGTTTAAAAAAAGATGTGTAGTTTTGTTTTAATCTAATAGGAGATTCTACTATTTGTGTGCCAAGAAATGAATAGGTTTGATTTCTAAAATAAAATTAGTTTATCAGTGCAACGCCAGGCATGCCAGCATATTAAGCAATAAATTTATCTGAACATGAATCCGGATAATGTTTCTGAACCAAATTTATCATTTCCTATCTACCTGCTAAACAAAAATATAAAACGAACAAACTAGCATTAGTAACTTAACATTAACATTACGAAAATGTCAGAAAGTAGGTAGTGATCAGAGTCAAAAAAAATTATTGTGTATTGAGGAATATATAGGTACATTTCATTGATCTATGTAATAAAACACATTCATGTACTGACTGTCCAAATCTATAACTCAAATAGTAGAAAATAATGTCTTTTATTCGAGAAATCGCTAGTTTTGTAAAAAAAAAGATTTAAGATATATTTGGGTTGTGTTATAAACCAAAATTTCTTCTTAGTCTTTGTTGTTATTGGGACGAGCTTATCAACCAGACTGATGAGTGTTCTGTTTAGCTGCTCTGTGATTTCTTCATTATCTTTGAAGGTTTGAGTGTAAGTGCAGCATATTGTAGAGTTCCGAAGTCGGGTGTGGAATTCTTCGGAATTGAAGTCCTTCCAGCTTCTACTGGTGATGGTTTTATATAGAGGAGCTGGAGTAGTGATGTTGAAGTCACTCGTTAGAAGTCGGTGATCAGACAAGCCGATGTCAACTGTACTTACAGCTGCAGGAGCTATTTTATTGCATGTAATGAGGAGGTCAAGAGTACCCCCTGCGTCATTAGTAGGAATAGTGATGTGTTGGACAAAATTTGCATCGGATAGCAGCTTCTTAATGTTTTCAGAGTATGGATCATGTTGCCTTTCCACGTATTAAACATGCATGTCGTCTTCTCCGTGCCAAAAAAAAATTAAGACGCCATGGAACATAATATTAGGTACTTACATGAAAGATAATTATATCGGACTATAATTTAACATAACATAATATATAAAATAATAATAAGCACAAAAGGCGTACTTATTGCCTCAAGGCAATGTCTTCCAGTAAACCTAATACATACAATGTTTGATAAACATGTTTGTATGATAAACACGTGATAAAGATAAAAGATATATAGGTAGTTATTATTCCATTTGTGACCTGAATTTCTGTATTTGGATATAATTGGCAACACTGACGAAACACATAAATACGACCACTGCCAAACTACAACTTCACTATATAATGATCTTCACATTAATCAGAAGTCATACACTATAGATGGTATTTTTTAATGTGATAAATCTGAGTGATTAAGTACGACTAAAATTTCTGACTCTCCTTTGATTCTGTTGTTTCTTTTTGATGATGTCTCAGTCTTGATTTTTTTTAGTTATTGTTTTGTTTTTATTTCCTACTGAGATCGCCTTGGCCAAAAGCTGATAATATGGTCTCAGTGCAGGGTGACATTTTTAAGATAATAATATTAAACAAGATAGCTACGCATTAGCGATGAGTGAACTTCAATATCCTTAGCGATCTCATTTCTACTGCATTCAAGGCGCTTTCATCCTTATATAGCCATGTTCACGTCTCACTTGCAAACATAAGTATTAACACTAGGATAGCAGAGTGCACCAACCTTTAAGTTGTTAGATATTTTTCTATTTGCTATTATTATTGTCAGCAACTTTTTCTCCATTCAAAATCGCTTTCACACTTCTCATCTTTCTTGAAAACCACATAAATACAGACATTCATCAACTTGCTCTAACACTTCGTTGACAATCATTTTCTGATTAGGTACACTTACTATGAGACGAATATTTGATAGCTGTAAACCCAAACCTTTTGAAAAAAAATTGTTTCGATTATTCATCAATGCATTCATCATGTCTCTTAGCAATTTTGTTAAACTATGTGACTCTATTGTCTTTTCTCATTTCTTTCTTCTCTTTTATATACAACTAACATTTTATTTTAATCTATTTTCAATAATTTTTGTTAATATTTACCTTAATAATTTTAAATAATAGCCGTGGAGCACCCAGCAGAGCGTCAACTTAAAATGTAAAATGTCTTTACTTTTAAACACCTGCCTTATACAGGACACTCGAAAACTTACGGAAAAGAGTGGGAGACCAATTTATTCTTTACCGGGTGCTCCACGGGATAAATCAGAACCGCTTCTTCATAAAGTTGGCGATAATGGTGTAACAACGTTTGGTTCGTTACTTACAAATTATTTTATAACAATAATGATTTTATATAATAATAATGTTTATTAAATACATTATGTGTATTCGTGTATTGTGTAGTAATTCACAAAGAAAATAATCAAATTAATATTGTATTATGAATTTATATTCCAAGTAGAATTAATGAAACGTTAATAATTACGTTATTTTAATGTGAACACATGTAAATGTATTAAAAAAAATTAATTGTTTATCTGTTCATATGTTAAATAAACTTCTATAAGAGGGCTTTTGGTGTTATTGGGCCGATTATGTGGAATCGCCTATACTGGTGCCACTGAGAGAAAATCATACTGTCACCAGCTTAAGAAACAAATTGAAAACTGCACTCTTCACCGGCGCTCTTGAGACGGTCTAGGGACTGTTAAACGACGTCAAAACAAATTCACCCAGAATTTCTCTTTTTCTCTTGTTCATTTTAATCAAGTGTGTAGCATCAATGGGGAACTTTCACAAAAAAAAATTTTCAACCCAAAAAATAGTGCAGAAAATTAGAAAAATTATGGTACTTTTTATATTTTTAAATGTGCATTTTTAAGGTTTTTATCACCATTTAAAAAAGCAATTTTCACACTTCGCCGCAAAAAGGTCCACTCGTGGCGGAGCAGTGTTTGACAATATCAGGCGCTACAAACAGTACTAAGAGTGAAATGTGTGGCAATACAAAATAGCGCCTAGCGACGTCACACCGGACTAATTCAATAACAGAAAATATGGATTTTTAAAATGAAAATAATGAATGAAAAGTTTTATTTTATGGTTTCTTATTAGGATATTCGTGATCAGCGTATATTTATTAATATGAATTGATAACATTTATTCATATTCCTCACACATGCATGTTCCCTGATTGTTTTAATTAATCTCGCATAGAGATTGTTCTGCGAGGATAAAAAATATAGTTATCAATTTCCTTGAATCCTTACTTTTATCATAAATATTTATTAGTTTTCGTTTATATTCATTTCTACTTCTTTGTATTGTTTCTTTCATTATTATTGTTATTTTAATATGTATGACAACCGAATGGGCTTTGATTAAAATAATTTATTTAATATTTGAACACTTATAAAGAGGACATTGCATTGAGTACTTCTTTCCTTGTATAATATTTGGTTGTATTAGATATGTATGTTTTGTCTGTAGTGTTCTGTTGATTTAATAAATAAAATAAAAATAAAAATTCTCTATGAATTTGTATTGAATGTCAGAATCATGTACAAAATTATTATGCAGTCAGAGTTATATTAATTTATTTTAAGTGTTATTTTTCATTTTTGAATTTGTTTAATTATTTTTATACGAAAATACGTCAAAATACATACAACATGAGTGAGAGTGTTGACATGGCAGTTAAAGCATAGGATGAACAAATGTGAACAGACGTGTTCACTTTCGATGAACATGTTTGACCCTGACACTCTGGATGTGAATGCTACTTTAGTATTAAGGGTGAAAGTTGGATATACAGTATTGAGGGATATACTTTATATTAAATAAATTATGAAAAAAACATATTTTTATATTTTTTTCTAAGCAATGCCGCACTTTGTGAACATTATACCCTAGACTAGATTTTTGAATTTTTAATTTCAGTGCAACGCCGGATATTACAATAATTTAAAGAATTTGATCCCAAAACTCCATACTCGTGGGTTTGCTTTTAATTGAGTATTATTTACAGTAGGTACTAACTACTGTATACAGTAGCTATATGGGTACGTGTAGGTACACAATATAATAATTATATTATTCATAAAAATGTTTATCTATGGAGGTACCTACCAAGGTATTATTATTTGTAACGAAATAATTTTAGATACGTACATACATACCTACCTAAGTTGTTTCACAATTAATGTAAATGTTTATACCTATACCTAAATATTTCCATAACTGGGCGTAGTTAAGAAAAAAATTAATCCAGTTATGGTTAATCCGTTAACGAAAAATTAACATTGTTATTCGTAAACGTGTTTTTTTTTATTTTGAATGTTTATAAACGAGTATTCCACAATGCACTTCTGTTACTTGATTATGTATATATTATAAGATGTCGCGATCGATTTCAACATTTGTTTTTAAATTTAATGTACTACTATTAGTATACTATCACGGCATATTCTACACGTGGGGTGGCCAGCAGATCAGCTGCACGTAAAAAAACGTGCAAACTGTCCTTCCCGTACCAACAAAAAATAAGACATTCAGGTTGGGTGGCGAGTCTCATTGCTGATTTTTGAGATGTTTTTTGTCTTTATTTTTCTGAACGACTATTTCCTTTATTTTAATAATGTTACAGTTAAAATATAAATATCTATCTATACCAACTATCACGGTATATCTAACAAATTTGGTAAATATTTTGGTAAGTATGTAAGTAAATGGAATTTGTCAGTAAACTTACTGCATTCAATGGAAAATGGTTGTCTTTTGCATACCATGAAAACAATAAAGATATTCAGAATGAATGACATATCTCATCTTAACAAAAAAAAATGAGCTATGTTAATTACTTAACTGTTAATGGATTAAGGAGTTTAATATATCCAACTCTACCTATCCCATTCTGTATGTGAGTTGGAACTGAGTTTACAGAATTAATAAATTTAATCTCATGTAGGTATGTATCTAATAGTTTATATGGGAAAATTCACAACTCGTTTATAATAGAATAAGACGGGTACGAATGTATGTATGTATATACAAATTAATTAGTGAACTATTAATTCGTTTGTAAAGGGTTTTTCAACAAGGACTTTGTTTTTTAAAACAAAATAAAACAAAAAAATTTGATGAAGATGATTAAAATTTTTATTGAATTACAAAGAGAAAAGTTTGGCAATTATGCATGAAAAATGATATCTGACAAATGTCCACCACGAGCACGCTGACAGATGTCGATTCTTTCATCAAAGTTTTTAATCACTTTTTGGCAAAATGGCGGGACTATTTCGCTAATCACATCACGGATTTTGAGTTTTAAGGCTGCAATCGATTCGATTGGCTCCGTATAGACTCTGTCCTTAACATAGCCCCACAAAAAATAATCCAGTGGCGTTAAATCACACGATCTGGCTGGCCACTTAACAGCTGAGTTTCGTGAAATCATGCGATCGGGAAATTTGGTTTGCAATAAATTGATCGTTTCATTGGCTGTGTGACATGTGGCACCGTCCTGTTGAAACCACATGTCAGTGATATCCACGTCATCAATAATAGGCCAAAATTGAGTTGTCAACATCTTGCGATAGCGTGATCCATTGACCGTTACCGCATTTCCAGTCTCATCTTCGAAAAAAAACGGCCCAATCACGCCTCCAGACCACATAGCGCACCATACAGTGACAGGCTGAGCATGCAACGGCTTCTCAATAATTGCTCTAGGATTTTCAGAAGCCCAAATGCGGCTATTTTGCTTGTTGACGTACCCTGACAAGTGAAAATGGGCTTCGTCTGAAAAAATGATTTTTTCAGAAAAACCAGCGGGTTGTTCCTGAATGAATTGAGCGAATCTACGGCGATTTGAATGGTCGTTCGGCTTCAATTCCTGCACCAGTTGAACCTTGTAAGGCTTCAAAGCCAAATCCTTACGCAAAATTCGCCATGTGGTGGTTTTGGATAACCCCAATTGTCGAGAACGTCGAGGAATTGACAAATTTGGATCTGCTTCAACACTGTGGCTCACGGCTGCGATGTTTTCAGTTGAACGACCCGGTCGTACACGCGTTGGTGTTAACACATTTTGTATCGAGCCTGTCGACTCAAATTTAGCGACCAAATTCTTAATAGCGGTCTCAGAAGGACGATTATGTTGTCCGAAAATATCACGAATTTGACGAAATGTCACTTTAGCAGAACCACCATTTTCATAATAGATTTTAATTATTTTAATGCGATTTTCAAGCGAAATTGAATTCATTGCAACAATTGCCAATGCATCCACTACGAATACGTCAAAAAATTAAATGTCAAAACTATCATGTTGCTGGTGTTGCCACAATTAAAAAACAAAGTTCTTGTTGAACAACCCTATATTTATATCATTTTATTAAATGATACAGGGTGATTGAAAAGAATTTCGAGAAAAACTCCCTGATACTGGTCTTCAAGATCTAGCCTTTTGACCTTTAGGGGACTTGGTTAATATTTTTTTTTTCTTACGAGACTGCATGGGTGACCCCCAGGGTACAGCTGCCCACACCCCTAGAATGTCGAAAATAATAGAAAAGTAGGCAAAAATAAATAAAAAAGGTTGACAAAATTATAATATTAACTATTGTTAAGTACCTATGGAAAATTGGCTTAGAGTTGGGAAGCTGCCCCCCCCCCTAGACGTCAGACTAAATACAAGGCGGTTCGAAAATTGCTGAATAAAAGTATTAGTAAGTATTCAGATGATTTAAATACATTTTAACTGAATATAAAGAAGGTAATTCAATAAGAAGGTGGTGTATGTGGTCAAGTGATTGTGTCGTTGATGATGGGTTTGTTGTTTTTTGTTGTTGTTGTTTTTGTTTATTTTATATAATTATGGTAAATGAATTATGTGTGTGATGTTCTATATTGATTAAGTTTGGTCGAATTTGTTTGGTTATTAGTAAAAATCCTATAACCCCTCAAAGCACGAGCTCTGCTCAATTTCGAGGGTTAAAATAACAGATAATATAAAGATTTGTATAATTGTGCTTATTGTATATATAATTATTTTTAATGTGTTTATTATTATCTCAATAAAATATTTGAATTTGGGAAAAAATAAAGAGAACGTGAAACATTAAAATCCCTATACTTTTTTATAAAAAAATAAGATGTACCTATTTGGGTTTTTGTTACAAACCCAAATACAATCTTATATACCTTGCACAGTAAGCGAAAAGCTTGTGTCGTGAAAGGGGAATTTGCCGGCACCTAGGATCGAACCGCGAACCTTATGTCCATGACGCCGAGACTCTACCTCGAGGCTAACGACGAACTTTTGTTTGATTTAAATTTGACAATTTTTCGGGTAGGTACACTATGTTACTAATTTGTGATAACTGAGAAAGTAGGTATTAAGAACTTAAATTTAAAATTGATTAAACTGCCCCCCCCCCCTATAAAAAGTCTCACGTCCTTGCGAAGCTGTCCTCTCACTTGCGAGTGATTTAGGCTTCACCTCCAAACGCTCTTTTTCTAAATCTTTATTGCTATTCCAATTTATCAAATCAAATAAAATATAACATTCCTAATTACTTGTTCTTACAAATCTAAAATGTATTTAGGTATGTAACGACTCCCTAGTACCTGCTACTACCGGTAACAGGTACTTTTAATAGGTACATTCTCGTACCGATAATAGTAGTAATAATAATTATAACATACGAGTATAACCGTTACTCTCACGTTCACAGTCAGCCGCGGTAGGTACAAAATATTGTAATATTGTGAGAAATTGATATTATTTATGTATCTATGGTTAGTACTACGAGTATCATAGGTTAGGTGCCTAACTGAGTAAAATGTTTTTCACATTAAATAATTAACATCAATAATGAGTATTCAACGCGACGACAATTAAGTTTCAAGCTTTAACACGCCATAATTAGCCAACTAAATGTGTTATTTTAACACATCGGTGTAATAAAATGCATTATTAATGTGTATATAAGTGAACCTGTATAAAAAGTGGTATAGTTAGTTATACTGCCCTTACACCGTGACATAAATATTTAGTTTGAACTATTCAACAGACACCTCATTTTCACAACTTAAAGATTGTGTAAACACCCTTTGGATCATCAGAAATTGTGACCCGATGTTTATAAGTCGGCTTAACCTAGTTTGAATGCACTTTACTCATGAAGTATTCACCAATTCAGCGAGCTTATCTGCAATTTTTGCTGTAATATCTTTTAGCCAATTCATTCGTACATTACTATCCAATGTTCATTACAAAAAAAGCAGAGCAAATAAAAAAAATCTGCTAACTAATGTGAAACTTGCAATCATATAATAATGCAAAATAAGTATGCGATGTGAATCTCGCAGTATGAAAAGAGCCTAGATTCTAATAATAATATTAAAGAATTTATGTAAGTACCTGGCAATAATAACGATATCAAGTACCCAGTAGTGTCAAATCACAGCATGTGTAATACAAGTAGTAGTTGAAATGAGTACTACATATAGATACATACCATGCCTACTTTAGTGAAATATAATAAATAACAGGTAGATACATAGCAGTATATTAAGTAGCAATTGCAATATTTAGAGTATCTGATATCGATACCGACTTTTTTGGTACAAATTCTCCATTAATTCTTTTCTCACAACATGATCTCCATTAAAAAAAAAACAAATACTTCACCAATATACATTTACAGATCATACAAGAAAGTGACCGAGTGACTACTTATTAACCATATGAATGAGAAAATATTTAAATATAAAACTATGTATCAACACGCGTAAAAAGTAAACTAATATGTATCTATATACATGCTTAAAAAAGTTTACATTCAGATACAACCTGTCTTGCGAAGTTTAAGACAATAATTAATAATAATAATAGCTCACCAACTTACGGAAGCTCTGACCCAGTTTATTAACTCATTATTGCCCAACTTTTTTTTTTTTTTAATTTTTTGAAACCGTCTTAAAGAATTATAGATTATTGATAGTTTATTAGGTTTCTAGTGAAAAAAATGCAAAAAAAAAATTTTTTACCCAAAAATTGGAGTGTTCCCAAATGGGAACTCTGGGAAAATAAGCAACAAAATAAGTGCAGAATAAGAAACATACAAATAATAAAATGTAACATTCAAAACATGTGAAAAAATGTATTTGATGAACATAATATAATATTTATAAGTTTTTTTACTGTAATTATCAACAAATAAAACAAACATAGACAATAATCAAGAAATAAAAATAATTATGAAAATAAAAAAAGCGTCATTTACTTAGCATGAAATGCTCTAGAACAATTCATGTGGATGTGCACTTGACATTTTTGACAAATCTTTCTTGATTTTGCTTTGGGACAGTAACAATCCAATGTTTTATTCCATCAAACCGGTCGTTAGAATGAACTTTGGAAGACATAGGTTTAGTACTCTTAGTCCGACCAAAGGCTGTAATTAGTGTTCCATATAATTTTTAATTATACCATCGCAAATTTCGTCGAAAAGCAAGGTAGTCAAGCACAGGAGGCTTTTCAATTTTTTTTGCAATTGCCAGATGTTGTGGACAACTGTGTCAATATAATAGGCGAACAAACACCACCACCATTTTTTTGATCTGATGCCGACTCTGTAATTTCTTATAGTTTGGTCCATTCGATCCACGCCACACATAAGCTTCTTATACTGCGCAATAACATTTGGCTGAGGTATTGACATTCTCTTTTTCTCCTTCTTGACCCATCTTGGTGCCAGCCTCCTGCCCATCTTGAACAATTGTATAATCTGCTTCTATTTGCTTCTGACGACCACTCTGGACAGACATAGTTTTCAAATCTGGACAGACATCATTTTCATCGCCACTATCTTCTTCAGATTCATTTCCTTCTGGTGGTTGTAAATATATGTACCTACTCGTATGTTTGCTGCATTTAAATCCTTTTCATTTTCCAATATATCTATAATATTTGCCGTTGTTCAGCTGTATTAAAAATAAATAAAAATGTTAAGAAATGTTGTCATACAAAACCATTACTACTATATTATCCCAGAGTTCCCATTTGGGAACATTAAAAATAAAACTATAGTAATTGGAAAAATATATAACAATAATATTTTTTTGTGTTGTAGATAACAATTATACTTTATTTTTAGGAAGTATTCGTATTTTTTGAAAACAAAAAATATTTTTTAAAAAAAATATTCATACATGTTTTTCGCCATGTCGTCAACACTAAAAAACGCAAAATTCAAATTGACACAACAGGACACTAACGCAGTCTAGCATAAACTGAACTGCACTAAAAAAATGTCCACTATAACTTCTATTTTATGACAATTAAATACCGTCGTTAAATCTATCCTGTTTTGAAATATATTTGTTTTAACTTTTGTTCCCATTTGGGAACTCTGGTCAATAATGAGTTAAATAAAATACACTACATGAGACTTGACATACAAACGTATGTACATATGTACAAAATGTACATACAAACATGTTAATGATATATTTTGATTGAATATTTCTTTTCTATTATGTTCGCCGCTGATAAAAAAAACTACGTGAGATTTGACATATTATTATGAGCGTATGTATGTATAAACATGTGTATAATATATTTTGATAGAATATTATTTTTTTATAATGTTCACCGCTTTCAAAAAAGAAAAACCTAAGAAATGCTTTCAATGACTTTACAATATCGATCGATCTATGTACATAATTATGTACCAATTTATCTATTAGTTTTGAAAGTCAAAACGCTAGTTTCAATAATTTATCTAGCTTACGTATTTTTTTTTTAAATAATAATGTCAAATTCTTTAATTCTTCAATTCAACACTGAGAAACGTCACCTATTCTGAACTGGATCATTATATTACGCAATTTATCCACTGTCTACCACATTTAAAATAATAAATAAATATTTTTTTTTTTTTTAAAAAGATATATCTGGGTTTTGTTATAAATCCAAATACAACCTTATACACCTTTCACACTAAGCTAAAAGCTTGTGTCGTGAAAGGGGAGTTTGCCGGCACCTGGGATCGAACCACGGACCCCCTGTTCTGAAGGCAGAGACTCTACCTCCAGGCTACCGACGAACTCATCACTTTACTGACCATAATTTTACACAAATACATAAACAATATAATACAACATTACAAAACGTGACAATTAACAAAGTTAGGCCAAAAGGCGGACTTGTTGCTAAGCAAGGTCTTCCAGTCAACCCGAAAACATTAAAATAAAAAAAATAGGTTTATGCCTACCCAAATAATCAAATTTATCGAATATTTTCTTATGATATAAAGAGGTTTTAACTTTTCCCAAGAAATACAAGCGTTTGCACAGAGATTTGTATTTCAATATTTATTCAAAGCGAATCTACGAGTACCTATTCCAAAAAATAATATAACTATATCTCGATGGATTCCAAAGCTAAAAGCTAAATTTGAAATAAATCTTTCAAGCTCCAACACTGATATTGTTTCTCAAAGTTAACATCAAAAAAGATAAAACTGTTTTGCAAATCAATCTTCTACAAATTGATTTCAAATATACTAGAGAAAAACTGCTAAATAATTCTTATAACTTTCATCGAAACTTATTTCATTCATTCATACCTAGAGGGTTACTCCCGGGAATTCCCGGGAAAATCCTCTTATTTTTATTTCCCGTTTCCCGGGAAAAAAACGAATCCTTTCCCGGGAAAAAATACAAATTATTAGTCATGCAGATTGCCATACCGATACCGAAATCTTTGTTTAGTTAACTGTAATAGTCGTGATAAACTTGTAGAAGCTGACGAATATTTTGATATGAAAATATGAAAAATAATATTAATTACCAATATAAGTGTTATACTTTAAAAAAAAACTTAATTATAGCTTCAATGTATTCGTTTGAAAGAAGCATAATTATTCTAAATATAATTCGAAATCGGAGGTGTGTTTGGCCGACAATGTATAAGAATCCTACAATTTTTCATGTTTTTTTTTTACATATTTCGAAAAGTTAGATAGTTCTTAAAAATATTAGTGCAGCCAACTGTCATTTTTTTTGTTTTATTCATGGATATTAACCGATATAAAAAATCTTTTTTTGTCGAAATTTCTCATTTTTTAAAGTCAAAATTCTTTAAAAAGCTTTGCCAAAATCCATAACATTTTTTTGCTTGATAGGATGATCAAAAATTAAAAGTTTATATATTTTGTAAACAATTTTTATTTTGATATAACATAGAGTACCTAAATAAATCTCGTCAGTCAGCTATTTAGTTTTTTTTAAGCAAATTACTTATATTGGTAACAAAAATTTGATTTTTTTTTATCAAATCAAAATGTTTGCAAGGGTCAACAAGTTATGAGAGTTTTTATACCAAATTTGTTGAAAATTGAGTATTTATAAATATAATAATGAATTTCCCGGGATTCCCGGGAATCCCGGGAAATTCATTTTAAAATTTCCCGTTTCCCGGGAACAAAAATAATCCGGGAAAAGATACCCTCTATTCATACCACTACGGCATTTCACACGTGTGGGATTGCTAGTGTACACACTACATGTAAGTAATAAACATGCAAATCGTCATCTCCGTGCCAATAAAACTAAAACAGTTTAGTAAAATGTCTTAATAAGTGATGTTCTAGAAAAGCCCCAGGTAGTATCCTGATAGACAGTGGGTGACCTGTTCAGAGCAGCACAGGACAGGGAGGTTTTCGCCGGAGTGATCGCCAACGTCGGGGGACCTCACATGACACAGAAAGAAGAAGTATATTGATAGAAGAATTTGACTCAGAAATCAATAGAAGCAGCACGAGCCACTTTCAACAAAATGAGACAAGTATTCTGCAACGACAATCCTATTCTGAAACTAAGAGAACGGTTGATTAATTAGTTGGTACATAATATGTATTATAGTAGAAAAGATTATATATGTATCTTATTCATCATTTCGCTACCTTAATGCAGAACTAGCCTAAGTGTTTTAGGAGGATTTTTCAAACGAACAATTTAAACCTTTGTTTTTGTAATAAAAAAAAATATATTTAAAATATCTTGACCAAATTTAACATGCATTATTATTTAGGAATCTAATAACTCTCATTCATTAAATTATCTAGTAGGTATCTATTATTATCATCATTTCTTATTTCTCGATACTTAACTTAGTTTGACCAAATTTTTAATTAAGGCTAGTTCTGCATTAAGGCAGCGATTTGTTCTTAGTTGGGACACACGCATTATTCGCATGAAATTAAGCGAATATTGTGAATATCCGAAAACTTGCGAATATTTCGTAATAATATCACTCTTACCCACTGTTCAAAATGACAATGTTATTTAAGAGGGTATTAAATTTAACTAAAGCTATCAATATTATGTTCAGCTCGTTATAATTGTCAAGCTATAGGTACTTGACTATGCTGTATGTAATATTAACTCAATTTACGTTAAGGCAAGCTTACCTCCCATAGGCAATAGTGTGAGGTTAATCTTATTAGAAAATACATATAAGGCACAACAGCCCTTGTACAATTTCTAGTAGGTACCTACGCCTACGTCTAGGTACAAATTATATTGAATAGCTGGAATAAGAGCAATTTAGTTTAGTGATGGTTTAAATAGATCCTGCTCAGTGAACTGTTTCATCCATAATAAATCGATTCATCATCAGTAATCTCGACTAGACAGTAATTTCCTTTTGAGACGTTTTTCCATTAATTATTAATTTTCATCTCTACTTAGAAATTTATAAAGATCAAGGTATGTAGTTTATTTTCACTACTACGTGTTATTTATAATCTTCATTTTCACAGTTTTTACAGTAACAAACTCAATAATAGAAATTGTTTAAATACGTTGTTTTCATGTAAAAATTCAGTCCTTCCTACACAACGTTAACCATCGTTTGGACATAAATGCTTCTCTATCTTTAACGAGTAACAAAGTTTTTATATAAAAAGCTCATTCATGAAAAAGCCCAACTGAATATAGGATAAATACAACCAATTCTTTCGGATATCTAGATAAATTATAACCCCAAAAATATATTTGAAAAATTGATCATTAATTATTATTCCATTTTGGTTTTAATGTATCGACATTGTTTTATCTTCTTTTGATTTAATACTTATCAACACTGTTCACCTATCTCCAAATAGTTAAAAAAAAACAGTTAATTACAAATAATGTCTCATACCTGCATAATCTTTACGTTTTCCATATTATTTATGTACTTCAGTGAACCACAATTAAATAAATATATTTTATATATTTGATTTGATATATATCGATGTACAAAATGTAGATGATTATGAGTTTACAACTGTGTGATTCTTTTAATAGATCTAATTCATTATAATGACTCATTATCAAACCACTCATCTCTAAAAATACTTAGCAAAATTCTTATTAAACCTGTGAACATTTACATTTAGTCTGTCGTCTAGCAAAGCTTGACTTACCTACCTACACCTACTACTAAAGTAGAAGTCACAGTGTAGTAAAACATAGAATTCAAGCAAGCATAATAATTATAATATTATGTACCTTGTGGGATTAACCATAACGTTGTTAGTATTCAAGGTATATCGATTACTACGGAATACTTGAGTGCTACTCCTGACGCGGATTTTATCTAAGATCTTACCTAGTATCTTAAAAAAGTTGAATTAATATCATCATTCGTTCATACCATTTCATGTTTTTTTTTCTTTTTGTGGATTTGTAAACGTACTGATTTATTTGTAATATCCGCAAACTGATTGCCGCAAACACAAACAAAAACAAACAAACCACAAACAAACGGCATATTGATTTAAACTCTAGACACGGCGCTGATAGATATGTTGTTATCTTACACCCCTTTTCGTTGACATTGATTAGAATCATTGGCATGGGTATTTAATTGATTAGATTAAATCAATAATACATGATACATATCCACATAATGATAATAAAGACAATATCAGAGATATACATAATATTATTAGCTATCTATCTAATTGTGTGTATGTGAATAATAAGGTTACCTCGCTAAGTTTATAATTGACAATCATGTACAATCAATAAACGACTATGTAATATATGTATGTATTGAATTAATTATTATGTTAGTTGAGATATACAGCAGTGACTCATACACGGTGGTGCGCTTCTTTAAAAAAATCCACGTTTTACGACGTGATCTCAAAATTTCATGACGGTCAGTTGAATGAAATTAAATAAGATTTATAATATTAAACAAAAAGATTTATACCAGATGTGACTCTGAATAATACATAAGTAAGTATGAGTTACACATTCGTAGAAATAATAAAAGATAAATCTATAAAAAATATTTTGTTCCTTCGTAACGAAAACAGAAAACGAGAAACATAAAGTTGAAGCTACTATAACCCGAAATCATATTTTTCCAAATAATATCTAAGTACATCTTGATGGAAGATACAAATATGTACAACAAATCTGTTTGACACAACCAATCAGATATCTCAATTGGAAAACAATGTTTACATAATGTAACATCGCGCAAATTTAAACAAAAGAATTACATAAGGAAGGCGTCTCAATGTTTACGAATGAGCTCTAGGCTGGCTTGAGTGATCACTTAAGTCAAATTTAAATAATTGAATTGGAAGCTACTGAAAAGTGTTTTCAGACTATGGTTGTTTGCATTTTTTATTTATACCTAAAAAAACATTTCGAAATCTCTAACATTTATTTGAACCACTTTAAATGATGTAATTGCTTTGTTCTATATTGTGCAATAAAGTTTGTTATTATTAAAATTATAACTTTTAAATTATTACATATTCTTATGTTAATATATGTTAATGTTTGCTAAATTTTTTTCATTTTGATTTGTGTAGATACATAATATTTATATTTTTTCATTTGCTTCTGTGAGGCCTTGCCTACCTTGTGAATCATAATTAAACAAATGAACATTGTGATACATAAGAACGAAAATAAAAGAGGGCATGTCTTCTTAAAACTTTGACAACCACTGGTTTGAATGTGGCGTAGGCGAGTTGACAATTGACATCTCACGCATATTGGATCACCTTTTAAGATTATCTGGGTTAATTTGCACATATGTATGTGGTGTTTACCTGCGTAGATACATAAAAATATACGTTCTCTATATTATTTTATTTATTAGACTCTCTCACTGATTTTACACATGTTGTTTGTTCATGCTTATTAAAAAAAATATATATTGCGTGTTTTTTTTACGTATTAAGTGGGAAGTGACATTTGGCTTTGATAATTTATCAAGTTCTAGTTAATTAATTCCAAAAATAAAAAATAAAACATAATCTAATTTAAATAAAAATATAATTGAAACAAAAACTGTTTAATTGAGATAAATTACAAAATTATTAAAAAAGTATTTAAAAGCAAACACTGTTTACTTTCACGAAATTTATTTAATCGGCATTTATTTGAACTGAAGTTTTTAAGTCGCACTGAAGATGGACTATGTCCGAAAGGCCTCTGTAGATTAAATAAATTTCGTGAAAGAAAACAGTGTTTGTTTTTAAATTATTTTTTTATACTTTTGTAATTTGTAACAAGATGAACTTTCACAACGTTATCACCGACAAAATAGAATGTGTGTAATTTGAGTTAAAAATGAGTTTATAAAAGTGAAAAAAAGTAAACATTATTTGATGTTGCACACTTGCAAAGTCTTTCGGTTGTCAATTTAGATTACTTCGTTAATTGTTTGTTAGTTAAACTGACACAGAATCACCTTCAAATTCTAAGTGGATAAAAATAGTTAATGTTTTAATAATTCATGATTTTATTTGCTAGATAGGTAACAATATTTAATTGTTTAATAACAAAAGTTAATAATAACCAAACATTTTTTTATGATACGCCGTTTTGTGGAAAAACCACCGCAAAGGCCCATTCAAAAATCATAACACCATAACACCAATGGCAACGATTTGCTGAAATCGATCGCGATATATAATTATATGATCAAGTAATAGAAGTGTATTAGGTATAGAATACTCATTTTAAAAACATTCAAAATATCTCGAAAATGTTACATCTTTACAATCCTTCAAAAATATAAGATAATATCATAACATCTCCTGAACAATAGGGTATTTAACCCTGCCTTGAACACCTCCACACTCTCCAGAGTTTGCAAACCAAACATCTTTAACAGGGATACAAACAGTCATATCATAATGTAAACAAAATCATACAAATCCATAAGTGGACCAGCCAAGTCCCCTATACTAAATAATTGTTTAAGCTTTCGCAGCGTCTTGTATCGTTGAGGTTCTCTCCCCTATGCTAATTAGAAACATTTTCGATACACAACAGAGCCAGAGAAAGTATTTGGAATTCACAACAATCAGGGTTAATACTAAGATATATATCCTCTTTATAAAATGGTTATAATGGGTGTGTGTCAAATATATTACTTGTTTTAAATTTTGTTTTTTTTTTCTGTTGTGTTTTAATATTTTGTATATTTTTTTTGTAAGTAAATTTGTTTTTACTAGTTTTATGTCAATGTGTCGTGGTTAGATGGAAGAAATCACTTTATAGTGATAATCTCGCCACTGCACATCGTAATAGTTTTTAAAATTTTATATTATTTTGTTAACACTGTTATGTAATGATGATGTGCAAAAAGAATAAATAAATAAATATGTAGACACAAGCAAATGCAAACAGTTAGTTATACCTATTAAGATTCTTTAATTAGTGTATATGTTTAATTTTAATTACATCACCTGCTTAATCATTAACTGTGTATCATCTTTTCATCAACAACGAAAAGAGGAAGACCAAGAATCAGCAGTAAATATTATAACAAGTAAAATAAAATAATATAAAATGGCATCCGTTTATAGCAGTGTTTCCCAAACTATGGATCGCGACCCACCAGTGGGTCGTGAGCGAATATTGAGTGGAAGATTCGCCAATGTATAATTCATGAATAAAAAATGTTGTTGGAGCAATGTTTGGAGAAAAAAAACTAAAAGGCAGGTCCCAAGGTCGGAAATTTTTCCTAGATGGATCGGAGCCCAGTCAACTTTGGGAACCACTGGTTAATAGTATTATTATTGTAAATATTATTATCACCATCCGGGATATGAACCTGCATTACTGTTATAATATCGACGTGTGTGATATCTTTCTAAACAACAACTCAGCCACTGGTTATGACGCGATGATCTCTCGAACCGATTTGAAGTGAAGACATGGAATAAGTATTAAACGATAACAACTCCCATTTTTTGCATTAATCGTGGAAATATCATTAAAACTATTTTTGAACGCTATACAATTCAAACATAGCTATGTAATGCTCTAAACACATATTCAAGCAAAACTCAGAGCAAAGATATTTAGAAAATGGTCACTTTCCATTTTGCCCTAGCCGGAAATCGAACCCGGGATCTCGTGACTCAAAGGCAAGGGCATTAACTCTGTGCCACGCCGGTCGTATATGGAGGAATTGTATCGTCGTTGCATGTTCAAAATGAGGTATTTGCGAACATGTTTATTTGGGCGTAGGTAGATACTCTTAAAACTGTTCATTAGGACATTAAAAATGTTGTTTGGACTTTTTATTGGCATATGATAGGTGTTGTTCTTAAAATATTAAATTTATTTTGATATGATTTTAGATTACTATGTATTAATAATTATATTTTGTGAGCTTTTACGCTACCGGGGTTTCGATGGAGCGTCCCACCATTTAGAGCGATTATCTAAAACTTTTAGATAATCGCTAAAATTTTCAGATAAGCGCTCCTAAATGGTGAACGCTCCATCGAAACCGCGGTAGTGAAAAAGCTCACAAAATATAATGATTAATACATAGTAATCTAAAATCATATCAATATATCTAGAAATTATTATATAGTTAATGCCGAAAATATAAACAAAGTTATTAAATTTATATTTGATACTGAGAATCACTTTATAAAATGGTTATACTTAAGCAGTTTATTCTAGAAATGTCAAAACATTTATAAATTTACAAACCCCATTTTGAATTTGCAACGATGATATGTATGTAGGTACCTATTATGGCCATCTTAAACCCATCTAGAACATTATGAAGCTAATAGTACCTATTAAGATAGGTAGATATTAAACTTCTCAATCAGACGCGCCATTCTACACTTTCACTACTATTAAATACAATATTTCACACAGTTTACTATTATAGGTATCTGTTCAGTAATAAAACTTTATTTATCAAGTACAATGATAGTGATGGAAGCGAAGAAGGTGTGTATATTCTATGAATTGACTACTTTAATAATGGGTTTAATATAGGCGGAGAATAATAGAAAATTAGTGTCAAATTCTTACAAATCTTGCGAGAATTACATGGGTATTAAGAAGTAAGTATTGTTCAGTCACATCAATCTAATATGTACATAAAATTCTCGTGTCACGGTGTTTGTTATCATACTCCTCCCAAACGGCTGAACCGATTTTGATGAAATTTTGTCTGCTTATCGGGCAGGTCTGAGAATCGGCCAACATCTATTTTTCATATCCCTAAAAGTCAAGGGTGGTTCACCCCGATTTTTTTTTGGAATTTTTTTTTCATTTTATCATGGTGAGGCATTATCAAATATATACAGCCCTAGATTTTCACCCTTCTACTATCAACCCCTATTTTTTAATAGCGATATTATTATATGGCATAATGTATGTATGTGGCAAAACAACATTTGCCGGGTCAGCTAGTCTATTTATATAAGTAAATGAAATCTTTGATGAATCTTAGTAGGTGTGGGTATTTTATTCTTCACTTTATTTTGGTTAAAACTTAGGTTAGGTTGGAAGAAATCGCACCTCTGCGATAAACTCGCCCTATGTACACCTAATGGTTTTATGATTGTATTTTTTGAAAAAAAAGATGTACCTATCTACTTACCTATCTGGGTTTTTGTCGTAAACCCAAATACAACCTTATACACCTTTCACAAAAAGCTTGTACACAAGTAAGCTAAAAGCTTGTGTCGTGAAAGGGGAGTTTGTCGGCACATTTGATTTGTATGTATTTTGTGTAAATTTGCTTGTAATCGATGTATTGTAAAGAATAAAAATAAACAAATAAAGAATTGATCATTGCATATTCAAAATCATTCAATGCACATAAAACGAGTTGTCGCTGTATTGCAGATATCTTCCAACTAACCCGTAAACACGATGTAAAAGAAAATATATTTCTATCTAGATATTTATCTATATCATCACAGCTTTTCCCACAAGTGGGGCAGCTGACAGACTAATTTCATGTAATGAACAAACAGGTCGCTCTATTCGTGCGAAAAAATAAGGTAACCCACCTATTAAAAATGAGTGTCATCCTTTATCGATGAAATGATGTTGTGAAATTTCTCAAAGGTGAATCCGCGGAAGAGAGAAGGTCTGTCACACTTTTCTGTGAATTTTAGACTGTCCTGTAAAAGGCAGGTATAATATATAGGCTTACTTATATCATATGAGGTATGCTACAAGCATCGATTGTCCTATTTTTATGTCCATCGATATGGGTTAGTTGGAAGATATCGCGCTTCTGCGATAAACTCGCCCATTGCACAAATTTATTTGTCTGGTTCTGCAATGTTTGTGTTTTAATAATGTTTGTTTTTTTGTGCAATAAAGATTTTTATTATTTATTATTATTATTATCTTTTATGGTTTCTTGCATGTTCGTTATATTATATTGTTAGTATGCGCAGGCTGCCTCTTTTTCATCATAAAAGTCCGTGATAGTATATTAACGTAGAAAAAAATTACGAATGCTGTAAATGTATTATATGTATACCTATGTTTATAAATTTATTTCGAATGGCATCCGAATTTGGAAATAAACAATAAAAAATGTAAACTTTCACTTCATTATACTATCCAAATTATTAGAAATACTAGAAAACGTAACATCGATTTGCATACAAAATGTCCATCGTAAATTGCCTCAGAATTATGTAAAAGTTGGGATTGGTTATAATATTTTCGACTCTACCGAATCTTGATATAGTGTATCCGAAAAGAGCCGAGAATAAAATCTGAAATTTTAGTGGCTTCAAATAAAATAAAATAAAATTTAGTGCTTCAAAAAAGAATAGTAGATACTAAAGGCAGACTTATGGCTTTTTTTTTAAAAAAAGTAGTACTTATCTGGTTTTTTGTTATAAACCCAAAAAAACCATATACAACTTCATTGATGACTTTCATTTCATTGTGAGATTGTAGAGATACATAGATAGACCTATGGTATTCATGTGTATTTTAACGTTACTAACAAAATTAAAATGCATGTATAGGTATACCTAACAGGGACGTGTCTTCCGCACATGCAAAAAATCACCACATGCCTAGAAAAAAATGTTAAATATGGTCAGGAACTTTTATATAAAACGATGAGATCGTGATATATCTCGAGCTCCTACACCAAATTGAAAATTTGAAAGGTAAAAATTTGGCGAGTCGGGTATTTTCTTTCATATCTGTAGCAAATGTGGAAAAAAAAAAAAAAAAAAACTTTATTTATGGTTTCGTACCATGACAAATTTAAAAGACCTTGTCCCGCCACTGGACTATTAACGTATACCTGTATCTAAAATTCGACATCGCCTGAAATTATAATTTACAGATATCAAATTTCGGTTTCATTCGAAATCCAATTTCGGACAGTCACCAAAAAAACTGGCATAAAGAATCAAACTTACCATGAAACTAATAAAATCCAATAAATCCAATTTATTTTGACACTCGGTTGGCAACACTAAAAATTTCACACCATTGGTAACAACACTATAACAATATAATAGTTAATTCACACCTGGCAACACAGAATAACAACCTACTATAATATTCAAATTCATTCGCTTTTCAAAATAATTTTGAATAGGTTCTTTTTTTTCAAATTAAGAACACCATCACGACATTCACATTGGCCTAGAACACAATAATATAATAGCCACGCGCCTTTTTATTGCCCGTATTTTATTATTTCATTATGGTAACACACTGATGTATTGTTTATTATTATTATTTTATTACACTGGCAATAGGTACAACAACAAAAACACACTCGATTTAAAATTGGAATTAAAAGATCAAATTCGATATGCCGTGGTAATGAAAAACAAAAAAAAACGAAACAATATACACTTATGACAGCTTCTCAAATATTTCTTATATTTGGTGTTGATTATTTTTTTAAACTCAAACAGCAATGTAATCCAGAGTGAAGCTGAAACAAAATAAATATGAATTATTTAATCACATAAAAAAAGGCAAATGTACAGTAGATTTATCGCCACAGAATATATTTATTGCAGAAAAATAAATAAAAACAGGTTTTGCACTCTTTTTCGTAAATTTTTGATTGTTTGATAAATGACAGATATTGGTCACACATCACATGTTCTAAGACATTAAACGTTTTAAATTTAACAATGAGATGTGTCACCCATTTTGAATGTCTTATTTTTCGGCACGAACTTGTAAGTAGTATATTTATTATAAATTCAGTGAGTCCTTGATTTTAAATGCGTTGTTATTCAGGTGTCTCAGAGATACTTTGAAAGACAAATGAATCAATGAAAAGACAATGAAACAAAGACAAATCATTCATTTTATTTGTAGTCATCCTGAATGTCTTGATTTTATATTGGCATGGAGAGGACAGCTTGCATGTTTATTATATGCAATTGATCTGCTGGCTATCCCACTTGTGGGATATGTCGTGATGGTATAGGAGTAGTAGTAGTTATTAATTGTAGTCTATAAGAAATATCACAAAATATGTAATAACTACTTCACATAAACATCAAATGTTCAAATTATGTATTACATATTTTGCCATTACTACTATACCATCACGGCATTTCCCACAAGAGGGGTAGCCATCACAATAAACATGCAAGCTGTCCTCTCCGTGCGAACAAAAAATCATACATCTATGATGGAGAATAAGTGCAAGAAGAATAAAATAAATAAATGGATTGCAAACCACATCGCTGAATATAAAATGAAAAATGTCTTTATTTATTAAACACCTGTCTTTTACAGGATACTCGAAAAATTACGGAAAATAGCGGTAGACCAATTCTTTAGAACGATAGTAAGTAATTTGAAATTGATAAATGTCCAGGTAGATAAATTAAGTTCAATATTGCTAAATATTCTTCCAGTTGGTAAATAGAATATCTGTTACGAAATATAATACATTATTATCTCTATTAAAATCATTTTAGGCTATATTCTTATTTGGCGACCTTAATTTACGTCATGATAATAGGTAAATAGCTGGGGATACCTTATTCATCTACCCATAATACCATATTTGTATCTTCAACAAATAGAGCTGTAAACATGACTCGTACACATATAGGTTCTTTTGATATTGTTCGTATAAAATATTCTTTGTGATCTTGATAATATATTTTACCTATTTATGTTTAATGTGCTTGACAAAGACTAGGTTACATTGTGTTTGCGCAAAACTATTGGCAAAAGATTATCTCTAACTGATTAAAAGGTTTTCAACAAAAGGTGCGTGTTGCGAATCTATTTTTTAACATAATATTCTAATTTTTATTGCAAAATTATATACCTATAAACAAAAAATAATCTAAGAGCACGTGCTGCAAATCCCGCAATTCATGAAATAATCAGGTCAACATGGTTACTCTTCACACATTCTAAATACGATCTTAATCTTGTTTTGATCTTAATCATACGATGCGCAAAGGGAGTAAAGTCGAAAATGCCGCGCGACCACTACTGCGAGATTGGTATGGACTATTTTTGACTATAGCCACTTCGAGTATCGCATGATTTAGATCAAGACAAGATTAAGATCGTATTTATATTGTGTTAAGAGTAACCCTTCAGAATCTGGTATCGAAGATTAATATTATGGAAACTTTGAGAGTGCAACCGTATAGAAGACATCCAGGAGTGTGGAAGAAAGACTATGGATTTCTTCAGTTAATCATTAAATTTAGTGATGCAAAAAGTACCTACTTTTAAGTTTTACTTTATATATATATATATATATATATATATATATATATATATATATATATATATATATGGACAATTTGTAAAGCGCCGTTTACTCATAACATGACCTCAAGGGCGCTGTATATCGTATGCATCACCCGAAACTCCCAGCAAAAAGGTGTGTCTTCAACCCTCTTTTAAAACTCTCTCCATTCACCTCCTCTCGCAGACACAGAGGCAGCTTGTTCCAACATCTGGGACCCGCAACACTAAACGCTCTATCTCCAAAGCCTGTTTTGCGAGATCGAGATGGCTCAATCAGTCTGCATTTTGCCTCACCCTGTGCTGAGCGAAGCATGAGCCGTCTTTCACTGATGATCTCGATCTCGCACATCTCCGACAAATATGATGGTAATACACCCTTCAAGGCCGAAAACACCATCACACATATCTTATACTCCACTTTTACTTTATTTCCCATTTATGTAATATGAATAAAATATTCTTAATTGTATTGACATTTTTTGTATATTATATACAGCTATTGGAATTATGGCGTTCCCATTTCACAATCATTCTTATTAAACGTTATCCTATTCCCATGAAAACGTTTCGGAGCCTTAGGAGTGGTACAGGTTACTCCATTGATGCAGAGATATTCTGGAAATTGGTTTATTTTGACCCTTTGCTTTCGGGTTTTCCTGTTTTAAATGTTCTTACGTTGAAGGGTTTATGAGGATAGAGAATAAGGAATTATGAGAACGAAAGAAACATTGATAAATTATTTAGCTATTTTAGAAAAAAAAGGAAAATCAGATTTCAAAAATCTTATTCAATTATAAAAGTGCAGATAAGTAGCTTGATAATTCTAAAATGATTAAGCGTTCACAGTATAAATATTGCTAAAAGAAGATAGGAGATTGATAAAGAATGCAAAGAGTATAATCGTTCGTGGAACTGTGAATCTTACTTTTTGATAAAGACGTTATCAGCTGACCGTTGACTTTTTGACATCTGCATGAATTCTCAAGCTCAATGATCCGGTTAAAAGTTCAAATAATAATATTTCCCTTATGTGCAGTGGAACGGGGTCAAGAAATTATTCGAGAAATTTTAATAACACTTATCATAATAATTATAATTGTAGATATGTTCATTTGTAGCAATTATTATCGTTAAGTCTAGGAAGTAACTGTCATAGTGTATTAGAATAATTATCATTAGAAGTATAGCAACACTCTTGTTATACCGCTTATTCATAATAGCTTAGGCAATTGACCAAGTAATGTTAATGCTAAGATTAAAATAAATTAACTTTATGGTTAATTATAATTTCCATTGCACATTATGTTGCGTAACAAAACACACGTTAATCCTTGTGTTAATTTTTAATTAATGCGATGAAATTTATCAACAGAACCAAATTAAAAAAACACCGCCTTTAAATGTTATTCATTATTATTATCGTTAAGGGGCTTTTCCAATATGATAATTAACAGAAATTTGTGGAATGGGATGTGGTTTTAAGAATAAATTATATAAGTAATTTGATTTAAATTCGATGGCAAAAAATAAATGAAAGAAGAGTTTGCGGCAGATGCTATCTTTGCAAAAAAAATACAATGGCAGAACAACTTTTTTTGAGATGGAAGATACTGTATTCCACCCCGTGTTTGGAAAATATGACAAGTTTAATGCAAAAAAACTGTTTATCCATCAGGAAAAGGATGAACCTTCTTTAATGTGGAGCATTATAACGGTTTTTGCAAGATATTGGTATTTTAATATGCTGTCAACAAGTAGTGTAATAGAAAATTACACACTAAGGCCATAATTACATAGGTATAGGTAACAATGTCATTAATTACTAGCGAGTGTAGCGAGTCAAAGATTTAGAATCAGTTATAATTAGTTTATTTTGTGGTCGCGTGTGGCGCTGTAAGTAGGTACATATGTAGTGTTGCCATTGAAAAAATAAAATAATAATAATAATACAAGTAGTGCAAAGAACTGGAAAATCTCATGTTACAGAAAGTATCATGTTTTTTTATATTTTGATTTTCATATCTGCCTTTATTTAGCATGCGGTAAAAAATATAATACCTTTAGGTACCTACATGCTTAAAAGATAAGGTACCTCTACCTATCCACTATGTACATAATATACTATATTCTTTACTGTACCATAAATAGGATAGCGAGCGTACTAATTATGTGTATTGTAATAATGTTATGGTTTTAAAATACGAGTATATTGATGTCTCCTTAAAGTCTAAAATATTTTGCTCCTCATTCATTTCTTAAGTTTTTGCGTGCCCTTTAAACAGCAAGAATTCAAGAAAAACCCTTGTGTAACAATAATTACAACAATAACATGCATAGACAATTCACACAGATCGAGCTAGTCCCAAATTCTGATTGAATCTTGTTAATACGATGATACACATATTATTATACGAGTAGGTATACAATGCACTGAACACATACATGTAACATCCGCAGACCCAGGACATTCTTCATTTTGCCCTGACCGGGAATCGAGCCCGCGACCTCGTGACTCAAATTTGATATTCAACATCTTCAATTCAGCGATGAAGTAAATCACTCATCACGATATGAACGAATATGACAATCAATACGTTTATACACAGTTATGTAGACTACTGGCTACCCCACATAATATATTGTGATAAACCCCTGAATGAATAAGTAAATAAGCAAAAAATGTTTGCTTATGCTATTTTTTGTTTTTTTTTTCTGTCAATTTGATTATTGTTTTCTGCGTGAAGACGGGTTTAAAATTTTGTACCCACACAATAACAATATGCAATGCTAAGATTAATTAATTTTATTGTTTAAATTGAAAACAAATATATATACATATATTGAAAACTCTATATATTGAAAACAAATCTACATACTGACAGCTTGCATGTTTATTACATGTAGTTGGTCTGCTGGCTACCCTACTTGTAGAATATACCGTAATAGTGCAGTAGTGAGTTCCTACTTGAAAATGTTCAAAACTAAAAAAATACATTTTAGAGTTTTCCACAGTTTTTGTATAGGTATCTACCTACAAATGAGGGGTGTAGAGGCAATGTCACATTTTCGTAAATATTCAACTATGAATGCAAAAAATCTTCTATAAAGTCTCTAGTCCTACAAATACAATAATATTCTTGGAACTCTGTTGTGTACATATTTATAATTTATTTTGATGAAGACTCGCATTACATATCTTTTAATGAAAATTATGATATTGTTTTAACTGATAATTATCCCGTGAAACACCCGGTAAAGAATTGGTCTCCCACTCTTCTCCATAAGTTTTCGAGTGTCCTGTAAAAGGCAATTGTTCGAAAAAATAAGACATTTTACATCTTAAATTCGGCGATGAGGTTTGCCACCCATCCTGAATGTCTTGATTTTATATTGGCACGGAGAAGACAGCTTGCATGTTTTATATGCAGCTGGTCTGCTGGCTACCCCACTTGTGGGATATGCCGTGATGGTATAGTAGTAGTAGTTTTAACTGAGAGAACTATTGTTTTAAAGGTGTGTATTATTTTTTTGTGAATATAATAATAGATAAATAAATAAATAAATTATTACCATCAGTAGATAGATATTCCTCCGTAACGTGAGAAATGCGTTTGATTGTTTTAATATAGGTAGGTACTTACTTATGAATCCCCGCGTAAAAATATTTAAATCTGTTCGTGTACGTTTATATTTATTTATTTATTTTATTTTTATTTTATTCTTCACTGTACATTGGTTACAATATTACATAATGAAATAGTGTCATAAAAATAACAATTATAAATTCAATGTACAGAGGGCGAGTTTATCGCTAAAATGCGATGTCTTCCAACTAACCCCGTTTATACGTACATACTTCAATAAAGACACAGTAATTAGACAAGACAGATGTTAAATAATTAATTAATAGTATAGACGTATTTTGTATGATTATGTTATCTATTACTACTTTCCCACCACAGCATATCCCACGAGTGGGGTAGCCAGCAGACACGAAGCAATAAACATCCAAGCTGTCCTTTCTGTGCCAAAGAAAAATGACATCAAGATGAATTTAAGATGTAAAAAAAGTCTTCATTTCTTCGTACCATGACAGGATATTTTATGTTATTTGCTTTTTCCTAATCGCCTGATGATGGAGTCGAGAGTCACCGAATAATTAATAGGAAGCGAAGTTAATAAAGCCACTTGGAAGATAAATACATACTGTTATTTTTTCAATTTATCTATTTAAAATCGACTTCCAAAAAGTACCTTCAGTCAATAACATCGAAATTTTATCTGCAAGAATTTATTTGTTAATTTGACGTTTACTCCTTGAGCGGTACCGGGTAAAAAACTAAGCTAGTTTATAATATTTTTTACAATTCTTTTTATTATGAATTATGACGATTGTATGAAAAGCGGAGAAATTTCTCTAATGACTCCATTATTTCAAATATTTTTTCACACTCTCCACCCAGAGGCAAACTCACATAAATTTAAATTTTCTCCGTTTACTATTTTATGATATGATGACACCTAATTGCTTTATTGTAAAAAAATATATTATATATAATATATTATAAGTATCTATATAATTATGAAATCCCATGTTCAACTCCCGATCGGGATATGGAATTTTTCGGACAGGATAAATCTACTTATATATACCATAACGATGTATCTTAAAAATGAGGTAGCCAGCGGAATAACTGTATGTTGATAACATACATGATATCCCTTTGCCAAAAAATAACAAAAGACGGGCGGCGTTCCCCATCGTTGGGTGATCAGAGTTGGTATGCCTATTTTTGTAAGTAGGTACCTGGTACCTACATGACGAATGATCAGAGTTAATGAGCTTTTTTTTTAAAAAAAAAAGATTTATCCGGGTTTGGTTATAAACCCAAATACAACCTTATACACCTTTCACAGTAAGCTACTAAAAGCTTGTGTCGTGAAAGGGGAGTTTGCCGGCACCTGCAGGGTTACTCTTGACAAAACTAAACACGATCTTAATCTAGTCTTGATCTTGATCATACGAAGCACAAAGGGACTATGGTCAAAAACACCGCGCTACCTCTAACGCGCGATCGGTTTGCGTGTATTTTTGGCCAATAGTCACTTCGTGCGTCGTATGATCAAGATCAAGACTAGATTAAGATCGTGTTTAGTTTTTTCAAGAGTAGCCCTGCTGGTATTGAACCACGGACCCCTTGTTTACGAGGTCGAGACTCTACCTCCAGGCTACCGACGATCTCTTATTTTTGTAGGTAGATACATGGGAATCTGGTTAATCGGTAGAAATTGTTTTATAGAGGATAATAAATTTACAAGTTAGTTATACCTATTGATATCATTGCATAGAATATGTGGACGTAGGTTTAATTTTTCAGTCCTAAAGAGTTTTTTTTCCATGAATCGCAAACTCCGCTCTACCCCGCACGTTTTCTTTTAGACATCGTCATCATTCTTTCACCAATCATTCTCTCTACATATTAAAACCACCTCAAAACAATAAGTTTATGTAACATAATTTATTAATTTTGCATTCCTGTATTCAAACTTTTTCATCATTGATTCTCTTTACAACTCCAAACTATATTTAAACAACGGAACTAAATTGTTCAACAATAAGTTTATCTATTGATCACCGATTTTGATCAATAATTATGCAAAGAAAGACAAAAAATACTAAGAAACTACTGAAATTCAAGATAAGCTAAACCTTAAAAAAGCTGATTGCTCTTGCAATACTTAATTTACATTTTTTATAAGTACCTAAGTAGGTAAGAACTTAATCTGTTTTAGCAAGGTGAATGATTCAATCATTATTTTTCGATCGTAGCTAATTTGGATACTTATTCACTAAACCGAATTTAATTTGATTATTTACCTATTTCTTATATTCGCTTGAGTGAACAGTCAACTTGGCCTTAGTAGGTATTTAATTAGAAAGAAACCTTGAAAACTTATGGCCAAATCATTCACAAACGAATACAATATAAACTTACGAAAATAATTTAAAAATAGAACGATCTTAGTTCCAATAAAATGACAATTGTTTGTTTACATATTTTCAAAAAAGGAACACGCGAAAGTCATAGAAAAAATTGTCGCATACTATTTTTTACAGTTCGTCACGTAATGTTTTAAGGGTGATAAATATATTTTTAATCTATAGATTTATGAATTCATTTAGTACGTAAAATAAATTACACTTACCGGGTTCAAATCGTTTATTAAGCAAATTTACGAAATCACGTCAATTTGGCGAACAACATACTAAACATTATTAAAAACTTCACACGTACCTAATAATATAATCACAAATCACAATCACACATAAAAAAGAATAATAATCACAATCATTTATAAAAATACGTAATAATAGCCACAAATTTTCTCAGCACAGCAATAACGAATGATATATTTTTTTTATAAAACACTAAAATCACACGCAAGGCGAAACCATCAAATAAATTGCTTATTAAAAAAATACATACTACACAATATATTCTAGCAATTTACAATAGTTAAAAATAATGCGCATTTTATAAATGATGATTTTTCACGTTCCCGCGCATTTCGCGTCCGCGATGCTGTTAATGTACTTTATTTTGTCTATGATTCGCGATCTTCTGACATTTAAAATAATGGCAGCTGCGGTCGCGCCGCGAACTACAAACCCGATTGACCGCACTCAGCTGACTAACTTGAGTCTTGACGAGTTATGTTGACTTGGATTGTATTATTGTGAATGTGAATCGAAGAGATCATTCAGTAGAAGCTATATAGCATTACATGACAGACAGAATAACAAAAGTGTACTACATTATTTATTATTATATAGGCGCAGACATAAAGTAATACGCGCGCTAAGTTTATTGTAAGTAATAAGTTGATATTATTGTTAGGTATGTAATGTAATACTCAGCATACGTAGTTTGATTCACCTTAGTTCGTTGAAGTTCAAGTTTATCGCAGAGACAGCAGAATATACTTAGGTAATTATCGCTATATCTGTCGTTTTATAAACCAACTCATTGATTAATAAAGCATTTGCGAGAAATTAAACTGAAACGAAGCATTTAGTAATATTAATTTGCGAGACGGCTTTTGAGAGCTTCCGCTCTCATCGTGAGTCAAATATGAAGTAACTACATTACAATTGTTGCCTGACGATGAGAGTGGAAGCTTTCGAAAGCCGGTTTGCAAATTAATCAAATCGGCAGTGGAATTACTAAATATTTTGTTTGATTTTAATTCGTTGTTTAATTTGAGTTCGTCGGTAGTCTGGAGGTAGAGTCTCGGTCTTCAGAACAAGGGGTCCGTGGTTCGATCCCAGGTGCCGGCAAACTCCCCTTTCACGGCACAAACTTTTAGCTTAGTGTGAAAGGTGTATAAGGTTGTATTTGGGTTTATAACAAAACCCAGATAGTATATCTTTAAAAAAAAAAAGAAGTTATTTTAATGACCTCCCACCACTAAACGTCGGTCGATAAATTAACCATTAAAAGCAATATGTTCCTTTTTCTTAGGACATTGTTAATCTCGTATAGGATTAATAATAGCTAATGCCACATTACAGAAAAATTGAAGATGACATTGATTTATCTTTGCAGCACTTGAACCAACCTAAGTCAAATCGTAATCATTGGGACACAGCTTATGAGTCAAAAATAAAAATATCTAATGAGTGATTTTCCTGTAGATTTTTACGTAAGAAGCCATGTATAGGAAAACTCAAAAACTTATCTCGAAATGAATAGTTTCAATCTAGCCAATCAGATTTTAACTATCACGATGATTTTGTACCCCGTGGAATTCCCAGTAAAGAACAAGTATTCCACTCTTTTCAGTAATTTTTCGAGTGTAATAACTTTTCAGTAACTTTTCGAGTATATAAAAGTCAGGTATTGAAAAAAAATTAAAACGTTTTATATTTAAAATTCAGCTATGAGGTTTGCCACCCATCCTGACTGACTGGAATGAATCACTAGAAAACACTTTTACATCATGAAATTATAAATTTAATTTGGAATATAGTCCAATATGGAATTTAAATAGGTGTTTAGGTTTAGGTATACAATTTACCCAACATATTTACATAATTATTTACTGAAGTATTATTTTATCAGATTCTGTTAAATTTCTATTAATTTTAACTATTGATATTTTATTTTGGTTGCCTTCTGTTTTTTTTTTATTTTAAAATTGTAATGATAGATGTATGTTAGTAATACTAATTTGTTAATTTTGTTTGTTACCTAGGTTTTCTTAAGATATTGTACCTATACATTGATACATTGAAGACTCCCTCCCATACCCGGATATCTCAGATGTCGGGGGACTTCTATTTATCCGCTCTTCTAAGCAAAACTTTTGTCCTCACGGGCGGGCCCTATTGGGCAGCCTGAAGGGTTGGCCGGCCAATACCGCGTCGTGGGAATCTTTTATGCTACATTTACGTCTTCGATGCCCCTCTCAGGAGGATAAAATGCAATCATAACCGAATCAAACATAACACGTAACATAACACGTATAGACAATATTGTATTGTACCTATGTAAAAAAATATTGTGTAAAAGGCTAATTAGCCGTAAATAAATAAATAAATAATAATATGCACCTGTACGATGTGCTGAGAATTCGCCTATATAGTCGTAAAAATCTCTTGAGCTAATTCAATAAAGTGTCTTGTAATTAAAAAAAAAAACTTCAAAACAACTTAATATTCATAATTAAGTAGGTGCTTAGACTTCCTCTGCGTTTGGCTTTAAAACTCTACAACTAGGATATAAATAAATTGAAATTATGTCACGATAGTTAAACCGGGGCAGGGAGGGGTAGGAATAATGTTATGTAAAGACTTGGGTAGGAGAGTAAAGGGATACGTACACTATGGAGGTAGGATTATTTTAGTCAAGCTAGATACCAAACCCGTAGACACAATTTTGATCCAAGTCTACATGCCAACATCTAGCCATAGCGACCAAGAAATTGAAATTTTATACGAAAACATCCAAAAATTGCTAGATGACACAAAAGCTGAGGAAAATGTTATTGTAATGGGAGACTGGAACGCAGTAGTAGGGGAAGAAAGGGAGGGATCAGTCGTAGGAGCATATGGGTTGGGCACTAGAAATGATAGAGGTAGCCGTCTCATTGAATTCTGCGCCAAAAATAAAATGTTTATAGCCAACACGTGGTTTCAACACCACTATAGACATCGCTATACATGGAAATCTCCCGGAGACAGATTTCGATCACAGATTGATTACATTCTTACACGTCAAAGATACAGGAATCAAATTAAAGATTGCAGGAGCTTTGCAGGTCCGGACATTGATAGTGATCATAATATGGTTGTGGCGGAAACCATACTGAAATTCAAAAGGCTCGAGAAGAGAACCACAAAAAGATGGGACCTAAAACAGCTAAAAATAAAAGAAGTTAAAGAGAAATACGACGAAAAAACTAAGATATGCGATTTTGAGAGTAATGAAAGTATAGATAAAGTATGGGGTAAAATTAAAGAGAAAATAACCGCAGCGGCAGATGAGGTATTAGAGAAAAAAAAGCCGCAAGCTAGGAAAGAATGGATCACGGACGATATTTTAGAAATGATTGAAAAAAGAAGGACCTTAAAGAACTCTAAAACAGAAGAAGGGAAAAAGGAATATAAAGCCCTTAGAAATAAAATTAACAGAGAATCCAAGCTGAGAAAGGAATGTTATTTGCAAGAAAAATGCAAAAATATTAACAGGAATATAAAACAAAGGAAATTTGAAACCGCATACTCTGAAGTAAAGAATTTCTTCAATGACAAAACACAACCACGATGTGCTATACAAGATAAAAACGGCAAACTGCTGTTTGAGGATGAATTGATCGTAAAAAGATGGAAAGAATACCTAGAACAATTATACAAAGGAAAGAACATAGTCAAGGAAAGCAAAGCACTAGAAGCAGAATATGACGTAGAAAATAATGGAGATGACATCTTAAGAAGTGAATTTGATATTGCATTAGCAAAGTTGAAAGACGGCAAAGCACCAGGTATTGACCTGATTCCATCAGAGCTGCTTAAATGCGCAGGAAAAGGCATGCTTGATACATTGTATAAGCTTGTCTGCAAAATATACAACACAGGAGAGATACCTGAGGACTTTGCCAAATGTCTGATACGAGCGCTTCCTAAGAAAGCAGGCACGACAAAGTGTGAACAACACAGAACCTTAAGCATGATATCACACGCTTCTAAGATACTCACCAACATTATAATGAAAAGGGCGGAAAATAAAATCAACGAAACACTTTCAGAAGATCAATTTGGATTCCGCAAAGAGACAGGCACAAGAGATGCAATCCTGAGTCTCAGACTTACTCTAGAAAAGAGAATAACAATTAATAAAAACACATATATAGCATTCATCGACCTTGAAAAAGCATTCGATAAAGTAGAATGGGAACAACTTTTTAACACCCTCAACCAGATAGGAATGAGTTATAAGGATAGAAGAGCAATCTGGAGCTTATACAAGAACGAAATGGCTGTGATTAAAAGCGGAGAGAGCTGTGCAGAAGCAAGGGTCGAACAAGGCGTAAGACAAGGATGCTCAATGTCGCCAGCTCTCTTTAACTGCTATATACAGCGAGCCATTGATGAACTGAGAGAAGAAATGAAGAACTGGACAGGAGTAAAAATAAATGGGAAAAAGGTCGACATGATAAGATATGCTGACGACATAGCACTGCTCGCAGACTCCGAGATGGAGCTGAACGAAGCTTTAGGAAAATTGGAAAGTATACTGTTGTCAAAGTACAACATGAAAATAAATAAAGAAAAAACAAAATGTATGGTCGTTGGAAGAGAGGAAGCGACTGCGAACATTGCATTAAATGGAGTGAGCATCAAACAAGTAAGTGAATTCGTGTACCTGGGCAGCAGAATAAACCAGGATGGACGCTCCAAAGCAGAAATTGTAAGCAGAATAAACCAGGCAAGGATTGCCTTCAACAAAAAATCGAAGATATTGGAATCCCCAAATATCGACTTAAGCGTAAGGAAGAACCTTACTAAAGCCTTTGTATGGAGCATTCTGCTTTATGGTTGTGAGACATGGACCATCAGCAAGAGTGAAAGCGGACGGTTGGCGGCCTTTGAGATGTGGTGCTACAGACGCATGCTTAAGATCCATTGGTCGGAGCACGTCGAAAACGAAGAAGTCTTAACCAGGGTAGGCGAAAAAAGGCAACTCCTTAAGAGAATCAGCCAACAACGAGCTAACTGGATTGGCCACAACATCAGGCACCCAGGACTACTCATCGCCATCGCGGAGGGTAAGACCGAGGGAACAAATGGCAGAGGCCGACCAAGAGACGCATATATGGACCAACTGAAGAGGGACATGAACTGTGGCTCATACGTAGAGCTTAAAAGACTGGCTGAGAATAGGGAGGAATGGAGAAGAAAAACCAAACTCGTTGCAGACCAATCCAATGGATTGTAACTAAATATATATATAGTTAGATATTATCTCGATTTTTTTATCTCTATTTTTCAAATTGTCCTGGGTCTGGGTGTTACATGTATATGTGTTCAGTGCATTGTATATAATGTGTATCGTCGTGTTAGTACCCATAATACAAGATTCATATCTTAATTTGGGACTAGCTCGGTCGGTGTGAATTGTCTATACATGTTATGTTATGTTATGTTATATATTATTATTGGATCATTTATATTGCGCCGTTTTCATGATTCGAATCATCTCAAGGGCGCATTCACACTATTATTTCACGTTATAATTTATTCTTTATCTACTATTTTTATAGTACAAATTTGGTAAAATATTATTGTCGCAAATTTTAATTACCTAGATTTACATAATTTGAATGTTTCTATTTTTACAATTTAACATTTTAACTTTAGCACAACAAACATTAAAAACAATAATAATATAATCAAATCAACACTACCCTGTATTTTAGTCGGAATGCAAAAAATAATATATAAAATCAATTGATGTTTAACTATTATTTTGAATTTAAAAGAAGGCGAAGTTATGGGCTCAGGCAGCTCCAAGAGCGCCATCTACCCAAACTTCAGAGAGTAGTGCTATTAATTGTCATCTTTCGAAAAAGCTTTAGAATTTTTTTTTATGTTATGAATTTTTTGACACAATTGGATGTCGGGAACTGGATTTTTTACTTACTGAAGTGTATATGTCAAACATATTTTGAACTACTCCAGCAGGGCTACTCTTGACAAAACTAAACACGATCTTAATCTAGTCTTGATCTTGATCATACGACGCACGAAGTGACTATTGGCCAAAAATACACGCAAACCGATCGCGCGTTAGCGGTAGCGCGATGTTTTTGACCATAGTCCCTTCGTGCGTCGTATGATCAAGATCAAGACTAGATTAAGATCGTGTTTAGTTTTGTCAAGGGTAACCTGGGGTCATTATATTAAACACCAATAGTTATAAGTTATTGTGAGTGATTTATTTCTTTTATGTTGTGCTTATATTTGTATTTGTATATAAATAATAATAATAATAACCCTGCAGATCAATCATTCCAATTGATCACACTCATCCATAGTCAACCTATTTGAATAGGTATTAACTAGTTAGGTATGTTGTATAATATGATACACATACATATGTGAACTTCCTTAAGGAGTGCACAACTCAGAGTTTCGACGCTAATGAATCGACTTAGGCTTGGTTAAGAGTACTCTTTAAACCTAGGTAATATTCCCAATTCCTCTGTGTAATGCTAATCACATGACTTGAAATTTTTTATTAATATACAACTTTCAAAAATTTCAGAATTATGTTTGATAAATTTCCTATTATTAACTAACTTGCAAGAGAATAATTATTATCGACGATCTAGTTCCGTATGGATATAACACAAGTGGGGTAGTCTTATACTTTTTTAATGTTTTTAGATCATGTATGTAAGAGTTGCGTTGGAGGCAATTGGGCATTGAATGTATATTTTGTGCTCATAAGATATCTAGGTATGTAATAGTAGGCTGAGGTTATTTCTACCCATTTTTTTTTTTTTTTCTTTTTTACCATAAACAACCTGAGGTAAATAAATATATTTCTATATTTCTGTCCTTTTCCTAAATGAAACAAAAACTGTGAAAGCACTACTCTATGGTTAATCTATGGCATAAAACACTTCTTTCCGGCTTTTGTCAGGTATTCTTTTTGCCGCCCATGTTGATATAATTCATTTTATAATCCAGAAATTTAACCCATAAACGACTTAAAAACACTCAATTTGTAGAAAATATTTAAGAGAAAATTAAATGCAATAAAAATATCCATTAATATAAACAAAATAAAGTTAAAACACGAATTAGAAATTACTAACAAAACGTCACACAAGTCTAATGACAGTATAAACGTCAAACAAATAGTTGGTATCTGTTATCTGTGGTTGGTATGTACTTTGGGTAGAAATAACCACTTTTTCGCGGAATATTTTTGTTTGTATACAAAAAAAAAAAAAAAAATGGGTGAAAATAGCGCCTCCGGTAATAGTAATAAAACAGAATTACCTACATAATATGCGGCTGTAAATGTCTTTCGTTTAGGATTGTTTTCCCTCCAAATTATTCAAATAAAATATACAAGAGACATCTAACAAACACAATGCAAAGCTTTTCGTTTATATTTAAAACAAGAAATTTTAATTGTATCCAGCAGATGTCTCTATACGTAATGTATTTGCTTTCATATCCTTCACATAGATGGCAGTATCATTTACTAAATTTCTTGAAAACCAAAATAGTGATGTTACAGTAGGTAAAAAGCAACTGGCCACATATTAAAAGACTTTATTATTACTAGGTCTAATTTAAACAGATATTTTTGGCATGAAGATGTTAGAAGAATAATCACTCAGAATTCCGTACATCGTTTTCCGTGGCGCACTCACAGGACATCGCACACTTGTAAGAACAAAAAGGAGATATCTTCATATTTTGTCACTTTTCTTTACCAGGCGATCTCAAAGAAATGTTTGAATATCTTTCAAGGCATTACTTACCCTCACAATCCAATAGCGAGTGTCTTCTGGCTATACCAGTTCATAGCTCAAGCTTTTTGCTAACCCACTTTCAGTTCATGGCGCTCGTTATAAAATTGCTTGCAAGCAATGTACAGTAAAGAAAAAGATAAATAAATAAAAGATTGAAGAACAGTTGTGAATCCGTGTCGCACGAAGAAACCTCTGTAAACACCAGACCCTTGAGTAGAAGAATAAAAGCTGTACTGGAACATATTAACTCAAGAATACTTTCCTTATGAATTAATATTATGTTCCTACTAGACAGTTGTAATTGTGCAATAGGAATATAAAATTGATATTTTCAATCTTACTAGTGGTAGAAAAGGGATAACTAAATACACAAATATTTTATTCAAAAAGTTTATCTGTACAATACTAATACAATATCATCATCATTATCTAGCCCCATTAACGCTCCTCTCTGGAGCACAGGACAGAAAGCATTCTCCTCCATTCAGAGCGTCTCTGCACTGCCAATTCGTCCCTATTCTGACTAACAGTCGTATCTGGTAAAATGTACATTGTTCAGGAGAGCGTTTTTAGTGTTTTGCTGTGCATATTTTCATCTCTCCTAGTTATATGATACAGTGTAAATTTATTACATTATTTCATTTGTATTCTTACATATCTCAGAAACATTTTTGCAATGAAATTTTCAGGAATTTATAGATTTTATTTAGAGTAATTCGTAAATACGACAACAAATCAGAAAGCTGTTCTAGGATTACGGTAACTGTTACAGTTGTGATCTTCAGTGAGAACATGCAGGGCACATATAAATATACATTGGTGATTATAGCTTGATTCCGCCAAAAATGTCAGATATGACAGTCAGAAGAGGGACGAATTGTGTCACCTCTTTCAACAATATTCCCAGCGCTCTGGTGCCGTCGTCGTAGGAACGATATATTATTGTGAAAGAGGGACGTCCGTACAATATGTGAATACAATATACATTGTACAAAGCATGGTGTGACTATAATACTAAAATAGTACAAAAACAACAAGAAAAACAATAGTAACCACATCAGATGTGCACAGGGAAATAAAGTACGATCACCCGGTATTAAATAGGTCTTAAACTTTCTTGTAAGTTCACAAGATTTCTCTAAAAGGCAAGTAGTTCTAGAACATTATAAGTAAAACATTTGATACAAATGTTAATTTTTGTTGAATTTTTGATTTGATTTTATTTTATTATGGACTTTTGACAGCTAATGGAGTGTAAAACACATAAATAAAGAAATAACATTAATTGTCAATTCTCAGTTTTTTCAGAAGAAACAAAATTGTGTTAACCTTGATATACTATATAGCAGTGGTTCCCAAAGTTGACTGGGCTCCGACCTATCTAGAAAAAAATTCTAAACTTGGGACCCGCCTTTTAGCTTTTTTACTCCAAACATTGCTCCGACAACATTTCTTTATTAATGTCTTATACGGTGGTGAATTGTCCATTAGGGCCCACTCAAAATTTGCTCACGACCCACGAAACCCTTATATATAGATACATTTTATTTGTTTGTAGTATGTGTATTAGTTTATTTGTATGTGAGATTCACAATATACTTTTAAAAAAATACATATTTTTAAATAAAAATACAAAAGTAACTAAAACAGTTATGGAATGTAGAAGTAATAATAATATAAACATAACTAAATGTTATTAACATATTATGGGTTATCTTCCCCGTGACATCCAGGATGAGGGGTAGGTATACCACATTGCTAAATTAAAGACGATAATGATAGAATGTATGGATGACTTTTATAAACACAATTTATTGCAAAATATCAAAATTGGATATATTTTAACAAGCGTTTTCTCCTACAACAGATTGAACAAACACGAGAGAGAGGTCTTTCCACATATCATCAATAAATTGTGCACTAACTCAATAAAGAAAATATCAAAATGTCTTCTCTCAATGTAAACATTAAAAATTAAATATAAAAAAACAATAATATAATTTATTTTATGAATTTTTGACACAATTGGATGTCGGAGACTGTATTTTATTAACTAAGAAATGTAGATGTTAATCATTTTTTGAACTACTCTAGATTAATCATTCCAGTTAATTCTACTCACCGATAGTCAAACTATTTGAATAGGTATTAACTAGGTAGGTATGTTGTATATGATACACATGCATAATTGCATATGTGACCTTCCTTTTAGGAGTGTATGACACAGAGTTTCGATGCTTATGAATTGATTCAAGTCTTGGTTAAGAGTACTCTTTAAACCTAGGTAACATTCTCAATTCCTCTGTACCACACATATCACATGATTTGAAATTTTTGAATGTTGTATAGGTATATAGTTCAATTAGATATTTTTCCATTAGTGAAATTAAGGTTTTTATACAATTTCATACAATTCCTGTGTTCTCAAAGTGGAAAGACATTATCTGTTGTAGTTCTATGGAAACAACATGCTGGAGGGTTGACTATTGGTGTGTATAATTAGCTGGGATGATTAATCTACAGTGGTTCAAAATAAGATAATATAATTTGTTCATATAAATCTGGATTTAATAATATAGTTTAAGTTTAACTCAAGCAACTTTAATATAACGTCGTTGGTTCTATGAAACCTCTTATGTGCTCGAAACCAAATTTTACAGGGGACGCAAAAAAAAACTGTTTTAAAGTCCACAGATTTACAAATGTAATCAAAATTATTATCAAATTCGTGCAAAAATTTAGACGTTTTACATGAAATTGATAATAAATTTGATTACATTTGTTGATCTGTGGAATTTAAAACAGTTTTTTTGCGTCCCCTGTAAAAATTGGTTTGGAGCATATAAAAGGTTTCATAGAACCGACGACGATAAGTAGATCATCATCATCGCCCTCAACGCTCCTCTCGGGAGCACAGTGCAGAAACCAGCCTCCTCCATTCAGAGCGTCTCTGTGCCAGTTGCGTCACCTCTTTCCACGACATTCCTTGCGCTCTGATATCGTTGTCATAGGAACGGTGTATTGTGAAAGAGGGACGCCCGGGCCGACGGAACCCCTGCGGACGGAAGAACAGTGCTCTTTTTGGCCAACTATCATTGGGCATTCTCAAAACATGTCCCAGCCAGGACCATCGTCTCTCCTGTATTACGGAGATTACAGGTCTCTGCTGGGTGCGCTGGCGCACAGCATCATTTGTAACACGTTCATACCATCTGACATCCAAAATCCTTCTAAGACACTTGTTTTCAAAGCAAAGTAGAATATAATATGCTTAAATTTAATGTAGTCATAGTGGAGCAG